>CM033642.1:77792440-78438132 GCA_019512145.1 Engystomops pustulosus | reverse complement strand
CTACCAGTACATAGGCCTTGTCTGTGCCCCTACCAGTACATAGGCCTCGTCTGTCCACTAAATTACCTAGGCCTTGTCTTTGCCCGTTGACTTTACTGCAATTTGACAGTAATGATCACTGTCTTTCCCTATTACACGCTGTGGTTTTCACAGAGGACTCCATTAACATAATGAAGCTTTTTGTATACTGCACGAATTCTCAGATTACGGCACAAGTGAGACCTGCTTATTGCTAGGAACCTCCACATTCTATTGTTATTGCCAGAGGAACCTGAGGTGTAAGTAATAGTATGTCGGCATGTGGCAAGAGGTGTATCGAGAGGGCTTGCAGGCCGACGGCATGTAACAGTTGGCGATACATGTGCGGACCACCTAGGGTTAAGGTATCCTAGTGGGTCTAAAAAAAATTGTTAAAAAAAAAAATTCTACGAACTCATAGTTCAGAACTGCTAATAAAACAGTAACTAAAATTCATAAACATCCCACATCCCAAAAGTCCCGATGTATCAATATATAAAAATGATTATTCCCGATCGTGAACCCCTAAATCAAAATGGTACCCAAATGTCGGAAACATCAGATTTTGTTTTTTTTTTCCCATCAGGCATTTGGATTTTTTTTTCTTGCTTCCCAATAAACGGCATGGGAAATTTAAATCCTGCCCAAGGAAGTACTGGAAACGCAAAAGCAGCAGAGCAGAATACGGACACATGGGTGCACAATTGAACACCAATTCTCTAGCACCTCCCAGTTGTGGAGGGTGCATTAGTTGGTGCAGAACAGATCATGTATGTTCACTGATCTTTTAAAGGGAACCTGTCATTAGAAATGTAATTTTTTTTTTCTGGTGACAGGTTACAATAGCCCATGCTATGCTGATCTTAAAAATGCCTTTGTCAGTGTTGTGAATCATTTCAGTAGTTTATATAAGTTTAATTTACATTACCGGGGTCCCTGCCAGCAGCATGAAGTGAGTACTCGGGCTGTGTCTCCTCATGCATTCTTCCTCTACTCCACACCATCCCCTTCCTCTGCATGCTCAATTCACATGACCAGGAGTGGGTAGGAGGGAGCTGCATCAGTGCAGAGGAGAGAAGACTGACACATGCTGCAGCTTCCCCCTCCCTGGGACTTCCCAAATGCCACTGTCATGGAGACAAGTAATGTGAATTAATGTGAATGTGAGATAGGTATTTTTTAAAATCGGTATAGCTTACACTATTGGAAGCAGTAACCGGCTAAAAATGACATCCTGGTGATAGGTTCGCTTTAATTATTAGGCACTGATGCACCTAAGGACACAGAAGCTGATGGTGTCCAAAGCCAGAGCATGCCAAGCAGCAGGAACAGGTCGGTGGGACTGGAAGGCTTTCACCACTTCCCCTTTTTAACATGCCCTTTTTATGTACTAATTCTGCAAAAGGAAAAATTGGAAAATAATTTTGGATGTAAGTGCCTCTTGTCTGCCTCCAGGTTATTCTGTGGATTATTCTTATAAAATATGCAAATTATAATGATGGGGAAACCACAAAAGAGAAGAACTTTAAACAGAAAATGACTAAAATAATGAGAATGAATAGCTTGGATTGTTATCTTTTTACCCTTTTTAATGCCAATTAGCGATTTACTAGTAGCTTTTCAACAGGTTGTGGTCAGTGTTACAAAGCACTTTCCATAAGCTTCCTGATGCCATGGAGAGCAGGAGGGTGACCTTAGCTGTCCCATGAGTGTGTTGCGCTTCAGTCTGCATAATGAGGCCGGCTGTAGGGAGATTGCGATGAGGATGGCAAGAGGAGAGGGACACAGATGCTCCACTTATTTGCATGCCCAGTCAGAATGTGCAGCTTTGACACAGAATTATGATTTAGAAACTGAAATTGGTTTGGGAACCCTGAGTGAGCGGTGGCAGGCAAACAATTACTGTAGGAAAACAAATCTAATTGCTAAAGATTTCTGTGTGACAGATAATGAATGTTTTTAAGAAATGCATTACTGCTTACACCATGACTCCATGAAAATATTACTCTAACCTGAGCTGAAATGAAGTAAACCTTCATATATTTATCATTACATGTTAACTGAAGTGTATCTATAGTGGTGGCTGTGACCATTCAAGCCCTAGAAATAGAATACAAAAAATAAAATAGATCCTTATTCAGTGCTGTAAAAAGATGTCTTGGGGCCGCATTGCAAAATGGAGTAGCCACTTTCCTCTTTTTTTTTTAAATAATAAAGTTTAGTCCGGCACACATTTTGAAAACCGGACAATTGACATTAACTCATAATCAATCTCTAATATACAATTATAATATGATAAAACTCTGCCTACAGCCACCACTAGGGGGAGCTCAGTGCATAGAAAGAATACAAATTCAACCAAATTCAAAGGAAGCTGAAACAATCTCTTTCCAGCGAGCTCCCATTCCTTATCTAAAATTCACCAATTAAGGAAACAGGAGATGGCCATGGCAGGGTGCCCTTCACCCATGAGCCCTATAGCTACTGCATGGTGTGTTTGCAGGGTATGTGTACAAATGTTCTTTAATTATTTTGCAAACAAGTCGCATATATTCATTTTATTTGGGAAGTCTTGATGACAACCAGTAAAGCTTCTATAATAAGACCCAACCTTTTTAGACCATCTGAACAATTTATCAATATGGAAAGCATTCTGTGAAAAATGGCGAGTGCGTTGGCCGGATTATACGTACTGACCACAGTCCAGAGGACAGGACTCGTATGATATAGTCATGATTACAGTGCGGCACTGCTGTTCTTGGAGGGACAAGGGACTCCTTGCGTCATAAACAACTATAATGCACAGCCTCCCATTCCCTGCACCGAGGTCCTAGGGGACTGAATTTCGCAAACTAACCAGGTGCCTCTGGCTGGTTTCACATCAACAATTTGTTTCGCAGTCTATAAAGTTCAAACAATAGTAAATGTGTTTTCCCCAAAAAAATGCTTATTTACTTATTTCTAAATAACTTCTGTAACTAAATGACATTAATGTCCATAGACTTGCATTAGAGTGACTAGGATGCAAATGAGAAACCATTCTGAATGAAATAACAGTCCAAGGAATGACTATAACGGCTCTGTGTGATGTCTGTTTTCATGGACGATTCCTTCACATAAGGGACGTTTCTATTCTAAGGGAAGTATATATGCATAGCAGGGTGATTTTTGTATTTGCTGAGTGTACATACACCACAACATACCAATTAAAGGTATGTGTATATACTATAAATAGGGAGCTTCATCATTATATATGTTATTCATATAGCTATACGTACATGTGTGGATCATAACCTAATAGCCCTAGTATTAACAGTGACTACAATGGATCTCTCATGTCAGAAATGCATGTAACCATGAAGTGGCTTAATAATCAATTTGACAGTCTGCCTATTGAAGATGAATAAAGATTTAGGAGGGGGGGGGTGTTATTCAGATTATTGGTTGTGATTTGCTGGGAACTAGTGACATCAGCACCAGACAATCCCTTAGTGGACTGATATACTGCAGTCTCATGAATATTGAATTATTGACCCACAACCATTTGACCCTCTGCGTGAAGGTGATGCGTGTAAATCAGATGTTTCTATGGCAACACTGTAAAGAGAAAACCCAAAGCCCAGGAAAATCTGTACTTTTTGTGAAGAAGATATGTTATTGTAGCAGATAATTATCATTTATTTTTCTTAATGCTGGATGTTTTCCATATGCCTCATTGAACAAATGGCAGCATTGGTGGAACAATTTCTGTGATTCTGTAAAAAAAAAGATAAAAAAGAAAGCATGTCGCAGCTTGTTAAGTAGAGACAAATAGTTTTGCAGAAGCGATTTACTTAATGCCATCTGCATTGCAGTCATCTCAAGTCATACTGAAAAATATTTGTCTATTCACTTACATAATGGTCTGATCGCTTCATATATGTAACCAATATTAGCAGCTATCGCCGCATTGATTTCAGTGTCAGATACGCGTGTAGTTTTATTGTTCTACTTATTGATCCATAAATACATAATTACACAAATCATTTCATGGAAATCCCCAGAGGCCCAGATTAGTTTTTTCTTCCTGTTATCTATAGACTTCACCTCCCGCTACTAAAATACTCATTTGTAGATAAGGTGGATCTGTTGTTCTGGAGGAAATATTCATTACCATTTCCACACATGCATATATGGAGGGGGGGTATATATATATGTGTGTGTGTGTGTATATATATTGTCATAAAAAATGTTATATACTGTATATACTCGAGTATAAGCCGAGACCCCTAATTTTACGTTGGCCTAGCTACCCATTGTTATTGGGCCGGAAACATTGAAGCTGCGCGTCTTTCATAGACTTCTTACTTGCCAATGACTGTAGAAGTTACTACCAAAGTTGCAAAAATGGGCTACAATGGGACCTGCGGTCGGCTCAGGCACAGGACCCTTGTATACTTGTACAAGCTATCAAACCTTATGTTCATATGATACTTTTTGTTACTGTTAATACAGCTCCAGATGCGAGCAAAATATTTATGTGCATCTAGTGGTTTATGGTCATGGGAGCTACTGCTTTGGCAAACTTAAATCGTATTAGAGATAATTTAGACAGCCGTGTGCTCGTCCGGGCGATAATCTGCCAAAGTATAGGACCTGTCACGGCCATGTGCTCACTGTGCTGAGACCTGAAGTCGTATAAGTCTGTGGGTGCCTAGATCTAGTCACAAACCATGTCACCAGACCACAGCCCCCACAAAAGCTGTATGAATGCGCCCATAAAATGAAAGTGTGGTAATATGGGATCTGATATAAAATAGCCTTCTTTATAGAGCAGGACCTATGAATAAAGATCAGGATAACAAGACCATGTGCAGAAAAGGCCCGCAAAGTTTGCCCTTTTTTTTTTTTTTTTTTTTTTTTTTTTGTGGATATCTCGCTGACGCATTCTTTTCAATGGACACATGAACATGTTTTTCACAGATCCGTGTGGAGGCAGTAGAAAACTCAGAGCAGGTCCCATCCCTGGCTATGTTTGTGGCTCAAGCCATTGCATAGAAGTCTTTGGGACTTCTAAAAATACAAATGCCACACAGTTGTCACCTGCATGTGGTCCATGGTGGATGAGTTGGTGTGGGGTTTGGACAAATTAGTGATATGCTGTTCTCATGCTAACAAATTATACGTTTGTGTGTAGGTAGCCTAAATCCTTAGAGAAATTTTTTAAGGGTTTTTTAAATTTTTAATTAAAAAAAAGTGTGCTCACGAGCTGAGCTCTTTCCATACACAGTGGGCGACGTTGTATAACACAGCTGACGCCCTCCTGTTACTGCCGCGGTCGACGCTGGCACCGATTGTGACAGTTAACCTGTTAAGTGCCGCGGTCAAAGACAACCACGGCACCTTACTTACGTTTACATGGGAGCCGCCGTCTTGAAGGGCCAAACGTTGCCCCCTGTGACGTCATCGGAGGGCGGCGATCGGTTGGAGACTCTCAGGCTTGCCATGTGAAATGGTCTCTAATATCCGGCACATGGCAGGCTATTAGAAATCATTGTAATATTGGTATATACTGCAATACATTAGTATTGCAGTATATCGTATTAGCAAAGGGACCCTGCAGGGTAAAATTACCCTGGAGGATCTGAAAATGCTAAATAGAAAGAAATTCAAATAAAAAAAAGTTGAAATCACCCCCCTTTCCCTAGATTACATATAAAAGCAAATAAACGGCAAAAATCAGAAAAAATTCTACAATTGAACAAAAGGCCGTATTATAGCATTAAAAAGTCATCTAAATTCGAAAAAAATGACACCACCCACAACTCCATGCACTGACGTATGGAAAAGTTATTAGTGCCAGAACATGGCAAAGTGAAGAATTTTATTTTTTTTTTTTGTACGGAAGGTTTTAATTTTTTTTAAATGTATGAAAACATTATAAAACCTATGTAGATTTGGTATCCTCGTGATCGTACCAGACCCAAGAATAGGGGCGCTCAGTGAAAGCTGTAAAATCCAAGCCTGCAAGAATATGGTGCAAATGCGCTTATTTCATCATTTTCACTGCATTCTGAATTTTTCCCTGCTTTAGATGGAAAAATTAAAAATTTTAATGATTTTTGAAGGTGGGGAGTAAAAAATGAAAAAACTAAAAAGGGCAACGTCCTTGAGGTATCACGGTTTGATGTTTTCAAAGCAATGTTAAACCTTCTGATTTCTCGACGGAAAAAAAAAATCTGAATTGAAACGGAGACGCAACGCAGACAAAAAGCAACCGAAGCACGAAGGAAGCTTAGTGCCAATGTGAAAGAGACCTTAGGCTGTGAAATGTCTCTATAACCCCTTAAGGACCAGACCCCTTTTCGTTTTTGCGTCTTTATTTTTCACTCCCCACCTTCAAAAATCTAATTTTTTTTTTTTTATTATTATTTTTCCAAGTAAAGAGCTGTGTATGGGCTTGTTTTCTGTGTAACAAATTGCACTTCATAGTGGTGGTATTTAATATTCTCTGCTGTATACTGAGAAACGGGGGGGGGGGGGGGGGGATAATTTCGGTTAAAAAATTAAGAAAAAACGCATTTGCACCATTTCTTGTGAGCTTGGATTTTACGGCTTTCACTGTGCGCCTCAAATGACATGTTTACTTCATTCTTTGGGTCGGTACGATCACTGAGATAACAAATTTGTATAGGTTTTGCATAAATTTACAAAAAAATTCTTAATTTTGCTGTCTTTTGGCGCTAATAACTTTTTCATACTTCGGTGTCCGGAGCTGTGGGTGGTGTCATTTGTTGCGACTTTTGATGACGTTTTCAATGCAACTTGTTGATCACTTTTCATTGAATTTTTTTAAGTATTTTTCAAAGTGGCAAAAAAGTACCATTTGCAACTTTGGGAAGTGTTTTATACTGTTTATTTATATGACTTCTAGGGATAGTGGGTGATTTCGAATTTGTAGGGTTTTTTAATATAATTTTTTTTTTAATACTTTTTTATGTTCCAAAATGGTGAAAAAGCATCTTTTCGAACATTTGGGTGCAATTTTCTGTTACAGGGTTAAACACCCGGAATAACAGTTATTATTTTTTGATAGACAGAACATTTTGGGATGCTGCGACACCAGTGGCATGTGGGGAAAAAAACACGCTCCCAAAGCTGCAGCCGTCTTATTCTTTACTGCTGTGAATGATGGCTGAATCCACCAGCTCTGAAGCCGGCAGATGCTTGAAGGGAACCTGTCACAAGGAGACCAATTTTTAGCACTCCAGCATTCCCCACAGAGCATAGTACATACACTGTCACAGTTTTTGTATGAAAAATAGCTTTAATAGAAAAAAGATGTTATGTAGTACCTTTCAATGCCATGTGCTCTGTGACTAGGCACTTGTCCCCTGGGAGTGGCTATAGAGCAATTTCCCCGCACCCTTGGGAAACTGCTCCTCCATGTGTCCTTTTCTAATATATGAATAACTCCCAAGTTTGAAAATGACAAACGAAGGTGTGGTTTCCCAAGGGATAAGTGCCTAGTCACAGAGCATTCAGGAATTCAAGGAGAGAGGTTCCATTGTTGCCAAAAAGGCTCCAGGGCGCCCAAGGAGGACCAGCAAGCACCAGGACCATCTCTTAAAAGTGTTTCAGCTTTGGTATCGGGCTACCAGCAGTGCAGAGCTTGCTCAGGAATGGGAGCAGGCAGGTGTGAGTGCATCTGCACGCACTGTGAGGCGGAGACTCTTGGATCAAGGCCTGGTGTCAAGGAGGGCAGCAAAGAAGCCATTTCTCTCCAGAACAAACATCAGGGACAGACTGATATTCTGCAAAGGGTACAGAGAGTGGACTGCTGAGGACTGGGGTAAAGTAATTTTCTCTGAGGAATCCCCTTTCCGATTGTTTGGAACATCTGGAAAACAGCTTGTTCGGAGAAGACAAGGTGAGCGATACCACCAGTCTTGTCACATGCCAACTGTAAAGCATCCTGCAACCATTCATGTGTGGGGTTGCTTCTCAGCCAAGAGAATCGGCTTCTCAGCTCACAGTCTTGCCTAAAAACACATCCATGAATAAAGAATGGTAACAGAATGTCCTCCAAGAGCAACTTCTCCCAACCATCCAAGAGCAGTTTGGTGATCAACAATGCCTTTTCCAGCATGATGGAGCACCTTGCCATAAAGCAAAGGTGGTAACTAAATGGCTCAGGGAACAAAACATAGGGCGGCACGGTGGCTGAGTGAGTAGCACATCTGCCTTGCAGCACTGGGGTCCTGGGTTCGAATCCCACCCAGGTCAACATCTGCAAAGAGTTTGTATGTTCTCTCCGTGTTTGTGTGGGTTTCCTCCGGGTACTCCGGTTTCCTCCCACACTTCAAAACATACTGTTAGGTTGTTTAGATTGTGAGCCCCATGGGGACAGGGACCAATTTGACATGCTTGTGCAGCGCTGCGTAATCTGTGTGCGCTATATAAATAAAGAATTATTATTATTATTATTATTATTATAGAGATTTTGGGTCCATGGCCTGGAAACTCCCCAGATCTTAATCCTATTGAGAACTTGTGGTCAATCATCAAAAGACGGATGGATAAACAAAAATCAACAGATTGTGACAAAATGCAAGCATTGATTGTGCAGGAATGGACTGGTATCAGTCAGGATTAGGTCCAGAAGTTTATTGAGAGCTGCCAGGGAGAATTGCAGAGGTCCTGAAGAAGAAGGGCCAACACTGCAAATATTGACTTGCTGCATTAACTCATTCTAACTGTCAATAAAAGCTTTTGTTACTCATAATATGATTGCACTTGTATTTCTGTATGTGATAAAATCATCTGACAAACACACATAAAAACCAGAGGGCAACAGATCTTGTGAAAATATAATATTTGTGTCATTCTCAACACTTATGGCCATGACTGTATAATACAAGTTTTACAGAAGAAAAAAATATATATAATTTTTTTTTTTTTTTTTATACAAAAACTCTTTGGCAGTGTATGTACTATGCTATATGGGGACTGGGAGAGTGCTAAAAATGGGTCTCCTGGTGACAGGTTCCCTTTAAGAGCAGCATTCACAGCTGTAAAGAAAAAGACAGCTGCTGCTTCAGGGGAGCGGGTAAAAGTTTTTTTTTTTTTTTTTTTTTTTTTTTTTTTTTTTTTTTCGGTTGGCTGTTTTTCTAGCACCAGTTGTGGGTGGGTGATTGCTGCAGTTCAGGGGTTTAAAAGTCGTACGCTGGAAAATTTACTGTATTTTTTTGGACTATAAGATGCTTCTTACTATAGGACGCACCCCAGATTTAGGCTTCCAAAAAAAGGAAAACTATATTTTGCACCAATTAAAATTTCCCTGTTGGTCGCACTAAAGCACAGAGCACACACAGACATACATTTACACACACAGCTCGGCTACACGCGCAGAACCCCACACACAGCTCAGCTACACATTTCCCCCATTCCCCTTCTTCATACCCTGTCCCAGCGCAACATTGCAGTATGAGACCTGTGGTGATGTAAGAATCATGTGATCAGTCATATGATTCTGACATCACCGCAGGTCCTGTACCTAAAGGAAGAGCAGTATGGAGACTCCACTCTGGGAGATCTAGTGCAGCTCTATGTCAGGGCATCACCCGATCTCCCTTACAGCGGTCAGGGGAGTCTGGCAGTGCTGGATCTGGTCTATAAGACGCAGGGACTTTTTAGCAAGTTTTTTTCTTGCTAAAAAGTGCGTCTTATTGTCCAAAATATACGGTAATCTGATACCAGAACCATGGTTCTAAACTGCTGTAGATCCCAAGATACAAACATCTAAAGTGACCTCCAGCCTCACTCTTCAGATAAATGGAATTTTAGAAAGACTTCATACCCGTTATGGCTGGGGACTAGCATTGCGTGACTAGTACATGTACACTGGCTGGGGGCTTGTTTGTAGCTCTTTACAGTCACAGCTGAATGTATTACACCTATACTACTGTTTTGTAATATGATTTAGCAGAGGTATAATATCGTTTTTTTTTTTTTTAGAGTAAAATCTCGTTGTTTGCCATAATGCTGACCCATTCCCAGTGTGCATGTTGCCAGTTCTAGTCCTTGTCGTGACTTAATGCAGGGTTCGCAAGTCCACAACAGGAACATGAAGAAATGGTTTTCTTATGAAGAGGGTTGAGCTTTTATATGAAGGTTTGGTCACGTTTTTGCATATTGTCGTGCTGTTCTTGTCGCGCCCTGAGTCTGAGTGAAAAAGCACTGTTTTTATTTAACAAATTTTTCATTCTGTCAGTCTAGGAAATGAGCCAAAACCCTGAGCCAGAAATTGTACTGATAGATTATAGCATGACTCAGACATGTTGTTGTAAAACCAATTGCTGGAAACTGGGGGAAGGGATTTCGAACGTATGTCTCTGAATCAGTATACACGGTTACAGTCTACCATCCTTCTTTTTCTTTTTCCCTACAAGTTTAAGGGAAATCTACCACTTGGTTAGCCAGCTTCTTAACACTGCTCCTGGGAATTCTCACACATGTGGAGTAGTTCCTATCGATACTGCCGAGCAGGTGGTTGTGCGATGGGGATGATGACCATGCATTCAAGAGAGTTCCTAAGAGTCGGGTAATGTCCCCAGCTCTCGGGAAGGGAATGGGAGGGAGTGGGGGCATGCAGGAGGCGTGCAATATTATTAGCAGAGGGATTACCATGCTAATGTGTTTCCGCTCCTAACCCCTCCACTCTCCGTAGAAAGCTGAGCGACGCTGCTGTATTTCAGCAAAATATAGGATGTGTCCAATGGTTTTTGCCCGACAGGTACCTGGCTCGGTCGTGGTGTGTTAAGATATTGAGGGAGATGCTTCAGCCAGTCTCCGCCAAAATTCGAGTGTATTTTCCACCTGAAATTCGGAGCGCAACATTTTATTACGGGGTTTAGAAATTTTTAGACCGTTTTCTGACTCGTCCAAAAAAAAAAAAGACGTGGCCTAGCTTGGTCTTAAATCCGATACCACGGTTTTACACTGCACAAGATAAATCATCCAGCGTGATACATCTAGCACAGAATACCACTATGGAGTCGGACTCTGCACTGGTCTATTCAGTTTATAGTGACCAGGGGCCATGATACGGATGCAAAATGTGTCCCATTCGGTTGTGTGCACAGGGCCTCATAGTGGTCCACATAAGGTTAAAGGGCTCCAAGTCACAGAACTCTGCTGTTTTTCCATAGTCTTTCCTGCTTTTAGTTATTTAGTTCCAGTTAGAAAGGATCACTATGGCATTTATTTTCTTGTGGTGTAGACAGTCTACAGACTACAATAATGAGGACTTTCTACACCGCCAAAACAGTTTACAGGAGGTGGCACTTTAGATTTCTCCATTCAAATTAAGTTGTACAGGTAGTATATTTAGCCTGCCACGTGTTCAATAACTTTAGCTTGAGAACCCACATATGACTATAAGCCTGTACATGTGAGGTTAGGAATGACACATACCTGGCATAGACAGTACCCAGTGTAATACTGTAATGGGTTATACTTGTTGGGTCATCTATCTTTAGCCTGTCTTTTTTTTGTGCTGGGGGGGGGGGGGGGGGAGACAGGGGCTTGTTTAATTTATCATAGAGGGCGTTAAATTTGGTATACAGGCAGGGTTATGTACAAGATCAGTTCTTTAGGTTTGTTCTTAAGTTGAATTTGTATGCAAGTCGGAACTGTATATTTTATAATTGTAACCCCAAATTTGTTTTGGTCTCCAAAAAAATTTGGGGAGACCAAAATTTGGGGTCTCTGTGACAATTGGATTTTAAAAATGTTGGGTTTTCATAAGAACCTTTGACAACTGTTTTAGCTGTTTATTGTCGCCTGGGACTAAAGTACAGGAAATTACCAATAACCAGAGGTCTTTCTATAACTAGGGGTCTGCCTCTATTAGTCTTTTGGGGGTTTTTTTTAAACATTTTTAAAAAGCCCCAAACTAATGTATTATTCTTGATTTGAGCACCATAGTGGTTATTTCATATCTTATTCCTATAATTAATAAAAGCTAAGTTTTAGCTGTCACTATCTATTGTCGGGATATGGGCTCTCTTATGCCGTCCTAGGATGGTTTTTGTACTTACCTTATAAAAACACCCTGCCTGACAATTGGTCCAATCTTTTGTTAACAAAGATAAATTAGGCGCAACACTGTAAAACTGACGCTTCAAACTTTTTTTTTTTGTATTTTTTTTTTTCAACCACCTTCAATTTTCCCAATATAGTTTTAAAATAAGAGAAAAGAATGTGATGAATTCCTCCTAATGTCTTCATGTATCCTAATCTGCTGAAGTACAGGCAGTCCCCGGGTTACATACAAGATGGGGTCTGTAGGTTTGTTCTTAAGTTGAATTTGTATGTAAGTCGGAACTGTATATTTTATCATTGTAATCCCAGTGAGAATTTTTTTTTGGTCTCTGTGACAAATGGATTTTAAAAATGTTGGATTGTCATAAGAACCAAGATTAACAATAAAGCTTCATTGCAGACACCTTTGATTACTATTATAGCTGTTTATTGTAGTCTAGAACTAAAGTACAATAATATCCAGAGGTCCGTTTGTAACTAGGGGTCGTATGTAAGTCGAGTGTTCTTAAGTAGGGGACCGCCTGTATTCCTCTGTTGTGTTCTTCTGGAAATCTATATATAAATTGGCAATATACTACCGGTAATCTGCCTACTACTGGGTTTAGCAGCATTTGTTCATGTCTCCTAAAGAGATGAACAATTCCAGCTGTGTATGCTTCGTACTCCTATCTTCCCGAGGCTGACTCTTCATCTTGCACACGCTTGGTGACATCACGGACACATAAATGATGAGTAATTCTTTACAGCCAGTAGAGCAAAATTCCTGGAGCCTGATGTGGGTGCCTGGTCTGCTGTCAGACGCTTGCCTCACTAGTCCGGAAGGTGAGGAATGCACATCTGTATGACTAACCATCTGCCAACCCTGCTATTTCGATGGTTAAGTTGATGGTTAAATGTTTAGTCTGTATTTAAAAAAACTGTTTTATGGACTCAACAGATCCAGTTTAAGTGACTGTTTCTACTGACACATATGGCAATTATTGTATGAAGTTTGGGGCTATGTGGCCTTCTCTATATAGGCCTTCTTGCTGGCTCTCTGTACCATCTCTGTTTTCATTGATCATTTTCATTCTTGTCTATTGCATGCATCCTCAAAAATGAAGGAAAATGAGCCACATAAATGACTTGTATGTCGTTTCATTCTGAGTAAATCTTTGGGGCTCACTGCTTACCTCCTAGTACTGATGACTAAACTTAAGGCTTTCAACAGATGGCATTCTCAGCAGATGGCCGCTCTGGTGGTCTCTGGGAAGTCCCACTTTCAGTGTTGGGGTTTCCACCAGCTTGTTCTAATACTGCATTGCTGTAATGCAGCTCTGTATATGGATGTCAGAGGTCATGCATGATGTTTTCTGGAGCCAGTATTGATGTGCTCTTAGCAAACTGAAACATACTTGCTTTCAGATTACAGCTTTGATAAGAAATCTATTGTTTGTTTGTTTTTTTTCGTTATAAAACACACTTCTTGATATGTCATCCTGTAGCCTTTACTGCTTTACTTAAATAAAACATCAAGTCATCAAGGTAATACATGTCCCATATGCAGTCAACATTTTGTAGAGCAGGATGAGCAGAGGAAATTTATATATATTTCAGCAAAGCTTCATTGTACTTTGTTTAGGATGATATCATTATATATACACTTATGTAGGTGCAGTCACTCACTGATGGTACTGCCACTAATACATGGCCTCATGTACGGAGATGTCAGTCACTGATGCGACAGCCCTAATAACAAGCTGATTAATTGGTTCTTGTATGACAAAATATGATCCCCAGGTTAGTGGTTTTTCATGTTGAGTTCCTTTAAAGAGAACTCCCAACCCCCCTCAAGACTAAATATATTTTTATAAACTGCCATTAGAAAGCATTGTCCCTATTGATGCCTGTAAACTTAATCATGTCCTAAAGCTGTGTGCAATTGACCTGACATGAGTTACTATCTTACTCAGGAGGCTGTGTTCAAACGTTCCATTTTTCAGATGCAGTTTTTGATGTCCAAACCAGGAGTGGAGTTATAAAAAGAGGAGCCGCTTCTCCCAATCTCTCATCTATTATAATTCACACCTGCTATTGGCTTCAAAAACTGCATCTGAAAAACTGAACGTGTGAACGCACCCTGCGTGGGAGGCCGGGTCACACCCCCAGTGCTTGACTGACACCCTGTATAATGATTGTGCTTCCTGGTGCTGGCCTGACATGTTGCTACTCCCGTATACTACTTGTGTAGCTGATGTCTGTGTGTCTCCCACAAGCATTAGCAATGCTTTACTATACATTACACACAGACATGAGCAGGGGGAGGGGAGGGGGAACAGGAGTGACATCACTGCCTCTGACCATGTGACCAGCCTCATTTACATCATAAAGAAAAGATGATTTTACAATGATTTATGAATTGACTAGATAAAGACTTTGAAGTAATCCTTGTGAGCTGCTCCAGGTAGTGGTGACAGAAATAGTTAAAAACCTGCTGACAGGTGACCCTGTAAAGGTAGAATCGGGGAGGTAGGTGGATGGATGGGACGTGAGGATAGCCCTTTTCTGGGCTAATCCTCCCGTCCCGGGCGTCTTTTACAAAACTTTTTATTACATCTATGTGCAAATTTTTTTATGCGGCTACTGGGGCGTGGAGTAGCCGGACATTATGTCAGCGCGTCCCGTCTTCTTTCTTCTCCGCGGCTCCTCTTCACTCTTCCCGCGCCCATGTTTTCTTCTAGCAGGCACATACTATGACGCGGCCGCTGCTGACGTCATAGTATGCGCGGCCATGAAGAAAACATGGCCACGTCGATGATAGAAGAAAGAAGAGTGAAGAGGAGCCGCGGAGAACAAAGAAGACGGGACGCGCTGACATCGGGGACATCGGTAAGGCGCGCTGACATCAGAGGGTGAGTATTTAATTTTATTTTTTTATTTTCTTGTGATGAAAAACTCGGCTTATACACGAGTATATACGGTAGCAAAAAACCACATGAGACAATTCTGATGTAACATGCAGAATTGTTGTGAATTGACAGTCACCAAACAGGTTTGCATTTGGACTACTCCCAAGACATTTTGTAAGTGGTCCTGTTAACTCCACCGTTAAATCACTTTACAGAACTTCACTCCACAAAGGTTTTCAGGATTCACGCAGTAGGTAAGGGCAAGCAGCATTGTCATTATCACAGTACACAATCAGCAGAAAGTCAGGGTTATACTTAGGTGTAGCACAGATACCCCTTCATGATGATCCAGAACTTTGGAAATCTTAAAACAAAGGCACCTCTCCTGCTATGAATATAGCTGGGGCGGGCAGACAAACACCTACGGATCACTCGGTAACTGTAGGTTAGGGCGACTACACCTGCCAACTGATCGCCTTAAGGTTCTTAATTTCTAATCAGCCAATCACCATTGGCGGAATCAGTGGCTATTAGGCTGTAGGACATGGTCAAGACAATGTGCGCACTCACGACCAAGTTCAAACCGAGCATCACGTATGGGGCGAAACCGGTAGTTTTGACGTGCCTTGACAAGTGGCATGGTGTTGTGCCAGAAGGGGTGGTCTTGAGTATTTCAGACCTGTGATCTATGGGACTTCACGCCCAAGAACTTAGGGTTTTACAGAGAATGGTCCGAAAAAGAAAAAACAGCCAGTTGAGCGGCAGTTGTGGGCGGAATGCTTGTTGATGCCAGAGGTCAGGAGAGAATGGGCAGGACTGGTTCGAAGCTGAAAGGCAAAGTGATAACAATCGCCACCGTTACAACCAAGGTAGGCAGAAAGCAATCTATGAAACGCACAGACGTCGAACTTTGAGGCAGATGGGCAACAGCAGCAGAAGACCACGCCGGGTGCCACTCCTTTCAGCTTAAGAAGAGGAAACTGAGGCTACAAGCTCAGTCAAATTGGACAGTCGAAGATTGGGAAAACGTTGCCTGTTGATGAGTCTCAATTTCTGCTGCCGACATTCGGATGGTAGGGTCAGAATTTGGCGGCACACCATCATGAAAAGCATGGATCCACCTGCCTGTATTCAACGGTCCGGCTGGTGTGCTGGTGTCATGGTGTGGGGAATATTTTATTGGCACCATTTGGGCCCCTTGGTAACAACTGGACATCGTGTCACAGCCTACCTGAGTATGTTGCTCACCCATATCCCATCCCTTTATGACACAATGGACCCAACATCTGATGGTACTTCAGCAGGATAATGCGCCATGTCATAAAGCTGGGAACTCATCTCATGGTTTCTTGAACATGACAATGAGTTTCACGGTACTCAAATGGCCTCCACAGTCACCAGATCTCAATCAATAGAGCATCTTTGGGATGTGGATGGAACGGGAGATTTGCTTCATGGATGTGCAGCCGACAAATCTGCGGCACTGTGTGATGCCATCATGTTCAATATGGACCAAAATCGCGAGGAAGGTTCCAGCACTGTTGAATCTATGCCACGAAGAATTATGGCAGTTCTGAAAGGCAAAAGGGGGTCCAACCGTACTAGCATGCGTACCTAACAAGTGGCCGGTGAGTGATAGACGCCAGGTGACTTATTCCGCATAGAAAACAAAAATATAAATGAATAAATGAGTGAGTCCGAATTGTTAGTCATACCAATTATATATTATACTCTGATGCTACTGAATTTTCATGATATAAGAGTATTTTAGTGGTGACAAACCGGAACTAACAGCCCTAGGTCAATGAAATGGTGTCAGTGATTAATATTCTACCCACATTTGTTGTGTCTTTTGGAGAAAGTTTGGACATTCAACGCTAACGGCCACCCCCAACCCCCAAATTTTTTGTTTTTTCATTTCTGAGAGTAAAGCAGTAGAGCGCCTGACTTCTATATATAGCACCAAATCCGGAAAGCTATTTTCCCAAATGATATCAATAAGCACAGGAATTTAAAAGGGATATTGTCACCATTTTATCCCATTAAAACTCTCAGAGCCTGAGGAGGGTATGTTTGTCCTTTTAGCGTCCCTATTGTATGTGAAATCTTGCCTTTAGGGAGGGGGTTCAAAAGTACATGTGTTTGACGACAGAGGTCGTTCGTTACGTGGGAGTTGGGTTATCAAGTGTGCTGCCACTTATCAAATGACGGCAAGCCAAATTGCAGAGTGATTGATAGGTTAGTTGATTGGCAGCCATTTGAGAAAGGACGTGTTTTGTGATTTTCGCTAAGATGGACAAGAGCAGATCGTACGGTAATTTGCTTTTGGTTTTAGGATGGGAAAAAATGTGAGGAGTATAAAGCAAAGGTGGATGCTGTTTATGGAGGACCACTTCGCCATCTATGACCAAAGTTAGCTATTGGTCAATTAATTTAAACATAAGCGAAGATCCGTTTTGATGAAGAGAGAGACCTGACGCCCGGCCAGAGTGGTTACCGAAGGGAAATCATCAAAAAAGTCCAGGACATGATGTCGTGATCGCCAAACAAAAAGTGCCGCAAAGTAGCAGAGGCCGTAGGTGTGGGGACGGAATGCAATAATATTTTACATGATAAGTGGGCAATTGAAAAAATTGTCGGGCCGATGGGGTGAGGTCTTAGATTGATCCGATACCGACTGATACACTTTATTCATTGTAATATAAAGTGTTGCTTTCTTTAATCCTGTAAAATACTTGTAAAAGCTCATTATTAAGTAGCTGAGGTTAATTTAATGTATTCCTGAAAGAAATTATAAGCGTAATTAATTTATTAGAATAACATTACTACAGTAAACGAGTTTTTAAAAAATGAAATCACAAACACCAATATTTAAAGCCGCTTTATTACAAATTACGTTTATTAGGTCAGAACTATCATGGGACACAGTTATTCATCCAGGCAACCAATTAACCAAAGCAGATACAAGCTAGAGGACGGTTTTTTGTCTCATCATGCCTACAGAGAATGGGGTTGGTATTACATTACGCTGGTAATTATTGTTACATTTTCGTCTTTAGTAGATTGCACCTTTCGGTTTCCCATGTTTAGATGTAGAGGTGGAAATATGCTATATTGTCCCTGATAGCGGGAGGTGATACTTTGGCTTGGTGTGTAAAGAGGAATGTACCGTAATAAAAATCGAAAAAATGTAATATTTTCATTATCTGTGGTATTTCCCAATCATCCACACCCAATGTCATGCATATAATTAAAGCCTATAAGAAATAAGAAATAAGGGGAAATATGTGCTCCGGTACTTTACTAGAGTGGTGGCTGGTGCTATAAATGTGCGGTTCAAACATATGTAAAATGCAAAATAAGTCTAAAGGCAGGGAAGATGCCAACAGACACATGGCCACCTAAATGCCAATATATTAGGATCAGTGACCACACTTAAGTCTCTTTTTGTTCCCAGATCACCCTTTGTATTTAATCCATTATTTTCAATGGAAAAAATCAGTCAAGGGACCCAAGTTGTCCTACAGATTTGCATAATCTATGAATTTATTTTGTTATTGCGTTCACAACTGTGGCAGATTCATCTGAGCGATAGCACGGTATCTATTTTTAGCATGATAAATCTATTATGTTATGAAGGCATCACAACACTTCCAGACCATGTTCACTTTCATGGCGTTTAGCATGAAGTGAAGCTCTCCACACTTCAGCACAAGATTTCTGCTGTGATTGACATGAAGAAACCCCCCCATCAAATACCGTGGTTAGGAGAGCTTGACTCAGTGTAAAGGCTTTGTCTCCTTGCCTTTAACAACCAATATACATCTCTTCAAAATTTGATTATGGGTGATACACACACTGGGCATGAAAGAAACCATTATCTGGGAGTTTTTTCTTATAAACTTAGTAGTGGTTCAGTAGGTCAAATTTCTGCTGACCGGTTTGCTATTAAGTACAATAAAGTATCTGAAACTCAGCAGGACCCAGTTAATCAATGAGTCAGTGAGATTCATTGAGGCACAATTCTGAAACAAAGTGTTTCAAAAAACTGAATTAAAAATGACTTTTGGAGCGCTGAGCTCTTCATATCATTCAAAGTAGTCTGTCTTGTGGGACAAGGGGAATTAAACCCTTATTCAAATTTTATAGAGGATGATGGGATTTGTCTTTATTAATTGTGAATAATTTTTTACTTCTATGCTTTGCCTCTCCTTCTATGTTGCTTTGGCTCATTTGGTTTTCAAGACATTCTCAAAAGAAAGCATACAGCTGTTGCTATTCACTGAAATTATTTCACCTCTGTGCAGGGGGGAACCTGTTAAAAGTAAATATGCTGTTTTTTGGATGGAAAATATCTCTAGTGCTATGTCATTAGCTGAAGAAGCACTGCTGATAAGTCCCAAGGTATCTAGAAAGCAAACAATGGTATTTCACACAGTTTCAATATTGGCAACGTCAGACGTGGGAGATGGTTACCTTCAGTGGAATAGAGCTTGTTGGCAACTGGGTACACTAGGGTGACTATGGATTGTTCAACCTGTAAAGTTAAATATATCATTAACAGTATTTCAAGGGGTATTTGTAATGTAAGATCTTAAAGAGAAAGGGTACTTTTAACGTGTGATACATGCTTACCAAGTCCATGGGAGCTTTGACCTTATTACGAATTAATTGGTACCAAAATGTGTGATGCATTGTACAGCAGTCAGAAATGCCTGCAATACCAAATACCTCACGATCATTTCTGTGTACCATCAAATGAGTTAGAGCGGCTGCACGCCCTTGGGACTTTTTTTATATGAACATTGAGGAGATGGCCAACGTGCAGTGCTTGACTTCTCAGTCAGAATCATAAACCATAATTAAAAAGTGCTGCTGCTTATAATTTGGGTTACAGCATATTTCTGTTTTTCTTGATCTACTGAAAGACCCCCAACAAAGAATCAGCAGATTATCAGTATCCTGTGTGCATTGTGCCAAAAAAGTTTTTTTTTACGGTTAAAATGTTGAAAAAAGTAAAGCCGTACTGGTAGTCAACTTTTGCAACTTAAAAAACCCAATTAAAACTTACAAATATTCTGACGAAAAAAAATTGTGCAACTATTTGTCCGTTTCCCAACCTTCCACAGACTTGATATGGTAAGGTAGACAAATGCTATATTTATAATACCTGCGAGTATCAGTTCTTTTTCGTAGAAGGATTGTTCCATAAATGCTTAAATGGTTGCTATAACATGACTTGTGATGTATTCTCGGAAACTGCTGCGGCCCATCATCGTACATCAGGATGCCAATGCAGCCATTCAGGAAAAGTAAACCATTTTGATTTCAGTTTTATCACTCTTGGACATTGCCTTTTACTAAATAAACGTGAAACTTCAAGTGTACTTACCTACAAAGAACCACCAAAGCAACAATCAGTCCACTTGAGGACTGTGTGCAGAAAACATGGCACGTATAATAAACTGGATTGTGTTGCTAGTGTAGTGTATTAATTATGTGTCACGATAAGATATGAACAAACAGTGAGCTATTAAAATAATGAAAACCTGTTACATAATAGGCACACAATGCTGATGTCCTAATAGAAGGAGCCTATGAGAATGGAATAAGGGATAGATATGTTAAAGACAGAATACATTAAGCACAGGGAGGGCCTGCAGAGTGCTTATCTTGGCACAGTTCAGCAAGAATGCCATCTTGGAGGAGCGCTGTTAAAGATATGTGTGCAATACGATTTGTATGAATTTGGTAGGAGAATTGCATCATTTTCGAACTCGGCTGTAGAATAATGACGGGGTCTCAATGGTGGGTTACAATGGAGCAGAACTATTGCATTTGTTTTCACTGGGACACGTGCCCAAATTGTATTCAAGATGTTACACGGTCTTGTTATATCATATTGCATAAGGTTAATCTACATGGGAGTTATCATATAAAGGGGTGTTGCAGTTCTAGCAAATGCGTTGTGTAATAGGTTCTAATATTCCACCTGTCAACCTCACAGCCCGCTGCTGTAATTCTATAGGAAGCTTCTATTTACTTCCAGTGGATAGAAACCTGTCCATGGTCATGATGTCACACTGGCTGTGCCCGTTGTCGAGTTCGTCAGGGTCGGTACATAATCACAGTCAGTCAGTTGGTGCGACTTCATTAAGACAATTTAAATTTGCATAGAGTTGTCTCATTGGTGATTTAAACACAGAGAAAACAGGATATGTAAATTGATTTCTGTATAAATATCTTATAGGAAGCATATCACGGACGTTGGGGGATGGAATAAGGCCGAGTATATACTCTTATAATGTCCACTATAGGCCTGGCAATGGGGCACAGATGCCGTAGTATAGCGGACGGATGCAACCAACCCGTGCAGCACACCGTACCTTTTCCGTACACTGGGAAGAAGGGGAATGGTTCCTTCTGTCCATGGAAAACGGCGCCAGTGGCCATACAGGCTATGAAGAGGGGTGGGGGTGGGAGTGCAAACATGTGCCTGCTGTGTTACGTAGGTGGGCCACACGGTCATGTAAATGTAGCTAGGGAGTATTTATTTGTGTATAAAAAACCATAGTTAAACAAAGTTTAACAAAAATAGTAAGTAAAGAAAAATTCAGATGCATATAGAAGATAAAAAGTAACATATAAACATATAGTATGCGCCATCCGAAATGTTGACATCTTAAAATAATAAAAACAATTATTTGTATTAAAAAGTACAGGTGTCAAAATATTGGCAAGCAATTATATATATACTTTTTTTTTATGCAAGGTTTTTTAATTCTTTGATTCTAATAGCCCATGACAATGAAAAGCCATAAAAATAAAGCCCATTAAATATGGCACAAACTGAGTGTGGTTTTTTGTCTTTTTTTTAACCTTTCCACTATAATGGCAAAGAATAGGAATGGGCCCTTTGCCACTAGAAAATAAATGTTCTGCCATAACAGCCTCTGTAGCTTTGTAAATGATAAAACTAAAAGTTACGTTCTCGGAGAAGCAGGTAAGAGAACTGAAGCACAAACATGTGAAAAAACTTGTGCTGAAGGGGCTAACATCTTGACAAGGGGGATGTTTAACATCATGCAGCTTCATGACCTCCTACTCTGGACATGTAGGTGCACAAGTATATAAGAGCCAGAGCTCTTCCTGTCAAGCTCCACAGGTTGTTAATCCTGTTTCGCATCCCGTCGTAAATTAAGATGTTGGCATGTATAATCATTGGGTTACACTTTTTAAGATCCAATTGATGATCACTGGCCTTGTGTGTATCAAATGTGTGAATTTAGTTTTAGGCGTAACATTATTTCTGAGGAAGCGAACTAGTATTATCTAAACCAAAGATATCTCCGCCACAGTTTTTTTTTTTTAGGTATTACCTGATTTCTCACTCATTCTGTACTTCCTATGGTTTATCGGTACAAAGTACACTGCTAGCACTATGGAACGGCCTAAATACTTCTTTAATGGAAGTGCTTTTGCCTACAATATTTACTAGGCATATATTGGAGTTATGAGGATATAGCTGTAATGATGGCACTGAAATGTTAGGGCTTTCATGAAATCTAAACCGTCTTCAGTTACATATAATGTATTCCGGTGAAGTAAACGAAATATAGATTCTGGATCAATCCAGCTTTCTTCTGGAATATTAATACGCAATTGCCAGCCACTGTCACAGATGGGAGATACCAGTCATTGGGTTTTGTTTCCATGCAAAGCCACAGTCATTCAGATAATGACTCTTAGGTCATCAGAACTCCTTGCAATGACAGCGTGCATCACATGGGACATATTGCGGAAGTATTATGTTCACTGGATTTCGAGGCACTGGAGAGTTATCAGATCTCTACTCAATATAATATAAAATGTAATGTTTGTTATGTGAGAACCTTCTTGTGCTATCGCCGTGTGCTGGCTTCCAGATGTCAGCTGGTTATGCCTCGAGGATAGATAAGGGTATGGAATGCATTTCATCGGCTACGGTTGGTACAGAGTTGCCCAATTCATATAGCAATACTAGTCCCTAGACGTGATCTGTATATACATCTAAGGTTTCCATATTTGGTGGAAAAGATTTTTAGGCCTCAATGCTGTATACCATTAGCTTCCTTTCATAGTAAGGCTCTGGAACCCTAAGCGTATCTGGGCATGGGGCTATGACATGGTGATGTCGTGTGTTGTCGATATAACAGAGCATAATACATCTGCATGAAAGTGTGTGGGATGGAAACATGCATGTACTCCCATTCCTACCCGGATTGGGATGGTTCCGATGCTTGAGGAATGCATGTTTGAGTTAGCGTTCGGGCAACCTTAGGGGTACAAGGCCAATTCTTAATATTACTACTAATAATGACTCATGGAGATATTTTTTTAAGCCAATGTTGCAGAAATCGTCACGCACTGCCACTATCTTAAAAGGGATCAGGGTAAAGGAGGTTGCCATGGTTAAATCCTCAGGATATAACAGCTACTAATATCATGCCAATGACAAATCCGGCACCTCCTCAAAATAGGTCAACTACACAAGAGTATCGATGAGAAGAGGGGCTTGGAGGCCGGAGCTGAAAACCATTGCCTTCATAGATGCCGCCAATGAGCATTCCTGTTGTGTGGTGTGTATGTGTCAATATACATTGTTTATAGCCAATTACATGGAATTAGTAATATGCATGTGTTTATGTTCCAAATGCTATAGTGCTCATCCTAAAGGGGGCTGTCATTCTTGGTATCCTCTTGTTTGAGGATAAGGAAGCTATAGCAGTATCCCCTGTGTCTGTGGTGACTCTGTTGAATGATTGCCATATGATCTTTTTCAGGAGCATGGCAATGGAAAAATAAACATCTCACTCATGATATGGGGTTTTGATAAAGTGCATTTTTTTGGGCACAACTGATACGACATCTACTTAGATGAAAGTACAATACTTGTACACATTTAATGTTGGTTTGGATGGGAACACTCTAATATGTGGCAGTCAACGCTGATGGAGAACTTCCCAAAACATCAACCTCTGCCTGCTCAGCTTTCGTGCAAGGCCGTTATGTCTGTTCTATGTCTGTTTTCCAAAAGTTGACTCAGTGTTGGCTTAGTAAATCATGGATCTTCCACTAGTAGAATAAATAAGGTTATCTGGCCTTGATAGTCGTTTTATTTGTGCCCATGCAGGTTATCTCCACGAATGAGAAACAACCTAAACGCTCACGATGGGACTGCCAGAGCTTGTAAAAATATAGAACAATGGATTTCAGCGCAAAATACAGTAGAAGTGCTGTGCCATAAAGAGCAGCTCTGTGTTCACTTTGATTCTCTTCTCATAAGAAGCGTTAGCAATAAATGCCTACACCTACTTTTTGTTTCTTCAAAACAGCGCTTTCACTTTGCCGCAGACAAAGCAAGTTAACGTTCTCAAGGAAATGAAAATACCATGGGCACTTACGTTCATATAACGGTAGTTATGGGGGAACGCAGTTTCACAATTTTATAAGAGTGGTTAAACATGGAATTATGTGCTTGTATAATTGAATGTTAATATGTACGTTCAGGTCAGTCATATGTTGAATATTACTTTACGCTCCCCTTGGTACACCATGCACCGTTTTCTCCCCAGAGGCTTGATTTTGTCATCGGCTTATGACTGGAGCAGCCTATCATGGCTCATGGTGTTGATATGAGGAAGCATAGGGGAATGCTTCCATTTTGGTTCCCTGTATAGCTTCGTGCATGCTTCCATTATCTATATTACGTTTTCCCCAAACTTTAGCATAATAAGCAATTAATAATCCGATACTTGGAGACCAGAAGTCAGGTCAGTCGTCGAATTTGTTCAACTATCATGGTGACTTAGGACTCCACCAATACTAATCTCCTCACAGTTGGAGGACCCCGGAGGAACCCCACGCAAAACACATACCAAACTCTTTGCAGATGTTGACCTGGGACTGAACCCAGTCCCCGCACTGCAAGGCTGTGAGAATCTAACCACTAAGCCCCACATGCTTCCCTATAAATTTAACTCCATTGTTAAGAATCTATTTGATGTTTTTGTTTGATTGTAACGTGAGGTCTCTCTTTTACTTAACGTCCAATCATAAAACAGAATTGCATTTGGTTAACGCTCTCCCCCCTCTTTTCATGACACAGGACTGAACTTAATCCTTTTTTAGATTTGGATATATTTGTTAGTGGAAAGACCTTCCTCTAGTTTGGAATCTCGTCGAATACATCGTTTTCCTATCTATAGATTAATGTAAGATTAAAAAATGTGTGAAAAAGGTCCTCTTTTGGATGATGACTGTTCATTTGCAGGCATTAGACTTGCACTGCTTTCAATTACATCTTTGCGGTGGTCTGAGCTTATTTGCCACAATCATTGATTTTTGTTGCTAACATTGCCATGTCATAAGGTTCTGAGAATTAAAATGTATAATACAATCTATCACACGACCTCTCTATAGATTCAGTCTTGGATATGATGAGCAAGTTTCAGTAGACTTCTAAAAGTGATGATTATAAGACAACTGTTATCATCAGTAATCCAAACAATTCCCACAGTATCTAAATCTTGTTCGGTGTGAACAGATGATTAAGCTATTAGCGAGAGCTGCTGCAGAGAGCAAATAAATTCTATCGAATAGAAAGTAGTCACGTATATGACGCTCAGAACTTTTTCTAATGGAGCCAGCATGAAGGGGTAGTCGGTGTACCCCCTCATGCCCATAAACAGAGAGAGAGAAAGATTGCCAGAACTGATACTACTGTGTGTATATGATGAATGTGTATACTGTTTATAGAGTATTCCATTTGTTTTTAGTAATGTGTGAATTAGAAATATATTTGGGTTATAAATGGATAGTGTAACTTAGCCTAGACAGCTCCATATTTTATTAGTGTAGTCTTAATTTCTTAATATAAAACTGTTGCATTATTAGATGGTGTCCTGTGATTGTTATTACACAATTAGTTATTAAAGGCATTATCCAGTCCAACAAAAGTTATCCCCTTCCTAAAGGATGGAGGATGAGTTGCTGATTGGTGTGTAATTCTGTGAAAGGATACAATATGAAACATTACCCCCCCCCCACCCCACAGGAGAATAGGTAGCCAGCACGGCCCCCTGAGTATGAGTATTTAGCTAAAGCAAAACTAATACGACTACCTGTCTCTCTGCAGCTCATGTCTGTGTGATCGCCCCCCACGGCTTTCTCTATGGACCAGGTGCCGGCGCCTAAGCAGTGCTTCTAGGTCGCAAAAAGGACACGGGATAACATGCGTGCCGTAGCCCAGTGTATCTGAGTCTAAACACACAGAGCGATCACTATTCATCTGGTCGCAATCGATAGCTCCCATGATTGATGTAGCCAAATACTGCATCAGAGATGGTAGAGATCAGCAGCAATGTTTATGTGTGACCAGCTGCTCTGATCATTTGGTCGTTCAGCTTTTCTGGGAATCCGTAGGGGTTCCATCCCTGGGATCCCCCCGATCAGAAAGCATATTGTTCGAAGAACTGATAACCCTTGTTAAGATGTGACTGAAAGTTTGCAAGTTGTCGGCCCAAAATTGCCCCAAATTCAAACATCGTTTAGGCCATGGTACAGGAGCTGGCCTGTGAGGGCCACAACAAAGTAATCTGGCCCACGTTACAAAGTTTTGTTCCCATTTATTAGAAAAAAAGTATGGTGAGATGAGGATTTCAGGTGTGTATGATATCAACACACATAATATTCACATCCCTTGCCTGTAAAGACAGGCTGCCAGTAACAAAAGACTGTGAGTACGATGTAAGTAGACCGTCTTGAATCCGTCCGCATCGCCAATGTAGGAAATAATTCACATCTATAACATCACAAAAACAATGGCTGCCCAGTTATAAGATTGTAAGAATTATATTGCAATGAATCCCCTACACGGTTATTCATGAAAATTGTATTAAAACCTACACTAAAAATCTCCATACACACATGTGACAGAGGTAGTTACTTGGAGCATGAAATTGGGAGCTTGCATATATGACTTTCCTCAGCAATGGGAAAACTCTGGAAATCGTAATCCCCCCCACCACCCCCCACCCCCCCCCCCCCCCCCCCCCCCCCCCCCCCCCCCCCCGTGCATCTTACGTTAAGAAAAAGTATAGAATAGTAAATAATTGCAGTACATAATTCAGAATTATAATACACCTGTGATTGCATGGTGAAGGGTATTCTGTAGATACACACCACATACTATAAGCTGCACTGATAATTAAACCTTACAGTAAATGGGATAAGTGCCAGAATTGAAATCTTTCACGATTCTGTGATGTAACAATGAAGTGTTAACAATTATGTAAATATGCAATATATCATTATGCCTTCTCTAACTAGGCACGTTTAGTTATAGAACTAAAAATGAATAGTGTGCATGCATCTGTGTCTAGAGTCTAGAAGAGGCGGTGCTCGAGCACTTAACAAGAGAGAATATACAAAAATCCAACCCTGTTACACCTTACATTCCTTCTTTGCTTTTATTTCTATTAACAAACTTGAAAAATCAAATTGATCTTTTAGAAATGCCTAAGTAATATATTTCAAATGATATTGAACGTTTTGTAGTTATAGGGCTTCTCTGTGCACTTAGTGCTATTTAGGCCTTGTCTGTGCCCCTACCAGACATAGGCTCGTAGTCCTCTAAATTACCTAGGCCTTGTCTGTGCCATAACAGTACATAGGCATTATCTGTCTAAATACCTAGGATTGTCGGCCCCTACCAGTACATCGGGCTTATCTGTTCTAAATTACCAGGCCTTGTCTGTGCCCCTACCGTAAAATAGGCCTTCGTATCCTCTAAATTACTAGGCCTTGTCTGTGCCCTACCAGTTACATAGGCTGTATGTCCTCTAAATTAACTAGGCCTTGTCTGTGCCCCTACCAGTACATAGGCTCGTATGTCCTCTAAATTACCTAGGCCTTGTCTGTGCCCCTACCAGTAATAGGCCTCGTATGTCCTCTAATTACCTAGGCCTTGTCTGTGCCCCTACCAGTACATAGGGCCTCGTATGTCCTCTAATTACTAGGCCTGTCTGTGCCCCTACACAGTACATAGGCCTGGTTGTCCTTAAAATTACCTAGGCCTTGTCTGTGCCCCTACCAGTACATAGGCCTGTAGTCCTCTAAATTACCTAGGCCTGTCTGTGCCCCACCAGTACATAGGCCTCGTATTGTCCTCTAAATTACTAGGCTTGTCTGTCCCCTACCAGTACATAGCCTCGTATGTCCTCTATTAATAGGCTTGTCTGGGCCCCTACCAGTACATAGGCCTCGTATGTCCTCTAAATTACCTAGGGCTTGTCTGTGCCCTAACCAGTACATAGGCTCGTATGTCCTCTTAAATACCTAGGCTTGTCGTGCCCCCTACCAGTACATAGGACTCGTATGTCCTCTAAATTACCTAGGCCTTGTCTGTGCCTCCTACCAGTACATAGGCATGTATGTCCTCTAAATTACCTAGGCCTTGTCTGTGCCCCTACAGTACATAGGCCTCGTATGTCCTCTAAATTACCTAGGCCTGTCTGTGCCCCTACCAGTACTATGGCCTCGTATGTCCTCGAAATACTAGCCTTTTCTGTTGCCCCTACCAGTACATAGGCACCGTCTGTCCTCTAAATTACCTAGGCTTGTCTGTGCCCCTACCGTACATAGCCTCTAGTCTCTAAATTAACTAGGCCTTGTCTGTGCCCCTACCAGTCAAATAGGCCTGGTATGTCCTCTAAATTACCTAGGCCTTGTCGTGCCCTACAGTACATAGGCCTCGTATGTCCTCTAAATACCTAGGCTGTTGTGCCCTACCAGTACATAGGCCTCGTGTCTGCTAAATTACCTAGGCCTTGTCTGGGCCCCTACCAGTACATAGGCCTCGGATGTCCTCTAAATTTACCTAGGCCTTGTCTGTGCCCCTACCAGTACATAGGCCTCGTTATGTCCTATAAATTACACTCGGCCTTTGTCTTGTGCCCCTACCAGTACATAGGCCTGTATGTCTCTAATAACTAGGCACTTGTCTGTGCCCTACCAGTACATAGGCCTGTCTGTCTCTAAATTACCTAGGGCCTTGTCTGTGCCCCTACCAGTACATAGGCCTCGTATGTCCTCTAATATACCCATAGGCCTTGTCTGTGACCCCTTACCAGTACAATAGGCTACGTATGTCTCTAAATACATAGGATTGTTGTGCCTACCAGTACAGGCCTCGTATGTCTATAAATTACCTAGGCTGGTCTTGCCCCTAACAGTACATAGGCCTCGTATGTCCTCTAAATACCTAGGCCTTGTCTGTGCCCCTACCAGTACAAGGCCTCGTAGTCCTCTAAATTACCTAGGCCTTGTCGTGCCCTACCAGTACCATAGGCCTCGTATGTCCTAATTAACTAGGCTTGTCTGTGCCCCTACCAGTACATAGGCCTGTATAGTCTTAAAGTACCTATACAGGCGGTCCCTACTTAAGAACACTCGAGTTATTACAATGACCCTAGTACAAACGGACTTGGATATTGGTAATTTACTGTACTTTAGCCTTAGGATACAATAATCAGCTTGTAACAGTATCAGAGGGTCGTAATAAGCTTTTGTGTTATCTGGTTTTATGACAACCCAACATTTTTAAAATCCAATTGTCACAGAGACCAAAAAAGTTCTGGATGGGGTTACAATGATAAAATATCAGTTCCGACTTGCATACAAATTCAACTTAAGAACAAGCCTACAGACCCGTATCTGTATGTAACCGGGGGCTGCCTGTACCTGTCTGTGCCCCTACAGTACATAGGCCTCTGTCTCTAAAGTACCTAGGCCTTGTCCTGTGCTCCCTACCAGTAAAGGCCTCGTCTGTCTCTAAAATACTAGGCTTGTCTTGTGCCGTGACTTTACTGCAATTGACCAGTAATGATCACTGTCTTTCCCTAGTAACGCTGTGGTTTTCACAGAGGGCTCCATTAACATAATCAAGTTTTGTATACTGCACGATTTCTCAGAATAAGGCACAAGTGAGACCGCTTATTGACTAGGAACCTCCACATTCTAGTGTATTGCCAGAGGAACTGAGCTAAAGGTAGTAGTATAGTATGTCGGCATGTGGCAAGGGTGTGTATCGAGAGGGCTTGCAGGCCGACGGCATGTAACAGCTGGCGATACATGTGCGGACCCCTAGGGTTAAGGTATCCTAGTGGGTCTAAAAAAATAGTAAAAAAAAAAAAAAAAAAAAAACAAAGAACTGAAAGTCAAGAACTGCTTATAAAACGTAACTAAAATTCATAAACATCCACGTCCCAAAAGCTCGATGCATCAAATATATAAAAAAGATTATTCCCGATCGTGAACCCTTAAATCAAAATGGTACCCAAATGTTGGAAACATCAGATTTTGTTTTTTTTTCCATCAGGCATTTGGATTTTTATTGCTTCCAATAAACGGCATGGGAATTTAAATCCTGCCCAAGGACAAGTACTGGAACGCAAAAGCAGCAGAGCAGAATACGGACACATGGGTATGCACAAAATTGACACCAATTCTCTAGCACCTCCAGTTGTGGAGGGTGCATTCGTTGGTTGTGCAGAACAGATCATGTTTGTCATGTGATCTTTAAAGGAACTGTCATTAGAAATGTAATTTTTTTTTCTGGTGACAGGTTAAATAGCCCATGCTATGTGATCTTAAAAATGCCTTTGTCAGTGTTGTGAATCATTTCAGTGTTTATATAAGTTTTAATTTACATTACCGGAGTCCCTGCCAGCAGCATGAAGTGAGTACGGGCTGTGTCTCTCATGCATTCTTCCTCTACTCCACACCATCCCCTACTCTGCATGCTCAATTCACATGACAGGAGTGGGTAGGAGGGAGCTGCATCAGTGCAGAGAGATGAGAAGACTGACACTGAGTGCTGCAGCTGCCCCCCTCCTGGGAATTCCCAATGCACTGTCATGGAGACAAGTAATGTGAATTAATGTGATGTGAGATAGGTATTTTTTAAAATCGGTATTATAGCTACATATTGGAAGCAGTAACCGGCTTAAAAATGACATCCTGGGTGATAGGTTCGCTTTAATTATTAGCACTGATGCACCTAAGGACACAGAAGCTGAGTGGTGTCCAAAGCCAAGAGCATGCCAAGCAGCAGGAACAGGTCGGTTGGGACTGGAAGGCTTACACCACTTCCCCTTTTTAACATGCCCTTTTATGTACTAATTCATGCAAAAGGAAAAATTGGAAAATAATTTTGGATGTAAGTGCCTCTTGTTGCCTCCAGGTATTTGTGGATTATTCTTATAAAATATGCAAATTATAATGATGGGGAAACCACACAAGAAGAAGAACTTTAAACAGAAAATGACTAAAATAATGAGAATGAATAGCTGGATTGTTATCTTTTTACCCTTTTGAATGCCAATTAGCGATTTACTAGTAGCTTTCAACAGGTTGTGGTCGTGGTTACAAAGCACTTCCATAAGCTTCACTGATGCCATGGAGAGCAGGAGGGTGACCTTAGCTGTCCCATGAGGTGTTTGCGCTTCAGTCTGCATAATGAGGCCGGTGTAGTGGAGATCGCGATGAGGATGGCAAGGAAGGAGAGGTGCACCAGATGCTCCACTTTTGCATGCCCAGTCAGAATGTGCAGCTTTGACACAGAATTGATTTAGAAACTGAATTGGTTTGGGAACCTGAGGATCGGTGGCAGGCAACAATTACTGTAGGAAAAAAAAATCGAATTGCTAAGATGTTCGGGTGACGTATGAATGTTTCAGAATGGCATTACTGCTTACACCATGACTCCATGAAATATTACTCTAACCCTGCTGAAATGAAGTAACCTTAATATTATTTATCAACTGCCTAACAAACCATTACATGTTAATTGAAGTGTTCTATAGTGGTGGCTGTACCATTCAAGCCCTAGAAATGATACAAAATTTAAAATAGATCCTTATTCAGTGTGTAAAAAGATGTCTGGGGCCGCATTGCAAAATGAGAGAGCCACTTTCCTTTTTTTTTTTAATAATAAAGTTAGTCCGGCACCACATTTTGAAACCGGACAATTGACATTAACTCATAATCAATCTCTAAATACAATTATAATATGATAAAATTGCCGACCGCCACCACTAGGGGAGCTCAGTGCATAGAAAGAATACAAATTCAACCAAATTCAAAGGAGCTGTAACAATTCTTTTCCAGCGAGCTCCCATTTCTTACTAAAATTACCAATAAGGAAACAGGAGATGGCCATGGCAGGGTGCCCTTCACCCACGAGCCCTATAGCTACTCATGGTGTGTGTTTTGCAGGGTATGTGTACAAATGTTCTTTAATATTTTGCAAACAATCGCCATATATTCATTTATTGGGGAAGTTCTGATGACAACCAGTAAGCTCTATAATAAGACCCAACCTTTTTAGACCATCTGAACAATTTATCAATATGGAAGCATTCTGTGAAAATGGCGAGGGCGTGGCCGGATCATTAGGCACGACCCTGATGAAGCCAGGTCATCGCGAAACATGTAGGGGGTAATCTCTTTCTAATTATTAACTGCAGTGTACCTAGAGGAGGTGTTCCTTTGTTTGTTGGCTGGTGAAGTTTAGTTGGTTGTGTGACAATCACAACATGTTTCTGTACAAGGTGGATCGGATGATCCCTACCACAGGAATCAATGCATGGTTTAATGATAATAAACTCATAGCATTCAGGTTTGTATCATCGCAATACTAGCAAATACTATCTACTAGCCACACAACTCAAACCTAATATCCATCACCCGCATTGGGAGGGGCTCACCCGCTCCCTCATCCACAGGGGCCGTCTTCCAGCCATTTTTTGATGCCTACTATTAGTTTCAATAAACTTCACAATCAAAGGCACCTCCCCTGGGGCATTTGTGTTTTTAATGTATATTCTTGATTTGAGACACGTAAGGTTACTTCATATCTTATTTGTACTATTAATAAAAGATAGTTTTAGCTGTCACTATATATTGTCGGGATATGGGCTCTCCTATGCCGTCCTAGGACGGTTTTTGTACTTACCCAGTAAAAACCCTGCCTGACAATTGGTCCAATCTTTTGTTTAAATTTGGCCGGATTATACGTACTGACCACAGTCCAGAGGACAGGACTCGTATGATATAGTCATGATTACAGTGCGCACTGCTGTCTTGGAGGGACAAGGGACTCCTTGCGTCATAAACAACTATAATGCACAGCCTCCCATTCCCAGTCCTAGGGACTGAATTCGCAAACTAACAGGTTGCCTTGGCTGTTCACATCAAACAATTTGTTTCGCATCTATAAAGTTCAAACAATAGTAAATGTGTTTTCCCAAAAAAAATGCTATTTACTTATTTCTAAATAACTTTGTAACTAAATGACATTAATGTCCATGACTTGCATAGAGTGACTAGGATGCAAATGGAGAACCATTCGAATGAAATAACAGTCCAAGGAATGACATAACGGCTCTGTGTGATGTTGGTTTTCATGGACGATTCCTTCACATAAGGGCGTTTCTATCAAGGGAATGTATACTGCATAGAGGGTGATTTTTTTTTTTTTTTTTTGTATTGCGAGTGTACTACACCACAACATACCACATTTAAAGGTATGTGTATATTACTGTACATAGGGAGTTCATCATATATATGTTATTCATATAGTATACGTACATGGTGTGGATATAACTAATAGCCCTAGTATTAACAGTGACTACAAGGATCTCTCAGTCAGAGAATGCATGTAACCATGACGTGGCTAATAAATCAATTGACAGTCTGCTATTGAAGATGAATAAAGCTTAGGAGGGGGGGGGGGTTATTCAGATTATTGGTTGTGATTTGCGGGAAATAGTGACATCAGCACCAGACAATCCCTTAGTGGAATGATATACGCAGTCCTGAATATGGAATTATTGACCCACAACCATGACCTCTGGTGACAGGTGAGGCGGTTGTAAATCAGATGTTTCTATGGCAAACTGTAAAGAGAAAACCAAAGCCCCGGAAAACTACTTATTTGTGAAGAGATATGTTATGGTAGCAATAATTATCATGATTTTTTTTAATGCTGGATGTTTTCCATATGCCTCATTGAACAATGGCAGCATGTGGGTGAACAATTTCTGTGATTCTGTAAAAAAAAAGATAAAAAAGAAGCATGTCGCAGCTGTGTTAAGTAGAGACACAATAGTTTTGCAGAAGCGATTTTACTTAATGGCCATCGCATTGCAGTCATCTCAAGTCTACTGAAAATATTTGTCTATTCATTACATAATGGGTCTGATCGCTTCATATATGTAACCAAATAGCAGCTATCGCCGCATTGATTTCAGGTCAGATCGCGTTGTAGTTTGTTCTACTTATTGATCCATAAATACATAATACACAAATCATGTTCATGGAAATCCCAGCGGCCCAGATTAGGTTTTTCTTCCTGTTATCTATAGACTTCAACCTCCGCTACTAAAATACTCATTTGGTATAAGGTGGATCTGTTGTTCTGGAGGAAATATTCATTACCATTTCCACACATGCATATATGGGGGGGTGGGGTATATAATATGGTGTGTGTGTATATTATTGTCATAAAAATGTTATTTATACGATATACTCGAGTATAGCCGAGACCCCTAATTTACCACCAAAAACTGGGAAAACTACTGACTCGAGTATAAGCCTAGGGTGGAAATGCATTGGTCAAACCCCCCCAGAGTTACAGCCTGCCATGCCCCAGTAGTATACAGCCTACCAGCCCCAGTAGCATACAGCAGCCTCTAGTAGTATCAGTCAGCCCCATAGTAGTATTACAGCAGCCCTCGTAGTAACAGCAGCCCCCCTGTATAACAGCAAGCCCCTAGTAGTATACAAGCAGCCCCATGTAGTTATACAGCAGCCCCATGTGTGTACAGCAAGCCCCTAGTGGTATACGCCGCCCCCTGTAGTATAGAGCAGCCCCTGTAGTATAGAGCGCCCCTGTAGTATAGAGCAGCCCCCTGTAGTATACAGCACTGCCCCCTGTAGTATACAGCTGCCCCCCTGTAGTATACAGCTGCCCCCATGTAGTATACAGCCTGCCCCCACGTGTAGGATACAGCCTGCCCCCATGTAGTATACAGCGCCCCCACGGCCCTTAAAAAATAAAATTAAATACCCCTCCGACGTGTCGCGTGGCTCCCGATGTCGGCGAGACTTACCGATGTCCCAGATGTCGGCGGCCCCGTCTTCTTTCTCTCCGCGGCTCCTTTTCACTCTTCCCCGCGCCCATGTTTTTCTAGCAGGCGCATACTATGACGCGGGCCGCTGTGACGTCATAGTATGCGCGGCATGAAGAAAACATGGCCCGTCGAGATAGAAGAAGAAGAAGCAAAGAGAGAAGAGGAGCCGCGGAGAAGAAAGAAGACGGGACGCGCTGACATCGGGGACATCGGTAAGTCAGCGCCGACATCGGAGGGTGAGTATTTAATTTTTTTTTTTAAGAGGGTAATTTTTGGGGGTAATAGATCGTGTATACCGCACGGAGGGACGTTTACAGGCAAGTTTTTGTGTGGAAAAAAAACTCGGGCCATAAACACGAGTATATACGGTATAATTCATCTATGTAAATTATGGCATTGGCATTAGTACTGCTAAAGAAATTATAAAAATATAGCAGTAACTATCCTTCACAATTCAGTTCATTAAATTTATGCAGGCTTTATTAGGGTGCAGAATACAGCATCTTGGAGCGGGTGACCATGCTCCCCTGGTTAGAAGTTTTTGAACCTTTAAGAAAAGTATTTAGTAACAACACAGGAGGGACACAATGTCACTTTACAATTGCAAAAGGTTACATTCATTGAAATTCATAATGAAGGTTAGTTTGTGCCAAGGGTTCTAGCATGTGGATAAGAATTGTTTAATGCTCGTCCACGCTGTAGATCTCAGAGTAACTATGCTGTTGAGATTACACATCTTGTGCATCTCCAATGTAGGTTAAAGATGTTGTCTATGATTAGGTAATTTATCTGGTAGACTCTTTCTTACTAATGGGAATCATTGGGGATTATTCACAATTGTGATTTCATGGCGGAATTCAAGCATTTACTAAAAAGGACATGTCAGGAGAGTGGAGGTCGAAATACAAATGTTGTAACAAGCAAGTGAAGAAAGGAGCGTAGAGAAGACCTTCTGGTAAGCATGATTGGCTAAGGCTACTGGGGCTTGGAGTAGCCTTTTAAACAGGGACTGTATAGGTATGAGGCAAATGGTAGAAACCTACCATCAGATAGATCTTCTTAAGTAGATCTATGATGGTAGGTTTCCTTCAAACCTTCAACTTTCTGAAGTTGTCACCATTTTATTCGGAAAGAATATAAGTTTCTGTTGTTCTCCTGATAAGACTAAGACATGTCTTAAAGGAAATCAACCAGTTTGAAAACCTAAAAGAACCTTCACTCCAGCTCCTCTTGACCTTGGCGCCGTTCGTCACTAAGATTGACTTGCCGGGATCACCTAGAAAACAAAGTTATAATTTACAGCACAGATCTAAATGTCCGCTGCTGCTGGCTGCTAATTATGCACGCCCTTGCCACCGTGAATTCACGCCTCTCGTGTGACGTCGCCTTGCTCTCACAGCATGGGAGCGGGAGGTGCAGGGGTGAGCATAATTAGCAGCCCAGGGCGCTGGCCATCTTGCCCCCGCTCTTAGTGCTGCTAATTATAACTTTCTTTTCTAGGTGATCCCAGCCTATGAAGACTAGTGACGGACAGCACCGGGATCAAGGTGAAGAGGAGCGGGGTGAGTTAATTTTTCTTTTTTAATGTTTTTGAACTGGTTTTGAACTATTCAGGCACAATCTTGCCTTTTTCTGCAAAATAATGATGTTAAAGTAAACCTCTGGTTTTGCTGTAGTGATCTTCATTGAGGCATGCCGGTTTTTCTTGAGTCGGGATCCCCCACTGATCTCCACAACAACGGAATGTGTGTCACATAGTGAAAAAAATGGGTTCCCTGACTTTATGATAAGGTTTCCATTTCTCCAGCAGAAGGGTGATTGAACTCCATGGTCGTCTACTGCACATGCAGTCTCTCAGCAAAGCTAAAGGAAGAGTTCATTTCTATTGACGAGCCTTTGATCAGAATGGGGGCATAACCTCAAACCTCTGACCCAGGTGATCTTCTATCACATCCCAGTGGATGCCAGCTTCACCTTTGTCCTATTGCTAGACATTGGAAAGGATAGATTTCAACTAAAGACTTTTATAAAAATGACAACAAATCTATTTGTTGCAGAAAATATGTTTTGTATTTATCCACAGGGAAGATGAGAAATATGGGATCACACTTCCCAAATACCATCCTATATAATGGGGGGATTTTTGTTGTTGGGAAAGGCTCTAACATCTGATTTACATGTTTTCTTCTACTCATTTACTGCAAATGGAGTTTTTTTTCCAACCTTGCAAAAAACAAGAGTTTGTGTAGGGCAGGGATAAAGTAGAGCTACTATGCTCTGCTGGATTTACTAACTTCACACTACTGTACTTGTGTGGCATGATCTCATGATAATTGACTGCAGTCTTTCTGTAGTCAATTGTATTGTGTCCATGCTTATTAGGCATATGCTGTACTGGGCTATGGGGGTATCAAGACCAGTCCAAATGACAGTATTATCATATTCTGTTTCACGTATATCACCATGATAAGACCATAACAGATGCATCCTGCTACATGCACTTAAAGGGAATCTGTCAGGGTGATTTGGGACACTATGGGCCTGTGGTTTAGTGTTCCAAATCACCCTTGAAAAATTTTTATGTGAGCGTTCGAAAAAACCAAACATTTATACTCGCCTCTTACCCCCGGCACCTGCGTGTTCCAGCAAGTGAAGTTGGCGTATTACACTCTGGCTTAACTGCACGAGCATTGTAGGTATGGCGTATGTGCAGTGAAGCCAGGCTATTATTTTGGGACCCTAAATCACAGGTCCATATAGACCTGTAGTTGTTTTAGGGTCTCAAACATTCATCGACTATATACAGAAGATGTTTAACTTGGATTACACTTAATAGATAAAAGAATTCTGGCAAAAGCACCCTGTAGATACTGTATAGCATTATAGCAACATTGCTGTTTTCTGTCATTTACAGAGCACCATAAATGTTGTTCCCAGATGTGTAGGGTTCCAGAAGTACCGTAGCTGTGGAAAACCCCTTTGACTAGAATTTAGGCACGAGTCTAGGAAATTCCTGACTGGTAATGAGTGATGAAAGCTCCAACTACCTTGAAAAAGATCACAAAGGAAAAAAAAATAAAAGCGGATTCTATAAATTCCCAGATAAATTGTCTCCTTATGTTACCTTAGTGATTTGGAGCAGCAAGCTGTTAAATACGCACTTGAGCTCTAATCTTCATTCTAATTCAAACATCTTTTTAACGCACAGAGTGAATTACATGTGATGCGTCTCAGATCCAGCCTTTAAACATTCATGTTTACTGCACCTGTCTCTTGAAAATCCCTTTCCCTTGTACAGTGCATGGCATTTGCTGTCATGTAAAACCTGGTATTAGCTTGGTGTGCTTTCCTTGTCTCCTTAGAAACCTTTCTGAGTGATTTCCTGTAAAGGAAATTATCAGCCCACATTTAGTAAAGTACAGTTACACTGAATACTGTTTTGACTGAATTATCAAAATGAAATTGCGCGCTGCTCAGCAGGACTCTATTTGGAAAGCCATGGGTCGTCTTGGTTCACGTAGGGACAAAGGTCCAGTCTATTCTTATTTTAACTAACTGTATTAATAAAAAAAAATAGCTTGGCTTCTTTCATTGAAAATGGATTAGACTAATTCTATTATCATGATATGTAAACTAAGTACACAATGTTACGGTTAGATAAGGCCTCTATGCCCGTTTTTTTTCCCTTCTCTCGGAGAGACAGGCAGATTTGATATGTTACACTGTTAACCTAGGTTGATGTCTGTAGGGGAAAGCTGTCTAAATCGCTGCTTCTCAAAGCAGCCTTCAAAGCGGCCTAACTGGTCATGACAAAGCCCTTATAGGATACAGGTGACTTTGTAAGACATTGTCATTTTGATGGACTGTAAACTAAATATAGAGATCATTAAACAGACAGAATTCTGGGTTTGCACAGTAGAAAGGGTAAATAGGTGATCTCCTATATATGGACAGAATTACTGGACAAAGTGTTACATAGTGATCATTACATAATAGCAATAAAGCTATAGGACGTGGTGCCAGAGGTAAACGCTGCGTCGAGGTCTTGGATTCTCTGTTAAAATTATTTATATCATCAAACCAGATCCAGATTCCTAATGGCTACCCTGGATTAAATTACCAATTTAACATTTTTTCTTATATTTCCTGCTAAACAGAAATTCCATTGATGACCGGGGGGCTACCAAAAAAAGCTTATTCACCTAATCACAGACTTATTTGCTTATTGGTGGGGTTTCTGGGTAATAGACCTCCACCAAGCTCATATTTATGGATTATTCAGTGAAGTTATTTGTTTTTATCTTAATTATAGATCACATTTTTAAAGGGATTTTGCCATGTTTTCTTGCGATCCCCAATCGAGGAGAGAGTTGCGATCCCCAATCACAATGTTGAGGCTTCCTTTCAAACTAATGAATGGAGCGGTGGGCCAAGCATGTATCCTGCTGCTCCATTTCCTGTATATGAGAGTACCATAAGTACCCAAGTATAGACTGTGAAAGAGTGCCAGAGACCCAAGTGTTTTTCTCTGACACTCCCATAGAATGAAATGGCACAGCAGAATGCATTGTTTAGTTTTATGGAAACAATGACAAAATCTGCTCCACTACATGAAACCTCTGGCTTTTTTATAAACTTTCATTGTTGAGTTTAGTTTGAGTGACAGATTAGTGAACCATTCTTGTGTTCATTTAGTTTTGATGTAATAGTCCAGAATATTTGCAGACTTCACAGATGTGACTGTGAAACTGTTCCTGCTGAATCAGAGTCTTCTGTTTTATCATATTTCTTATTGTAATTTATTCTAGTTGCGGAAATTCAAGACGTCAGCGAGCATCTTGTTCTCCACAACACATGCTTTTTGTATAGTTAAATCATCTTGCATGCTGGAAGCGTCACGATTTGTTGTGGGTGGTCAGCATGACTCATGGCTTGAGTGGTCTTCTCTTCACTCCCGCTTTTGTTATTAAGAACAAGTTTTCAAATCAATTTGCTCAAAAAGTGGGTCATACTGTTGCAGCCAGAGGTAAAATCACACATTTTGCAACGGCTTAATATCTTCAAGACGGAGGGGAAGACTCATAATAACAAGTCATTAGTGGTAAACAGAGAATGTTAATTACCACTTTATTTTCCTTTTTACTTTGTGGCCAATATCTTTGTTTTCTCTTCATGGACAGTTTCTTATATAGACTAAATATGCAAATAATATTGTCCCTCGTGTTCCTTTCTATTGTAAATACCAGTTTTATATCAATTTATTGACATGTAAAGGTCACTTTTTGGTGGATTTTATGGAGCATAAAAAAAACCTTAGGTTGTCATATGCAAATTTACTGTAACTGGTCACAGGGATCTAGTAATGTAGTCATTGCAGTCACATGGGATTTCGTTGGCAGTTTGGCTGAGCATTAGTTAAACGTGCTCCTGTGCCCTGACTAAGGAAGGTAAACTGCATAAGTTGATAAAGTAATGGAAAGCTTGACAGAGTTCTGTTAAAGGATATTTTCTTTCCAGACACATGACCAGTAGTCTCCCCTCATGAATGTAAAGCCCCTCCAATTAATATAATGTCCACAGCAGCCCCTTCATATAATATAATGCCCAGCAGAGCTCCCCCATTAGTATAATGTCCTGCCAGGGCTCCTATTAGTATAATGCCCAGCAGAGTGCCCCCCCTATGAAAAAAAAACTAGTACTCTCCCCTCCGGCGCTGATCCCCAGCATCCCTCTTCTCCCCACAGCACCTCTTCGGGTTCCTGGCCAGGCCGGCAGATGCACGACAATGCTGCATCATAGTTTGCGTGCAGGCAGATTGCATACACGTGCATCTGCGGGCCCGGCTGGGAACCCATAGAGGTGCTGTGGGGAGAAGAGGACACCAGGGGTCAGCGCTGGAGGTTGAGCACTAACTTTTTTTTTTTTTTTACTCGAATAAAAATCTATGTGGGGCTTTTTCAGCACTAACTTTTGTTTTGAAAATCGCTACTTATACTACAGTATGTACGGTATTCCTGCGGTGTATTTGGATATACCCATTCACTATGCTGCTACCATATCATGTTGCAGATTTTCAGTGTGTCCAGGTAACTTAAATCTGCACAAGTGTTTGCAGTAGTAAATCATTAGGGTTTTGGGAAACTCGATTTTTATACACTGTACTATATTTCAGTTGATGATTTTTGTTGCAAATACCTCTGTATGGTCGGTACTACATTGGTTACATTAACCAGCAGCCTTCAACTGGAGAATTCTTGAGGTTTCATTCACAGATTTGGTGATCTGCTACTAAAACAGTCTCTATTCCAAACAATAACATCATATATAACATAGTGGGTCTCAGTTACTACGGGTCGCAGATCGTACTTTTGTCGGACTGTGTGCCTATTTCGGGAATTATGCGGCTTGCACTGGTATTTAAAGGGAACCTACCACTACGATTCTACCTATAAAGGTAGATCGCGTGGTAGGTGGATGAATGGGACGTGAGTAGAGCCCTTTTTTGGGCTAATCCTCACATCCCGGCTATCTTTTAGTAAACTTTAATAAGCGGGTATGTAAATTTTTTTAAGCGGCTACAGGAGCGTGGAGTAGGCGGACATGAGGCTACACATAGCGGCTACTCCACGCTCCAGTAGCCTCTTTTCTCCGCCTACCATTTCCGAACACAGGCCTGCGTTTGTGCGGCCATAGCTCCGGAGCCGGCGCTACTGCGCAAGGGCAGAACGCCAGGTACTCGGACGAGGGTGCGCAGGCCGATGATGAAATGGTAGGTGGAGAAAAGAGGCTACTGGGGCGTAGAGTAGCCGCGACGTGTAGCCTCATGGCCGGCTACTGCACGCCCCATTAAAAAATGTACATACCGCTTATTAAAGTTTACTAAAAGATAGCCTGGACGTGAGGATTAGCCCAAAAAGAGGCTATCTTCATGTCCCATTCATCCACCTACCACCCGATCTACCTTTTATAGGTAGAATCGTGGTGGTAGGTTCCCTTTAACTAGTGTGTGCGCTGGGATTTTGGTGCTTTTTTTTTTTGCGCAGCTTTGCTGGCTTCTATGTGACACAATTTAGGGGGCGTTACATTGGATGATCCGACTGATTGGGATTGAATGGAGAATTTAACTTTCAAATTGTGTCGCAAGCCGAAGCACTTCGGACAAAGCACTTTCTGTGAACTCCAGTAGCCGGGTAAGTAAATGTGCACCAGTATGTTCCCACATGGCAGATTTTTGCAAGTAAACATTCCAATTTTTTTTCAATTCCAGGTTGTATAAAATTCATGCGGAATCCAGATAATGGAATTAAACGTCACCATACCAAACAAATTTAATTAAGTAATGTCATGTGGTTTAACATTGTTTGTTACACAGTGTCCCATTAGAACCTGTATAATATGGGGTTCAGGAGCGTTGCCGGTTGCCATTCTGTAACCGCCCTGCATGTTCTAAGTTGTATCGATGTCCTGAGAAAACTGATACAGTTTAAAACTATTTACAATGTCTGTGTAACTATGTAATATTTGTTACATGAATAGAGCTGCTTGACTGTAGGTGTCAAAAATAATGGATACTGTATCAGTACCGCAACTTAGGCTGATGGTTTTACAAAATGTAGCGGTTTTTTTCCATACAAAATGGCTAAATAATATCTTCAGCCCATCAGTCTGAGTTCTTGGCGCTTCATTCTTATTATGTATTCCTTATGTATCTGCTTTCCTTTTAGCAGAAGCGCATACGTCATTTCAGAGGCCAAAGTAGCCCAGTGTTTTACATTCATACAAATGAATTCCATTAAAGATCTTGTCAATCCATCCCGCACTAATTTGCCTAAACTGTAAACAGGCCTTCACACTCCAGAAGAGGATGTCAGCGAAAGCTTTCATCCATTGGCCACTTGTATCTTAGGTTTTGGCATCTCATTCTTTGTATATATCATGCAGAACAAGACAGAATCAATGTTTTTTCTCCGTTCACATAGTCCCTAATTAAAACACATGAAAGTTGATAATTGCTTTTATTCCTTTTTTAATTGGCAGCTGAGCAGATTACTGGATGATATTTAATGATTAATGACTGACAGCACTTATTCATACACCTCTTCCCTTCCTGTGGTGACTTTCTTGTGTGTGTCTTTTTTCCTTAGACATCCATGCTACAAGCCAGGGCCGGTGCTAGCACAGGGCATACCTGGGCAAGTGCCAGGGGCCAGACACTACAACTAAGAGGCATAAAGCTGTACATAAAGAATCTATGGGGTTGAAGGGGACTTTATATAAAATAATGATGAGGGGGCTTTATATAAAATAACCATAAGGGGGCTGTTTGTTATAATAAGCTCTGGAATATTTTAAGGAACAGGAGACAGTTTGTTTTAGTTTTTGACTTTTTAATGGTACCATGTAAGATCACTGCAAAGGGGCCTTCTGAGTCTCTGACGCCTTGGAGCCTACTGAAACCTGGAGCCGATGCTGCTGCAAGCTATATAGATTTTAATCTGTTTCCATTAAGTTTTGAAAGTCGTTGTCATAATACAAACAATTATACAGGCAAATTCCCTAATGCATGCTGAAACACCGAAAATGTATTTATACTTCAGGCAACACGGACTAAAGGGTACGTATTCCTTAAACAAACATAATATTTGGGTCAGAACACCTATGTACAATGGGCAGCAGAAAGTTAACTTAACCCCCCTCCTCCCAACGGATGTAGATGTGTGGACACTAAATATTATCTCCTAATGCTTCCCCTGTCCCAAGTATTTCCAATGTCAGGGCAAGGCTTGCAAGGAAGAGCTAAGCTGTTACCATAAATATGGTTACAATTGTGGCACTCTCAACATAATTTGTATAGTAAGTATAAATTGATTATATATTGAACGAATATGCTGTGAACAGCAGCAGAAGCATATGTACCCATAAGCGTAACTATCATTTGAGGTTTTTAATATTGTATGTTGGGGGATGTGGTCAAAATTTTCTAACATACTTTAATAATACATTCTGATTAGTTGGTAAAAAAAAGCCTATGGAGGCTGCATGAGCTCACATCTTATCTACCTGTGTGTGTATTAAGCAGCCCTGGCAGTGGGGATTAATCCCTTTACTTTCAGTGTGATGTTTGAATATGGGGCTCATAGCATACTACAGCCAGGTAGACAGCTGAAAGGGTTAACACTCACAGCTGTGTAAACAACAGGAGAAGTGACAGACCAGTTATCAATCCTGTAGACAGAGTCATGGTAGTAATGTAGAAGTAACATTGTAACTAAGGGGCACAGCTCATACAACTGTGTTGATGGAAAAAATATTTAAAACGTTTGGTCACAAAATGATGACTCTCCCACCCCCTGCCGAAACAGGTTTTAGTTGACTACAGGTAGTCTATCTGTAGTTTTGTCTATGCAAACCACAGATGTTATTGGGGAGTAGACCAACCATTCAATCATCTTGTAGAAACAAAAAGAACTCTTCTCTTTGGTTGCGCAAATGTAGATAAACTCAAGTAGTAGAAAGACTCTGTAGTAATCACAACAACTAAACTTATCACCTACCCATGCTTGTAAGTGTCCGATTAGTAGAGGTTTGAACTTCATCCGTCCCCCTGATCATGATAATGGTGACATACCTTGTAACCATAACCAATCTTTTGTTTCCAGCACTATAGAAAACAATGAAACTGCAGTTCTCCATACTCTACTTAGAGAGAACAGGCCATCAGGAATGTTATCTTTAGCTGGTGACAGGTTCAAGTAGCCTATTCTATACTGGCTTCAAAAATACCTTTGTCAGCATTTTGAATCATTTCACTTCTTTATATAAGTTCAATTCACATTAACTGCCTACCTGCTTGCAGCGTGTGGTGAGTCCCTGGGGAGGTGCAGCTGCAGCCTGGGTGTGCCTGTGTCAGCCTTCCCTTCTTCACACTACCTCCACTTCCCCACTTCTTGTTATGTGCATTGAGCTGGCAGGACTCACCACATGCTGGTGGCAGGGAGCCAGGTAATGTGAATTAAACTTGTATAAACTACTGAAAAGATTCAGAATGCTGATAAAGGCATTTTAAAATCAGCATAACATAGGCTATTAGAACCTGTCACCAGCTACAAATGATATTCCTTTAAATTAAATTTTAGAACAGGGAATGATTATTTTTTAATTGGTGAGGGTCTCATTGGTCAGACTTCCACAGATCTCATACCTATTCCCTAATCTGGGTAGAGGAGATAACCTTTTAAAGGACATTTACCACCAGCATGAATGTAAACCAAGAACACTGACATACTAATGTGTGCCACTTGTGGCAGGATCTGCTCATCTTTTAGCTTCTTATCCCCCTGTTTTAAGAAAAAATCTGAGCCTGATGGGCTCCAGGCTCCATAGGTTTTAAAGGAGCCTGGAACCCCTGAGGCTCATTTGCATAATTTTTAAATCCCTTTTTTCTTAAAATCAAGGGCATAGGAAGCTTAACGAGCAGATCCAGAGTGGGCACACATCAGTATGTACGTGTGCTCGGTTTACAATACTTCATCCTGGCGGTAGATGTCCTTTAATATTTTTGTACATTAAATCATACATTATATTATACATTTTGAAGACATGACCTATGGTTTCCGTGTAATGTATAACTTTCAATAGGAACTGAAATGTAGAAAAAAATTATTTAAAATCTATTTAAATGTTTACAAATTGTGACTTTATTTTAATAATCGAAAATCCAATCCTACCGGAGAAATTTATTGCAATGAAAGTATTTTAATTAGAAACTGTCCTATAAATGTGTGTTTATGTAATTTGACTGTGTTGTGCGAGCATCTAAACCGCCACAGCTAGATAAATAATTTATAGTGTTTGGATAATGCTGACTGCGGAGATATTCTCGCAGTGACGGAAACCCAGGACTTAATGTCAGACTATAAGCACGATTGAACCAAAACATAAGGTACACGATGGCTATTTATATAGTTGAACTGTAAATGATACTGCCGCCACGAAGACTTATAATGGTCAGGAACGACTCTGCAACAAAACATGGATGAATCTATAGAGATATGTGTCCACGAGAATGATTTTGGCAGATAAAAGCGCTTCTAGGTGAAGATTATTTTATGAATAAAAAATAGTTTTATGAACATTTTGCAAGATAAATTTTAGCCATTTCTAATATAATAGTTTTACATGTCCAGGATGGGTTCACATCCCGTTGTTAGCATACTTTGGGAGGATTGCTGATGTTTCCCTACAACAGAGGGCTGGGAAGTATGCCACTGTATGCTCATATAAAGGGATAATTCCTCCTGTTCCTCCCCTCTACCCGGAAAGCGGGAGGAGATGCGAACATTGGCAGTAGCATATACCTAAAACAAGGTGTGAATGTAGACTTACATGAGCTTTTCTATTAACAACTACCGAGAAGTACTTCCTATCCATTCTGTATTATGAGAACACTATTGGACTGCTCCAAAGATCCTGATAAATATTAGAGCCAGTGTTAAATTATCTCATACAGTATAATACTTACTTAGGAATCTATCCTAAGTGTTATATTTTTTTTAGCGTCATTTTTGCACTCTAAGTTACTGTTTACTTTTTTATAATGTGAACACTTTAACTTTATGTGAGCTTTGTGAGGTTTTGGCTACATATGGGTGCTATTTTGAGCTACATATGACTTATTGATCAAAAATCATGGTCACATATTGTAAAAATAAGACTTCTATTTTTTGTTAAAGGAAATCTACCATCAAAATCAAGCATGGATAAAGAAGGGACAGTTACTCATAGATCCAGGCACCGTAACTGGTAATTTTCTGAGGGGCTCTGGTGGGTGTTTCCAGAGCCAATGAGTACTGCGCAGGTGGTTACGATGAGCAGAGCATCCCCCCCCCCCAGCTCAGCTCTCTTTCCCTCCCTCTGCCTGAGTAATCTTGCACTAGCAAAAAATGGAGGGGAGACATTCCCCGCTCATTGTAACAACATGAGAAACAACATCACTGGAAACGCCTACTGGAGCCCCACAAGTGTAATTTTAAAAGCTGATTTTAGAAGAAAGTAGGCCATGGATTACAAATCTAAGAATATTACCAGTCACAGTGCCTGGATCTAGGAGTAAGTGTCTCTAAAGAAAATCTACCATGATAATCCAAACTACTGCTCCAATGACAAAATAAGAAACTATAAGCAAAAATAGAAACTTCAAAATGGTATGGAAAAATATAATTATTGGGGGGTCCTGAAAAGTGATTACTCCTTTTTTTGCAAAATAATTTCAGAATATGAAGTGAAAATACAATTATTCAGTTTTGATGACCCCAGAATTGTACTAACCCAGAGAATAAAGTTATCATACTGTGGCGCGTGAGTTTATTATGATGGACACTGTCAGGTATATCCCTAGGCTCCGGTGAGCAGCTTGTACTGGCAGACAATCCTACTCCAGGTCCTGCACAGAATTGTTCTGTAGCTTTCAAACTATCAGGCCTAAATGTTTGCAGGCCACAGAAAGTGCACAGGTGCAGGCAGAACTCCCGCCCCTCCGTCAAACCCCCGTGATATCATAATCTCTGCTGTTCTGTCATGAGGAATTTTCTGCTTAAAATAAAAGTGCTCTGTTTCTATGTCAGTAAATACTTGTCCTTTCCAGACATATGTCCTTGTCAGTTCATTGCTTCTCATTACATTTTCTGAAAACACCAGTTCATTGCCAGATTTCATATTTCAGTAGGGGGATTTCGGGAACATAAAATGTTGTTATTGAGTGTGACAGTCAAGTGGCAATTACTGTCAGGATTACTGTGACATGAAATGAAAATAATTTAGCATTTCAGTGTCGAAAGCAGAAGAGTCATTTACAAGCATGGAAGCATTTAGAAAACTTTCAGAAAGTCTTAAAAAGGTTTTTCGGGGCTTCTACATTACTGTTTATTATTAATAGACACACAGGGAGGGGGATTTATCAATGTAGTTACATCAGTTTTCTGGCATACAAATCACAATTGCCTCAGCTGCTGATTTACACCAAATTTGCAACTTTGCAATTGCAATTTCGTTTGTGACATATGCCAGCCAGCCTTTTCACTTTAGCCTATTTATGTGAAATTTATGTGACTTATGGGACTTTTTATTAAGTTGAAGATTTGGGTACCTATCACTCCAGTGCAGACTACGACCAATACTGGAGATCCCCAGAACAGACTACTACCAATACTGGAGATCCACTACTGGAGACCCCCAGAGCAGACTACTCCCACTACTGGAGACCACCAGTGGAGACTACTACCAATACTGGAGACCCCCAGAGCAGACTACTACCAATACTGGAGACCCCCAGAGGAGATCACTACTAGTGCTGGAGACTACTACACACACTAGAGACCTCCAGAGGAAACAAATATTGAAGTAAAAAAAACACTATTCTTTCCCATCTTCTCTTCTGCTTCCTGCACCACACTGCAGCTTCTTCTCTTCTCCGTGTGTTGCTTTGCTCTGTGCCCCTCCCTGGTATGCATCAGGATCAGGACCCATATCAGAGATGTGGCAGACGCTGGAGAGGACCCGGGAGCAGTACAGTACAGCTGAGAGCAAATTGCCACTTCTAGGTCCTCTCCTGCTTTTGGGGCCGCTCTGCTTTGGGTCCTGACAGCATCGCGTACAATCAGTCTGGACACTGAGCAGAGCATCAGCTGAGGACTTCTCACTAGCTCCCACCACTATTGGCTATCTGCACCAATGAACTATTCCATCAGTTATTGGACGCAGTTATTTTCAGCAGGGTGGGGTATGCATGTGACCATTTTTGTCAGATTTGGACATGGGGAAATTGAGGATTCAGAAGTTTTGACTTGCCAACTCCACGTAATTCTCTAGCAATTTTGAAATCTTGTGCATGTGATCTTGGAGCTGACACTGGGCGTTCTGTGAAGGCTGTACACCACACAAGATCTCGGGATTGCAGGAGAATGACGTGGACATTGAAAGGCAGGGCTGGGACACTAGATGCATGGAGTGGGCAGAGCTCAGGAGGCTGGGTTGCCTGACTGCCTGGTTGAGCAGCCCCACCTCCTTGACAGCTGATTGACTGCAGATTTTTCATGAGTGCTGTAACGTAGGAGTATGACAAACGAACCTCCGGCAGATGTGCATAATACATAAGAAGGTTCTATTTGGGCCTTAGGGGGCTATTGTGCTGATCTGTTTCCTTTAATAAAATCAAATGATAATGCAAAATAAGCAAGTTTTCCCATCTGAGACATTATCTACCATAAATCAAGCATGATAAACCATGCTTCCTTTAAAAAAAATCAACACCAGGGGGAGTTGCCAGAAGAGCCCCTCCATGCTGCAGATTCACAGGCTGTTACAGTGTGCAAGGAAGCTGAAATGGGTTCTTATCCCTGCCCTTTTCTATTAGGAGCTACCTGGTGTGGCCCCTATTCTCATGATAGGAGTATCCCTTAAAGCCACTTTCAGTTTTCCTTTATCGTTAAATTCTCATTTTATTATAATAATGTCAATTGCATGATACAGGTTTATTATAATGTAGGTTTTTTATTCTATTTTATGATAAGGTAAGAAGGAAGTAAGATGCAGTTGTGAATAAAACCAGAAATGAAGCCGTTTCAGCTACGTGATAAGCCTAAGGATTTAAGGTAGAGCAGGGGTTTTTGTGCCGGGTAAGAAGATTGGAAATCCCTTTTACTCCTGTAAAGCTTTCCCCATTATTGCAGACAATAATGCAGTGCAACTTGCAATGTAGTATATATGTCCAGTAGGTATTCCCAATACAGACTAATCGATCTGAAGGATTATTTACTTGAATATTATTAATTATTATTATTTTTTGGGAATATTCTGTATTTTTTTTTTTTTTAATGCACTGTTTTTGTTCATGACCGAGAAAAATTAATACATTTGTAATTCCCTGTGTATGTTAACCATTACCTCCTTACAATGCATCACTTCCTCTCTCCATGAAAAGGATAATGGCAATAGTGGTCGCAGCGGAGACAGTGCACCAAAAGTACCTGGGAGAGTGACAACAATTTTATTTTGATGAGATAATGGAATAATTCTATACAGTGGAAACTAGTACATTATGTCAGCACTCCCCACCTTCTACTGTGCTGTCACCTCCCTCTCTCACAAAATTAACACAGTTGTATAACAGATGTTCTACTACACATGACTAAATATATTTAGGGTGTTGAACAAATCGTCTCCTTTGAGAAAACTTTCTTTGATATAGGATTTGGATTACAAGCTTGTTACCGGGAATGAATAACGGTCCCACTATATAATGTACAGTGTTTATGGAACAATGTATCTTGTCTTTAGTAGAGCCTGAGGTAAATTGGTGTAGTAAAAACAAGTTTTGCCAAAACATTTCACCTTGACTTTTATATCAAAATGGACATTCGGCGATTTGCGAGTTAGCGCCACACACTGCTATATGCAGCCTCTTCCAACTTTCAATACTGCAAACTCTGTCTGAAGAAGGTCTGTAACGGACCGAAACGTAACTGAAAGTTTTGTTAATAATAAACTACAAGAATATATACAGTACAGTGTGACTAAAATTTACTATTACTTTATATTGAGGGAATTAAGATCCTTTCCAGAGCACCTGTGAAATCTGAATAAGGTGTGCAGCAAAATTTTTGTTGTTTTGTATGAGTGACCCATTTATTTCTATGGAGCTGCCAAATAATTATCCCGTACATCCCAAAAGAAGTCAAAGTCATCCATGTGTATTACAGGCGGTCTTTTTACAGGGAGACCTTTGGTGCCTTTTCTTGCTCATCACTACGGTCCCAGCATTTTGGGACCACCTCTTTTATTTATATTGTAAACAGTTTGGTTAAAGATTTTGGCCTCATTTACATATAATTTTTACTTTTTGAAAAATTCAAACCCTATTGTGGCACCTATTGTGTCATTGAGGTTTTGTTTGAGGCAAACTTATATTTTTTTCTTGAGTTTGCTGTATAACAGAGGTATAAAATAATGACTTCTAGTGGTGACTATCTCTGTAAACCAAAGCTCCACCACATAGTATTTTTATGTGTCTATTTTTTAACCTCTTGGTTAGTAAATTTAAATAGTTTGAGACCAGTTGTGTTAGTAATTGGGTGTAGAGAAAATAGTTCCACTTCATTTCTTAAGTGTTTAGCTATAACTTGTCTAAATGCTCATCCAAATAAAACCCTGGAATAGTTGTTTGAAAAAGCATTTTCTTTGTAAAGCCAATAAATATGGTATGAGTTTGTGATTTGCTAAGAAGTAACCATTTGGGGATAGTTTATGATACATAATACATTAACAGAAAGGGATTCCCACACATAGAAGAAGGATGAAAGTATTGTTCTCATGGTAGAGCATCACTGGAGACAAGTTGACCACTTTGCATTGTGGCCTATATCTATGTGCGGGAAACAAAAGACACTGGACACTTACAAAGCTTTATACGATTTGTTTCCCTGTGAAATGTAGTTGAAATTGCCTTTTGGAAAATACCTTCAGATCTCTGTTTTTCAGCTCTGCGTGATGTTGTCAAAGCTTGTTGTCGGCTGCAAAATGGAAAATTACTGAAGCTGTGTTGACTCCCTGTGCTGAGATGATTTTGTGCTTTTGGGGAAAAGTGTAATTTTCACCTCAGCAGCCATTTGTTCTAATTTTTCATAAAATACACTGTTCTACTTTCCAGAGGGTAAAGGAATATACGGCCGCCGTTGTCTTGGAAGAGTAGGGGAAGTCTTAAAGTATCTGAAGGAGACATATTGCTTGTTTAGCAAGTTTCTAGGTCTCTCATAGATTTATAGCAATTGAATAGTTATGGCTATAACTAGTGTACAAATGGACAATGTATATATAATGTAGAAATTCTAAACACATATATTAATACCTAATAGAATGAAAGTAATAGTGCAATATACTGGAGTTGTATCTTCACATTGAATATTGAAAGGGGTTTTCTGGGACCAAAGCGCTGACGGGCAATCTGTATCTGATTAAGATCAAAGGGGTTTTAGCAAATTTGCAAGTTATTCCCTTTCCACTGGACGGGGATAACGATCTGATTGTTGGAGTTTTGACTGCAGAGATATCAACTGGTTACAAGGATGGGACCTCAGCAATTGGGAGAAGGTGGATCCCATTCTCTTTGATGTTTAAAGGGGAAGAACAAGCGTGCACCCTGCCCCTCCATTTAATAGAATGAGAGTGTTGGAAAATGTAGAGCTCAGTGTTTGACTTCCTCCGACACATCCATACTACCGAATGATGTGGCCAAAAGCAACTCATCCTGCTCATCAATTGGTTAGTGGAAATGAACCCTCTGTCGCTGGGGGTCCTAGAAAATGACCCTCACTGCTTGACTTGTCATTCCCTGTCCTGTGGATAGAGGATAAATTGCAAACTCTGTGCAACCCCTGTTTAATAGACCACAGGTTATACCCCAGGGCTGTGAACTCTTCACTACTTACCCTGCACAATGCCAAACATGGTTTAGCAGCTGTGTTTGGGGCTTAGACTGGTCATGTTACCAATGAATGTGGCAATGCAGGTCTGTGAAGCTAAGGTGGTGCTCACCAGATTGCAGCTACTGCTTCAGAAAAATGATTATTTGGGTTCCAGGTGCCAAATCCCCACTTGCCCCGTCACATTGACAGGTCATTAAAATTTTTACCCCTTAAAAGTATTCTAGGATATTATACCACATTTTGTATTCACTGAATAATTATATAGACAACAATTTGGTAATGCATTTTTATTGACTGCTTGTCAAAACGATACAACTTTATTGATTCCATAGGATGTTGTTTGTACATGGTGTCCAGGCATAATGTTACAGATGGTTACTTACCATAAAAAAAAGAGAAAAGGGAATAGAATACACACACATTGCAGGGTCAGAGGCTCAGGATGTTCCCTTTGGAAAGAGAAATTATAGTACAAAATAATTGTCAACCTTTGCATCTGGCCACACACTAATCCAGGCCCTCTAGATCAAAGCTTTAACTTATCAATGTTTCTTGTCATTGATGCCTCATGTTCATGTGTGTTGTATGCTACTGGTAAGTAATAAGTAGGTTAGTGGGATGTAATGGCAATCCATGTGGCACCATTTGGGTTAGCATTATTAGGGATTCTGTTGTGTCTGCTGCTGTCAGATGCTCTGGTGCAGATGTGCGCGTACACTAAGCTTTGACTGTCAGGATATAGACATAAAAATCAGTTTCTTTTACTTGATGAAGCTGTTTTCTTCTTCGCTGGTGTTTTAGGTTACTAGGAAATAATACACTAGCAAGGCCATTAATATTTTTCCAGGATGACAAAGTATGTACAGGTCAGGGTTACTGTGTGTCCCAGTTTTCCTGTTTTATGCCATTTGATTCTGAGCCCTCAATGCTTTTTTTTCTGTAGTAAGAATATATTAACTCTGTAATGCTAATGGTGTAATGCCTTTTATACTGTAGATGCCACCTTAAAGGCGATTCCCAGCATTCTTTAAACATTATAATGCTAATTAATAGTCTTTATTTGTATAGCGCCATCATTAGAGGAGAGCAGAAAATTATAGTCTTAACCCTTGAAATATCACACAATTGTTACTTTCTCAATATTTCTGGTCTACTGGTCCAGACGCAGCGTAGTCACAATGATTGCTTATGATCCAATGTAGCCAATAACTGTCTACAAGTGTCTGATGACCACATAACTGCTTTCCTTATGCCACTGTCTCAAGATTCTTGTTGCCTTAGTGAGTGGTAGGGAATCTTAAACAAGCAAGTTAAGCAGGAAAAAGAAATGTTTTGTATTAATGTTCCTGCTTCTTAAAGGTGATCACATGGATTGGAATGAAGCAACTCATGCCCCACATAATGCAGGTTGTCAAGGCGACTGCTCAGACTCCAAGTAGTCATCTGTATTTGTACAGGAGAACCCATCAGGATTTCACAATTACTACTGGGATGAGTGGATGGATGTGAAAACTTCTCCATAATAATAAACTCTTATGTGGGGGCCCTCATCAAAGAAATGAATTTATTGTATGAGCAGTAAAGACTGGCATGACATGCTCTTAGCTTATCGTCAACAATCCTGCTTCATTTATCACTCACCCAATAGAAATAACTAACATAATAAGGTGTATTTGGAGTGTAACTGTAAAGTTACTGACAAAAATATTGTTAGCACAGCTGGAGAGAGCCTTTGATAATAATTTCAATACCTATGTCATTCTGCTGGCTTCTTCCTAGTTTGAGATATATCTGGTATATACCAAATTAGATTCAGCTAATTCTGATGTGGGTGGGCACTTCCTGGCTGTGACATTAGCTCACCCCACTGGAACCAGAAGAGGAGAGCATGTTTGTAATTGGCCAATCTGAAGTATGTGATGAGTCACATGCTTGTGACATCACTACAGGTCCTTTTGCATCAAACTCAGTTCTTTCAAATGATGCAGGACAGCTTGTTGGCACAACAGACCATCTCAACAAGGCTCCTGTCATCTCTAGCTGACTATACGGTTTCCCATGGCAACCAGAAAGCAAGGCAAAACCCCCCCTGGGAGGGGGTGGGGCAAAGCAAAAAATTAGTAAATTAGAGAATTTCTTATTTCTACTTAGTGCAAAAGTTTCTATACCTTACAATTGAACTTTAACTTTACAATTATCATCATCATCTGCCATTTTATTGCCCATATAATTAGCTTATCAGGGTCACCCCGCATGCAGCGGACATTCTGAACTGTATCTTCAAATACATTTTGGAGAAGACGGAAGGATCCCTCAGGCATGGTTCTGCAGTTTTCTGTTCTTTCTAGATTGGGAGTGATGATGTCCTTTCAATTGGCGCACAACTACACCTGCCAATCCCTGACCTCTGCCTTCTGAGCATCTTTTGAGGCCAGTGATTGGCTACTGAGGTCACATGATAGACACAATGGGCCAGATATATGAAAATTGGTGCAAACTGCCTTAGTGCAGTTTGCCTTACTCATATGCAGGTTGCGCCAGATAATCTAATAGTGTCGCAAGCTCTTAGTTAATCTTCTCTGTTTCCAGGATGTGCTACAGTTGCACCTTTTTTTGTGCACCTTTGCTTCATGCTGTTGTGAAACAATTGTTTTGAAGTGCAGTAATAAATGGGTTGCAAACTACAACTAATCACTAGCACTGCACAGTTTCCTGAAGTGTCTGACAAAGTGCAATGACAACACAAAAGTGTTCATAAATACATGTGCGAGCTCAAAAAACCCTTTTTTTGGAAAATGTTTAGACCGCTTTTAAATTTTACTCTTTCGTTTCATTGCAGCCAGTTGGTTTTCTTTGCTCATCAATGTACACTTTGCACCCCATCTTGAGAGAACCCCCAGAAATGTAGATATTTTTGCTAATTTATTAAACATGAAAAAATTATATGCAATATATATGAGCTCCTTAGGCAGTTCCTTAGACCTGATGATTCTCATGTACTCTGACATGCACTGTGAGGTCTTATATAGACTGGTGTTTTTGCCTTTCCTAATCACATCCAATCAGTTAAAATACACCTGGACGCCAATGAAGGAGTAGAACCATCTCAAAGATGATGAGTTAAATATGATTGTCGCAGCAAAGGGTGTGAATACTTATGTATAACCACATTGTGCATAAAATTCTACTCTTTTTGATGTAGCTCTTCCTGCCATTCTTTAGATTTCGAGGAAACCCTCAGACAGAGGTCTGTAGCAATGCTGTTTATATTCCAGTGACAGCTGCCTTGGTTCCTCCACATCAATCAAATCATTCCCTCTTTTTTTCGGTGTATATCCTTCTTATTCCTTCTCTTTTTGAGGGAAAGCATTCCCGGTGACTTGGTTATAATTGCAGCCTCTGTTCTGGGTAATTGCTCATTCATTCAAAAGGTTTGCTGCAATATTTTCAAACAAATTGACATCATTCTGGTGCTGCAGTTAATCGACTATTCAGTAAAACACTGTAAGGGGATATCTTCCTGCATTACCAACATGCCCAGGGTTATTGCAGGAAACACTTTATGTCCAAATCATTTAACCTTTGCTGTGTGCCCCTTCCATGTTTTACTCATCTCATTTTATACAATACAAAAAACATAAAGGCCTCTGTAATTATTTAGATTAATTTGTTTTGTTAAAATCAGGAAAGCGACAATTGCTTTATCATTTTAAGTTTTATACTGATTTTTTTGTAGTATGTACCGTACCTTTTTGCAGTGCATTATACTTAAACGTTTCATTTTTTTTCAACTTCTTTTCCAGCTTCTTTTTATTTGAGTCACACTCTGGAAGAAGTCAGCGTGAATGTTGTGTGACCTGTGTAGGAGTCTGGATCTTTCTCTGTAGCATTATGTCCTGCAGAAGTGAAGCTGTTTTTGTAATACAGCAGGTAGATTACTTCAAGAGTTTGCAAGCTGCAGCCGGGAAGTTAAAAAAGAACTGGATTCCTGCTCTCTCTATCCAACGATGCAAACCACATGCATCACAGCTTTTACATTTTGTAGCTATAAGTTTCACTATCATTCTCACTTGCATTTTAAACCCTTCCTGCCAATGCACTTCGATTTCGATTTTGAGTTAAAATTTTTTTGCTCTTCTCCTTACCGACTGAGCCCTCTCTAAAGCCGGTAAGTCTTTGCTGCATACTGCAGCAAAGACTTACCAGTAACACCTGCGATTAGAGCCGAGGATCGCCACTCCCTGTGACGTCAACGGAAAATAGAGCCCACAGTCAAAACTGGCACACTTTTGGGATTTTGAAAAATATAAAAAAAAACAAAAAGTGATCAAAACATTGTACAGTCCTAAAAATGATATAATTGAAAACGGCATCAAAAGTCGCAAAAAATGACACCACCCACAGCTCCATAAACCGAAGTATGAAAAAGTTATTGGCGCCAGAAGATGGCAAAATAAAAAATTGTACAGGAGGTTTTAATTTTTGTAAATGTATCAACCCAAAGAATAAAGTAGACTTTTAATTTGGGGCGCACAATAATGCCGTAAAATCCAAGCCCACTAGAAACAGCCTCAAATGCATTTTTTTCAACATTTTCACTGCATTTGGAATTGTTCTCCCGCTTCCCAGTACACGGCATGGAATAGTAAAGACCATCACTATTAAGTGCAATTTGTTACGCAGAAAACGAGCCATCATAAAGCTCTTTACATGGAAAAATAAAAAAGTTATAGATTTTTGAAGGTGGGGTTTGAAAAATTAAAATGAAAAAACAAAAAAAGGGATTAAAAAGCCCTAACTAGCGATGGTATTCAATATTTCATCCCATATACTAGGGAGAAAAAAAGAAGAAAAAAATTCCAAAAAAGGTAAAAATGACAGGAAACAAACGCATTTACGCCATTTTGGCACTCTGGTTTAATGGCTTTCACTCCAAATGACACCACTCCTTCTTTTTGGGTCGTTATGATCACCAGGATAGTAGATTTATATAGGTTTTATTATCTTTTAATACATTTTAAAAATGTTTCTTTGTTTTACGATATTCTGATACCAATAGCTACAGCATACGGACCTTTTTTTTTTTTGCAGGAGGCAATGTCGTTTTTATTGCTACCAATGACCTATTGATCACTATTTATTCTTTTTTTTATGTGTGGTAGGGAAAGGGGGGGTGATAGTTTTTTCGCTATACATCTATAACAATGTGCTACTGGCACATTGTTACAGATCTGCATAAATGACAGGTTTTGGAGTCTTGTCATGGTCACAGACTGTTGCTCCCTCGACATTATTGCCAGAGGCATTTATATATGCTGTATGGATAGGGCTCAGCTGTGAGCCCTCTCCATACTCTTCTTGCTACCCGCGTATGTACTGTTGAAGTGGTTTGCTGCAAGGGGTTAGTGGCTGACATAGTTGTGCTGCCCATTTAATGGTTGAGGTCACATGTACCATTAGCACTGCATTTACAATTAAGTCCAATTAAGTCACACCTATAAATCCTACAGTGTTAGTTTAGAGGCTGTAAGAATAACACTTAACATTAAATGTTTGGTCTCAAGAAGGAATCTAGGCCCCTCCATATCATGTCCAAAGTATCATTATAAATTGTGCACCAAATTGTATACAATATTAAATGTGAGATTTCTATAAAGTTAAAATCATGTCTTTATTATAAACATCTATGCCTCTCTTGATACATCCCAAACTTTTATGTGCCTTATTACCAGCTGCCTGGCCCTGGTCACTTATTACTAATCACTTTTTAATTAACTTTTTGTCTTTTGAGTCACATGCAAATCTATACACTTCTCTTCATCAAATTTCATTACCTATTAATCGGCCCAATCCTTCAGTTCCCACAAACTCCTCTGTATTATTATACTATCCTCTTTTGTATAAATTACTTTACAGAGCTTAGTATCATCTGTAAATATTGAAACTCTACTGTGTAAACCCATTTCTACACTCCATGCTTTCCTTAAACTGACTGTAGGACAACTGGCTGGAGCAGTATCCTCCTCTCGGGGTCCTCTCTGTAATAAACGGAGAGATTTTTAAACCCAACACCTTTTTCTAATGCTCTTCCTCACAGCATGCCTCTGGATAGGCCTTCAGTACCTGGAAACCACACTGATCAGCCATTTTACACCTGCTGTCAGCTGTTCTGTACAATATGTATAGAGACCTTTAGCAGCCTGACATTTATCTTCTATCCACAGGATACTACTTACTATAACTCAGATACATGACTTATTCAATGTATTTCATTGTAAACAAGTTCCATGTTCTGAAATGTGTCTTATGAATTGTTATCATGATAAATTAACTTAACCTATTTTGTATGACCCCAATTGTCTCAGTAGGGTGTTTATAAAAGCTATCCTAAAGTTGTTATAGTTAAATATGAAATCTTTTTATAACCCTATCAGATCACATTGTGGAGTTGATTGTGGAGTTGATTGATGAGTAAATTAGTACTTTCCCAGAGGTTAACAATTCCCTTCGAAGTTTTACAACTGTGCAAAGAAACAAACGTAAAGAAAATCACCATAATTATTGTGTACTCGAGATTGTTTGTCACTACTCTAATAATAGGTATTCAGAAGACTAGTTATCTGGACGCTGATTATAACTGGAGCTGGAAAATAAAATATGCAAGAAAAACAACATGTCGCTTGTTTAATCAGGTGCTAATGTAATATGGTTTTGTTTAACATTGTATAGGGCAGGGAAATGGATCTGATTTCATAGATTTTATGACAAGCTTGTAAACTGTAAATAGTCATAGAGTAACATTATTGTATATATGTATAAGAATCTTGCCAATTAAACGCACTAGAATGCTGTAATGGCCCCATGCTGCTTTTTTCATACATTTTCCCTGGTTGTTGGACTACTTTGCTCTTTTACAAAATTTTGGACTTGCATAAGTAATCTTTTTTATGTTTTTTTTTCCCCACATTTTATAATCTCTCAATTCAAAGTTAGCAATTTTTTGGACTGAAGATTTTTTCAATGCAGTAAAGATGACAACATTTTCTGTAAATAAAAAAAGACTTCATGCATGGTTTAGTTAAAGGGATTATCTGTAGAAAATGAATACCAAGCATTTCCCTTCTAGTTCGTTTACAGACTGTATGTTGATCCCAGAACAGGGGCGTAACAACACTGGTAGAAGCCAAAGCTGCCGCTATGGGGCCCTTAGTGTCATGGCCCCGTCATCTGAACTGATAATAAAGAATGGAGGATGTGCACCATTATATACGTATTATGCTGCATGTTGTAAAGCATGATATGTGTATAACATACATGTGATGTGTATATGTACTGTATGTGTGTATATATGCTGTGTTGTCTGTATATAGCACTGTATTTTTGTGTATGTGTGATGTGTATATACGCTATAAGTGTGCACATGTGTTTAAGAGTGTATAAATGTGTGTGTATGCGTGAAGAACTGTATGTTTATGTGCAAAGTTGTATAAATGTCTGTGTATAATAGTGTAATACAAGTTTATTATGAATGGGGGTCCTATTCAGAAGTTTTCTATGGGGCCCTGCCTCTCCTACTTATGTCCATGCCCAGAATGTTCCCACAATCCATCAGGGTTACATTTACACTGATGGGTAATTACACTCCTAACAGTTAACATTTCATTAGATCATGTGATGGATTATGTGCTGGATTCAAGCTGTTGTACTGAGTAGATCTAGTCCCCTCTTTGTCCCAAGCTGCCAAACAGGGCATACACATCTCTTTGCTCATGCACTGTTCGGTAACAATAGTAACTGAGCTGTATGTGGTCTATTTCCAGCTCAATCCAGGAATTTCTTTCCTTTTAATTATATCCAGATTTGGATAGATTCCAGAAAAATACCCGACATGTAGTTCCAATCTCTAAACCCTCTATGCACTTTGTTACACTGTGTGTGTGTTGGTAGACACTGAAGGAGTTAACTGTGGATGGGCGGTATGTTTCCCCTGGGTTTTCCTACTAAGCAAGGCCTTAGTGCTGAGTTTGTGTTCTCCAGCACCTTGGACACAGGTGGTGGGAGCAGCCTAATCAGGCTGCATAAAGCTGCTGAACAGAGCTGAGAGCGTTGGCTCTGAAAGGAGGCTGGAGAGCACACAGCCCTGACCCCTGTGCCTGGAGCAGCAACGTCTTTTGTGTTTTAGTGGTGAGTTAGAGGAACTCTGTTTAGTTAGCACCCAGACGGGTAGGATTTTGTTTGTTTGATGCCTGAATGTAAAGGCTGTTTTACTTTGTACCTGCTGCTGCAATAAACGCAGGTGAGACCTGTTTTGTACTAAACTTTGGTGTCAATGTCTTAAACTGCATCACAAATCTCCGCTACCTCAGACTCTACTGGGCCAAATCTCCCGCAGTGTATATATATTATATGTATATTTATTATTTCATAGAGATATAATGAAATATAGGAAGTTGGATATCTACATCCACCATTAGGAGGAGCTTAAAGTGGATACCCAAATATTATCAAAAAGTAGCAGTCTGGCCTGGCTTCCAGGTGGCCTAGCACGCCTACCCGCTTACACGTATTGACGTATTACATTATATATTTTTTTTTCTTACCCTTAAACCAATTTCGTAGGTTCTCAACACACTATTTGCATACTTAATGAGGCACCCAACCTTTGTCTTGATTTCCAAGTTTTAGTCCAAAGTATGCCAAGTATACCTATAGCAGCGGTGGCGAACCATATGGGAACGCGTGCGAGAGGAGGCGCAGAGCCCTCAGTGATGGCACGCGCCCCATCCTCCCAACCACTGCAGGTGCGGACAACACTGTCCACACCTGTTGTCATGGCTGTTAGCAGTATCGGAGCTGACGGTAAGCGTCATTACGCTGCCTTGCCTTACTCCGTGGCGCTGCAGATCAGCCGGAGGAACGCGGAGTCTGAGGTGAGTTTTTTATATCAGACGCATCCACGGGGCATAGAGATCGACAGGAGGCTGATTCCTGCCCGCTCCGCCCTCCCTAGCACATGTCCCGAAACTCAACTGCGCCGCTACCACAAGCCCCCCGCGCCCCAACCCCAGCCGCTATCGCACCCTATCCCCCCACCCAAACTCCACCCACACTCCGCCACTACGCAATTTGCTGCCGAGCTCCGGTCTGCTGCACTACCCTCCCCCCCCTCATCAAAACTTGGGACTACCCCCTCCCTGGAACTCATGCTCATAACCCACTGCCCGAACTCCAGGTGCTGCATCCCCCCCCCAGCCCTAACTCTGCCGCCCACCCTCTGCCCATTAAATACTGACCCCCCCCCCCCCTGAAACAACAGACACCTGAACTTCTGCACCAGCATGGTCGCCACCTTGGACAACCAAAGAGCAATAACATATGTATTCTATGTATGTATTTATGTATATGCAAGTATATTATATATTATATGTGCATTTATATATTATACCTGTTGAGGGCTTATTTTTGCGTAACATATTTTACTTCTCATTTATTTTCCATGTCATGTACTGGGAAGCTGGATTTTAATAATTTAGCTGTGCGCTCCAAATCCTTTGTCTCCTTTATTCTTGGTTCGGTAAAATCACAGTGATACCAGATTTGTGGTTTTATTGTGTTTTAATACTTTTTCAATAATTAACAATGTGTACGAAAAGAAAATGTTTCGCCCTCTTGGTGACGCTGATAACTTAGGTGCAGGACGCGGGGAGGGGTGAGTTTTTTTCTATGAGCCGTTGTTTTCATTGCTACCATTTTGAGGACTGCATGACCTTTGTAACTTTTTATTCTCTTTTATGTGATAAAATGGTGGCGTTTCAGTGTGTATAGGACTGCTGGAATCCGAGCTCAGACAGTCCTGTGTAAAGGATTCTAAACTAAACCGTCAGTTTCTGGTTAAATTGCCGTACTGGCACTTGCGATAAGTAATTAGGTTTGGGTTTGCAGTTTGGGCACTCGGTCTCTAAAAGGTTAGCCCATCACTGACCATAGTATATAGTATAAATATAGCTTGTGTGCAAATCTAAGGTCTATTATTTTTTCAAATATTTTTTATTTTCAACACACCAAAATACATGGAAATTATATGAAAATAATCAAACATTTTTAGTTACATACATGTTATCGTAACGTAATGAATATGACACCAACCATTACTGCAGATCTGTTTGTTCAGCACTGCTGATCTGTTACAGGCCTGCATAGACACAACCCACACACGAACTCGTTGTATAGAAAGCTGAATCCCCTTATAAGGATGTAAAACAGTTCCAATGATAAAATTACAAAGCGATGGATTAGTTGCTACAATTCTGTTCCCTTGCCTTATGCAGTTCACCCAATAGTTACATCAGTGTGTCTCTAAACAGAACGTGAAGAGATTCTAGTATTTTATTGATCCTATAATATATGAATATGGGATGTAATATTTCAGTATTGCAGGGCAGTGAACACCTGCAATGCGTCTGGAAACAGCAGCCACTTTATAAATATTGTCTTGGAGTTTTCTAATAAGCCAGTAATCAAATAATGTCATGATCCATTTCATAACAGAATATTTGTGTCTTTCCCACAGAGCGAGTGCAGATCAGTAGCAGCGGTAATAGTAACTTGACAAAAATTTCTTACCTGGTTTCTTCGCCCATTAGTGTGGACAAAGTTGCTAACTTAGAAATAAAGGTCATCATAATAATAAATTATATAACCATTCCACAGTCTCTGTACGTATGAACTGTACGCACAGCTGACTTGCCAATGCAGGGAAGATGGGTTTAACTAATCTTCTTAACTCATTATAGGAGCGCAATATGAATTTGTGGTTTTCGTGGTTCAGGTCTACTTGGTACCTACTATTTAAATGGGTTGTCCGGGATTATAATAGTTTTAATGTGGCTGGGGGGGTTCTCTAAAGTTAAAAAGAAACTCTTGTTTACCCGCGCCCTGTCCCCACTCTCCGCAGCAGCGTCGTCACCGACGCCTTGTGTTTATAATAGGCCGAGGGAAGAGTTTGCATGAGTTTCAGTCCGGTGTAGTAGCAGCACAGAGCCGTATACGCACCTCACTGCCAGCCACTACATGTAACAGAGGCTGCGGATGCCGTTGCTGCCAACCTTGTTGTCCGAAAGAAGTCAGCCAGTGATGTGCGCTGCTATGGGAGAACAGGAGAGGGGAGGTAAGTGTGAGCTCTTTTATTTTTTAGAGACTTCCATCCATATATAAAAATGATTAGTAAGGGAGTGACTACTGGGATCCTAGAAATCCAGACCACTGGGACCTGTTTTCACTAATGAGTGGAGTGACCGGTCAAACTTGATCCAGAAGCTCTATTCAATTGCAAGGGTTTGTTGGAAATAGCCAAGCCCAACACTGCTGCGTCCTCCTCTTTTATAATAAACTGTAAGAGATTGCTGGAGATAGCTGAGCATTGTGCGATACATTTCCTGTTTTCTTCATACTCTTAAATGGAGCAGAAAGTCAGAGAATGTATCCTGCCCCTCCACCCATATGTGGGAAGGATGTTTTCCAGATTGGGGGGTCCAGTAGTCACGCCTCACCAATCTCATTCCTTAAAGAAATCTGTATTTCTTTACCCCACAAATCAATAGCTCTTGGGATGTAAAACAACTTTGCCGATATCTTGTTACCTAAAGCCAGTAGTTTTTTTCTTATCCCTCAGATATAGTGCTCAGTGCTGCAGTAGTGTTTCCTATGTTTGTGCTGACAAGTCCTGGAGCCGTGGTATAAACAAAACTCTATGGACTCCTGGGAGGGAGGGGCTATAATTCAGCGCCATGTTGTGAGAGTGGAGAAGGGAGAGCCTTAATGAGCTGCATCTCCCTTATCCTAGGGCCTCCGGGTGTCTCTGACGCTGTAGGCTCCGGACCTGCTCCCACTGACGTCTAAAGTCAGCAGGCAGTCCGATAGGACTTAATATGTATAACGACAACATCCATACATGGTAATAAAAAACCTAATTCATAGGGAATAAAATATTGTGCGTGTGTTAGTTCAAAGTCCACAATATAAATGGTAAAGTTCCATATTTAGGCACTATGGACTCATATTTAGAGTAAGATCTTAAAGTATCAAAGCAAAGTAATCTAGAATTCCAGAAAACAATGGTAGATAAAGTCACGTCCAGTACATGGAATGGAAAATAAGATTTTGCTGTATATTGATTTTGTCAGAACAAATGAAAAATGGGTATGCTGTACACTGTAACTGATATATGGTTGGTGTAAAAACTCACAAAAAACGGTGTTACGAACTCATTAGTCCCTGGCTCTAGTGCAGAGTCTCCTTGACTTAGTTGGATATCTCTGCACATGCGTCTTACTTGTTAAGGTGCACCACTGCATCTGATCACAAGACCGGATTCACAGGAGTACTTCCAGAAGCGGTGTACGAGTTTGAGGCGCACCACTTGCACTGGAGACCGATCACAGGAGTACTTCCAGTAAGGAAAACCAGTGTTATAGCAATGCAATCTCATGGAATTGTACATTACATAATGCATCATATGCATTGTGAAGAAGTTGGAAACTTAAAACGTGTGTAGCAAAAATATTTCTTTATACAAATAGGATTCGCCAGTCCACTATTTTACATGCATCAAAGGTTGCGGTGAATGTTTATTTATACGTACAATTCCAATCCCATTGCATTGCTAAGAACACTGGTTTTCATTCTGTAGGTACTCCTGTGAAGCGGTTCCGTGATCACTGGGGCACCATAATAATATGGGCACTATAAGTGCTTTTGTGCAAGTTAATGTGGTGTATGTTAATATACTGCAATTCATGCAAGGTAATCATTACTGCACATAAATACTGTGATGATTGTGTAACTCCTATTGTAGGTGCAGTAGTGAGGGCATAAGACAGCATGGAACTACACTATTGACTACACTATTGGAACAAGGCTGGAACTAAACTATTTGAGTAAGAAAGATAGTTAGGATACATTCAGACGGCCGTATGGGGGATCTATATATGGCCGATGTATATATGCGCTGTATATAAGTCCCCCAGCAAAAATTTTCGTTTGTGCCACTATAATTTTTAATATATTCATACTTTTTTCCAGAGGTCATCAGAGTTCATTTTTTCCAAAGTACAGTGTGTTTGCTAGCTCCCCCTGGTGATCAAACCAGGGAAGTGTCCACGTTTGGTTTTTTACCAGTTCTTCTAAACACCTTTAACCTATGTAACACACCTGAACATAACTAAAACGATAGCGGCACAAGGAAAAATTATTGCGCCAAACCCACAAAAGTAGCACTAACGTTTGATACCGGTTTTGATTCGGTTAATGTGTGTGGGGGGCTGCTTGAAACGTTTGACTTTTTAATTTTTTTTTCATTATTAAAAAAGAAAGCAGCCAAACAAAATTTGAGCAGCCACTGGTTTGGGTTGGATTGGCCAATGGGGGGGGGGGGCTGTAGCCTTGATGACCTCTGGCAACTTTCCATTAATCTTAAAACGATAGCGGCACAACGAAATTTCTGCTGCACAAAGTAGCACAAAGTTGACAACCGTTTGTTGATTTGAACAAGGTGGGAGGGCCAACTTCACTCAGGTTCTTCTATGGGCCAGGAGCTACAGCCGTGACACGAAAGAGGCTGCAGCTCCCAGCCCAGAGTAGTGAGTATGCCGATTTATACGCATGAGGGTATTTTTCTAGGAGTAAAACTGGTCTCTACATGTCTCCACCCATGTGAAGAGATTTTTTTAACACGCTTTCAGAACAGAAAAGCCATCATTTGTGAAAGAATGGTGAACCGCACAAAGTTGGCATCATTTTGTTTTCAAAGTGGAAATCACATATAATATTTGGTAAAATCATTATAACTTTACATTACACTTTAAATTCTAACCCTTAGCTACCATGAGTTTGGTGTGCAAATAGGTTTTATCTGAACAAGGTTACTTTTACACAGCAAATTTATATACTAGGCTAAGCTGGGTGTATAGAGAGCTAACTGACAAACCAAATTATTGGCTCTTCACCTCTATTGCCCATAGAATAAATATTCATTCACTAGTAAAATATTTTTTTCTACTGCTACAATAATAGTTGAGTGGACTCTAGTGTTTTTTCCATAACTACACCATTTTGTCTAAAAAAGAATGAAAATTACTTTTATTTTGGCTTTTTACTTACTTTTGAATAAAATTTAAATATAAATGAACATTTCTGGGCACAATGGGGTATTCTAAAACTGGAAAAGGAACTTGTATCTGCCACTACTGAGGCCAGTAATAGCCTCAGTGGTCAAGTGCTGTACTCTCCTGATTCCATTCTATACCATCCCTGATTCTACCCATGAAGTATTAATGCCAGAAAACCCATTTTAATTAACCTTCTCAAAATAACCCTTGTGAACCTACCTACACCACGCCATGACACATGCTTACATAATTAATGTTGTGGGAATGTTGTTGCAGAGCTTTCATTACTATTGGTGATTGGTATTGACAGCAGGGGCGTAACTGATTTGGCCATGCCACTTTGGGTGCCGACCTGACTACACTGCAGCCTGAAGTCCGAGAAATGAGTCATAGTATCCAAATGTTACAATAAACATGTTTAGATTATCCTGCAAAAAACAAACCTTCAGCCCTGTATTAGCAGTGCAAAACTATTTCTTAAATACATTTTTTGCCATAATGATTTGTCATTTTGCAGAATCAACCAAAATTCATAAACAGAAGATAGGTATTGTTTATTAAGCAACAAAATAATATTGCATTAATTTTTAAAAATTTTTTTAGTTCTCCCAATAGTAATAAGATTTTCCTTAAAAAAAGTTAAGAAATCCAACTTCTTAAAGGGCACCTACCACTACGATTCACCTATAAAGCTAACCTTTAAGCGGCTATAGGGCGTGACATGGGGCTACTAGTCCGGCTATCCACGACCAGTCAGCCTCGTTCCTCGCCTACCATGTAAGGCCTACAGGTGCGCGGCCGTAGCTCCGAGGCCGGCGCTACTGCGTAACGCCGGCCCCAGTAGCCGCTTAAAAAAATTAGCATATTACAGGCATTAAAAGTTTACAAAGGATAATAGGGCTATCCTCACTGTCCCATTCATCCAACTTACCACCCGTTTACCTTTATAGGTAGAATCGTGGTGGTAGGTGCCCTTTAACACTAATTTGCCTGAATCTGTGGTACAGTGTCACAATGGAAGCCCGTTCTAACCACATAAACATCCACGTTCCACTATGTGCCCAAAACCACATCAAGTAATGCCACACATGGGGTATGTGTGTTAGGGTGTTAGTACATGTCGCACAGCCACACTGTGCATGGACAAAAGAACATCCTATTCACAGTGAAGCATATGAGGAAGCAATATGCTCTGAGATGATTACTTGTAGCTGAAGCTCGGGTCTTTAGACAAGGTGAAGAAATATGTGAACAATTGCAATTATCATTAAATTCTTGGCACAATCTTCATCACTCTGCATCACTACAATAAAGCAGAAGGTTAAGAAAGAACAAGACTAAGTTTTGGAAGGTCCATGCAGAGACCAGACCTGAATCCAGTGAACCGTGGGTTACCAGAAGAGAGGTTTTACTTTAAAAATGGGCTCAATTTATAAATTGCGTATTCAATCACTTTGCAGTTAGCCTATCAGTGCGGTGTAGTGACCTCCAATGTGCTTGGTGCTCTAGCGCTCCAGACTCTTCAGTGTTTCCAGCAAGACACTGGGGCTACAAGGGCGTTTTTGAAATGGGAAACGTAGCATTACTAAACTAGAGAGCTGACTCTTCACCAATACGCACATCTATCTGCCCATCTCTTAACTTGTCACACACCATTCACTGTGCGTTAACCCTTGGTAAGCTGTGGTTAAAAGTGGAATCAAAGTCAAAAAATATAATACAGCATAAAACAGAGAATACTGTACGGTCCGGTCGAGAATTTTCGGCTTTTCATAAAAGCCAAATTAGTTAAGATCCTTTCTGTCGCCGTTCCCATTTTAAGTGCTGCCATTTCCTCACTGGTCTTTCTGTGTTTTCTCTTGAGTTGCAAATCGCTCCGTCAATCACTGGCTGCATCATTGACCCCATCCTAATACCCATATCTCTTTACTTGTTATAATTTTGTTTGGGCTAAAATATAACTTTGCTTAGATCCTTCACAATGCAGTATTTTCTTATACAAGTACATATCAAGTTTCACTTTCATCAAATATTTCCTTGTTTTATTACCTCACCTCCTCACGCGGCTAGTACTGCACCCCCGATCGTGCATAACACGTTAAGAACACGTACGACTGCCTGCAGATAGAGTTCATTATTGGTGTCTTTCCTGTGGTCCTCTCGTTTTGATAAATGTCCCTTTAATGGTAGACACGTCCCTGAGACTACCGCGAGGACTTAGCTACCTCACGCCTCCGCCGCTCGTCGGTCCAGAGAATAAGTACAATGCCTTGAAAAGGTTCCAACGCGATGTGTAAACACAAATTAGCACAGGTAGTGTCCAGTCCGGTCGTATAACTCGACTACATACGCAGCGGATGTGTCTCTCTAGGCGCGAATCTTAGTAATACATAACCCTAGAGGCTGATCCTCGTCCATTAGTAGATATATGACCCCTCAGCATGATTGTTTGCTAGGCACTCCTAAGAAGATACATATTTACCGACACGGTCAGCACAGGCTTTATGTTTGCCTCTACGCCTCGATATTATTGAACTACCATCATCGCATGGAGATTGAGTGCCCCTCTGGATATTCATGTTATCCTGTCCAGATGTGTGATCCCTCTCTGTTATATACACCCATTCTATCACTTGAGTATGTTGTCAAATCTGCTCTTAGCGTGTTCTTTGAGACAAAAGTCAGCGGATGGGCTGTGATTATCTTACTGCCTTGATAACAACCCTGCTACATGTGCTGTGTCGCTGACCAATACACTAGATATTCAGTTACGGCTAACTCGAATATAGCGGATGGAATTTAAAGCGCTGTAAATTTGAAGCTATGTACACAGGTATAATAGTTACTTACAGTCATGCAAACTGGGGGTCATTTACTAAGGGGCACGATTCGCGGTTTCTGACGTGTTACCCGAACTCATTACGCTTCGCGGCCGATGTACCTGAATTGACCAGGGAGTTTGGCGCACGCGATAGGTTGTGGAGCATCGGCGCCGGCAGCGAGCGACGGAAATCGGGGGGTGTGGCCGAAAGAAAAACGACGTATTCGGAAAGCCGCCGCATTAAAACCGAAAAAGGCGTCGTGGAAGCGATACCTTCACCTGGTCCGAGGTGGGCCTCGGCGCGTTGGATGATTTCAGACGCAGCAGCGCTACCCTGGTGACGGAGGAGGAAATACCTTCATAAATCCCGTCGGACCCGAATTCCTGTGCAGAGAAGCACCCTGGATCATTTGTAATGGGCAGGGTAAGTAAATGTGCCCACTGTGTTAGCAATCACTTGCAAATTGAGGTTCAACTCGGATAAATGAAGGATCTCTTACTATAGATCCTGACTAAACAGCATGCAGTGTCAATCAAGATGATTTAAAGCCAGCAGGATCTTGTTGTGTAATGAAAGAGGGTATGGATCATAGGTGGGGAGGTAACATTAATATTAAAAAATGATGGTCGCATCTCTATAAGAAGTTGTTAAATCTGTGGAATTTGACGAGATGATGTCTTAACTTAATCTTTGATAATGAATTAAAAAAAACATGAGTATCAGATTGAATTCTTGTTAATATACCCTCTCCATTTTATCAAAAATCCAGGGCGATTCCTGATTGACTTGGATGATATGACTTTTTGAAGCAATTCTAACCTATGTACCATTTTAAATTGTAATGTCGTGGTTACACCATGGCTTTTGGGGTGGGTAATACACACAATTTTATCTTTGTAAAGAACCCTTTCCCCTTAAAAATGTCATAAAATTCTCTAACTTTGATGTATACAAACCAAATTACAACAGAGAATTAAGTATGCACACAATTCTTTTAAAAAACCCACATACTTTCTAAAAGCAGACACTTGCCAAATTGTCTATTTGGCATTAAAGAATTTATAGAGAGAGGCACCATTGTGCAATTTACGTGCAGAAAAATGATAAAAAAAACGATAAATATTGGCTTTGAAGGCACAACAGGTCCCACAACAGATAATAAAATAACTCTGTTTATATAGCACTCAGAGTACGCTGCCCAATGCACAGAGATTTGCCAGATCAGTCCTTATCACTAATGGAGCCTCACAATCTAACCAACCTACCAGTTATGTTTTGGTGTGTGGGAGGGAAACCAAGGACCTGGAAGGAAACCCATGCAAACCTGCGGAGGAAAATACAAACTCTTTGCAGATGTTGACCTAAAATAGTTGTACACCAATTAGACAATCACTTATACTGAAATAAACAAAAATCAACCTTTCAACTACCAAATTTTTGAAACGGTACAACCGCGCCACAATTTGTAGGGCATAAAATCACTAACAAGCAACACCTCGAACCTATGTATTTTTTGATAAGCAGACAAATTGTGCTGGCCAATTTGTCGCGAAATCAACCGTTGACTACCCGTTACACCCAACGTTGTGATAGTTCCACATAAATTCACAAAGTGGGTAATTACGCCCACACATAGGGATGTTTAACAAAGAATAGTTAGTTAATAGATTTATAATTTAAAATAATCAACAAAACAAAATTCTCTAAACATTTGAAACTACCCAATAGATGCTAAACCTTAAGCCATAAATATTTGGTTGTAATCACAAATGTATTATAATTATATTTCTTTATTGCCTGTTCTGATTCCTGCGATCACTTGCCAATGAGTGGCCTTTACAAGCCATGGGCATCACAAGTGACTTCTCGTTCCTAGGAAGGTCTAGAAGTGGGTATGGTTGACTATTGCATTAAGCAGGATCCATAGACTTTCCCTCATGGAATTTCAGAAAAGGCGACTGTTCACCTTCCTTTCTAGTTTCTATTGCGCTCTCCTAACATGGTGACGTAACACAGAACGCCCAGGTGGTGACGGGCCTTAGAAAGATTCTTACTATTCAACCCTGTCACATCCACTCATTTCTATAACAGGTAAGCCTGCAATACCAGAACATCATTGTCGAGTGGGGAACAGTTTCTGCAAGAAAGCGGCATGTTAACAACCTCATTAAGGATGCCCTCCACTTAAGTCTAACTCTAAACCTGGTCTGAACAGTATTGAAAAAGTCATTTTTTTCTAATTGATTTGAAAGGGTGAATCAGTAATAAGTCTTCAGTAACTTCCAGATGTGTACTGAAGGGGGGGGGGGGGGAATGCCAAAGCTAGGTTATTGGTATATACTTTACTTTAGTGCATGCTCATATTATATTTAAGAATTTATGCCAGGAAAATGCTTTCATTGTTGAATTTTTGTGTCTAGAATGTGATATTTCTTGGGTAATCTCTTATTTTATTCAAGGTCGTCATTTCTATTAAATCTCATTAATTAAAGGGTAATAAGTATCTGAATCATCCATATACACAGGTTAGTAGTGATCATGAGTAGAGTTTCTCTCAAAAAATGACATGAAACATTTCAATAAGGAGTAGGCAAATTCACTGTGTGTGATAATGTGCTGCTCTTCATTGCCGTGTGTGGGGGCGGGGACAAGTGTTCTTACCTCAGGTAAGCGCACTGTCTGCATTTGGTAAGCGTACCATATTGCCTTTAGGGCGGAAAGTTGCGGCATGGTAAAGGCCCAATTGCACAGCTCAGTCGTCAATTTGCGTTCTGCACTTTTTAAACATTTATTTTTGTATTATCAAAATAGAATTGAGTTAAAATAATGCAGGCGCACCAGACAGTGGACCCTAGTACAGTGGACCTCTTGCCCATTGGACCTCTGGTGAAAGCTCTATGGATGCGTTACTTTAATCCAGGCGCTATATGATCGTATATAAGTTGTTTGTAATGAAGATTTTTGATAATCCTTGTTCCCAACAGCACCAAAATTCGAAAATCAATGTCTTTGGGGAAAAATTTTTTTTGTCCGGAGCTACAATTGCAAAAATATATCATTCATGACTTATATGCAAATTCAACTACGTACATCCCGCGAACCTAGCTATAGTAACTGGGGCACTGCCTGTTAAACATTTGTGCAACTGTTTACAATGCTATTAATCATGGTATATCTTTGCCTTTCAGAAGAGATTCTGATCTCTTGCGCACAGAAAGAATATGCGTCACTTTGACCTATACTGTGACCATGTACAAACTATGTGAATAGGGGTACTTAAATTACAATCAAAAAAAAAATCTAATATTTTTTGATATATCGCGTTAAATAAGGCCTTAAAACACGGAACAGTAGGCCTCAAGTATACATATGTATATGCTTAATCTTCTAGTAGAGAAATTCTCCGCTGTACTGCTTACGGCCTTACATACAAAATCGTTGTTTGGAAGCGATGTGCTATTAATTTCAAACGACGACGCTCACCCATTTTCGTCTATGGGCTAATGCCGACAGCCGATGTATTTCACTGGCTTTGTGTATAAACCCGAATACCAAGGCCACAAATATACAGCAGGGCCCTATAAGTGCCCGGGATTGCGTCCCGTGCGACATTTTCAGTTGTCAGGGCATGTGAGTAGATCAAAGATGCCAATAAAGCAGTGAACGAACTTTTATTACAGGTGATATTTGTAAATTGCCTAATGTTAGAGACGGGACCCTTTGGGTGGGTGGGGGGTGATGGTGTGTATTGTGGGATTATTTGTATACTGAGTTTACCTCAAGAAAGTTTAGGCGGGACAAATTTTATTCCTAAAGCCGTTGCTCCCCGAATAGCTCTGCAAGGGTGGCATTAACACCTTCACGCCAGTGGCTGGATATATTTGCAACGGAGTATGAAGGGTGTATGGAAGAGGGCTAAACGGGCATATCGCAGCAAAGGACCCTCGTAACACCCGAGTCGGTGCTTTACTGAGCTTATGTGTTACACTCAATAGTTAAAAACAAACTCAAAATCACAACAAAATCAAACGTTAGATTTGGTTTGTAATAATAACCCTTATTCTGCAAGGTGGTTATGTACCGTATTACTCGAGTATAAGCCACCTGAGTATAAGCCGAGACCCCTAATTTACCATCAAAACTGGGAAAACTATTGACGAGAGTAATAAGCGAGGGTGGGAAATGCATTGGATCACGACCCCCCCCCCACCAGTATGTTACAGCATGCCCACAGTCATACAGCACTGCCCCCGTAGTATTACAGCACTTGCCCCCCGTAGTATACAGCACTGACCCCAGTAGTATACAGCACTCCCCAGTACAGTTGCCTAAGGCAGTATACAGCCATGCCCCAGTAATATAACAGCGGCCCAGCCTGAAAAAGAAATAATAAACTTATATACTCCCCTCCGGTGGCCCCGATGGCGAATCGACTGCTCCCCGATGCCGCGCGGGTCCTTTCTGGCTTCGGTGTCAGTCTTCTTTCTCTCTAACTTTGTGACTGGGAGCCGCCATGTGCTACCCCGGCACCGCTAGTATGACGCGACGATGATGACGTATACTATGCCACGCCTAGAAGAAAAACACGGCAGCACACGGCACGAAGTTAAGAAAGAAGAAGAAGACGGGCGCGGAGCCAGAAAAGAGGACCCGCGCGGACATGGGGAGCAGCGTTCGCAGCGGGGGCCCCACCGGAGGGTGAGTAATAAGTTTATTATGTTTAAATATTTTTTGACTTTGATATGTATGAAGGTGTATAAGCCGAGGGGCGTTTTTCGCACATTTTGGCTGAAAATCTCGGCTTAATCCAGAATATTATACGGTATGAACCGCTTATTATTAAGGTTTATACAGTATGACTTAAAATTGCTATCTGCTCCCCACACATTACAAAAAAACATGAAGTAAAGAGGCCCTGCAGTTTATATTGTGAGATAGTAGAAGACTAGTGGATACAGACCTATATTGGTGCGGTAATTAATTGCGTTTTTGTTTTTTCCCGGCAACCTATTGGGCAGATTTAGATTATAAAACTGTAAGTTACTAATTCTGGGGAATATGCCCCAATCGGTCGAAAAGTCCGTCCATTAAATTTATCAATGGTTTTATACAGTATTTAAGATCTTTTTTTACTTTTGACTACAAGTCTGGGGCATTTTCTAAATTAAAGGAATTCTACCCCCAGATGAAGGATTGTAAATGCGGACACAATTGACATACTGATGGTGCCCCCTTTGGCAGTTCTGCTCTTCTTTAGCTTTTTATGCCCCTGATTTAAAAAAAAAAAGTCTTAAAAATTATGGTATGAGCCGGAGGGACTCCGAGGGCTCCCTTAACACCAATGGAGTCGGGGCTATTTGCTTAATTTAAAAGGCCTTTTTCTCCAAAAACGGGCATAGATACTAAGAGAAGAGCAGATTCCGGCCAGAGGGGGCAAACACCAGTATGTATAGTGTGGCTTGTTTTACAATATCATCTTGGGGGTAGATGGGTCCTAGCCGGATAAAAGGTGGAAAGTTAAATTAGGCAGTCATCAAGCATCAGACATTGATAAATTAGTAACACACTAAGACGAAAAAAAACTAGGGGAAAATTACAATTAGCTGTTTTTTATAAAATTCTCTTTATTTTTTATATTAATTAAAAAATACCTTTAACAGTTGTTACGAATTTAAAATGATCCCGAATAAGTGAGGTTCAAGGCAGCCCAGATATCGCAAGTCAAAGGTTCCTGAGGGTACAGCATTAAAGTCTCATCCATTAGTATTCCTACCATGTAAATAGGGACTTTTCTTTGTCTTGAACAGACTTCGTTTTGATTACCGGTACTGAGCTGCCTTTACCTTCGCCCGGGGCGAGAGGTTACAGGCAGGCAGTAGAAGGTAATCAAAACCGACATTAATTCTGTTCATACAAAGAAGAAAGAAAAGTCTATTTAGTAAAATGGTAGGAATATAAAGTAGAGAAGTGGTAATGCAATGTAACATCAGGAACTTTTGACTTGCGATATTCTGGGATGTGCGTGAACATCAACTTATTCGGGTTCATTTTTAATTCTTAAACCAATGATTAAAAATGTTTATTTTATTAATGATTAAAAAATAAAGAGATTTTTATAAAAAACAGCTAATTTGTAAGTTCCCATACTTCTTAGGGTGTTTGTTATAAGTTTGATTGTGGGGGAAACTACCAGTACTCCTCCATAGGACATAATGATTTGGTTATATTGAATAAATTGAGTGTAGTAGCTGTATCCTCTATAGTAAGTGTCTTGTATATAAGCTTCTTTGGGTACTCTTATTAAAAACAAATAATCTTGCCCCTGAAAACCATTCACTGAAACGCTCTCTACTTTGAAGGCAAAGGTTTTATATAAACTGAGAAGACTGTTTGTTCATAAAATCCTAATAGCTTCCTCTCAGTGCAGTACAGCCAGGAGCCAGTGATCTACAATCCCCAGATTGTAAGGTTTTTCTACTCTCTGCCAACGGAGAATTTCTAGACTAAATTACTAGAGAGGTTGGGATGGCCTTCTAAAGTGTCAATTTTGCTGCCCATCGGAGGCGGCATATGTTCAAAGGCGATTATATAAACGAAATGCCGATTCTGTAATCGGTTGTGTTTTTTATGTAAGCTGTCACTTCATCAAGGGAATGACGAATCGCATTAAAACGGTAATGCATCAAATGCGGTGAAACCCACTTGATTTTTAATTATAGAAGTTTAGGAAATGTACCTCACAATAATATAAACTGTTCATTTTTCCAATCTGTCCATTACTACAATATGGAGGATCCAATACTCTGGATTATTAAACAGTAATAGTCATGAAGTTTCCTGTAACTTCCTGTACAATTTCCTCGCTGTTTCTAGATCCTCTGATTGATGTCATTTATTTCAGATGCAGTTTCAATGTCCAAACCAGGAATGGACTAAGAAAAGGAGGATGAGTAGCACCGTCAGTTATATGTTCTCATCCATTCTAATCCACACCGTTTTGCTTCAAAAACTGCACCAGGAAAACTGACCATGGGAACACCCCCTCATGTTTCCTTTCGTGGACACAAATCTGCGCATGTGCACACAAGTTGCCTGGCTCGTTATAACACACAGCTATGATTAGTCTCTGTGCACTAAGAGCCATACACCTGTGCGACACCAACATGACCATTGACAGATTTGTTATCTACTGGAAGTAAACGAGATTCTATTGAGTGACAGCACGCAGAGATCTAGACAAATGTGAGGAAAACTGATAATGAAGGTACATTGAAACCAAGGCAATTCTAACTATCATGATAGAAGTATATCCCTTTTCGGAAATTATTTTGTGGCCCGAAATGTTATAAATTTAATTCCTCCTATATGCAAATTCTAAAGAGGACTTAATGGGGTGTGGAGTAAGCCGGAGTGAGTACCTGTGCGACTATACACGACCGCGTAGCCTCTTGCGTGCACCTAACATTCATAAAAGGTCTGGCCACAAAAACTTAGCCCTGAAAAGGCTATACTATATACATAGAGGAACCTGCAACAGGAGCTATTTTAATAGTAGAGCCGTTGGGTGGTAGGTTTCCTTTACTCGGTTTGTTTAAAAAGCTTTTAGTCCCCATAATCCCATGACCACTTTCACAATTGATTAATTTTTTCCGGACATCTCAATCAGAGTTGATTATCCATTTAAATATTTCTAATATGAAGAGTTAATGGGTTCTCCAAGTATATGGTTCCCTATTCACAAAGTATAGAGTGGAAAAGAGCTGATTGGTGAAAGTTCTCCTGCCTGGGATCACCACTAATCACGCAGAATGCGGACTCTCCAGTGTTTGGGGATCTCGCTTCACTAAGAGGTGGAGCGGAAGTGTTGAGCATGCACTGTTACTTTCCATTCAAATGTAGGGGAATGCAGGAGTTATAACAATTACCGTGTTCTGAGTACCTTGAGCTCGTAGACGTGAGATTTCAGAGAGCGCCGGGGCGCATGTTGTCTGGGGTACACTATGGGATAGCGGCCCGACCCTGTACTGCTCAATCATGCAATAACTCACGGGTACGGCGCTTCTAGGTTTCCGGTGGGCGCACCCCAGTTTGCGTTCCGCACAAACTCCGCGCACTTTACTTCATTTCCGTAGTGCTAGCTCTCTTGTTAACTACCCCTTTATCAAGACACGTAGTTTTTTACCAGCTCAAAACTTGACCTCCACTTTTACTCGATTTTCAATATGCTGCCACATGTATCACGATAATTGGTTTTCACACTCTTCGGAACGCTTATACATTATCTGGGTGTTTTGATTTTGAGAAATGTTTTCCGTGTGAACTTGTATTCATGCTTAGTTATAAAAGTTAAGTGATAAGTTTTGCGTTTCGTTCCTGAAAAAAGTGAAAATGTGGCCAAAAGTTGTAAACAAAATCTTAATGTTCCAAGTTTGAAATGTTTGCTTCCAGAACAGATGTTTAAAAACTACCCCAAAACAGTTTGATAATAACATTACAGAATATCTGCTTTCTGTGGGATGATATTTTATGCTGTCGGTCATTTTTCTAGGAGTTATCAGGTGCCAGAAATAGGTGCGATTTTTATGTATTTCATGTGGGAAGAAAATGCACAACTCACATTTGAGGGACAACTCAGCTTTAAGTGAGTTGAGAGGCCTAATATAGTTAAACCCAATAAATGACCACACTATAGCAACAATTAACCCCTCCAATGTATGTACAAACAACTTATATTAAGTCTATGAACCTTTAAGGGTTTCACAGGGTTAAAACCATATGGCCTGCGATTTAGAAACTATAGAATTTTTTTGGAAAAAAGACATTATTGGCAAACCAAAACAATGACATTTTTAGAAATAAATGAAATGCTGATGATGAATTAACGCCACTTGCAACGCTTGATGCCCAATTCCTCCCGAGTGTTAACTGAACCCCTATGTGGGTCGGGAAACTGCTGTTACGGGCGCACGGCCGACCACCCCGCCGAGTATAGTAGTATAGAATGTAATGGAGCGCGCAGTCCAGCAGAATTTGGATGTCACATGTACGACATAGAAAGGGGGAGTTGTGTGTGGGAAGGAAACACTGTGTGAGGCCTTATATGTACGGGATGGCGTACAATGTATCAGGATAAGTTATTTTGGAAGTCTCTAAAGCTGTTCATGAGATTGTTATTAACTAGTTCAAGGGGGGACACAAACAAAAATATTTGGATTGTTAGACATTATGTTTTTCCAAGCTAAAAGTAACGTAAAAAATAAGATTATATCTTTTTCTTGGTTTCAATACGAGTGCCGGCTTGATGGTATGCGGGTGGGGCTGATGGTGTGATATCTCATTTATAACTAGTTTTCTTAGTTTGCCTCAATTTTCCTTCGAGGCAAAACCAATATTGGAGAAAGAAAAACGCATGTTTTACGATTGACACTTTCAAGGCCATAACGTCTGTATTTTTCGTTGTCAGATCGGTCGTTGAGGTTCATTTTATGCTGGGAAAAAAACGGTTATTGTTCTTTTCAGGCGTAATAATTAGGGAACGTAAACTTTTTTGATGCCCTTTTTAGAACATTTTTTGTGATGGTGTTTGATGGGAAGGAAAAGGTATATTATGGGAAGTTTTTCGAGTTTTTTTTTAACGGAGTTCACCGAGAGGGTTCAAGATTGATTTCTAGATTTATTGTAACCGATGTAAGACGGACGCGGTGGTGTGCGTGTGTGAGGAGGGGGTGGGGGTGGGGTGGGTTGTACCAAAGATGTACGGGGTTGTGTGTTTTCTTTACTTTATTTGCAGGGGAGGGGGGACGGGGGAGATGGAGGGGACGGTGAGGGGAGGGAGGCGAATTGAGAGAGAAAAAGAGGAAGGGGGGGTGGAAGGCGGGGACCAGGGGACCGAGGGGCTAGAATAAGATGATCATTACCGATCGCTTATTCAAGCCTTTTCACTGCAATACACTGGATTGCAGTTTGCAATACAGTAAGGAAACTGAAGCCATGCCGAGACATGCTCAGTGACAAAAAGCCGCGCGGGTATGCAAGGAGGAGGGAACCCTGCGAAAAGAGAGGACAGAAGACAGCCTCGGGTGACTCGCGGAACAAGGGGGCTGAGGAAGGAGGGATCGGACTCCCCCGATCCCGGGTGTATGGGTCTAGTGCCGGGTCTGGCTGTGATATCACACCCGGCGGCACCAGCGAGACCGGGGTTTTTTGGCACTGAAAACTTCTTCTGACGCGCAGCCGTAGGTAGAAGGCGTACGCGTAAGAAGAGTACATTTATGACCGCAGGGTTATTTATTAAAGAAGCCGATAGGGGCGGGGGGGTCAGTACAGGGGTTAAGCTGAATTCTCAAGCCCACAGGGACTGGTGAGTACAGATCTGTGATTGTGAACTTATAAAAGCAATCACTTCTGGGGTTTTCCCACAAAAGGAAATCTTCAATTTCACCTCGCCTAGTTGCTGTTATGTATTAAACAATAAAGATCATTGTACCCTTAACAATTTTTACTCCGTTTATTTGACTGTTTTAGCTCCAAACGGCTCTATGATGATCTGTGCAAAATCACAGGGTGCTGGGGCGGGGCGCCGATCTAAGCAGATCATGATGAACCAATCTAAGTTCTGTGGGGGGGACAATGTGGGTTGACGGTCATGCGTACAGGTGGTTATACAATTCATAGGGATGTATGACAGGGACTAAACAACGGACACGTAGAGAGAGAGATTGAGAAGGGTCAGAAAGGACATTGTAGAGGACACACACATCGTTTTGCTCACATCTGTGTTCTACAGAGTAGGTCGGACCTGCATCCCTTTCCCCGGATCACGTATTATTCTTTTCTTTCCTTTTGTAGTTTGCAGCTGTATCTTCTCACAACTCTCTGCAGGAAAAGTGCATACGTGTATGTGTCTCTAAGCTCAATAAGGGGGCGTGGCTACAGGCACAAGACACAGAAATCTCCATCATCTGCACAATCTCCACAAACATTCAAGATGGCGGCCAATGCCCTGAATCTGGAAGTTACAGGGTCGGAATATAGGGCCAATCTGAACACTGTTGTAAGCAGGACTGATAGAGACAGGTGGAATATACTGTGAAATGATCTGCACTGTGGGGAATAAAAAACCCCTTTGACGTTTCATGAAACACGTTTAAATTGTACAAAGTAGGCCCCCAATTTTACCTAAATTTCTCTGAAGGGTTCAACTATGATTGATTTTTTCTTCAATGTGTGGCCCAGTGTTTACAAACCCTTGTTTTTTCGAAGCGGTTATAAATATTTTATTGGGAACTGCATATGACATTGATTGATGACATTGCGAAAGAATCAAACGGAAGGAGTGCATGTTTTTTCCACTGTTACTGTATTGTGTAGTCCCAGGCATTATATTTGCTACTGCTAGGCTGAGGAGGTAATATATGGCATATGACCTGCAGCAATACTTATTAGCTACTGAGAGTTATTCTTTCTCCAGCCTCATGTACCCTGGCCGACTGGAAAACATTGTGCAAACATCATTTTAAATTATCAATGCTAATCTTGCTTTATAAATACCCTATGATCTCATTAAGTGTTAAATCAAAAATAAAAGCTACACAATTTAGACCAATTCTGGAAGGGACCCAGGCCTTTTTAAGAGCATTAAAATAAAGTTCACAATATCCAGCCTTTACGAAAAAAAAAAAATAGCTGGAGGCGTGAGGGAAAAACAATTATATTTTCACTTAACCTTCTCATGGGCTGTAAGCTTTCTGTTGGATGAAATTATAACACGGATTAGAACTAAGTAATATTCTCACCAAAGTTAAATCTACCAAAAAAAAATTACCGTATATAAAAAAAACCCCCCGTAATATGCATTTAATTGTTTCTATTGTGACATAGAAACCTATTTACGAGAATTGCCAAAACGCTGGCTCTATCCAAAATAATCACATGAGATCATTCAAGAAAGACTGATTATCGACACCACTTCTCTAGAATATGCAAGTCAATTGCAAACTGCAAAATCTCTGTTAATGCGAAAGTGAAAAGAAGCAATTTACATAAAAGACCTCCAGATTTTCCATTTTTTAAAAAAAAAATCATCTTTGAGAAGAAAAAGATCTGGTTGATCCTGATGCTTCGATGTGGCTCATTTGTGGGACCATTCTAAAAGTTGAATGTTTGAAGAGTTATTGGGACCAATAAAAAGTTGAATGAGACCACAAGGGGCATCTCGGGGTCTAGAAGAGATTCAGCTGATTTAATCTAGCACCACCATCACAGACAACCAAGGCTGATGCCACCACCACAGTGATATACATGTTCTTACATCCAGATTTTCTGCAAGCGGTCTAGGTTGCTTAGGGGGACAATATTGGGAATCCTCTGCTACAATGTTGTGTCTACTGAAAATGCAATAAAAGCTAGAAAAGAGAATCATATCCTCTCTGTCATAATACCAACTTTTCAAATGTATAAATGGCCATTGGCAATAGGCATATTATTTATATCTTCTTAGGGACAACGACGCATGAAAACTGACTGGTTTGACTTGGCACAACCTCAGACGGTCTCCATACCCGCAAAGGTTGTTGGCATATCAATTTTGGGGTGAAGCTTCCAAACGCCTGTCGTCTCACTTACAAGAAACTGACATACGTGAGAAAAAGAGAAGAAAACGATTCAATCATTGTTATGAGCCATTTGGAAAACTCAGTTCAAGCATTATTTTTTTTGACCAACCCTCCCCGAAAGGTAGAACAGTACATCAGGTTAGTAGTAGCCCTGAGAGGTATACATTCCATAAGGGAATTTCATTATAGTTGTTACAGGCAATTAGTCTATTTTGACCATGAAAATAGAAGATCTGACTCTTATCCTACTATAGCCAGCAAGTTATGAAGACACGACCAGGAGTAAACAGATTGTATGTACATGAGTATAACCTTATACAGATTATACAAAGGGGGCACATTTACCAGAGGGTCCGCCACACCGCATGTTCTGCGGGTTTCCCTACTTATTTCCATTTATGCCGCCAAAAATTTAACGGGTGGTGGCGCACCCGAGTGGATTTTGGCGCAATTCACGCCGATTTTCATGCAACAAAAGTGGGGGGCAGGCCTTCGGGAAAAACCAAGACTGATTCGGACCAAGCGTTGGCGATTTAAAATTCAAAATTGCGTCGCAAGAACATGCACTCAACATACACCAGGAAAGAAGAAGGTGAACTCCGGCGGACATGGCGGGGGGCGAGGAGGAAGAAGGAAAAGGGAAAAAAAGGGGCAAGGGAAGAAACAGAAGCGACACATGCAGGATATAGCGGGGGGTGAAGGCCTTCATCCTCTTCGGACAACCTTAACTTGGGCCATCAAGAAAGGGACGGGTAAGAAAGTGCCCCATCATAGTAATGTCCCTTTATAGAAGCAATTCTAGAGAGGATTAGGATATGCAGATTTTACATAGTATCCTGTCTCATGCAGATGTTATTGACAGGAGGGAGTTTAGCCAGATATGCTGTGTCTGTTTGGTAGACATCTGTTATAGCCAGCAGGAGTAGATTAGCAGGTGGAATCTATGTTTTTGGGAACAAGCTTTAATAGTAGAACTTACATTTTTGATTGATAGTGTTGTTTTTCATATGTTATTAATTGGATTGTCCTTTGACTAACCACTTGAAAGGATGACTACTTTTAGACATAGAAATAGAAAGGTTTATTATAAAATAAATCTTTGTGGATGCGCTTGCGAGGGACTGCCTAATTGTGACATGTTCCCTTTGTAAAGCACTCTATTTTTCTTTGTTTTTAAACAATTAAGAGCAAAATGACGAATCAAAGTCTGGATAAATCATGTATATATAAAAGGGGGCAATTCATACGACATTATTGAAAAAATAGTTCAATTAACAAATTTGCCCGATTCAAAATATGATAACAGTTTTCAATGCGTTTAACCACTTGTAACGGGAAAATAGCGCCCAAAAGTCCAAAAAATGGCACTTATTTTACCATTTTGAAAAATATAACAAATCGATAACAAGTGATTAAAAGGGTGTACAGTCTAAAAATGAATTAATTGAAAATATTAATCAAAATTTTCGCAAAAATGACACCCCCACCACAGCTCCGTACACCAAAGTATAAAATCGGTTTTATAGCGCCAGAACCAGAAGTTGGGCACAAAAAATAAAAAAAAAAATTATTTTTGATACAGGAGGTTTTCAGTTTTGTAAATGTATGAAAACATTATATAACCCTATACAAATTTGGTTCATCCCCTTAACGTACACCCACGAAGAATAAAGTAGACATGTCATTTGGGGCGTGTTGTGAAAGAACTGAAAATCAAAAACCTAGGTTTGTATGCGGTTGGAAAAGGGGGTAGGGTTGGTAGTCGTATCCGGCGGAACTTATACTTAACTCTATATTTTATCAGGAAGTTAGGGGGGTGTCTATTACACAGGGTCGTTTTATTATATGCCGAATATAAACGCCGGTAACATTAAGGAAAAGAAGATGGACAATTCTGTTTCTGCTGGTTCTGTGCAGGATTGGCAGTGTAAATAAGGTTGTGCTTGATTGTATTTATTTGTAGGAATATAACATAGATTCTTTTCTGTATTTCCCAACTATTAACAAACAAAACCAAACAAGGGAAATACCTGTGTGAGAATTCTGAAAAGGGGTTATTATACGCGGTTGTGGTTGGTAAAAATTTTTTTTTTGTAATGGGCAGGGCTGGGGAGGGCTAGTTAAACATATAAAAATGTACTGACATCATCCGGCGCAGCCGATGGCCCGCGACCGCGGTTCCTTCGATCCGGCCTCCTTGTTGTGTAAAGGGGCACGGAAGCCGCGCACAGGGAAGATGTTGGAGCCCACGCAGAGCCCTCACTGCTGGCACGCGCCCCATCCTCCCAACCACTGCCAGGTGCGGACAACCACTGTCCACACCTGGTTGTCATGGCTGTTAGCAGTATCGGAGCTGACGGTAAGCGTCATTACGCTGCCTTGCCTTACTCCGTGTGCGCTGCAGTGATCAGCCGGAGGAACGCGGAGTCTGAGGTGAGTTTTTTTTAATTCAGCGCATCCACGGGGCATAGTAGATCGACAGGAGGCTGATTTCCTGCCCGCTCCCGCCCCTCCCCTAAGCAACTGTCCCGAAACTCACTGCGCCGCTACCACAAGCCCCCCCGCGCCCGAACCCCAGCCCGCTATCGCACCCCTATCCCCCCACCCAAACTCCACCCACACTCCGCCCACTACGCAATTTGCCTGCCGAGCTCCGGTCTGCTGCACTACCCTCCCCCCCCTCATCAAAACTTGGGACTACCCCCTCCCCTGGAACTCATGTCATAACCCAACTGCCCGAACTCCAGGTGCTGCATCCCCCCCCCAGCCCTAACTCTGCCGCCCACCCTTGCCCATTAAATACTGACCCCCCCCCCCCACTGAAACAACAGACACCTGAACTCTGCACCAGCATGGTCGCCACCTTGGACAACCAAAGAGCAAGTAACATATGTATTCTATGTATGTATTTATGTATATGCAGTATATTATATATTATATGTGCATTTATATATTATACCTGTTGAGGGTTATTTTTGCGTAACATATTTACTTCTCATTTATTATTCCATGTCATGTACTGGGAAGCTGGATTTTAATAATTTAGCTGTGCGCTCCAAATCCTTTGTCTCCTTTATTCTTGGTTCGGTAAAATCACAGTGATACCAGGAATTTGTCGGTTTTATTGTGTTTTAATACTTTTTCAATAATTAAAACAGTGTGCGAAAAAGTGACGCTAATAACTTTAGTGCACAGAGCTGGGGAGGGGTGATTTTTTTTCTTAATGAGCTGTTGTTTTCATTGCTACCATTTTGAGGACTGCGTGACCTTTTGATAACGTTTTATTACTCTTTTATGTGATGTAAAATGGTGTAAAAGTGGTGTTTCAGTGTGTATAGGACTGCTGGAATCTGAGCTCAGACAGTCCTGTGTAAATTGATTCTAAACTAAACCGTCAGTTTTCAGGTTAAATTGCCGTACTGGCACTTTGCGATAAGTAATTAGGTTTTGGGTTGCAGTTTGGGCACTCGGTCTCTAAAAGGTTCGCCATCACTGACCTATAGTATATAGTATAAATATAGCTTTGTGGCAAATCCTAAGGTCTATTATTTTTTCAAATATTTTTTATTTTCAACACGCCAAAATACATGGAAATTATATGAAAATAATCAAACATCTTTTTAGTCACAGACATGTTATCATAACGTAATGAATAATGACACCAACCATTACTGCAGATCTGTTTGTTCAGCATTGCAGATCTGTTTGACAGTCCTGTATAGACACAACCCCACCACGAACTCTGTGTATAGAAAGCTGAATCCCCTTATAAGGATGTAAAACAGTTTCCAATGATAAAATTACAAAGCGAGTGGATTAGTTGCCACATTCTGTTCCCTTGCCTTATGCAGTTCACCCAATAGTTACATCACGTGTGTCTCTAAACAGAACGTGAAGAGATTCTAGTATTTTATATTGATCCTATAATATATGAATATGGGATGTAATATTTTACAGTATTGCAGGCAGTGATAACACCTGCAATGCGTCTGGAAACACGCAGCCACTTTATGACTAATATTGTCTTGCAGTTTTCTAATAAGCCAGTAATCAAATAATGTAATGATTCCATTTCATAACAAGAATATTTGTTCTTTCCCACAGAGCGAGTGCAGATCAGTAGCAGCGGTAATAGTAACTTGCACATAAATTATTTCTTACCTGGTTTCTTCTGCCCATTAGTTGTGACAAAGTTGCTAATTAGAAATTAAAGGTCATCATTAATAATAAATTATATAACCATTCCACAGTCATCTGTACGTATGAACTGTACGCACAGCTGACTTTGCCAATGCAGGGAAGATGAGTTTTTAACTAATCTTCTTAACTCATTATAGGAGCACAATATGAATTTGTGGTTTTCCGTGGTTCAGGTCTACTTGTACCTACTATTTAAATGGGTTGTCCGGGATTATAAATAGTTTTATATGTGGCTGGGGGGGTTCTCTAAAAGTAAAAAAAGAACTCATGTTTACCTCTGCCCCTGTTCCCACTCTCCCGCAGCAGCGCCTGTCACCGCCGCCTTGTGTTTATATACATAGGCCGAAGGGAAGAGTTTGCATGAGTTTCAGTCCGGTAGTAGTAGCAGCATGGCCGTATACGCACCTCACTGCCAGCCACTACATGTAAACAGAGGCTGCGGATGCCGTTGCTGCCAACCTTTGTGTACAGAAAGAAGTCAGCAGTGATGTGCGCTGCTGTGGGAGAACAGGAGAGGGGAGGTAAGTGTGAGCTCTTTTTATTTTTAGAGGCCTCTCCATCCATATATAAAATGATTAGTAAGGGAGTAACTACTGGGATCCCTAGAAATCCAGACCACTGGGATCCTGTTTTCACTAATGAGTGGAGTGACCGGTCAAACTTGCATCCAGAAGCTCTATTCAATTGCAAGGGTTTGTTGGAAATAGCCAAGCCCAACACTCTGCTGTCTCCTTCTTTCATATAAACTGTAAATGAGATTGCTGGAGATAGCTGAGCATTGTGCGATACATTTTCCTGTTTTCTCATACTCTTAAATGGAGCAGAAAGAAGAGAATGCTTATCCTGCCCCTCCACCCATATGTGGGAAGGATGTTTTCCAGATTGCTGGGGGTCCCAGTAGTCACGCCCTCACCAATCTCAATTCCTTTTAAAGAGAATCTGTATTTCTTTTACCCCACAAATCAATAGCTCTTGGGATGTAAAACAACTTTGCCGATTATCTTTGTTACCTATATCCAGTAGTTTCTTTTCTATATCCCTCAGATATAGTGCTCAGTGCTGCAGTAGCTGTTTCCTATGTTTGTGCTGACAAGTCCTGGAGTCCGTGGTATAAACAAACTCTATGGACTCCTGGGAGGGGAGGGGCTCCTAATTCAGCACCATGTTGTGAGGAGTGGAGAAGGGAGACGCCTTAATGAACTGCATCTCCGGACCTGCGCCCACTGACGTCTACATGGTAATAAAACCTAATTACATAGGGAATAAAATATTGTGCTGTGTTAGTTCAAAGTCCACAATACAAACAATATAAATGGTAAAGTTCCATATTTAGGCACTATGGACTCATATTTAGAGTAAAGATCTTAAAGTAAAGTAATCTAGAATGTCCAGAAACAATGGTAGATAAAGTCACATCCAGTACATGGAATGGAAAATAAGATTTGCTGTATATTGCATTATGTCCAGAACAAAATGAAAAATGGGATATGCTGTACACCGTAACTGATATATGGTTGGTGTAAAAACTCACAAAAACGTGTTTTATACGAACTCCATTAGTCCCCTGGCATCTATTGCAGAGTCTCCTTTGACTTTAGTTGGATATCTCTGCACATGCGTATTACTTGTTTGAGGCGCACCACTGATCTGATCACAGGAGACCGGATTCACAGGAGTACTTCCAGCAAACGTGTTACTAGTTTGAGGCGCACCACTGCTCACTGGAGGCCAGATTCACAGGAGTACTTCCAGTAAGGAAAACCAGTGTTTATAGCAATGCAATCTGATTGGAATTGTACATATACATAATGCATCATAATGCTAAGCTACTAATGAAGAAGTTGGAAACTTCAAAACGTGTCTAGCAAAATTATACTTTCTTTATACAAATAGGATTCGCCAGTCCACTATTTTACATGCATCAAAGGTTGCGGTGAATGTATTATTTATACTTACAATTCCAATCCCATTGCATTGCTAAGAACACTGGTTTTCATTGCTGTAGGTACTCCTGTGAAGCGGTCTCCTGTGATCACTGGTGCACCATAATAATATGGGCACTATACAGTGCTTTTGTGCAATGTTAATGTGGTGTAATGTTAATATACTGCAATTCATGCAAGGCAATCATTACTGCACGTAAATACTGTGCATGATTGTGTAACTCTTATTGTAGGTGCAGTCAGTGAGGGCATAAGAGAGCATGGAACTACACTATTTGACTACACTATTGGAACAAGGATGGAACTAAACTATTTATGAGCAAGAAAGATAGGATACATTCAGACGGCCGTATGGGGGGATGTATATATATATATATATATATATATATGCGCTGTATATACGTCCCCCAGCAAAAATGTTTTGTTTGTGCCGCTATCATTTTTAATATATTCATACTTTTTTCCAGAGGCCATCAGAGTTCATTTTTTCCAAAGTACAATGTGTTTGCTAGCTCCCCCTGGTGATCAAACCAGGGAAGTGTCACAAGGTTTGTTTTTTACCAGTTCATCCTAAACACCTTCAACCTATGTAAACACCTGAACATACCTTAAAAATGATAGCGGCACAAGCTAAATTTTTTGCTGCCAAAACCAGCACAAACGTAGCACTAACGTTTGATACCGGTTTTGATTCGGTTAATGTGTGTGTGGGGGGGCTGCTTGAACTTTTGACCTTTTAATTTTTTGTTCATTTATTAAAAAAGAAAGCAGCACAAACAAAAATTTGAGCAGCCACTGGTTTGGGTGGATTGGCCAATGGGGGGGGGGGGCTGTAGCCTTGATGACCTCTGGAAACTTCCATTAATCTAAAAACGATAGCGGCACAAACGAAAATTTCTGCTGCACAAAGTAGCACAAAGTTGACACGATTTGTTGATGTTGAAAAAAAACCAAAGGGGGGGGGCAACTTCACTCAGGTTTTTCTATCGGGCCAGGAGCTACAGCAGTGACACGAAGAGGCTGCAGCTCCCAGCCCAGAGAGATTTGAGATGCCGATTTATACGCATGAGGGTATTTTCTAGGAGTAAAACTGTCTCTACATGTCTCCACCCATGTGAGAGAGATTTTTTTAACACGCTTTCAGAACAGAAAATGCCATCATTTTGGAAAGAAAATGGTGAACCGCACAAAGTTGGCATCATTTTGTTTTCAAAGTGGAAATCACATATAATAATTTGGTAAAATCATTATAACTTTACAATTACACTTTAAATTCTAAGACCTTAGCTACCATGAGTTGGTGTGCAAAATAGGTTTTATCTGAAACAAGGTATACTTTACCACAGCAAATTTATATACTAGCGCTATAGCTTTGGTGTATAGAGGCTAACTGACAAACCAATATTTTGGATCTTCACCACTATTGCCTATAGAATAAATATTCATTCACTAGTAAAATATTTTTTTTCTACTGTACAATAATAAGTTTGAGTGTTTTTCCTATAACTACACCACTTTTGTCTAAAAAAAACATGAAATTACTTTTATTTTGGCTTTTTACTTACTTTTGAACACATTTAAATATAATTAACATTTCTGGGCAACAATGGGGGTATTCTAAAACTGGAAAAGGAACTTGTATCTGCCACTACTGAGGCCAGTAATAGCCTCCAGTGGTCAAGTGCTGTACTTTCCTGATTCCATTCTATACCATCCCTGATTCTACCCATGAACGTATTAATGCCAGACAACCAATTTTAATATAACCTTCTCAAAAATAACCTTGTGAACCTACCTACACCACGCCATGACACATGACATTAATAATTTACTGTTTGGGAATGTTGTTGCAGAACTTCACTTACTATTGGTGATTGGTATTGACAGCAGGGGCCGTAACTGATTTGGCCATGCCACTTTTGGGTGCCGACCTGACTACACTGCAGCCTGAAGTCCAGTAGAAATGAGTCATATGTATTCCAAATGTTTACAATAAAATGTTTAGATTATCCTGCAAAAAACAAACCTTCAGCCCACTGTATTAGCAGTGCAAAACTATTTTTTTTTAAATACATTTTTGCCATAATGGATTTGTATTTTGCAGAATCACCAAAATTCATAAACAGAAGATAGGTTATTGTTACTAATAAGCAACAAAATAATTATTGCATTAATTTTTAAATTTTTTTTTTTTAGTTCTCTACAAATAGTTAATAAGATTTCCTTAAAAAATGTATAGAAATTCCAAACTCCTTAAAGGGCACCTACCACCATGATTCTACGTATAAAGGGCTAATCCTCACGTCCCGGCTATCCTTTTGTAAACTTTAATGCCTGTATATGCTAATTTTTTTAAGCGGCTACTAGGGCGTGGAGTAGCCTGACATGGGGCTACTAGTCGCGGCTACTCCACGACCCAGTAGCTTCGTTCCTCCGCCTACCATGTAAGGCCTACGGGTGCGCGGCCGTAGCTCCGAGGCCCCAGTAGCTGCTTAAGAAAATTAGCATATACAGGCATTAAAGTTTACAAAAGGATAATAGGGCTATCCTCACGTCCCATTCATCCACCTACCACCCGTTCTACCTTTATAGGTAGAATTGTGGTGGTAGGTGCCCTTTAACACTTCATTTGCTGAATCTGTGAGGTATAGTGTCACAATGGAAGCCCGTTCTAACACACATAAACATCCACGTTCCACTATGTAGTCCCAAAAACCTACATCAAGTAATGCCAAAAGCATGTGGGTATGTGTGTTAGGGTGTTAGGTACATGTGTCGCACAGCCAACACTGTGCATGGACAAAAGAACATCATACTCACAGTGAAGCATAATGGAGGAAGCAATATGCTCTGGGCTGATTACTGTAGCTGAAGCTAGGGCTTTAGACAAGGTGAAGAAATATGTGAACAATTGCAATTATCATTAAATTCTGGCACAAATCCTTCATCACTCTGCAAATAAAGCAGAAGATTAAGAAAGAAACAAGACCTAAGTTTTGGAATGGTCCATGCAGAGACCAGACCTGAATCCAGTAGACAACCTGTGGTTTACCTGAAGAGAGGTTTACTTTTAAAAATGGGGCTCAATTTATAAATTGCGTATTCAAGACTTTGCAGTTAGCCTATCAGTGCGATGTAGATGACCTCCAATGTGCTTGGTGCTCTAGCGCTCCAGACCTCTTCAGTGTTTCCAGCAAGACACTTGGGGCTACAAGGGCGTTTTTGAAATGGGAAACGTAGCATGATACTTAAACTAGAGAGCTGACTCTTCACCAATATGCCATCTATCTGCCCAATTCTATACATTGTCACACCATTCACTGTGCATTAACCCTTGGTAAGCTGTGTTAAAAGTGGAAATCAAATGTCAAAAAATAATAATACAGCATAAAACAGAGAATACTGTACGGTCCGGGTCTGAGAAATTTTCTGCTTTTCATAAAAGCCAAATTAGTTAAAGATTTTCTGTCGCCGTTCCCATTTTTAATGCTGCCATATTTCTCACTGGTCTCTTCTGCTTTGTTTCTCTTGAGTTGCAAATAGCTCAGTCAATCACTCGCTGCATCATTGACCCACATCATAATACCCATATAGTCTTTTACTTGTTAATAATTTTGTATTTGGCTAAAAATAACTTTGCTTACGATCCTGTCACAATGCAGTATTTCTTTATTTATAAAGTACATATCAAGTTCTTCACTTTCAGCAAATATTTCATATTCTTCAGTTTTCTAGACCTCTGCTTGCTGACATTAAACGGGAAGCTTCATTGTTTACTTCCTGTGGAAAACCCCTTTAAGTGAATGAGTAAAGGGCTTAGTCCTAGAAAGAGCAATCGAGTTCTGAGGAAAAATACAGAAGGGAGAGGGTGAACAAAGAAGCATTTATTTAGGGAGAATAAATCTAAAAGATGCAGATTAGAAAATGTGATGTTTGCCTGAAAAGATACATTTTTAGGGCACGTTTGAGAACATTTTGTAACATTGTGGAAGTTGCACATAATCCGATTGTCAAATGTAGTTTATTATAACAGACATTATTTAGCTTGACAATGTAAGTGCTGTGTCTACTATTAAACTTCTTTTGTAAGAATATAGAGGATGGATTTAATAGCGCTGTAAATTTTGCAAGCTATGTACATCAGGTACTCATAAGTTACTTACAGTCATGAACACACTGTGTTAGCAATCACTTTGCAGCTGAGGTTCAACTTGGATAAATGAAGGATCTTTCTGTACTTATAGATCATAGACTAAACAGCATGCAGTGTCAATCAGCTGCTTCTAAAGCCAGCAGGATCTTGTTGTGTACTGAAAGAGGTATGGACTCATAGGATGGGGATGTAACATTAATACTTAAAAAAATGATGTAGCCCTCTCTATAAGAAGTGTTAATCTGTGGATTTGACTGAGATGATGTCTTCAAACGAATCTTTGATAATTGAAATTTAAAAAAAACCCTGAGTAATCAGATTGAATTCTTGTTACTATACCCTCTCCCTTTTATCCACATCCAGTGCATTCCTTGATTGAACTTGGCATGATATGACTTTTTGAAACCATTCTAACTATGTACCATTTTAAATATGTAATGTCTTTGTTAACCATGTTTTTGGTGTGGTTGTATATACACACATTTTATCTTTTTAAGAACCCTTTCCCTTAAAAATTGTCATAAAATTTCTCTAACTTTGATGTATACAAACCAAATTACAACATGAAGAATTATTCTGAACCCCATTCTATTCTAAAAACCCACATACTTTCTAAAAAGCAGACACTTGTCCAATTTTCTAATTTGCATTAAAGAATTTATAGAGAGAGGCACCATTGTGCAATTTAGGTGCAGAAAAAAATGCATAAAAATGCGTAAATATTGGCAAAACAGTGTCCCAAACAGATAATAATAATAACTCTTTATTTATATAGCACTCAGATTACGCTGCGCTGCACAGAGATTTGCCAGATCAGTCCTTATCCCTAATGGAGCTCACAATCTAACCAACCTACCAGTATGTTTTGGTGTGTGGGAGGAAACCAGAGGACCTGGAGGAAAGCCACGCAAACCTGGAGAGAAAAAACAAATTCTTTGCAGATGTTGACCTAAAATTAGTTTTACACCAATTATACAATCACTTATACTGAAATAAACAAAAATCAACCTTTCAACAAATTTTTAAAACGGTTACAACCGGCACAATGTAGTGAATAAATACACTGAAAAAAGCAACCCCTAGAACCTATGTATTTTTTGAAAGCAGACAAATTGGTGCTGGCATTTGTCTCGATCAACAGTTGACTACCCGTTATACCCGTTACACCCTCATACAACTTTGTGACATATTTCCACATAAAATTCACAAAAGTGGATAATTACGCCCACATAGGGATGTACAAATAACAAGTTACAGTTAATAGATTTATAATTATTAAAATAATCAACATAAACAAGAATTCTCTAAACGTGAAACTCTCCCAAAACTGCTAAACCATAAGCCATTAAATATTTGGTTGTAATCCACAAATGTATTTATAATTTATATATATTTATTTTGCCCTGTTCTGATTCCTGCATCACTTTCCCAATGAGTGGCCTTCACAAGTGACATCTCCCGGTCCTAGAAGGTCTAGAAGTGGTCTGGTTGACTATTGCATTCAGCAGGATCCATTACACTTTCCCTCATGAATTTCAGAAAAGGCCGACTGTTCACCTTCCATTTACAGTTTCCATTGCGCTCTCTTCAAATGGTGAGCATAACAGAACGCCCCAGGTGTGACTGGGCCTTTACAAAGATTCTTACTTATTCCACCCTGTCACATCCACTCATTTCTATACAGGTGAGCTACAATACCGTCACATCCCAGTTTCTGGAAGAAAGCAGCCATGTTTAACAACCTGTGGACATCTCCTTTAAGGATGACCTCCACTTAAGTCTAACTCTAAACCTGGTCTTAACAGTATTGAAAAGTCATTTTTTTTTCTTAATGATGTAAATGGGTAATCAGTAATAAGTCTTCAGTAACTTCCAGATGTGTAAATGAAAGGGAATGCCAAGCTAGGTTATTGGTATATACTTTACTTTATGTGCATGCTCATATTTATAATTTTATGAATTTATGCCAGGAAAATGCTTCATTGTTAATTTGTGTCTAGACTGTGATTAATTTCCTTGGGTAATCTCTTTCTTTTTACTTCAAGTGTCTTCATTTCTAATTAAATCTCATTAATTAAAGTGTAATAAGTATCTGCATCATACATATACCACAGGTTAAGTATTGCTCATTAGTATATTGTTCTCTCAAAAAATGAACATGAAACATTTCAATAAGGAGTAGGCAAATTCTTGTGTAGTGACTCCCTGTGCTGCTCTTCATTGCCGTGCTGGGGGCTGTGGACAAAGGTGTTCTTACCTCCAGGTAAGCGCAGCTGTCTGCATTTGGTAAAGCGTACCATATTGCCTTTAGGGAGGAAAGTTGAGGCATGAGTAAAGGCCCAATGCACAGCTCAGTGTCCTTTTGCAGTTCTGCACTTTTTAAAACATTTATTTTTGTTTATTATCAAACTAGCATTGAGTAAAATAATGCAGGCGGCACCAGACAGTTGACCCCTAGATACAGATGGACCTCTCTGCCCATTATGACCTCTGGTGAAGCTCTCTGGATGCTTTACTTTAATCCCAGGCTGCATTAGGAATCGCTATAAGTTTGTTTTAATGGAAGCTTTATTGAAATCCTTGTTCCCATGACAGCACCAAAATTCGAAAATCAATGTTCTTTGGGGAAAAAATTTTTTTTGTCCGTGAGCTACAATTGCAAAAATATATCATCGTCCTGCTTATATGCAATTCAACTACGTACATCATACCGCTGAACCTAGCTTATAGTAAACTCGGGGCAACTGCCTGTAAACATTTGTGCAACTTGTTTACAATGCTTATATTAATCTGGTATAATCTTTTGCCTTTAGAAGAGATTCTTCTGATTCTCTTGCGCCACATGAAAGAATATGGATCACTTTGACCCTATACTGGTGACCCATGTAGCAACTCTGTGAACTAGGGTACTTAATATTACACTCAAAAACTCAAAAATCTAATATATTTTTGATATATCGCGTTAAATAAAGCCTTAAACACGGAACAGTAGGCCTCAATATACCATATGTTTTGCTTAATCTTCTAGTAGAGAAATTTGTCTCCGCTGTACGATGCTTACGGCCTTCAACAAAATCGTTGTTTGGAGCTATGTGCTATTAATTTCAAAAAACAGGAACAGACGCTCACCCCATGTTTCGTCTCGATGGGCTATGCCGACAGCCGATGTATTTCACTGGCTTTGTGTAAAATACCCGACTACCAAGGCCACAAATATACAGCAGGGCCCTATAACTTGCCCGGAATTGCGTCCCTGTGCGAGCATTTTCAGTTTGTTCAGGGCATGTGAGTGACTCAAAGATGCCAATAAAGCGTGAAGACTTTTCTTAACAGGTGTATTTGTAAATTGGCCTAATGTAATAGAGACGGGACCCCTTTGGGTTGGGTGGGGGGTTGATGGTGTTATTGTGGATTATTGTAACCTTGAGTTTCCTCAAAGAAGTTTAGGCGGACAAATTTTTATTCTAAAGCCGCTTGTGCTCCCCGATATAGCTCTGCAAGGTGGCAATTAACCCCTTCATCCTCACGTGGCGATATATTTGCCACGGAAGTATATAGGGTGTATGAAGAGGGCTACAACGGGCATAAATCGCAGTCAAAGACCCTCGTAACCACCCGCAGTCGGTGCTTCCTGAGCTTTGTGTTACACTATATTGTTAAAAACAAACTCAAAATCACAACAAAATCCAAACGTTAGATTGGTTTTGTAATAAATAACCTTACTTCTGCAAGTGGTTATTTTACCGTATTAACTCGATAATAAGCCAACCTGAGTATAAGCCGAGACCCCTAATTTTACCATCAAAACTGGGAAAACTATTGACCCGAGTAACTAAGCCGAGGGTGGGAAATGCATGTGGTCACGACCCCCCCCCCACCCAGTATGTATAACAGCCTGCCCACGCAGTGTATACAGCACTGCCCCCGTAGTATTACAGCACTGCGCCCCAGTATTATACAGCCTGACCTCCCCCAGTAGTATACAGCACTCCCCAGTACAGTCTGCCTACAGCAGTATAACAGCACGGCCGCCATAATAAACAGATCCTGGCCCAGCCGATTCAAGAAATAATAAAAACTTATATACTCTCCCTCCGGTGGCCCCGCATGGCGACCTCGACTGGCTCCCCGACCCTGCCGCGCGGTCCTCTTTGTCTGGCTTCGGTGTCCTCCTTCTTTCTTCTCTAAACTTTGTGGGCTGGGCGCGCCATGTGTCTCCCCGGCACCGCTAGTTATGACGCGTACGATGTCTGACGTCTATACTAATGCACCGCTAGAAGAAAAACACGGCAGCACACGGCACGACTGTTAGAGAAGACAGAAGACGGGCAGCGGCAGCCAGAAAAGGACCCGCGCGGACATCGGGGGCAGCGTTCGCCACGGGGCCACCGAGCGGTGAGTGATAAGTTTATTATTTTTTAAATATTTTTTTATGACTTTATACTGTATGAGTGTGTATAACCGAGGGCCGTTTTTCAGCACATTTTGTGCTGAAATCTCGGCTTAATCCGAATATATACGGTAATGATCCGCTTATTATTAAGTTTATCAGTATGACTAAAAATTGCTAATCTGCTCCCCAACACTTACAAAAAAACATGAAGTAAAGAAGGCCCTGCAGTTTTTATATGTGAGATAGTAGAAGACTAGTGTAACAGACCTATATTGGTTGCGGTAATTAATGGCGTTTTTGTTTGTTGTCCCTGCAACCTATTGGGCAGATTTTCAAATTATAAAATTAATTACTAATTCTGGGGAATATGCCCCCAATCGTTCGAAAAGTCCTTTCTTCCATTAAATTTTATCATGGTTTTATACAGTAAATTTAGATCTTTTTTTACTTTGACTACAGTCTGGGTGCACAGTTTTCTAAATAAAGGAATCTCTACCCCCAGATGAAGGATTGTAAATGCGAGCACTCTGACATACTGATGTGCCCCCTTTGGCAGGTTTCTGCTCTTCTTTTAGCTTTTTATGCCCCTGATTAAAAAAAAAAAGTCTTTAAAATTATGGTATAGCCGGAGGGACCCAGGCTCCCTTAACACCAATGAGTCGGGGCTCATGTGCTTATTTTAAAAGCCTTTTTCTCCAAAAACGGGCATAGATACTAAGAGAAGAGCAGATTCCGGCCAGAGGGGGCAAACACCAGTATGTATAGTGTGGCTTGTTTTACAATATCATCTTGGGGGTAGATGGGTCCTAGCCGGATAAAAGGTGGAAAGTTAAATTAGGCAGTCATCAAGCATCAGACATTGATAAATTAGTAACACACTAAGACGAAAAAAAACTAGGGGAAAATTACAATTAGCTGTTTTTTATAAAATTCTCTTTATTTTTTATATTAATTAAAAAATACCTTTAACAGTTGTTACGAATTTAAAATGATCCCGAATAAGTGAGGTTCAAGGCAGCCCAGATATCGCAAGTCAAAGGTTCCTGAGGGTACAGCATTAAAGTCTCATCCATTAGTATTCCTACCATGTAAATAGGGACTTTTCTTTGTCTTGAACAGACTTCGTTTTGATTACCGGTACTGAGCTGCCTTTACCTTCGCCCGGGGCGAGAGGTTACAGGCAGGCAGTAGAAGGTAATCAAAACCGACATTAATTCTGTTCATACAAAGAAGAAAGAAAAGTCTATTTAGTAAAATGGTAGGAATATAAAGTAGAGAAGTGGTAATGCAATGTAACATCAGGAACTTTTGACTTGCGATATTCTGGGATGTGCGTGAACATCAACTTATTCGGGTTCATTTTTAATTCTTAAACCAATGATTAAAAATGTTTATTTTATTAATGATTAAAAAATAAAGAGATTTTTATAAAAAACAGCTAATTTGTAAGTTCCCATACTTCTTAGGGTGTTTGTTATAAGTTTGATTGTGGGGGAAACTACCAGTACTCCTCCATAGGACATAATGATTTGGTTATATTGAATAAATTGAGTGTAGTAGCTGTATCCTCTATAGTAAGTGTCTTGTATATAAGCTTCTTTGGGTACTCTTATTAAAAACAAATAATCTTGCCCCTGAAAACCATTCACTGAAACGCTCTCTACTTTGAAGGCAAAGGTTTTATATAAACTGAGAAGACTGTTTGTTCATAAAATCCTAATAGCTTCCTCTCAGTGCAGTACAGCCAGGAGCCAGTGATCTACAATCCCCAGATTGTAAGGTTTTTCTACTCTCTGCCAACGGAGAATTTCTAGACTAAATTACTAGAGAGGTTGGGATGGCCTTCTAAAGTGTCAATTTTGCTGCCCATCGGAGGCGGCATATGTTCAAAGGCGATTATATAAACGAAATGCCGATTCTGTAATCGGTTGTGTTTTTTATGTAAGCTGTCACTTCATCAAGGGAATGACGAATCGCATTAAAACGGTAATGCATCAAATGCGGTGAAACCCACTTGATTTTTAATTATAGAAGTTTAGGAAATGTACCTCACAATAATATAAACTGTTCATTTTTCCAATCTGTCCATTACTACAATATGGAGGATCCAATACTCTGGATTATTAAACAGTAATAGTCATGAAGTTTCCTGTAACTTCCTGTACAATTTCCTCGCTGTTTCTAGATCCTCTGATTGATGTCATTTATTTCAGATGCAGTTTCAATGTCCAAACCAGGAATGGACTAAGAAAAGGAGGATGAGTAGCACCGTCAGTTATATGTTCTCATCCATTCTAATCCACACCGTTTTGCTTCAAAAACTGCACCAGGAAAACTGACCATGGGAACACCCCCTCATGTTTCCTTTCGTGGACACAAATCTGCGCATGTGCACACAAGTTGCCTGGCTCGTTATAACACACAGCTATGATTAGTCTCTGTGCACTAAGAGCCATACACCTGTGCGACACCAACATGACCATTGACAGATTTGTTATCTACTGGAAGTAAACGAGATTCTATTGAGTGACAGCACGCAGAGATCTAGACAAATGTGAGGAAAACTGATAATGAAGGTACATTGAAACCAAGGCAATTCTAACTATCATGATAGAAGTATATCCCTTTTCGGAAATTATTTTGTGGCCCGAAATGTTATAAATTTAATTCCTCCTATATGCAAATTCTAAAGAGGACTTAATGGGGTGTGGAGTAAGCCGGAGTGAGTACCTGTGCGACTATACACGACCGCGTAGCCTCTTGCGTGCACCTAACATTCATAAAAGGTCTGGCCACAAAAACTTAGCCCTGAAAAGGCTATACTATATACATAGAGGAACCTGCAACAGGAGCTATTTTAATAGTAGAGCCGTTGGGTGGTAGGTTTCCTTTACTCGGTTTGTTTAAAAAGCTTTTAGTCCCCATAATCCCATGACCACTTTCACAATTGATTAATTTTTTCCGGACATCTCAATCAGAGTTGATTATCCATTTAAATATTTCTAATATGAAGAGTTAATGGGTTCTCCAAGTATATGGTTCCCTATTCACAAAGTATAGAGTGGAAAAGAGCTGATTGGTGAAAGTTCTCCTGCCTGGGATCACCACTAATCACGCAGAATGCGGACTCTCCAGTGTTTGGGGATCTCGCTTCACTAAGAGGTGGAGCGGAAGTGTTGAGCATGCACTGTTACTTTCCATTCAAATGTAGGGGAATGCAGGAGTTATAACAATTACCGTGTTCTGAGTACCTTGAGCTCGTAGACGTGAGATTTCAGAGAGCGCCGGGGCGCATGTTGTCTGGGGTACACTATGGGATAGCGGCCCGACCCTGTACTGCTCAATCATGCAATAACTCACGGGTACGGCGCTTCTAGGTTTCCGGTGGGCGCACCCCAGTTTGCGTTCCGCACAAACTCCGCGCACTTTACTTCATTTCCGTAGTGCTAGCTCTCTTGTTAACTACCCCTTTATCAAGACACGTAGTTTTTTACCAGCTCAAAACTTGACCTCCACTTTTACTCGATTTTCAATATGCTGCCACATGTATCACGATAATTGGTTTTCACACTCTTCGGAACGCTTATACATTATCTGGGTGTTTTGATTTTGAGAAATGTTTTCCGTGTGAACTTGTATTCATGCTTAGTTATAAAAGTTAAGTGATAAGTTTTGCGTTTCGTTCCTGAAAAAAGTGAAAATGTGGCCAAAAGTTGTAAACAAAATCTTAATGTTCCAAGTTTGAAATGTTTGCTTCCAGAACAGATGTTTAAAAACTACCCCAAAACAGTTTGATAATAACATTACAGAATATCTGCTTTCTGTGGGATGATATTTTATGCTGTCGGTCATTTTTCTAGGAGTTATCAGGTGCCAGAAATAGGTGCGATTTTTATGTATTTCATGTGGGAAGAAAATGCACAACTCACATTTGAGGGACAACTCAGCTTTAAGTGAGTTGAGAGGCCTAATATAGTTAAACCCAATAAATGACCACACTATAGCAACAATTAACCCCTCCAATGTATGTACAAACAACTTATATTAAGTCTATGAACCTTTAAGGGTTTCACAGGGTTAAAACCATATGGCCTGCGATTTAGAAACTATAGAATTTTTTTGGAAAAAAGACATTATTGGCAAACCAAAACAATGACATTTTTAGAAATAAATGAAATGCTGATGATGAATTAACGCCACTTGCAACGCTTGATGCCCAATTCCTCCCGAGTGTTAACTGAACCCCTATGTGGGTCGGGAAACTGCTGTTACGGGCGCACGGCCGACCACCCCGCCGAGTATAGTAGTATAGAATGTAATGGAGCGCGCAGTCCAGCAGAATTTGGATGTCACATGTACGACATAGAAAGGGGGAGTTGTGTGTGGGAAGGAAACACTGTGTGAGGCCTTATATGTACGGGATGGCGTACAATGTATCAGGATAAGTTATTTTGGAAGTCTCTAAAGCTGTTCATGAGATTGTTATTAACTAGTTCAAGGGGGGACACAAACAAAAATATTTGGATTGTTAGACATTATGTTTTTCCAAGCTAAAAGTAACGTAAAAAATAAGATTATATCTTTTTCTTGGTTTCAATACGAGTGCCGGCTTGATGGTATGCGGGTGGGGCTGATGGTGTGATATCTCATTTATAACTAGTTTTCTTAGTTTGCCTCAATTTTCCTTCGAGGCAAAACCAATATTGGAGAAAGAAAAACGCATGTTTTACGATTGACACTTTCAAGGCCATAACGTCTGTATTTTTCGTTGTCAGATCGGTCGTTGAGGTTCATTTTATGCTGGGAAAAAAACGGTTATTGTTCTTTTCAGGCGTAATAATTAGGGAACGTAAACTTTTTTGATGCCCTTTTTAGAACATTTTTTGTGATGGTGTTTGATGGGAAGGAAAAGGTATATTATGGGAAGTTTTTCGAGTTTTTTTTTAACGGAGTTCACCGAGAGGGTTCAAGATTGATTTCTAGATTTATTGTAACCGATGTAAGACGGACGCGGTGGTGTGCGTGTGTGAGGAGGGGGTGGGGGTGGGGTGGGTTGTACCAAAGATGTACGGGGTTGTGTGTTTTCTTTACTTTATTTGCAGGGGAGGGGGGACGGGGGAGATGGAGGGGACGGTGAGGGGAGGGAGGCGAATTGAGAGAGAAAAAGAGGAAGGGGGGGTGGAAGGCGGGGACCAGGGGACCGAGGGGCTAGAATAAGATGATCATTACCGATCGCTTATTCAAGCCTTTTCACTGCAATACACTGGATTGCAGTTTGCAATACAGTAAGGAAACTGAAGCCATGCCGAGACATGCTCAGTGACAAAAAGCCGCGCGGGTATGCAAGGAGGAGGGAACCCTGCGAAAAGAGAGGACAGAAGACAGCCTCGGGTGACTCGCGGAACAAGGGGGCTGAGGAAGGAGGGATCGGACTCCCCCGATCCCGGGTGTATGGGTCTAGTGCCGGGTCTGGCTGTGATATCACACCCGGCGGCACCAGCGAGACCGGGGTTTTTTGGCACTGAAAACTTCTTCTGACGCGCAGCCGTAGGTAGAAGGCGTACGCGTAAGAAGAGTACATTTATGACCGCAGGGTTATTTATTAAAGAAGCCGATAGGGGCGGGGGGGTCAGTACAGGGGTTAAGCTGAATTCTCAAGCCCACAGGGACTGGTGAGTACAGATCTGTGATTGTGAACTTATAAAAGCAATCACTTCTGGGGTTTTCCCACAAAAGGAAATCTTCAATTTCACCTCGCCTAGTTGCTGTTATGTATTAAACAATAAAGATCATTGTACCCTTAACAATTTTTACTCCGTTTATTTGACTGTTTTAGCTCCAAACGGCTCTATGATGATCTGTGCAAAATCACAGGGTGCTGGGGCGGGGCGCCGATCTAAGCAGATCATGATGAACCAATCTAAGTTCTGTGGGGGGGACAATGTGGGTTGACGGTCATGCGTACAGGTGGTTATACAATTCATAGGGATGTATGACAGGGACTAAACAACGGACACGTAGAGAGAGAGATTGAGAAGGGTCAGAAAGGACATTGTAGAGGACACACACATCGTTTTGCTCACATCTGTGTTCTACAGAGTAGGTCGGACCTGCATCCCTTTCCCCGGATCACGTATTATTCTTTTCTTTCCTTTTGTAGTTTGCAGCTGTATCTTCTCACAACTCTCTGCAGGAAAAGTGCATACGTGTATGTGTCTCTAAGCTCAATAAGGGGGCGTGGCTACAGGCACAAGACACAGAAATCTCCATCATCTGCACAATCTCCACAAACATTCAAGATGGCGGCCAATGCCCTGAATCTGGAAGTTACAGGGTCGGAATATAGGGCCAATCTGAACACTGTTGTAAGCAGGACTGATAGAGACAGGTGGAATATACTGTGAAATGATCTGCACTGTGGGGAATAAAAAACCCCTTTGACGTTTCATGAAACACGTTTAAATTGTACAAAGTAGGCCCCCAATTTTACCTAAATTTCTCTGAAGGGTTCAACTATGATTGATTTTTTCTTCAATGTGTGGCCCAGTGTTTACAAACCCTTGTTTTTTCGAAGCGGTTATAAATATTTTATTGGGAACTGCATATGACATTGATTGATGACATTGCGAAAGAATCAAACGGAAGGAGTGCATGTTTTTTCCACTGTTACTGTATTGTGTAGTCCCAGGCATTATATTTGCTACTGCTAGGCTGAGGAGGTAATATATGGCATATGACCTGCAGCAATACTTATTAGCTACTGAGAGTTATTCTTTCTCCAGCCTCATGTACCCTGGCCGACTGGAAAACATTGTGCAAACATCATTTTAAATTATCAATGCTAATCTTGCTTTATAAATACCCTATGATCTCATTAAGTGTTAAATCAAAAATAAAAGCTACACAATTTAGACCAATTCTGGAAGGGACCCAGGCCTTTTTAAGAGCATTAAAATAAAGTTCACAATATCCAGCCTTTACGAAAAAAAAAAAATAGCTGGAGGCGTGAGGGAAAAACAATTATATTTTCACTTAACCTTCTCATGGGCTGTAAGCTTTCTGTTGGATGAAATTATAACACGGATTAGAACTAAGTAATATTCTCACCAAAGTTAAATCTACCAAAAAAAAATTACCGTATATAAAAAAAACCCCCCGTAATATGCATTTAATTGTTTCTATTGTGACATAGAAACCTATTTACGAGAATTGCCAAAACGCTGGCTCTATCCAAAATAATCACATGAGATCATTCAAGAAAGACTGATTATCGACACCACTTCTCTAGAATATGCAAGTCAATTGCAAACTGCAAAATCTCTGTTAATGCGAAAGTGAAAAGAAGCAATTTACATAAAAGACCTCCAGATTTTCCATTTTTTAAAAAAAAAATCATCTTTGAGAAGAAAAAGATCTGGTTGATCCTGATGCTTCGATGTGGCTCATTTGTGGGACCATTCTAAAAGTTGAATGTTTGAAGAGTTATTGGGACCAATAAAAAGTTGAATGAGACCACAAGGGGCATCTCGGGGTCTAGAAGAGATTCAGCTGATTTAATCTAGCACCACCATCACAGACAACCAAGGCTGATGCCACCACCACAGTGATATACATGTTCTTACATCCAGATTTTCTGCAAGCGGTCTAGGTTGCTTAGGGGGACAATATTGGGAATCCTCTGCTACAATGTTGTGTCTACTGAAAATGCAATAAAAGCTAGAAAAGAGAATCATATCCTCTCTGTCATAATACCAACTTTTCAAATGTATAAATGGCCATTGGCAATAGGCATATTATTTATATCTTCTTAGGGACAACGACGCATGAAAACTGACTGGTTTGACTTGGCACAACCTCAGACGGTCTCCATACCCGCAAAGGTTGTTGGCATATCAATTTTGGGGTGAAGCTTCCAAACGCCTGTCGTCTCACTTACAAGAAACTGACATACGTGAGAAAAAGAGAAGAAAACGATTCAATCATTGTTATGAGCCATTTGGAAAACTCAGTTCAAGCATTATTTTTTTTGACCAACCCTCCCCGAAAGGTAGAACAGTACATCAGGTTAGTAGTAGCCCTGAGAGGTATACATTCCATAAGGGAATTTCATTATAGTTGTTACAGGCAATTAGTCTATTTTGACCATGAAAATAGAAGATCTGACTCTTATCCTACTATAGCCAGCAAGTTATGAAGACACGACCAGGAGTAAACAGATTGTATGTACATGAGTATAACCTTATACAGATTATACAAAGGGGGCACATTTACCAGAGGGTCCGCCACACCGCATGTTCTGCGGGTTTCCCTACTTATTTCCATTTATGCCGCCAAAAATTTAACGGGTGGTGGCGCACCCGAGTGGATTTTGGCGCAATTCACGCCGATTTTCATGCAACAAAAGTGGGGGGCAGGCCTTCGGGAAAAACCAAGACTGATTCGGACCAAGCGTTGGCGATTTAAAATTCAAAATTGCGTCGCAAGAACATGCACTCAACATACACCAGGAAAGAAGAAGGTGAACTCCGGCGGACATGGCGGGGGGCGAGGAGGAAGAAGGAAAAGGGAAAAAAAGGGGCAAGGGAAGAAACAGAAGCGACACATGCAGGATATAGCGGGGGGTGAAGGCCTTCATCCTCTTCGGACAACCTTAACTTGGGCCATCAAGAAAGGGACGGGTAAGAAAGTGCCCCATCATAGTAATGTCCCTTTATAGAAGCAATTCTAGAGAGGATTAGGATATGCAGATTTTACATAGTATCCTGTCTCATGCAGATGTTATTGACAGGAGGGAGTTTAGCCAGATATGCTGTGTCTGTTTGGTAGACATCTGTTATAGCCAGCAGGAGTAGATTAGCAGGTGGAATCTATGTTTTTGGGAACAAGCTTTAATAGTAGAACTTACATTTTTGATTGATAGTGTTGTTTTTCATATGTTATTAATTGGATTGTCCTTTGACTAACCACTTGAAAGGATGACTACTTTTAGACATAGAAATAGAAAGGTTTATTATAAAATAAATCTTTGTGGATGCGCTTGCGAGGGACTGCCTAATTGTGACATGTTCCCTTTGTAAAGCACTCTATTTTTCTTTGTTTTTAAACAATTAAGAGCAAAATGACGAATCAAAGTCTGGATAAATCATGTATATATAAAAGGGGGCAATTCATACGACATTATTGAAAAAATAGTTCAATTAACAAATTTGCCCGATTCAAAATATGATAACAGTTTTCAATGCGTTTAACCACTTGTAACGGGAAAATAGCGCCCAAAAGTCCAAAAAATGGCACTTATTTTACCATTTTGAAAAATATAACAAATCGATAACAAGTGATTAAAAGGGTGTACAGTCTAAAAATGAATTAATTGAAAATATTAATCAAAATTTTCGCAAAAATGACACCCCCACCACAGCTCCGTACACCAAAGTATAAAATCGGTTTTATAGCGCCAGAACCAGAAGTTGGGCACAAAAAATAAAAAAAAAAATTATTTTTGATACAGGAGGTTTTCAGTTTTGTAAATGTATGAAAACATTATATAACCCTATACAAATTTGGTTCATCCCCTTAACGTACACCCACGAAGAATAAAGTAGACATGTCATTTGGGGCGTGTTGTGAAAGAACTGAAAATCAAAAACCTAGGTTTGTATGCGGTTGGAAAAGGGGGTAGGGTTGGTAGTCGTATCCGGCGGAACTTATACTTAACTCTATATTTTATCAGGAAGTTAGGGGGGTGTCTATTACACAGGGTCGTTTTATTATATGCCGAATATAAACGCCGGTAACATTAAGGAAAAGAAGATGGACAATTCTGTTTCTGCTGGTTCTGTGCAGGATTGGCAGTGTAAATAAGGTTGTGCTTGATTGTATTTATTTGTAGGAATATAACATAGATTCTTTTCTGTATTTCCCAACTATTAACAAACAAAACCAAACAAGGGAAATACCTGTGTGAGAATTCTGAAAAGGGGTTATTATACGCGGTTGTGGTTGGTAAAAATTTTTTTTTTGTAATGGGCAGGGCTGGGGAGGGCTAGTTAAACATATAAAAATGTACTGACATCATCCGGCGCAGCCGATGGCCCGCGACCGCGGTTCCTTCGATCCGGCCTCCTTGTTGTGTAAAGGGGCACGGAAGCCGCGCACAGGGAAGATGTTGGAGCCTGACCTCTGGTGAAGCTCTCTGGATGCTTTACTTTAATCCCAGGCTGCTATTATGATCGTCTATAAGTTGTTTGTAATGAAGCTTTATTGATAATCCTTGTTCCCATGACAGCACAAAATTTCGAAAATCCAATTGTCTTTGGTGAAAAAAAAACTTTGTCTGGAGCTACAATTGCAAAAATATATCAGTCCTGACTTATATGCAAATTCAACTAAGTACATACCTAGAGAACCTATCTTATATGTAACCTGGGCACTGCCTGTAAAACATTTGTGCAACATTGTTTACATAAGATTTATTAATCATGGTAGATCTTTGCCTTTCAAGAAGAGCTCTTCTGATCTCTTGCGCCACATGACAGAATATGCAGTCACTTTGACCCTATACTGTGACCATGTACAAACTCTGTGACTAGGGGTTACTTAATATTACACTCAAAAATCTATATGTTTTTGATATATCGCGTTAAATAAGAGCCTTAACAAGGAACAGTAGGCCTCAAGTATACCATATGTATAGTGCTTAATCTTCTAGTAGAGAAATTGTCTCCAGCTGTACTGCTTAAGGCCTTACATACACAATCGTTGTTTGGAGCTATGTGCTATTCATTTTTCAAACGACTGACGCTCACCCCATTTTCTTCTATGGGCTAATGCCGACAGCGATGTATTTCATGGCTTTGTGTATAACCCGACTACCAAGGCCAACAGCTGCCTGGTTCCTCCACAAGCATCAGGTCAAATAGATTACCTCTTTTTTCGTGTTATCCTCTATTCCTCTCTTTTTGAGGAAGATTCCAGGTGACTTGGTGATAATGGCCGCCGCAGTGTTCGGGTAATTGCTCATCATTCATAAAGGTTTGCTGCAATATTTCAAAACAATTGCCATCATTTGGTGCGGAGTAATCGACTTTATAAGTAAAACACGTAGGGTGGAAGACACACATGGCGTGGTGGGCCGTTTTTGGGCGTGTTTACTGAGTGGTGTCAGATCGTTAAAAAACGCAGCGTTAAAAACACGCCATCCGTTTTAAAAACCGCATGCATTTTTTGTCGTCTTTTCATTGGCGCAATTTCGGAAACAAGGACAAAAAACGGATGAAGTTGTCAAAAAACGCATGCGTTTTAAAAAACGAATGCGTTTTGTAACGCATGAGTTTTTTAAGCGATCTTGAAAACGCTACACTAGTAAAAAACGGCCCTAAAAACGCAGGTGTGTCTTCACCTAAGGGGATATATTCCTGCATTACCAACATTGCCAGGTTATTGCCAGGAAACACTTGATGTCAAAATCATTTAACCTTTGCGTGTGCTTTAGAAAAAATATCCCTTCCATGTTTTACTCATCTCATTTTATTAAAAACCCCACAATACAAAAAACATAAAGGCCTCTGTAATTATTTAGATAGAAATTGTTTTGGTAAAATCAGAAAAGCGACAATTGTTTATATTTTAAGTTTTATACTGGAATTTTTTGTCGTGTACCTTACCTTTTTGCAGGAACCCCCCAAATGCATTATACTAAGTGTGTCATTTTTTTCAACCTTCTCCCAGCTTCTTTTTATTTGAGTCACACTCTGGAAGGAAGTCAGCGTGACTGTTGTGTGACCTTGTAGGAGTAGGATTTTCTCTGGACATTATTGTTCCTGCAGAATGAAGCTGTTTGTAATCAGCAGGTAGATTCTCAAGGTTTGCAAGCTGCAAGCGGAAGTTAAAAGAAATGGATTCCTGCTCTCTCTATCCAGCGACGCAAACCACTGATCACGCTGTACAGTGTAGCTATATACGTTTCACATAATTCTCCTTGCATTGTAAAACCCTTGCCTGCAATGCACTTCGATTTCGATTTTGAGTTAAAAATTTTTGCTCCTTCCTACCGACGCACGCCTACTTCTACTTCGGGTCCGGTGCATGCCGAGGGCCACGGGCTGAGCCTTCTAAGCGGTAAGTCTTGGCGGCATACTGCAGCAAAAGGACTTACAGTAACACCGCGCGTAGAGCGAGGATCGCCACTCCCGTGACGTCAACGGAAAATAGAGCCCACAGTCAAAACTGCACACTTTTGGGCTTTTGAAAAATATAAAAAAAAACAAAAAAGTGATCAACATTGTACAGTCCTAAAAATGATATAATTGAAAACGGCATTCAAAAGTCGCCAAAAAATGACCCCACCACAGCTCCATAACCGAAGTATTTAAAAAGTATTGGCGGACCAGAAGATGGCAAAATAAAAAATGTACAGGAGGTTGTAAGTTTTGTTAATGTATCAACCCAAGAATAAGTAGACTTGTCATTTGGGGCGCACAATGACGCCGTAAAATCCCAGCCCACTCGAAACGCCTCAAAGCATTTTTTTCAACATTTCACTGCATTTGGAAGGTTCTCCCGCTTCCCAGTAACGCATGGAATAGTAAAGACCCTCACATTAAGTTGCAATTTGTTACGCAGGCAAACGAGCCATCAGAAAGCTCTTTACATGGAAAAAATAAAAAAGTATAGATTTTTGAAGGTGGGGAGTGAAAAATTTAAATGAAAAACAAAGCCATAACTTCCGCATACAGACGCTTTTTTTTTTGCTAAACAAAGAATACTTCCTAGCCGATGGTATTCAATATTTCCTCCCATATACTAGGGGAGAAAAAAAGCAGACAAAAACCAAAAAAGGAAAAAGACAGAAACAAAGCATTATGCCATTTTGGCGGCTCTGGTTTTAATGGCTTTCACTCCAAATGACACCACCTTCTTATTGGGTCGGTATGATCACCAAGGATAGTAGATTATATGGTTTGATTATCTTTTAATAGATTTAAAAAATGTTCTTTGTTTGCGATTTATGATACCACTAGCTACAGCATAAGGAAGCTTTTTGTTTTTGCAGGAGCAATGTCGTTTTTATTGGGCTACATATGACCTATTGATCACTATTTATCTTTGTTGTATGGGTGGTAGGGAAAGGGGGTGATAGTTTTTTTCGCTATTAAATCTATACAATGTGCTACTGGCACATCGTACAGATGCTGAATAAATGACGGTTTGGATGTTTCTTGTCATGGTCACAGACTGGTGCTCCCTCGACATTATTGCCAGAGCATTTAGATATGCTGTATGAAGAGGGCTCAGCTGTGAGGCTCCTCTCCATACTATTCTGCTACCCACTATGTACTGTTGAAGTGGTTGCCTGCAGGGGTCGTGGCTGACATAGGGGTGCCCATTTAATGGTTGAGGTCACATGGTACCATTGGCGAGAATTTAAATTAGTCCAATAAGTCACAACTATAAATCCTACAGTGTTAGTGTAGAGGCTGTAAGAATAACACTAACATTAAATGTTTGGTCTCAAGAAGGAATCTAGGCCCCTCCATATATGTCCAAAGTATCATTATATATTGTGCACAACATGGTATACACTTAAAGTGTGATTTCTATAAAGTTAAAATCAGTCTTTATTCATAAACATTTTGCCTTCTTGATATATTTTTCCCAAACTTTTATGCGCTTATTACAAGTGCCTGGCCCTGGTCATTATACTATTCACTTTTTAAGTAACTTGTTGGTTTTTGAGTCACATGCAAATCTATACACTTCATCAATGCAACCTATAATCGCCCAATCCTTCAGTTCCAAAACTCCTCGTAATAGTTATACTATCTTTTGTATAAAGTACTTACGAGAGTAGTATCATTGTAAATATTGAAAACTTACGTGTAAAACCCAATCCTACAATCCATGCTTTCCTTCAAACTGATGTAGGACAACTGGCTGGAGCATTATCCTCCTCTTGGATCTCTCTGTAGTAAAACGGAGAGATTGTTAAATACCAAACCTTTTCTAAATGCTCTTCTCCCAGCATGGCCTCTGGTAGGCCTTCAGTACCTGGAAACACACATGATCAGCCATTGTACACCTGCTGTCAGCTGTTCTGTATACAATATGTTAAGACCTTTAGCAGGCCTGACATTTATCTTCTATCCACAGGATACTACTTACTAGAACTCATACATGACTTTTATTCAATGTAATTTCATTGTAAACAAGGTCCATGTACTAAATGTGTTTTATGAATTGGTATCATGATAAATTAAACTTAACCCTATTTTGTAGGAGCCCAATTGTCTCAGTAGGGTGGTCATAAAAGCTATCCGAAAGTTGTTATAGTGAAATATGAATCTTTCTTATAAACCAGTCAGATAAATTGGGGAGTTGATTGATGAGTAAATTAGTCCTTTCCCAGAGGTTAAAAAATTCCCTTCAAGTTTAAACTGTGCAAAGAAACAAACGTAAAGAAAATCACCAATAATTCTGGTACTCGAGATTGTTTGTCACCTACTCTAATATAGGTATTCAGAAGACAGTTATCTGACGCTGTATAAAGGGAGGCTGGAAAAAAAATATGCCAAGAAAAAACATGTCGCTTGTTTAATCAGGTGCTAATGTATAGGGTTTTGTTTAACATTGTATAGGGAAGGGAAATGGATCTGATTTCATAGTTTTAGCACAAAGCTTGTAAATGTAAAATAGTCATCGAGTAACATTTTGTATAGATGGATAAAGAATCTTGCCAATTTAAACGCACTAGAATGCTGTAACGGCCCATGCTGCTTTTTTAATACATTTTCCTGGTGTTGGACTATTTCGCTCTTTACAAAATTTTGGACTTGCATAAAGTATCTTTTTTATGTTTTTTTTCCCCACATTTTATAATATCTCAATTCAAAGTTAGCAATTTTGGACTGAAGATTTTTTCAATGCAGTGAAAGATGACAACATTTTCTGTAAATAAAAAAAGACTTCATGCATGGTTAGTTAAAGGGATATCTGTAGAAAAGAATTACCAAGGCATTTCCTCTAGTTGTTTACAAGACGTATGTTGATCCCAGAACAGGGGCGTAACACCAATGGTGAAGCAAAAGCTGCCGTATTGGGGCCCTTAGGTCATGGCCCGGTATTGAACTGATATAAAAGAATTGGCGGATGTGCACATTATATAAGTATTAGGCTGCATGTTGTAAGAGATATGTGTTATAACATAATGTGATGGGTAATGCTTTGTTTTACTGTATGTGTGTCATATATTGCTGTGTTGTCTGTATATAGCACTGTTTTTTGTGTATGTGTATGTGTAACGCTATAAGTGTGCACATGTGTTTAAGAGTGATAAATGTGTGTGTATGCGTGAAGAACGGTATGTTTTATGGCAAGTTGTATAAAGGTAAGGTCTAAATAGTGTATACAAGTTTATTATGAATGGGGTCCTATTCCGAAGGTTTTCTAGGGGCCATGCCTCTCCTACTTATGTCCATGCCCAGAATGTTCCAACAATCCATCAGGGTTAATTTACACTGATGGGTAATTACACTCCTAACAGTTAACATTTCATAGATCATGGATGGATATGTGCTGGATTCAAGCTGTTGTACTGGAGTAGATATAGTCCCTCTTTGTCCCAGCTGCAAACAGGAGATACACATATCTTTGCTCATTGCACTGTTCGGATAACAATAGGAAACTGAGCTGTAGTGGGATATTCCACGGCTCAATCCAGGAATTTCATTACTTTAATTATATCAGTTTGGATAGATTCCAGAAAAATACCCGACATGTAGCCATCTCTAAACCCTCTATGCACGTGTTACATGGGGTGTGGTAGACACTGAAGGAGTTAAAACTGTGGATGGGAGGTATGGTTTCCCCTGGGTTTCTACTAAGCAAGGCCTTAGTGGAGTTTGATGTTATCCAGCACCTGGGCACAGAGTGGTGGGAAGCAGCATAATCAGGTGCATAAAGCTGATTACACAGAGCTGAGAGCGTTGGCTCTGAAAGGAGGCTGGAGAGCACACCAGCCCTGACCCTGTGGCATGGAGCCGCAACGTCTTTTGGTTTTGTGGTGAGTTAGAGGAGCTCGGTTTAGTTAGCACCCCAGACGGTAGGGATTTTGTTTGTTTGATGCCTGAATGTAAAGGCGTTTTACTTTGTACCTGCGTGCTGCAATAAAACGCAGGCAAAGACCTGTTGTATAAACTTTGGTGTCAATGTCTTGAACTGCATCACAAACTCGCTAACTCAGACTCTACTGGGCCAAAATATACCACAGTGTATATATATTTTATGTATATTATGTATATTCATAGAGATATAATGGAAATATAGGAAGTGGATAATCTACATCCACATAGGAGGCGCTTAAAGTGGATACCCAAATCATTATCAAAAAGTAAGCAGTCTGGCCTGGCTTCCAGGTGGCTAGCACGGCCTACCCGCTTACGTATTGACGTTATTCATTAGAATATTTTTTTTCTTACCCTTAAACCAATTTCGTAGGTTCAACACCACCATTTTGCATACTTAATGAGGCAAGCAAACCTTTGTCTTGATTTCCAGTTTTAGTCCACAGTATGCCAAGTTACTTATAGCAGCTGGTGGCGAACCATATGGGAACGCGTGCGAGAGGGACGCAGAGCCCTCATGATGGCACGCGCCCCATCCTCCCAACCACTGCAGGTGCGAGACAAACTGTCACACTGTTGTCATGGCTGTTGCAGTATCGGAGTGACGGTTAAGACGTCATTACGTGCCTTGCCTTACTCCGTGGCGCTGCTAGGGATCAGCCGGAGGAACGGGAGTCTGAGGTGAGTTTTCTTAATCCAGACGCATCCCGGGGCATAGCGATCGACAGGAGGCTGATGTCCTGCCGCTCACGCCCATCCCATAAGCACATGTCCCGAACTCAATGCGCCGCGACCACAAGCCCCCCGCGCCCCAACCACAGCCGATCGCACCACTATCCCCCACCAAACTCCACCCACACTCGACCACTCGCAATTTGACTGCCGAGCTCCGGCTGCTGCACTACCCTCCCCCCCCTCATCAAAACTATGGGACTACCCCTCCCTGGAAACTCATGATCATAACCCAACTGCCACGAAACTCCAGGTGCGCCATCCCCCCCCCAGCCCTAAACTTCTGACGCCCACCCTATGCCCATATAAATATGACCCCCCCCCCCCACTGTTTTTTTTAAAACAACAGACACCTGAAACTCTGCAAACCAGCATGGTCGCCACCTTGGACAACAAAGAGCAAGTAACATATGTATTCTACTGTATGTATTTATGTTATGCAAGTATATTATTATTATATGTGCATTTATATATTGATACCTGTTGAGGGTTATTTTTGCCGTAACTATTACTTCTCATTTATTTTCCATGTATGTACTGGGAAGTGGATGTTTAATAATTTAGCTGTGCGCGTCAAATCCTTTGTCTCCTTATTCTTGGTTCGGTAAAATCACAGTGTATACCAGGATTTGTCGGTTTTATTGTGTGTAATACTTTTTCAATAATTAACATGTGTACGAAAAGAAAATCGTTTCGACCTCTTGGGACGCTGATAACTGTAGGGCAGGACCGGGGAGGGGTGAGTTTTTTTCTGATGAGCGTTGTTGTCATTGCTACCATTTGAGGGACTGCATGGACCTTTGTAAACTTTTTATTCTCTTTATGTGATACAATGGTGGCGTTCAGTGTGATAGGGACTGCTGGAATCCGAGCTCAGACAGTCCTGTGTAAAATTGCTTAAACTAAAACCGTCAGTTTCTGGTAAATTGCCCGTAGGCAACTTGCGAAAGTAATTAGGGTTTGGGTTGCAGTTTGGGCACGTCGGTCTAAAAGGTTAGCCCTCATGACCGATAGTATAGAGTATAAATATAGCTTGGTGCAAAATCATGAAGGTTATTATTTTTTCAAATATTTTTTATTTTCAACACACCAAATACATGGAAATTATATGAAAATAATCAAACATATTTTAGTTACAACATTATCGTAACGTTAATGAATCATGACACCAACCATTACTGCAGATTAGGTTTGTTCAGCAATGCTATCTGTTAACAGGCCTGCATAGACACAAACCCACAACGAACTCGGTGTATAGAAAGTGAATCCCCTTATAAGGATGTAAAAAACAGATTCCAATGATAAAATTACAAAGCGAGGATTAGTTGTAAATTTGTTCCCTGCCTTTATGCAGTTCACCCCAATAGTTAATCAGGTGTCTCTAACAGAACGTGAAGAGATTCTAGTTTTATATTGATCCTATAATATATGAATATGGGATGTGAATATGTTCCAGTATGCAGGTGCAGTGAAACACCGCTGCGTCTGGAAACCAGCAGCCACTTTATTGAGAATATTTGTCTTGGAAGTTTTTCTAAATAACCAGTAATCAAATAATGTCATGATACCATTCTAACAAATATTTGTGTCTTTCCCACAGAGCGAGTGCAGATCAGTACGCAGCGGTAATAGTAACTGAACAGAAAATTTCTACCCTGGTTTTTCGCCCATTAGGGGACAAAGTTGCTAACTTAGAAATGAAAGGTCATCATAATAATAAATTATATAACCATTCCACAGTCTCTGTAACGTAGAACTGTACGCACAGCTGGACTGTGCCATGAGGGAAGATGAGGTTTACTAATCTTCTTAACTCATTAAGGAGGCAATATGAATTTGTGGTTTCGTGTTCAGGTCTTTACTTGGACCTACTATTTAAATGGGTTGTCCGGGATTATAACTAGTTTTAGATGGGCTGGGGGGGTTCTCTAAACGTTAAAAAGAAACTTTGTTTACCCCGCCCTGTCCCCACTCTCGCAGCAGCGTCAGTCACCGACGCCTTGTGTTTATTAAATAGGCCGACGGGAAGAGTTGCATGAGTTTCAGCCGGTCGTAGTAGCAGAAGAGCCGATACGCACCTCACTGCAGCCACTACATGTAACAGAGGCTGGGATGCCGTGCTGCCACCTTGTGTCCGAAAAGAAGTCAGCAGTGATGTGCGCTTGCCTATGGGAGACACAGGAGAGGGAGGTAAGTGTGAGCTCTTTTATTTTTTAGAGACTATCCATCCATATATAAAAATGATTAGTAAGGTGAGTGACTACTGGGATCCATAGAAATCCAGACACTGGGACCTGGTTTTCACTAATGAGTGGAGTGACCGGCAATTGAATCCGAAGCTCTATTCAATGCAAAGGGTTGTTGGAAATAGCCAAGCCCAACACGCTGCGTCTCCTACTTTTATATAAATGTAAGGATTGCTGGAGATAGCTGAGCATTGTGCGATACCATTTCCTGTTTTCTTCATACTCTTAAATGGAGCAGAAAGTTCAGAGAATGATATCCTTGCCCCTCCATCCCATATGTGGGAAGGATGTTTTCCAGATTGAGGGGGTCACAGTAGGTCACGCCTCACCAATCTCACTTCCTTGAAAGAAATCTGTATTTCTTTACCCCACAAATCAAGAGCTCTTCGGGAGTAAAACAACTGTGCCGATGATCTTGTTACCTAAAGCCAGTATGTTTATTTTCTCTACCCCTCAGATATAGTGCTCAGTGCTGCAGTAGTGTTTCCTATGTTTGTGCTGAAAGTCCTGGAGCCCGTGGTATAAACAAAAATTATGGATCCTGGGAGGGAGGGGCTATAATTCAGCGCCAGTTGTGAGGAGTGGAGAAGGAGAGCCTTAATGAGACTGCAATCTCCCTTATCCATAGGGCCCCGGGGATTGACGCGGTAGGCTCCGGCCCTGCTCCCACTGACGTCTAAAGTCAGCAGGCATCCGAAGGACTTAATTGTAAACGAAACATCATACATGGTAATAAACCTAATCTCATAGGGAATCAATATTGTGCTGTGTTAGTTCAAAGTCACAATATAAATGGTAAGTTCCATATTGAGGCACTATGGACTCATATTTAGAGTAAGATCTAAAGTATCAAAGCAAAGTATCTAGAATTCCAGAAAACAAGGTGATAAAGTCACGTCCAGTAATGGAATGGAACATAGATTTTGCTGTATATTGAATTTTGTCAGAACAAAATGAAAAAGGGCTATGCTGTTACACTGTAACCTGATATATGGTGGTGTAAAAACTCACAAACAAACGGTGTTACGAACTCATTAGTCCCTGGCTCTGTGCAGAGTCTCCTTGACTTAGTTGGATATCTCTGCACATGCGTCTTACTTGTTAAAGGGCACCCACTGATCTGATCACAGGAGACGGATTCACAGGCGTACTTCCAGAAGCGGGACGAGTTTGAGGCGCACCACTTGACACTGGAGACCAGATTCACAGGAGTACTTCCAGTAAGGAAAAACCAGTGTTATAGCAATGCAATCTCATGGATTGTACATTACATAATGCATATAATGCATTGTGAAGAAGTTGGAAACTTAAACGTGTGTAGCAAAAGGATATTTCTTTATACAAATAGGATTCCGCCAGTCACTATTACATGCAATCAAAGGTTGCGGTGAATGTTTATTTATACGTACAATTCCAATCCATTGCATTGCTAAGAACACTGGTTTTCATTTCTGTAGGTACTCCTGTTGAAGCGGTATCCGTGATCACTGGGGGCAACCATAATAATATGGGCACTATAAAGTTGGCTTTTGATGCAAGTTAATGTGGTGTAATGGTTAATATACTGCAATTCATGCAAGGTTAGCATTACTGCACATAAAATTACTGTGAATGAATTGTGTAAATCCTCTGTAGGGGCAGTAAGTGAGGGCATAAGACAGATGGAACTACACTATTTGCTACCACTATTGGAACCAGGCTGGAATAAACTATTGAGTAAGAAGATAGTTGGAGACTTCAGGACGGCCGTATGGGGGATATAATATGCGCCGAGTATAGATGCGCGGTATATAAGTTCCCCCAGCAAAAATTTTCGTTTGTGCCACTATATTTTTAATATATTCATACTTTTTTCCAGAGGTCATCAGAGTAATTTTTTCAAAGTACAGTGTGTTTGCATAGCTCCCCCTGGTGATCCAAACCAGGGAAGTGTCCACGGTTTGTTTTTTACCAGTTTCATTCATAAACACCTTTAACCTATGTAACACACTGAACAAACTAAAACGATAGAGGCACAAGAGAAAAAACTTAGTGCGGCCAAACCGCCACAAAAGTAGGCACAACGTTTGATACCGGTTTTGATTCGGTTAATGTGTGTGGGAGGGCTGCTTGAAACGTTTGACATTTTTAATTTTTTTTTCATTATTAAAAAAGAAAGCAGCCAACAAAATTTGAGCAGCCACTGGTTTGGGGTGGATTGGCAATGGGGGGGGGGGGCTGTAGGCCCTATATGACCTCGGAACTTCCATTAATCGTAAAAAACGATAGCGGCACAAAACGAAATTTCTGATGCACAAAGTAGCACAAAGTTGGACACCGATTTGTTGATGTTGAAAAAAAACCAAAGGGGGGGTGGGAAGGCCAACTTCACTCAGGTTCTTTATGGGCCAGGAGCTACAGCCGTGACACGAAAGAGGCTGCAGCTCCAGCCCAGAGAGTGAGATGCCGATTTATACGCATGAGGGTATTCTAGGAGTAAAACTGGTCTCTACATGTCTCCACCCATGTGAAGAGATTTTTTTAACACGCTTTCAGAACAGAAAATGCCACATTTGGAAAGAACTGGTGAACAGCACAAAGTGGCATCATTTTGTTTCAAAGTGGAAATCACATATAATATTTGGTAAAATAGGATAGACTTTACAATTACACTTTAAATTCTAAGCCTTAGCTACCATGAGTTGGTGTGCAAATAGGTTTTATCTGCAACAAGGTTACTTTACACAGCAAATTTATATCTAGGGCTAAGCTGGGGTGGATAGAGAGCTAACTGACAAACCAATATTGGCTCTTACCTCATATTGCCCATCAGAATAAATATTCAGTCACTAGTAAAATATTTTTTTCTACTGCTACAATAATAAGTTGAGTGGACTCTAGTGGTTTTCACTAACTTACACCAATTTTGTCGAAAAAAGATGAAAATTACTTTTATTTGGCGTTTACTTACTTTTGAAAAAATTTAAATATAAATGAACATTTCTGGGCCACAATGGGGGTATTCTAAAATGAAAAGGAACTTGTATCTGCATACTGAGGCCAGTAATAGCCTGCAGTGGTCAAGTTGCTGTACTCTACTGATTCCATTATATACCATCCCTGATTCTACCCATGAAGTATTAATGCCAGAAAACCACATTGTAATTAACCTTCTCAAAATAACCCTTGTGAACCTACCTCACCACGCCATGACACATGCCTTACATAATTAATGTTGGGGAATGTTGTTGCAGAGTTCAATTATATTGGTGATTGGTATGACAGCAGGGGCGTAATGATTGGCCATGCCACTTTGGGTGCCGCCCGGACTACACTGCAGCCTGAAGTCCAGGAGAAATGAGTCATATATCAAATGTTACAATAAACTGTTTAGATTACCTGCAAAAAACACACCTCAGCCCTGTATTAGCGGCCAAAAAATATTTCTTTAAATTAATTTTTTGCCATAATGGATTTGTATTTTGCAGGAATCACCAAGAATTCATAAACAGAAGATAGGTGAGTGTTTAGTAAGCAAACAAAATAAGTATGGCATTAATTTTAAAATATTTTTTTACGTTATCCCAATTAGTAATAAGATTTCCTTAAAAAAAAGGTATAGCAAATCCAACTTCTTAAAGGGCACTACCACTACGATGCAACCTATAAATGCTAAGCCTTTACGCGGCTAATAGGGCGTGACATGGGCTATAGTCCGGCTATCCACGACCAGTAGCCTCGTTCCTCGCCTACCATGTAAGGACTACAGGTGCGCGCCGTAGCTCCGAGGCCGGCGATAATGCGTAACGCCGGCCCCAGTAGCGCTTAAAAAAATTAGCATATTACAGGCATTAAAACGTTTACAAAGGTAATAGGGCTATCCTCAGTCCCAGTCATCCAATTACCACCCGTTTACTTTATAGGTAGAATAGTGGTGGTAGGTGCCCTTTAAACACTAATTTGCTGATCTGTGGTACAGTGTCACAATGGAAGCCCGTTCTAACCCACATAAACATCACGTTTCCACTATGTGCCCAAACAACCACATCAAGTTAATGCCACAGCATGGGGTATGTGTGTTAGGGTGTGTAGTAAATGTCGCACAGCCAAACACTGTGCATGGACAAAAGAACATCCCTATTCACAGTGAAGCATTAATGAGGAAAGCAATATGCTCTGAGATGATTACTTGGAGCTGAAAGCTCGGGGGCTTTTAAAGGGGGGGGGGGAAAAAAACAAGGTGAAGAAATATGTGAACAATTGCAATTGATCATTAAATTCTTGGGGGACACAACTTTCCACTCGGCATCACTACAATAAAGCAGAAGGTTAAAGGAAAGGAAAAAGACTAGTTTGGAAGCGTCCATGCAGAGACCAGAACCTGAATCAGTCGCCAACGCGTGGGTTATCAGAAGAGAGGTTTACTTTAAAAATGGGGCTCAATTCTAAATTGCGTATTCAATATTTGCGTTAGCCTATCAGTGCGGTGTAGCTGACCTACAATGTGCTTGGTGCTCTAGCGCTCCAGACATCTTCAGTGTTTCCAAGCAAGACACGTGGGGCTTACAAGGGCGTTTTTGAAATGGGAAACGTAGCTGCTACGTAAACTAGAGAGCTGACTCTCACCAATACGCAATCTACTGCCCATTTCTTAACTTGTCCACACCATTCACTGTGCGTTAACCTTGGTAAGCTGTGTTAAAAGTGGAAATCAAAGGTCAAAAGAATCATAATACAGCATAAAAGAACAGAGAATAAGTGTACGGTCCGGGTTGAGACATTTTCGGCTTTTCATAAAAGCCAAAGAGTTAAGATCCTTTCTGTCGACGTTACCTGTTAAGGCTCATTTCTCACTGGTCTTTCTGATGTTTCTCTTGAGTGCCAAATCGCTCCGTCAATCACTGGCTGCATCATTGACCCCATCTAATGCCCCTACGTCCGTCCTTGTTATCATTTGTCTTGGGCTAACAATAAACTTTGCTTAGATCCTTCCCAATGCAGTATTTTCTTATACAGTACATATAAAGTTTCCTTCAGCAAATATTTCCTTGTTTTATTACCTCACCTCCTCACGCGGCTAGTACTGCACCCCCGATCGTGCATAACACGTTAAGAACACGTACGACTGCCTGCAGATAGAGTTCATTATTGGTGTCTTTCCTGTGGTCCTCTCGTTTTGATAAATGTCCCTTTAATGGTAGACACGTCCCTGAGACTACCGCGAGGACTTAGCTACCTCACGCCTCCGCCGCTCGTCGGTCCAGAGAATAAGTACAATGCCTTGAAAAGGTTCCAACGCGATGTGTAAACACAAATTAGCACAGGTAGTGTCCAGTCCGGTCGTATAACTCGACTACATACGCAGCGGATGTGTCTCTCTAGGCGCGAATCTTAGTAATACATAACCCTAGAGGCTGATCCTCGTCCATTAGTAGATATATGACCCCTCAGCATGATTGTTTGCTAGGCACTCCTAAGAAGATACATATTTACCGACACGGTCAGCACAGGCTTTATGTTTGCCTCTACGCCTCGATATTATTGAACTACCATCATCGCATGGAGATTGAGTGCCCCTCTGGATATTCATGTTATCCTGTCCAGATGTGTGATCCCTCTCTGTTATATACACCCATTCTATCACTTGAGTATGTTGTCAAATCTGCTCTTAGCGTGTTCTTTGAGACAAAAGTCAGCGGATGGGCTGTGATTATCTTACTGCCTTGATAACAACCCTGCTACATGTGCTGTGTCGCTGACCAATACACTAGATATTCAGTTACGGCTAACTCGAATATAGCGGATGGAATTTAAAGCGCTGTAAATTTGAAGCTATGTACACAGGTATAATAGTTACTTACAGTCATGCAAACTGGGGGTCATTTACTAAGGGGCACGATTCGCGGTTTCTGACGTGTTACCCGAACTCATTACGCTTCGCGGCCGATGTACCTGAATTGACCAGGGAGTTTGGCGCACGCGATAGGTTGTGGAGCATCGGCGCCGGCAGCGAGCGACGGAAATCGGGGGGTGTGGCCGAAAGAAAAACGACGTATTCGGAAAGCCGCCGCATTAAAACCGAAAAAGGCGTCGTGGAAGCGATACCTTCACCTGGTCCGAGGTGGGCCTCGGCGCGTTGGATGATTTCAGACGCAGCAGCGCTACCCTGGTGACGGAGGAGGAAATACCTTCATAAATCCCGTCGGACCCGAATTCCTGTGCAGAGAAGCACCCTGGATCATTTGTAATGGGCAGGGTAAGTAAATGTGCCCACTGTGTTAGCAATCACTTGCAAATTGAGGTTCAACTCGGATAAATGAAGGATCTCTTACTATAGATCCTGACTAAACAGCATGCAGTGTCAATCAAGATGATTTAAAGCCAGCAGGATCTTGTTGTGTAATGAAAGAGGGTATGGATCATAGGTGGGGAGGTAACATTAATATTAAAAAATGATGGTCGCATCTCTATAAGAAGTTGTTAAATCTGTGGAATTTGACGAGATGATGTCTTAACTTAATCTTTGATAATGAATTAAAAAAAACATGAGTATCAGATTGAATTCTTGTTAATATACCCTCTCCATTTTATCAAAAATCCAGGGCGATTCCTGATTGACTTGGATGATATGACTTTTTGAAGCAATTCTAACCTATGTACCATTTTAAATTGTAATGTCGTGGTTACACCATGGCTTTTGGGGTGGGTAATACACACAATTTTATCTTTGTAAAGAACCCTTTCCCCTTAAAAATGTCATAAAATTCTCTAACTTTGATGTATACAAACCAAATTACAACAGAGAATTAAGTATGCACACAATTCTTTTAAAAAACCCACATACTTTCTAAAAGCAGACACTTGCCAAATTGTCTATTTGGCATTAAAGAATTTATAGAGAGAGGCACCATTGTGCAATTTACGTGCAGAAAAATGATAAAAAAAACGATAAATATTGGCTTTGAAGGCACAACAGGTCCCACAACAGATAATAAAATAACTCTGTTTATATAGCACTCAGAGTACGCTGCCCAATGCACAGAGATTTGCCAGATCAGTCCTTATCACTAATGGAGCCTCACAATCTAACCAACCTACCAGTTATGTTTTGGTGTGTGGGAGGGAAACCAAGGACCTGGAAGGAAACCCATGCAAACCTGCGGAGGAAAATACAAACTCTTTGCAGATGTTGACCTAAAATAGTTGTACACCAATTAGACAATCACTTATACTGAAATAAACAAAAATCAACCTTTCAACTACCAAATTTTTGAAACGGTACAACCGCGCCACAATTTGTAGGGCATAAAATCACTAACAAGCAACACCTCGAACCTATGTATTTTTTGATAAGCAGACAAATTGTGCTGGCCAATTTGTCGCGAAATCAACCGTTGACTACCCGTTACACCCAACGTTGTGATAGTTCCACATAAATTCACAAAGTGGGTAATTACGCCCACACATAGGGATGTTTAACAAAGAATAGTTAGTTAATAGATTTATAATTTAAAATAATCAACAAAACAAAATTCTCTAAACATTTGAAACTACCCAATAGATGCTAAACCTTAAGCCATAAATATTTGGTTGTAATCACAAATGTATTATAATTATATTTCTTTATTGCCTGTTCTGATTCCTGCGATCACTTGCCAATGAGTGGCCTTTACAAGCCATGGGCATCACAAGTGACTTCTCGTTCCTAGGAAGGTCTAGAAGTGGGTATGGTTGACTATTGCATTAAGCAGGATCCATAGACTTTCCCTCATGGAATTTCAGAAAAGGCGACTGTTCACCTTCCTTTCTAGTTTCTATTGCGCTCTCCTAACATGGTGACGTAACACAGAACGCCCAGGTGGTGACGGGCCTTAGAAAGATTCTTACTATTCAACCCTGTCACATCCACTCATTTCTATAACAGGTAAGCCTGCAATACCAGAACATCATTGTCGAGTGGGGAACAGTTTCTGCAAGAAAGCGGCATGTTAACAACCTCATTAAGGATGCCCTCCACTTAAGTCTAACTCTAAACCTGGTCTGAACAGTATTGAAAAAGTCATTTTTTTCTAATTGATTTGAAAGGGTGAATCAGTAATAAGTCTTCAGTAACTTCCAGATGTGTACTGAAGGGGGGGGGGGGGGAATGCCAAAGCTAGGTTATTGGTATATACTTTACTTTAGTGCATGCTCATATTATATTTAAGAATTTATGCCAGGAAAATGCTTTCATTGTTGAATTTTTGTGTCTAGAATGTGATATTTCTTGGGTAATCTCTTATTTTATTCAAGGTCGTCATTTCTATTAAATCTCATTAATTAAAGGGTAATAAGTATCTGAATCATCCATATACACAGGTTAGTAGTGATCATGAGTAGAGTTTCTCTCAAAAAATGACATGAAACATTTCAATAAGGAGTAGGCAAATTCACTGTGTGTGATAATGTGCTGCTCTTCATTGCCGTGTGTGGGGGCGGGGACAAGTGTTCTTACCTCAGGTAAGCGCACTGTCTGCATTTGGTAAGCGTACCATATTGCCTTTAGGGCGGAAAGTTGCGGCATGGTAAAGGCCCAATTGCACAGCTCAGTCGTCAATTTGCGTTCTGCACTTTTTAAACATTTATTTTTGTATTATCAAAATAGAATTGAGTTAAAATAATGCAGGCGCACCAGACAGTGGACCCTAGTACAGTGGACCTCTTGCCCATTGGACCTCTGGTGAAAGCTCTATGGATGCGTTACTTTAATCCAGGCGCTATATGATCGTATATAAGTTGTTTGTAATGAAGATTTTTGATAATCCTTGTTCCCAACAGCACCAAAATTCGAAAATCAATGTCTTTGGGGAAAAATTTTTTTTGTCCGGAGCTACAATTGCAAAAATATATCATTCATGACTTATATGCAAATTCAACTACGTACATCCCGCGAACCTAGCTATAGTAACTGGGGCACTGCCTGTTAAACATTTGTGCAACTGTTTACAATGCTATTAATCATGGTATATCTTTGCCTTTCAGAAGAGATTCTGATCTCTTGCGCACAGAAAGAATATGCGTCACTTTGACCTATACTGTGACCATGTACAAACTATGTGAATAGGGGTACTTAAATTACAATCAAAAAAAAAATCTAATATTTTTTGATATATCGCGTTAAATAAGGCCTTAAAACACGGAACAGTAGGCCTCAAGTATACATATGTATATGCTTAATCTTCTAGTAGAGAAATTCTCCGCTGTACTGCTTACGGCCTTACATACAAAATCGTTGTTTGGAAGCGATGTGCTATTAATTTCAAACGACGACGCTCACCCATTTTCGTCTATGGGCTAATGCCGACAGCCGATGTATTTCACTGGCTTTGTGTATAAACCCGAATACCAAGGCCACAAATATACAGCAGGGCCCTATAAGTGCCCGGGATTGCGTCCCGTGCGACATTTTCAGTTGTCAGGGCATGTGAGTAGATCAAAGATGCCAATAAAGCAGTGAACGAACTTTTATTACAGGTGATATTTGTAAATTGCCTAATGTTAGAGACGGGACCCTTTGGGTGGGTGGGGGGTGATGGTGTGTATTGTGGGATTATTTGTATACTGAGTTTACCTCAAGAAAGTTTAGGCGGGACAAATTTTATTCCTAAAGCCGTTGCTCCCCGAATAGCTCTGCAAGGGTGGCATTAACACCTTCACGCCAGTGGCTGGATATATTTGCAACGGAGTATGAAGGGTGTATGGAAGAGGGCTAAACGGGCATATCGCAGCAAAGGACCCTCGTAACACCCGAGTCGGTGCTTTACTGAGCTTATGTGTTACACTCAATAGTTAAAAACAAACTCAAAATCACAACAAAATCAAACGTTAGATTTGGTTTGTAATAATAACCCTTATTCTGCAAGGTGGTTATGTACCGTATTACTCGAGTATAAGCCACCTGAGTATAAGCCGAGACCCCTAATTTACCATCAAAACTGGGAAAACTATTGACGAGAGTAATAAGCGAGGGTGGGAAATGCATTGGATCACGACCCCCCCCCCACCAGTATGTTACAGCATGCCCACAGTCATACAGCACTGCCCCCGTAGTATTACAGCACTTGCCCCCCGTAGTATACAGCACTGACCCCAGTAGTATACAGCACTCCCCAGTACAGTTGCCTAAGGCAGTATACAGCCATGCCCCAGTAATATAACAGCGGCCCAGCCTGAAAAAGAAATAATAAACTTATATACTCCCCTCCGGTGGCCCCGATGGCGAATCGACTGCTCCCCGATGCCGCGCGGGTCCTTTCTGGCTTCGGTGTCAGTCTTCTTTCTCTCTAACTTTGTGACTGGGAGCCGCCATGTGCTACCCCGGCACCGCTAGTATGACGCGACGATGATGACGTATACTATGCCACGCCTAGAAGAAAAACACGGCAGCACACGGCACGAAGTTAAGAAAGAAGAAGAAGACGGGCGCGGAGCCAGAAAAGAGGACCCGCGCGGACATGGGGAGCAGCGTTCGCAGCGGGGGCCCCACCGGAGGGTGAGTAATAAGTTTATTATGTTTAAATATTTTTTGACTTTGATATGTATGAAGGTGTATAAGCCGAGGGGCGTTTTTCGCACATTTTGGCTGAAAATCTCGGCTTAATCCAGAATATTATACGGTATGAACCGCTTATTATTAAGGTTTATACAGTATGACTTAAAATTGCTATCTGCTCCCCACACATTACAAAAAAACATGAAGTAAAGAGGCCCTGCAGTTTATATTGTGAGATAGTAGAAGACTAGTGGATACAGACCTATATTGGTGCGGTAATTAATTGCGTTTTTGTTTTTTCCCGGCAACCTATTGGGCAGATTTAGATTATAAAACTGTAAGTTACTAATTCTGGGGAATATGCCCCAATCGGTCGAAAAGTCCGTCCATTAAATTTATCAATGGTTTTATACAGTATTTAAGATCTTTTTTTACTTTTGACTACAAGTCTGGGGCATTTTCTAAATTAAAGGAATTCTACCCCCAGATGAAGGATTGTAAATGCGGACACAATTGACATACTGATGGTGCCCCCTTTGGCAGTTCTGCTCTTCTTTAGCTTTTTATGCCCCTGATTTAAAAAAAAAAAGTCTTAAAAATTATGGTATGAGCCGGAGGGACTCCGAGGGCTCCCTTAACACCAATGGAGTCGGGGCTATTTGCTTAATTTAAAAGGCCTTTTTCTCCAAAAACGGGCATAGATACTAAGAGAAGAGCAGATTCCGGCCAGAGGGGGCAAACACCAGTATGTATAGTGTGGCTTGTTTTACAATATCATCTTGGGGGTAGATGGGTCCTAGCCGGATAAAAGGTGGAAAGTTAAATTAGGCAGTCATCAAGCATCAGACATTGATAAATTAGTAACACACTAAGACGAAAAAAAACTAGGGGAAAATTACAATTAGCTGTTTTTTATAAAATTCTCTTTATTTTTTATATTAATTAAAAAATACCTTTAACAGTTGTTACGAATTTAAAATGATCCCGAATAAGTGAGGTTCAAGGCAGCCCAGATATCGCAAGTCAAAGGTTCCTGAGGGTACAGCATTAAAGTCTCATCCATTAGTATTCCTACCATGTAAATAGGGACTTTTCTTTGTCTTGAACAGACTTCGTTTTGATTACCGGTACTGAGCTGCCTTTACCTTCGCCCGGGGCGAGAGGTTACAGGCAGGCAGTAGAAGGTAATCAAAACCGACATTAATTCTGTTCATACAAAGAAGAAAGAAAAGTCTATTTAGTAAAATGGTAGGAATATAAAGTAGAGAAGTGGTAATGCAATGTAACATCAGGAACCTTTGACTTGCGATATCTGGGCTGCTTGAACCTCAACTTATTCGGGATCATTTTAAATTCTTAACAACTGTTAAAAATGGTATTTTATTAATGATTAAAAAATAAAGAGAATTTTTATAAAAAAAAGGTAATTTGTAAGTTCCCCTACTTCTTTAGGGTGTTATAAGTTTGATTGGGGGGAAACTACCCGTACTCCTCCATAGGACATAATTGATTTGGTTATATTGATAAATTAGTGTAGTAGCTGTATCCTCTATAGTAAGTGTCTTTGTATATAATCTACAGCTGCCTGGTTCCTCCACAAGCATCAGGTCAAATAGATTACCTCTTTTTTCGTGTTATCCTCTATTCCTCTCTTTTTGAGGAAGATTCCAGGTGACTTGGTGATAATGGCCGCCGCAGTGTTCGGGTAATTGCTCATCATTCATAAAGGTTTGCTGCAATATTTCAAAACAATTGCCATCATTTGGTGCGGAGTAATCGACTTTATAAGTAAAACACGTAGGGTGGAAGACACACATGGCGTGGTGGGCCGTTTTTGGGCGTGTTTACTGAGTGGTGTCAGATCGTTAAAAAACGCAGCGTTAAAAACACGCCATCCGTTTTAAAAACCGCATGCATTTTTTGTCGTCTTTTCATTGGCGCAATTTCGGAAACAAGGACAAAAAACGGATGAAGTTGTCAAAAAACGCATGCGTTTTAAAAAACGAATGCGTTTTGTAACGCATGAGTTTTTTAAGCGATCTTGAAAACGCTACACTAGTAAAAAACGGCCCTAAAAACGCAGGTGTGTCTTCACCTAAGGGGATATATTCCTGCATTACCAACATTGCCAGGTTATTGCCAGGAAACACTTGATGTCAAAATCATTTAACCTTTGCGTGTGCTTTAGAAAAAATATCCCTTCCATGTTTTACTCATCTCATTTTATTAAAAACCCCACAATACAAAAAACATAAAGGCCTCTGTAATTATTTAGATAGAAATTGTTTTGGTAAAATCAGAAAAGCGACAATTGTTTATATTTTAAGTTTTATACTGGAATTTTTTGTCGTGTACCTTACCTTTTTGCAGGAACCCCCCAAATGCATTATACTAAGTGTGTCATTTTTTTCAACCTTCTCCCAGCTTCTTTTTATTTGAGTCACACTCTGGAAGGAAGTCAGCGTGACTGTTGTGTGACCTTGTAGGAGTAGGATTTTCTCTGGACATTATTGTTCCTGCAGAATGAAGCTGTTTGTAATCAGCAGGTAGATTCTCAAGGTTTGCAAGCTGCAAGCGGAAGTTAAAAGAAATGGATTCCTGCTCTCTCTATCCAGCGACGCAAACCACTGATCACGCTGTACAGTGTAGCTATATACGTTTCACATAATTCTCCTTGCATTGTAAAACCCTTGCCTGCAATGCACTTCGATTTCGATTTTGAGTTAAAAATTTTTGCTCCTTCCTACCGACGCACGCCTACTTCTACTTCGGGTCCGGTGCATGCCGAGGGCCACGGGCTGAGCCTTCTAAGCGGTAAGTCTTGGCGGCATACTGCAGCAAAAGGACTTACAGTAACACCGCGCGTAGAGCGAGGATCGCCACTCCCGTGACGTCAACGGAAAATAGAGCCCACAGTCAAAACTGCACACTTTTGGGCTTTTGAAAAATATAAAAAAAAACAAAAAAGTGATCAACATTGTACAGTCCTAAAAATGATATAATTGAAAACGGCATTCAAAAGTCGCCAAAAAATGACCCCACCACAGCTCCATAACCGAAGTATTTAAAAAGTATTGGCGGACCAGAAGATGGCAAAATAAAAAATGTACAGGAGGTTGTAAGTTTTGTTAATGTATCAACCCAAGAATAAGTAGACTTGTCATTTGGGGCGCACAATGACGCCGTAAAATCCCAGCCCACTCGAAACGCCTCAAAGCATTTTTTTCAACATTTCACTGCATTTGGAAGGTTCTCCCGCTTCCCAGTAACGCATGGAATAGTAAAGACCCTCACATTAAGTTGCAATTTGTTACGCAGGCAAACGAGCCATCAGAAAGCTCTTTACATGGAAAAAATAAAAAAGTATAGATTTTTGAAGGTGGGGAGTGAAAAATTTAAATGAAAAACAAAGCCATAACTTCCGCATACAGACGCTTTTTTTTTTGCTAAACAAAGAATACTTCCTAGCCGATGGTATTCAATATTTCCTCCCATATACTAGGGGAGAAAAAAAGCAGACAAAAACCAAAAAAGGAAAAAGACAGAAACAAAGCATTATGCCATTTTGGCGGCTCTGGTTTTAATGGCTTTCACTCCAAATGACACCACCTTCTTATTGGGTCGGTATGATCACCAAGGATAGTAGATTATATGGTTTGATTATCTTTTAATAGATTTAAAAAATGTTCTTTGTTTGCGATTTATGATACCACTAGCTACAGCATAAGGAAGCTTTTTGTTTTTGCAGGAGCAATGTCGTTTTTATTGGGCTACATATGACCTATTGATCACTATTTATCTTTGTTGTATGGGTGGTAGGGAAAGGGGGTGATAGTTTTTTTCGCTATTAAATCTATACAATGTGCTACTGGCACATCGTACAGATGCTGAATAAATGACGGTTTGGATGTTTCTTGTCATGGTCACAGACTGGTGCTCCCTCGACATTATTGCCAGAGCATTTAGATATGCTGTATGAAGAGGGCTCAGCTGTGAGGCTCCTCTCCATACTATTCTGCTACCCACTATGTACTGTTGAAGTGGTTGCCTGCAGGGGTCGTGGCTGACATAGGGGTGCCCATTTAATGGTTGAGGTCACATGGTACCATTGGCGAGAATTTAAATTAGTCCAATAAGTCACAACTATAAATCCTACAGTGTTAGTGTAGAGGCTGTAAGAATAACACTAACATTAAATGTTTGGTCTCAAGAAGGAATCTAGGCCCCTCCATATATGTCCAAAGTATCATTATATATTGTGCACAACATGGTATACACTTAAAGTGTGATTTCTATAAAGTTAAAATCAGTCTTTATTCATAAACATTTTGCCTTCTTGATATATTTTTCCCAAACTTTTATGCGCTTATTACAAGTGCCTGGCCCTGGTCATTATACTATTCACTTTTTAAGTAACTTGTTGGTTTTTGAGTCACATGCAAATCTATACACTTCATCAATGCAACCTATAATCGCCCAATCCTTCAGTTCCAAAACTCCTCGTAATAGTTATACTATCTTTTGTATAAAGTACTTACGAGAGTAGTATCATTGTAAATATTGAAAACTTACGTGTAAAACCCAATCCTACAATCCATGCTTTCCTTCAAACTGATGTAGGACAACTGGCTGGAGCATTATCCTCCTCTTGGATCTCTCTGTAGTAAAACGGAGAGATTGTTAAATACCAAACCTTTTCTAAATGCTCTTCTCCCAGCATGGCCTCTGGTAGGCCTTCAGTACCTGGAAACACACATGATCAGCCATTGTACACCTGCTGTCAGCTGTTCTGTATACAATATGTTAAGACCTTTAGCAGGCCTGACATTTATCTTCTATCCACAGGATACTACTTACTAGAACTCATACATGACTTTTATTCAATGTAATTTCATTGTAAACAAGGTCCATGTACTAAATGTGTTTTATGAATTGGTATCATGATAAATTAAACTTAACCCTATTTTGTAGGAGCCCAATTGTCTCAGTAGGGTGGTCATAAAAGCTATCCGAAAGTTGTTATAGTGAAATATGAATCTTTCTTATAAACCAGTCAGATAAATTGGGGAGTTGATTGATGAGTAAATTAGTCCTTTCCCAGAGGTTAAAAAATTCCCTTCAAGTTTAAACTGTGCAAAGAAACAAACGTAAAGAAAATCACCAATAATTCTGGTACTCGAGATTGTTTGTCACCTACTCTAATATAGGTATTCAGAAGACAGTTATCTGACGCTGTATAAAGGGAGGCTGGAAAAAAAATATGCCAAGAAAAAACATGTCGCTTGTTTAATCAGGTGCTAATGTATAGGGTTTTGTTTAACATTGTATAGGGAAGGGAAATGGATCTGATTTCATAGTTTTAGCACAAAGCTTGTAAATGTAAAATAGTCATCGAGTAACATTTTGTATAGATGGATAAAGAATCTTGCCAATTTAAACGCACTAGAATGCTGTAACGGCCCATGCTGCTTTTTTAATACATTTTCCTGGTGTTGGACTATTTCGCTCTTTACAAAATTTTGGACTTGCATAAAGTATCTTTTTTATGTTTTTTTTCCCCACATTTTATAATATCTCAATTCAAAGTTAGCAATTTTGGACTGAAGATTTTTTCAATGCAGTGAAAGATGACAACATTTTCTGTAAATAAAAAAAGACTTCATGCATGGTTAGTTAAAGGGATATCTGTAGAAAAGAATTACCAAGGCATTTCCTCTAGTTGTTTACAAGACGTATGTTGATCCCAGAACAGGGGCGTAACACCAATGGTGAAGCAAAAGCTGCCGTATTGGGGCCCTTAGGTCATGGCCCGGTATTGAACTGATATAAAAGAATTGGCGGATGTGCACATTATATAAGTATTAGGCTGCATGTTGTAAGAGATATGTGTTATAACATAATGTGATGGGTAATGCTTTGTTTTACTGTATGTGTGTCATATATTGCTGTGTTGTCTGTATATAGCACTGTTTTTTGTGTATGTGTATGTGTAACGCTATAAGTGTGCACATGTGTTTAAGAGTGATAAATGTGTGTGTATGCGTGAAGAACGGTATGTTTTATGGCAAGTTGTATAAAGGTAAGGTCTAAATAGTGTATACAAGTTTATTATGAATGGGGTCCTATTCCGAAGGTTTTCTAGGGGCCATGCCTCTCCTACTTATGTCCATGCCCAGAATGTTCCAACAATCCATCAGGGTTAATTTACACTGATGGGTAATTACACTCCTAACAGTTAACATTTCATAGATCATGGATGGATATGTGCTGGATTCAAGCTGTTGTACTGGAGTAGATATAGTCCCTCTTTGTCCCAGCTGCAAACAGGAGATACACATATCTTTGCTCATTGCACTGTTCGGATAACAATAGGAAACTGAGCTGTAGTGGGATATTCCACGGCTCAATCCAGGAATTTCATTACTTTAATTATATCAGTTTGGATAGATTCCAGAAAAATACCCGACATGTAGCCATCTCTAAACCCTCTATGCACGTGTTACATGGGGTGTGGTAGACACTGAAGGAGTTAAAACTGTGGATGGGAGGTATGGTTTCCCCTGGGTTTCTACTAAGCAAGGCCTTAGTGGAGTTTGATGTTATCCAGCACCTGGGCACAGAGTGGTGGGAAGCAGCATAATCAGGTGCATAAAGCTGATTACACAGAGCTGAGAGCGTTGGCTCTGAAAGGAGGCTGGAGAGCACACCAGCCCTGACCCTGTGGCATGGAGCCGCAACGTCTTTTGGTTTTGTGGTGAGTTAGAGGAGCTCGGTTTAGTTAGCACCCCAGACGGTAGGGATTTTGTTTGTTTGATGCCTGAATGTAAAGGCGTTTTACTTTGTACCTGCGTGCTGCAATAAAACGCAGGCAAAGACCTGTTGTATAAACTTTGGTGTCAATGTCTTGAACTGCATCACAAACTCGCTAACTCAGACTCTACTGGGCCAAAATATACCACAGTGTATATATATTTTATGTATATTATGTATATTCATAGAGATATAATGGAAATATAGGAAGTGGATAATCTACATCCACATAGGAGGCGCTTAAAGTGGATACCCAAATCATTATCAAAAAGTAAGCAGTCTGGCCTGGCTTCCAGGTGGCTAGCACGGCCTACCCGCTTACGTATTGACGTTATTCATTAGAATATTTTTTTTCTTACCCTTAAACCAATTTCGTAGGTTCAACACCACCATTTTGCATACTTAATGAGGCAAGCAAACCTTTGTCTTGATTTCCAGTTTTAGTCCACAGTATGCCAAGTTACTTATAGCAGCTGGTGGCGAACCATATGGGAACGCGTGCGAGAGGGACGCAGAGCCCTCATGATGGCACGCGCCCCATCCTCCCAACCACTGCAGGTGCGAGACAAACTGTCACACTGTTGTCATGGCTGTTGCAGTATCGGAGTGACGGTTAAGACGTCATTACGTGCCTTGCCTTACTCCGTGGCGCTGCTAGGGATCAGCCGGAGGAACGGGAGTCTGAGGTGAGTTTTCTTAATCCAGACGCATCCCGGGGCATAGCGATCGACAGGAGGCTGATGTCCTGCCGCTCACGCCCATCCCATAAGCACATGTCCCGAACTCAATGCGCCGCGACCACAAGCCCCCCGCGCCCCAACCACAGCCGATCGCACCACTATCCCCCACCAAACTCCACCCACACTCGACCACTCGCAATTTGACTGCCGAGCTCCGGCTGCTGCACTACCCTCCCCCCCCTCATCAAAACTATGGGACTACCCCTCCCTGGAAACTCATGATCATAACCCAACTGCCACGAAACTCCAGGTGCGCCATCCCCCCCCCAGCCCTAAACTTCTGACGCCCACCCTATGCCCATATAAATATGACCCCCCCCCCCCACTGTTTTTTTTAAAACAACAGACACCTGAAACTCTGCAAACCAGCATGGTCGCCACCTTGGACAACAAAGAGCAAGTAACATATGTATTCTACTGTATGTATTTATGTTATGCAAGTATATTATTATTATATGTGCATTTATATATTGATACCTGTTGAGGGTTATTTTTGCCGTAACTATTACTTCTCATTTATTTTCCATGTATGTACTGGGAAGTGGATGTTTAATAATTTAGCTGTGCGCGTCAAATCCTTTGTCTCCTTATTCTTGGTTCGGTAAAATCACAGTGTATACCAGGATTTGTCGGTTTTATTGTGTGTAATACTTTTTCAATAATTAACATGTGTACGAAAAGAAAATCGTTTCGACCTCTTGGGACGCTGATAACTGTAGGGCAGGACCGGGGAGGGGTGAGTTTTTTTCTGATGAGCGTTGTTGTCATTGCTACCATTTGAGGGACTGCATGGACCTTTGTAAACTTTTTATTCTCTTTATGTGATACAATGGTGGCGTTCAGTGTGATAGGGACTGCTGGAATCCGAGCTCAGACAGTCCTGTGTAAAATTGCTTAAACTAAAACCGTCAGTTTCTGGTAAATTGCCCGTAGGCAACTTGCGAAAGTAATTAGGGTTTGGGTTGCAGTTTGGGCACGTCGGTCTAAAAGGTTAGCCCTCATGACCGATAGTATAGAGTATAAATATAGCTTGGTGCAAAATCATGAAGGTTATTATTTTTTCAAATATTTTTTATTTTCAACACACCAAATACATGGAAATTATATGAAAATAATCAAACATATTTTAGTTACAACATTATCGTAACGTTAATGAATCATGACACCAACCATTACTGCAGATTAGGTTTGTTCAGCAATGCTATCTGTTAACAGGCCTGCATAGACACAAACCCACAACGAACTCGGTGTATAGAAAGTGAATCCCCTTATAAGGATGTAAAAAACAGATTCCAATGATAAAATTACAAAGCGAGGATTAGTTGTAAATTTGTTCCCTGCCTTTATGCAGTTCACCCCAATAGTTAATCAGGTGTCTCTAACAGAACGTGAAGAGATTCTAGTTTTATATTGATCCTATAATATATGAATATGGGATGTGAATATGTTCCAGTATGCAGGTGCAGTGAAACACCGCTGCGTCTGGAAACCAGCAGCCACTTTATTGAGAATATTTGTCTTGGAAGTTTTTCTAAATAACCAGTAATCAAATAATGTCATGATACCATTCTAACAAATATTTGTGTCTTTCCCACAGAGCGAGTGCAGATCAGTACGCAGCGGTAATAGTAACTGAACAGAAAATTTCTACCCTGGTTTTTCGCCCATTAGGGGACAAAGTTGCTAACTTAGAAATGAAAGGTCATCATAATAATAAATTATATAACCATTCCACAGTCTCTGTAACGTAGAACTGTACGCACAGCTGGACTGTGCCATGAGGGAAGATGAGGTTTACTAATCTTCTTAACTCATTAAGGAGGCAATATGAATTTGTGGTTTCGTGTTCAGGTCTTTACTTGGACCTACTATTTAAATGGGTTGTCCGGGATTATAACTAGTTTTAGATGGGCTGGGGGGGTTCTCTAAACGTTAAAAAGAAACTTTGTTTACCCCGCCCTGTCCCCACTCTCGCAGCAGCGTCAGTCACCGACGCCTTGTGTTTATTAAATAGGCCGACGGGAAGAGTTGCATGAGTTTCAGCCGGTCGTAGTAGCAGAAGAGCCGATACGCACCTCACTGCAGCCACTACATGTAACAGAGGCTGGGATGCCGTGCTGCCACCTTGTGTCCGAAAAGAAGTCAGCAGTGATGTGCGCTTGCCTATGGGAGACACAGGAGAGGGAGGTAAGTGTGAGCTCTTTTATTTTTTAGAGACTATCCATCCATATATAAAAATGATTAGTAAGGTGAGTGACTACTGGGATCCATAGAAATCCAGACACTGGGACCTGGTTTTCACTAATGAGTGGAGTGACCGGCAATTGAATCCGAAGCTCTATTCAATGCAAAGGGTTGTTGGAAATAGCCAAGCCCAACACGCTGCGTCTCCTACTTTTATATAAATGTAAGGATTGCTGGAGATAGCTGAGCATTGTGCGATACCATTTCCTGTTTTCTTCATACTCTTAAATGGAGCAGAAAGTTCAGAGAATGATATCCTTGCCCCTCCATCCCATATGTGGGAAGGATGTTTTCCAGATTGAGGGGGTCACAGTAGGTCACGCCTCACCAATCTCACTTCCTTGAAAGAAATCTGTATTTCTTTACCCCACAAATCAAGAGCTCTTCGGGAGTAAAACAACTGTGCCGATGATCTTGTTACCTAAAGCCAGTATGTTTATTTTCTCTACCCCTCAGATATAGTGCTCAGTGCTGCAGTAGTGTTTCCTATGTTTGTGCTGAAAGTCCTGGAGCCCGTGGTATAAACAAAAATTATGGATCCTGGGAGGGAGGGGCTATAATTCAGCGCCAGTTGTGAGGAGTGGAGAAGGAGAGCCTTAATGAGACTGCAATCTCCCTTATCCATAGGGCCCCGGGGATTGACGCGGTAGGCTCCGGCCCTGCTCCCACTGACGTCTAAAGTCAGCAGGCATCCGAAGGACTTAATTGTAAACGAAACATCATACATGGTAATAAACCTAATCTCATAGGGAATCAATATTGTGCTGTGTTAGTTCAAAGTCACAATATAAATGGTAAGTTCCATATTGAGGCACTATGGACTCATATTTAGAGTAAGATCTAAAGTATCAAAGCAAAGTATCTAGAATTCCAGAAAACAAGGTGATAAAGTCACGTCCAGTAATGGAATGGAACATAGATTTTGCTGTATATTGAATTTTGTCAGAACAAAATGAAAAAGGGCTATGCTGTTACACTGTAACCTGATATATGGTGGTGTAAAAACTCACAAACAAACGGTGTTACGAACTCATTAGTCCCTGGCTCTGTGCAGAGTCTCCTTGACTTAGTTGGATATCTCTGCACATGCGTCTTACTTGTTAAAGGGCACCCACTGATCTGATCACAGGAGACGGATTCACAGGCGTACTTCCAGAAGCGGGACGAGTTTGAGGCGCACCACTTGACACTGGAGACCAGATTCACAGGAGTACTTCCAGTAAGGAAAAACCAGTGTTATAGCAATGCAATCTCATGGATTGTACATTACATAATGCATATAATGCATTGTGAAGAAGTTGGAAACTTAAACGTGTGTAGCAAAAGGATATTTCTTTATACAAATAGGATTCCGCCAGTCACTATTACATGCAATCAAAGGTTGCGGTGAATGTTTATTTATACGTACAATTCCAATCCATTGCATTGCTAAGAACACTGGTTTTCATTTCTGTAGGTACTCCTGTTGAAGCGGTATCCGTGATCACTGGGGGCAACCATAATAATATGGGCACTATAAAGTTGGCTTTTGATGCAAGTTAATGTGGTGTAATGGTTAATATACTGCAATTCATGCAAGGTTAGCATTACTGCACATAAAATTACTGTGAATGAATTGTGTAAATCCTCTGTAGGGGCAGTAAGTGAGGGCATAAGACAGATGGAACTACACTATTTGCTACCACTATTGGAACCAGGCTGGAATAAACTATTGAGTAAGAAGATAGTTGGAGACTTCAGGACGGCCGTATGGGGGATATAATATGCGCCGAGTATAGATGCGCGGTATATAAGTTCCCCCAGCAAAAATTTTCGTTTGTGCCACTATATTTTTAATATATTCATACTTTTTTCCAGAGGTCATCAGAGTAATTTTTTCAAAGTACAGTGTGTTTGCATAGCTCCCCCTGGTGATCCAAACCAGGGAAGTGTCCACGGTTTGTTTTTTACCAGTTTCATTCATAAACACCTTTAACCTATGTAACACACTGAACAAACTAAAACGATAGAGGCACAAGAGAAAAAACTTAGTGCGGCCAAACCGCCACAAAAGTAGGCACAACGTTTGATACCGGTTTTGATTCGGTTAATGTGTGTGGGAGGGCTGCTTGAAACGTTTGACATTTTTAATTTTTTTTTCATTATTAAAAAAGAAAGCAGCCAACAAAATTTGAGCAGCCACTGGTTTGGGGTGGATTGGCAATGGGGGGGGGGGGCTGTAGGCCCTATATGACCTCGGAACTTCCATTAATCGTAAAAAACGATAGCGGCACAAAACGAAATTTCTGATGCACAAAGTAGCACAAAGTTGGACACCGATTTGTTGATGTTGAAAAAAAACCAAAGGGGGGGTGGGAAGGCCAACTTCACTCAGGTTCTTTATGGGCCAGGAGCTACAGCCGTGACACGAAAGAGGCTGCAGCTCCAGCCCAGAGAGTGAGATGCCGATTTATACGCATGAGGGTATTCTAGGAGTAAAACTGGTCTCTACATGTCTCCACCCATGTGAAGAGATTTTTTTAACACGCTTTCAGAACAGAAAATGCCACATTTGGAAAGAACTGGTGAACAGCACAAAGTGGCATCATTTTGTTTCAAAGTGGAAATCACATATAATATTTGGTAAAATAGGATAGACTTTACAATTACACTTTAAATTCTAAGCCTTAGCTACCATGAGTTGGTGTGCAAATAGGTTTTATCTGCAACAAGGTTACTTTACACAGCAAATTTATATCTAGGGCTAAGCTGGGGTGGATAGAGAGCTAACTGACAAACCAATATTGGCTCTTACCTCATATTGCCCATCAGAATAAATATTCAGTCACTAGTAAAATATTTTTTTCTACTGCTACAATAATAAGTTGAGTGGACTCTAGTGGTTTTCACTAACTTACACCAATTTTGTCGAAAAAAGATGAAAATTACTTTTATTTGGCGTTTACTTACTTTTGAAAAAATTTAAATATAAATGAACATTTCTGGGCCACAATGGGGGTATTCTAAAATGAAAAGGAACTTGTATCTGCATACTGAGGCCAGTAATAGCCTGCAGTGGTCAAGTTGCTGTACTCTACTGATTCCATTATATACCATCCCTGATTCTACCCATGAAGTATTAATGCCAGAAAACCACATTGTAATTAACCTTCTCAAAATAACCCTTGTGAACCTACCTCACCACGCCATGACACATGCCTTACATAATTAATGTTGGGGAATGTTGTTGCAGAGTTCAATTATATTGGTGATTGGTATGACAGCAGGGGCGTAATGATTGGCCATGCCACTTTGGGTGCCGCCCGGACTACACTGCAGCCTGAAGTCCAGGAGAAATGAGTCATATATCAAATGTTACAATAAACTGTTTAGATTACCTGCAAAAAACACACCTCAGCCCTGTATTAGCGGCCAAAAAATATTTCTTTAAATTAATTTTTTGCCATAATGGATTTGTATTTTGCAGGAATCACCAAGAATTCATAAACAGAAGATAGGTGAGTGTTTAGTAAGCAAACAAAATAAGTATGGCATTAATTTTAAAATATTTTTTTACGTTATCCCAATTAGTAATAAGATTTCCTTAAAAAAAAGGTATAGCAAATCCAACTTCTTAAAGGGCACTACCACTACGATGCAACCTATAAATGCTAAGCCTTTACGCGGCTAATAGGGCGTGACATGGGCTATAGTCCGGCTATCCACGACCAGTAGCCTCGTTCCTCGCCTACCATGTAAGGACTACAGGTGCGCGCCGTAGCTCCGAGGCCGGCGATAATGCGTAACGCCGGCCCCAGTAGCGCTTAAAAAAATTAGCATATTACAGGCATTAAAACGTTTACAAAGGTAATAGGGCTATCCTCAGTCCCAGTCATCCAATTACCACCCGTTTACTTTATAGGTAGAATAGTGGTGGTAGGTGCCCTTTAAACACTAATTTGCTGATCTGTGGTACAGTGTCACAATGGAAGCCCGTTCTAACCCACATAAACATCACGTTTCCACTATGTGCCCAAACAACCACATCAAGTTAATGCCACAGCATGGGGTATGTGTGTTAGGGTGTGTAGTAAATGTCGCACAGCCAAACACTGTGCATGGACAAAAGAACATCCCTATTCACAGTGAAGCATTAATGAGGAAAGCAATATGCTCTGAGATGATTACTTGGAGCTGAAAGCTCGGGGGCTTTTAAAGGGGGGGGGGGAAAAAAACAAGGTGAAGAAATATGTGAACAATTGCAATTGATCATTAAATTCTTGGGGGACACAACTTTCCACTCGGCATCACTACAATAAAGCAGAAGGTTAAAGGAAAGGAAAAAGACTAGTTTGGAAGCGTCCATGCAGAGACCAGAACCTGAATCAGTCGCCAACGCGTGGGTTATCAGAAGAGAGGTTTACTTTAAAAATGGGGCTCAATTCTAAATTGCGTATTCAATATTTGCGTTAGCCTATCAGTGCGGTGTAGCTGACCTACAATGTGCTTGGTGCTCTAGCGCTCCAGACATCTTCAGTGTTTCCAAGCAAGACACGTGGGGCTTACAAGGGCGTTTTTGAAATGGGAAACGTAGCTGCTACGTAAACTAGAGAGCTGACTCTCACCAATACGCAATCTACTGCCCATTTCTTAACTTGTCCACACCATTCACTGTGCGTTAACCTTGGTAAGCTGTGTTAAAAGTGGAAATCAAAGGTCAAAAGAATCATAATACAGCATAAAAGAACAGAGAATAAGTGTACGGTCCGGGTTGAGACATTTTCGGCTTTTCATAAAAGCCAAAGAGTTAAGATCCTTTCTGTCGACGTTACCTGTTAAGGCTCATTTCTCACTGGTCTTTCTGATGTTTCTCTTGAGTGCCAAATCGCTCCGTCAATCACTGGCTGCATCATTGACCCCATCTAATGCCCCTACGTCCGTCCTTGTTATCATTTGTCTTGGGCTAACAATAAACTTTGCTTAGATCCTTCCCAATGCAGTATTTTCTTATACAGTACATATAAAGTTTCCTTCAGCAAATATTTCCTTGTTTTATTACCTCACCTCCTCACGCGGCTAGTACTGCACCCCCGATCGTGCATAACACGTTAAGAACACGTACGACTGCCTGCAGATAGAGTTCATTATTGGTGTCTTTCCTGTGGTCCTCTCGTTTTGATAAATGTCCCTTTAATGGTAGACACGTCCCTGAGACTACCGCGAGGACTTAGCTACCTCACGCCTCCGCCGCTCGTCGGTCCAGAGAATAAGTACAATGCCTTGAAAAGGTTCCAACGCGATGTGTAAACACAAATTAGCACAGGTAGTGTCCAGTCCGGTCGTATAACTCGACTACATACGCAGCGGATGTGTCTCTCTAGGCGCGAATCTTAGTAATACATAACCCTAGAGGCTGATCCTCGTCCATTAGTAGATATATGACCCCTCAGCATGATTGTTTGCTAGGCACTCCTAAGAAGATACATATTTACCGACACGGTCAGCACAGGCTTTATGTTTGCCTCTACGCCTCGATATTATTGAACTACCATCATCGCATGGAGATTGAGTGCCCCTCTGGATATTCATGTTATCCTGTCCAGATGTGTGATCCCTCTCTGTTATATACACCCATTCTATCACTTGAGTATGTTGTCAAATCTGCTCTTAGCGTGTTCTTTGAGACAAAAGTCAGCGGATGGGCTGTGATTATCTTACTGCCTTGATAACAACCCTGCTACATGTGCTGTGTCGCTGACCAATACACTAGATATTCAGTTACGGCTAACTCGAATATAGCGGATGGAATTTAAAGCGCTGTAAATTTGAAGCTATGTACACAGGTATAATAGTTACTTACAGTCATGCAAACTGGGGGTCATTTACTAAGGGGCACGATTCGCGGTTTCTGACGTGTTACCCGAACTCATTACGCTTCGCGGCCGATGTACCTGAATTGACCAGGGAGTTTGGCGCACGCGATAGGTTGTGGAGCATCGGCGCCGGCAGCGAGCGACGGAAATCGGGGGGTGTGGCCGAAAGAAAAACGACGTATTCGGAAAGCCGCCGCATTAAAACCGAAAAAGGCGTCGTGGAAGCGATACCTTCACCTGGTCCGAGGTGGGCCTCGGCGCGTTGGATGATTTCAGACGCAGCAGCGCTACCCTGGTGACGGAGGAGGAAATACCTTCATAAATCCCGTCGGACCCGAATTCCTGTGCAGAGAAGCACCCTGGATCATTTGTAATGGGCAGGGTAAGTAAATGTGCCCACTGTGTTAGCAATCACTTGCAAATTGAGGTTCAACTCGGATAAATGAAGGATCTCTTACTATAGATCCTGACTAAACAGCATGCAGTGTCAATCAAGATGATTTAAAGCCAGCAGGATCTTGTTGTGTAATGAAAGAGGGTATGGATCATAGGTGGGGAGGTAACATTAATATTAAAAAATGATGGTCGCATCTCTATAAGAAGTTGTTAAATCTGTGGAATTTGACGAGATGATGTCTTAACTTAATCTTTGATAATGAATTAAAAAAAACATGAGTATCAGATTGAATTCTTGTTAATATACCCTCTCCATTTTATCAAAAATCCAGGGCGATTCCTGATTGACTTGGATGATATGACTTTTTGAAGCAATTCTAACCTATGTACCATTTTAAATTGTAATGTCGTGGTTACACCATGGCTTTTGGGGTGGGTAATACACACAATTTTATCTTTGTAAAGAACCCTTTCCCCTTAAAAATGTCATAAAATTCTCTAACTTTGATGTATACAAACCAAATTACAACAGAGAATTAAGTATGCACACAATTCTTTTAAAAAACCCACATACTTTCTAAAAGCAGACACTTGCCAAATTGTCTATTTGGCATTAAAGAATTTATAGAGAGAGGCACCATTGTGCAATTTACGTGCAGAAAAATGATAAAAAAAACGATAAATATTGGCTTTGAAGGCACAACAGGTCCCACAACAGATAATAAAATAACTCTGTTTATATAGCACTCAGAGTACGCTGCCCAATGCACAGAGATTTGCCAGATCAGTCCTTATCACTAATGGAGCCTCACAATCTAACCAACCTACCAGTTATGTTTTGGTGTGTGGGAGGGAAACCAAGGACCTGGAAGGAAACCCATGCAAACCTGCGGAGGAAAATACAAACTCTTTGCAGATGTTGACCTAAAATAGTTGTACACCAATTAGACAATCACTTATACTGAAATAAACAAAAATCAACCTTTCAACTACCAAATTTTTGAAACGGTACAACCGCGCCACAATTTGTAGGGCATAAAATCACTAACAAGCAACACCTCGAACCTATGTATTTTTTGATAAGCAGACAAATTGTGCTGGCCAATTTGTCGCGAAATCAACCGTTGACTACCCGTTACACCCAACGTTGTGATAGTTCCACATAAATTCACAAAGTGGGTAATTACGCCCACACATAGGGATGTTTAACAAAGAATAGTTAGTTAATAGATTTATAATTTAAAATAATCAACAAAACAAAATTCTCTAAACATTTGAAACTACCCAATAGATGCTAAACCTTAAGCCATAAATATTTGGTTGTAATCACAAATGTATTATAATTATATTTCTTTATTGCCTGTTCTGATTCCTGCGATCACTTGCCAATGAGTGGCCTTTACAAGCCATGGGCATCACAAGTGACTTCTCGTTCCTAGGAAGGTCTAGAAGTGGGTATGGTTGACTATTGCATTAAGCAGGATCCATAGACTTTCCCTCATGGAATTTCAGAAAAGGCGACTGTTCACCTTCCTTTCTAGTTTCTATTGCGCTCTCCTAACATGGTGACGTAACACAGAACGCCCAGGTGGTGACGGGCCTTAGAAAGATTCTTACTATTCAACCCTGTCACATCCACTCATTTCTATAACAGGTAAGCCTGCAATACCAGAACATCATTGTCGAGTGGGGAACAGTTTCTGCAAGAAAGCGGCATGTTAACAACCTCATTAAGGATGCCCTCCACTTAAGTCTAACTCTAAACCTGGTCTGAACAGTATTGAAAAAGTCATTTTTTTCTAATTGATTTGAAAGGGTGAATCAGTAATAAGTCTTCAGTAACTTCCAGATGTGTACTGAAGGGGGGGGGGGGGGAATGCCAAAGCTAGGTTATTGGTATATACTTTACTTTAGTGCATGCTCATATTATATTTAAGAATTTATGCCAGGAAAATGCTTTCATTGTTGAATTTTTGTGTCTAGAATGTGATATTTCTTGGGTAATCTCTTATTTTATTCAAGGTCGTCATTTCTATTAAATCTCATTAATTAAAGGGTAATAAGTATCTGAATCATCCATATACACAGGTTAGTAGTGATCATGAGTAGAGTTTCTCTCAAAAAATGACATGAAACATTTCAATAAGGAGTAGGCAAATTCACTGTGTGTGATAATGTGCTGCTCTTCATTGCCGTGTGTGGGGGCGGGGACAAGTGTTCTTACCTCAGGTAAGCGCACTGTCTGCATTTGGTAAGCGTACCATATTGCCTTTAGGGCGGAAAGTTGCGGCATGGTAAAGGCCCAATTGCACAGCTCAGTCGTCAATTTGCGTTCTGCACTTTTTAAACATTTATTTTTGTATTATCAAAATAGAATTGAGTTAAAATAATGCAGGCGCACCAGACAGTGGACCCTAGTACAGTGGACCTCTTGCCCATTGGACCTCTGGTGAAAGCTCTATGGATGCGTTACTTTAATCCAGGCGCTATATGATCGTATATAAGTTGTTTGTAATGAAGATTTTTGATAATCCTTGTTCCCAACAGCACCAAAATTCGAAAATCAATGTCTTTGGGGAAAAATTTTTTTTGTCCGGAGCTACAATTGCAAAAATATATCATTCATGACTTATATGCAAATTCAACTACGTACATCCCGCGAACCTAGCTATAGTAACTGGGGCACTGCCTGTTAAACATTTGTGCAACTGTTTACAATGCTATTAATCATGGTATATCTTTGCCTTTCAGAAGAGATTCTGATCTCTTGCGCACAGAAAGAATATGCGTCACTTTGACCTATACTGTGACCATGTACAAACTATGTGAATAGGGGTACTTAAATTACAATCAAAAAAAAAATCTAATATTTTTTGATATATCGCGTTAAATAAGGCCTTAAAACACGGAACAGTAGGCCTCAAGTATACATATGTATATGCTTAATCTTCTAGTAGAGAAATTCTCCGCTGTACTGCTTACGGCCTTACATACAAAATCGTTGTTTGGAAGCGATGTGCTATTAATTTCAAACGACGACGCTCACCCATTTTCGTCTATGGGCTAATGCCGACAGCCGATGTATTTCACTGGCTTTGTGTATAAACCCGAATACCAAGGCCACAAATATACAGCAGGGCCCTATAAGTGCCCGGGATTGCGTCCCGTGCGACATTTTCAGTTGTCAGGGCATGTGAGTAGATCAAAGATGCCAATAAAGCAGTGAACGAACTTTTATTACAGGTGATATTTGTAAATTGCCTAATGTTAGAGACGGGACCCTTTGGGTGGGTGGGGGGTGATGGTGTGTATTGTGGGATTATTTGTATACTGAGTTTACCTCAAGAAAGTTTAGGCGGGACAAATTTTATTCCTAAAGCCGTTGCTCCCCGAATAGCTCTGCAAGGGTGGCATTAACACCTTCACGCCAGTGGCTGGATATATTTGCAACGGAGTATGAAGGGTGTATGGAAGAGGGCTAAACGGGCATATCGCAGCAAAGGACCCTCGTAACACCCGAGTCGGTGCTTTACTGAGCTTATGTGTTACACTCAATAGTTAAAAACAAACTCAAAATCACAACAAAATCAAACGTTAGATTTGGTTTGTAATAATAACCCTTATTCTGCAAGGTGGTTATGTACCGTATTACTCGAGTATAAGCCACCTGAGTATAAGCCGAGACCCCTAATTTACCATCAAAACTGGGAAAACTATTGACGAGAGTAATAAGCGAGGGTGGGAAATGCATTGGATCACGACCCCCCCCCCACCAGTATGTTACAGCATGCCCACAGTCATACAGCACTGCCCCCGTAGTATTACAGCACTTGCCCCCCGTAGTATACAGCACTGACCCCAGTAGTATACAGCACTCCCCAGTACAGTTGCCTAAGGCAGTATACAGCCATGCCCCAGTAATATAACAGCGGCCCAGCCTGAAAAAGAAATAATAAACTTATATACTCCCCTCCGGTGGCCCCGATGGCGAATCGACTGCTCCCCGATGCCGCGCGGGTCCTTTCTGGCTTCGGTGTCAGTCTTCTTTCTCTCTAACTTTGTGACTGGGAGCCGCCATGTGCTACCCCGGCACCGCTAGTATGACGCGACGATGATGACGTATACTATGCCACGCCTAGAAGAAAAACACGGCAGCACACGGCACGAAGTTAAGAAAGAAGAAGAAGACGGGCGCGGAGCCAGAAAAGAGGACCCGCGCGGACATGGGGAGCAGCGTTCGCAGCGGGGGCCCCACCGGAGGGTGAGTAATAAGTTTATTATGTTTAAATATTTTTTGACTTTGATATGTATGAAGGTGTATAAGCCGAGGGGCGTTTTTCGCACATTTTGGCTGAAAATCTCGGCTTAATCCAGAATATTATACGGTATGAACCGCTTATTATTAAGGTTTATACAGTATGACTTAAAATTGCTATCTGCTCCCCACACATTACAAAAAAACATGAAGTAAAGAGGCCCTGCAGTTTATATTGTGAGATAGTAGAAGACTAGTGGATACAGACCTATATTGGTGCGGTAATTAATTGCGTTTTTGTTTTTTCCCGGCAACCTATTGGGCAGATTTAGATTATAAAACTGTAAGTTACTAATTCTGGGGAATATGCCCCAATCGGTCGAAAAGTCCGTCCATTAAATTTATCAATGGTTTTATACAGTATTTAAGATCTTTTTTTACTTTTGACTACAAGTCTGGGGCATTTTCTAAATTAAAGGAATTCTACCCCCAGATGAAGGATTGTAAATGCGGACACAATTGACATACTGATGGTGCCCCCTTTGGCAGTTCTGCTCTTCTTTAGCTTTTTATGCCCCTGATTTAAAAAAAAAAAGTCTTAAAAATTATGGTATGAGCCGGAGGGACTCCGAGGGCTCCCTTAACACCAATGGAGTCGGGGCTATTTGCTTAATTTAAAAGGCCTTTTTCTCCAAAAACGGGCATAGATACTAAGAGAAGAGCAGATTCCGGCCAGAGGGGGCAAACACCAGTATGTATAGTGTGGCTTGTTTTACAATATCATCTTGGGGGTAGATGGGTCCTAGCCGGATAAAAGGTGGAAAGTTAAATTAGGCAGTCATCAAGCATCAGACATTGATAAATTAGTAACACACTAAGACGAAAAAAAACTAGGGGAAAATTACAATTAGCTGTTTTTTATAAAATTCTCTTTATTTTTTATATTAATTAAAAAATACCTTTAACAGTTGTTACGAATTTAAAATGATCCCGAATAAGTGAGGTTCAAGGCAGCCCAGATATCGCAAGTCAAAGGTTCCTGAGGGTACAGCATTAAAGTCTCATCCATTAGTATTCCTACCATGTAAATAGGGACTTTTCTTTGTCTTGAACAGACTTCGTTTTGATTACCGGTACTGAGCTGCCTTTACCTTCGCCCGGGGCGAGAGGTTACAGGCAGGCAGTAGAAGGTAATCAAAACCGACATTAATTCTGTTCATACAAAGAAGAAAGAAAAGTCTATTTAGTAAAATGGTAGGAATATAAAGTAGAGAAGTGGTAATGCAATGTAACATCAGGAACTTTTGACTTGCGATATTCTGGGATGTGCGTGAACATCAACTTATTCGGGTTCATTTTTAATTCTTAAACCAATGATTAAAAATGTTTATTTTATTAATGATTAAAAAATAAAGAGATTTTTATAAAAAACAGCTAATTTGTAAGTTCCCATACTTCTTAGGGTGTTTGTTATAAGTTTGATTGTGGGGGAAACTACCAGTACTCCTCCATAGGACATAATGATTTGGTTATATTGAATAAATTGAGTGTAGTAGCTGTATCCTCTATAGTAAGTGTCTTTGTATATAATCTTCTTTGGGTACTTTTATTAAAAACAAAATAATCTTGCCCCTGAAAATCCATTCACTGAACGTCTCTACTTTTGAAGTCAAAGGTTTTATATAAACTGAGAAGACGTTTGTTCATAAAATCCTAATCCAGCTTCCTCCTTAGTGCAGTACATCCAGGAGCCAGTGATCTCACATCCCCAGATTGTAAGGTTTCTACTCCTCTGACAACGGAGATTTCTAGCTAAATTACTTAGAGAGGTTGGATTTCTTCTAAAGTGTCAATTTGCTGCCCATCGGAGGAGCATATGTTCAAGGAGATTATATAAACGAAATGCCAGTTTCTGTAATCTGTTGTGCTTTTTTTTATGTACAGCTGTCACTTCCACATCAAGGGAATGAAGAATCGCCATTAAAACGGTAATGCAGCAAATGGATAAACCCACTTGATTTTTAATTATAGAATTTTATGAAAATGATACCTCACAATAATATAAACTGTATCATTTTCCAGTCCTGTCCATGTCCTACCTATGGAGGATCCAATACTCTGGATTATTAAACAGTAATAGTCATGCAGTTTTCCTGTACAGCGATGTATTTCATGGCTTTGTGTATAACCCGACTACCAAGGCCACAAAATATACAGCAGGCCCTATACTTGCCCGGGATTGCGTCCTGTGCAGACATTTTCAGTTGTCAGGGGCATGTGAGTAACTCAAAGATGCCAATTAAAGCAGTGAAGAACTTTTATTACAGGTAAATTTGTAAATTGCCTAATGTATAGAGCCGGACCCTTTGGGTGGGTGGGGGGTTGATGGTGTTATTGTGGGATTATTTATCATCCCTTGAGTTTACCTCAAAGAAAGTTTAGGCGGGACAAATTTTATTTCCTAAAGCCGTTGCTCCCCCGATATAGCCCTGCAAGGGTGGCATTAACCCCTTCACGCTCCGTGGCGGATATATTTGCCACGGAGCTATGAAGGGTGTATGAAGAGGGCTCACGGGCATATCGCAGCAAAGACCCATCGCTAACACCCGCAGTCGGTGCTTTCCTGAGCTTATGTGTTACACTATATGTTAAAAACAAAATCAAAATCACCACAAAATCAAAGTTAGATTTTGGTTTATGTAATAAATAACATTTATCCGCCTTACTTCTGGAATGTGGTTATTTACCGTATATACTCGAGTATAAGCCGACCCAAGTATAAGCCGAGACCCCTAATTTTACCATCAAAACTGGGAAAACCTATTGACTCGAGTATAAGCCGAGGGTGGGAAATGCATTGGTCACCGACCCCCCCCCCCCCCTCAGTATGTATAACAGCCTGGCCCCGCAGTAAGTATACAGCACTGCCCCCTAGTATTACAGCACTGCCCCCAGTAGTATACAGCACTGCCCCTCCCAGTAGTATACAGCACTGCCCCAGTACAGCTGCCTAAGGCAGTATAGCAGCACGGCCCCATAATAAACATCCTGGCCCACCGATTCAAGAAATAATAAAACTTTATATACTCACCCCTCCGTGGCCCCGCATGCGAACTCGCTGGCTTCCCCCGATGTCCGCGCGGGTCCTTTCTGCGCTTCGGTGTCGCTCCTTCTTTCTTCTCTAAACTTTGTGCTGGGACGCGCCATTGCTACCCCCGGACACCGCTAGTTATGACGCTACGACTGATGACGTCATAAAACTATGCACCCTAGAAGAAAAACACGGCAGCACACGGCACGAAGTTAAGAAGAAGACAGAAGACGGGCAGCGGAGCCAGAAAGGACCCGCGCGGACATCGGGGAGCACGTTCGCCACGGGGGTCCACCGGAGGGTGAGTAAAGTTATATGTTTAAATTATTTTTTAAATATTTTTTTATGACTTTTACTGTATGTATGATTGTGTATAAAATCCGAGTCCGTTTTTTCAGCACATTTTTTGTGCTGAAAAACTCAGCTTATACACGAGTATATACGGTATTTACCACTTATCTATAAGGTTTATACAGTATGACTTAAAATTGCATATTCTGCTCCCCACACATTACAAAAAAACATGAAGTAAAGAGGCCCTGAAGTTTTATATTGTGAGATAGTAGAAGAACCTTTTGTGTATACAGACATATTATTGGTTGCGGTAATTAATGCGTTTTTGTGTTTTTTCCCTGCACCTATTGGGGCAGATTTATCAAACTGTAAATGACTAACTTCTGTGGGAATATGCCCCCAATCTGTCTAAAAGTCCTTCCATTAAATTTATCAATGGTTTTATACAGTATTTAGATACTTTTTTGACTTTTGACTACAATTCTGGTGCATTTTTCTAAATTAAAGGAAATCTACCCCCAGGATGAAGGATTGTAAACTGAGCACACTGACATACTGATTTGTGCCCCCTTTGGCAGGTTCTGCTCCTGTTTTTTTTTTTTTTAATCTTTAAAATTATGGATATAAGCCTGAGGGACTCCAGGCTCCATTAACACCAATGGAGTCGGGCTATTTTGCTTAATTTTAAAAGCCTTTTTCTCCAAAAACAGGGCATAAGATACTAAGAGAAGAGCAGATCCTGCCAGAGGGGGCACACACCAGTATGTAAGTGTGCTTGGTTTACAATCCTTCATCCTGGGGGTAGATGTCCTTAGCCAGTGAATAAAAGGTGGAACGTTAAATTAGGCAGTCATCAAGCATCAGACATTGATAAATGAGTGTAGTAGCTGTATCCTCTATAGTAAGTGTCTTTGTATATAATCTAAGTTTCCTGTAACTTCCTGTACAATTTCCTCGCTGTTTCTAGATCCTCTGATTGATGTCATTTATTTCAGATGCAGTTTCAATGTCCAAACCAGGAATGGACTAAGAAAAGGAGGATGAGTAGCACCGTCAGTTATATGTTCTCATCCATTCTAATCCACACCGTTTTGCTTCAAAAACTGCACCAGGAAAACTGACCATGGGAACACCCCCTCATGTTTCCTTTCGTGGACACAAATCTGCGCATGTGCACACAAGTTGCCTGGCTCGTTATAACACACAGCTATGATTAGTCTCTGTGCACTAAGAGCCATACACCTGTGCGACACCAACATGACCATTGACAGATTTGTTATCTACTGGAAGTAAACGAGATTCTATTGAGTGACAGCACGCAGAGATCTAGACAAATGTGAGGAAAACTGATAATGAAGGTACATTGAAACCAAGGCAATTCTAACTATCATGATAGAAGTATATCCCTTTTCGGAAATTATTTTGTGGCCCGAAATGTTATAAATTTAATTCCTCCTATATGCAAATTCTAAAGAGGACTTAATGGGGTGTGGAGTAAGCCGGAGTGAGTACCTGTGCGACTATACACGACCGCGTAGCCTCTTGCGTGCACCTAACATTCATAAAAGGTCTGGCCACAAAAACTTAGCCCTGAAAAGGCTATACTATATACATAGAGGAACCTGCAACAGGAGCTATTTTAATAGTAGAGCCGTTGGGTGGTAGGTTTCCTTTACTCGGTTTGTTTAAAAAGCTTTTAGTCCCCATAATCCCATGACCACTTTCACAATTGATTAATTTTTTCCGGACATCTCAATCAGAGTTGATTATCCATTTAAATATTTCTAATATGAAGAGTTAATGGGTTCTCCAAGTATATGGTTCCCTATTCACAAAGTATAGAGTGGAAAAGAGCTGATTGGTGAAAGTTCTCCTGCCTGGGATCACCACTAATCACGCAGAATGCGGACTCTCCAGTGTTTGGGGATCTCGCTTCACTAAGAGGTGGAGCGGAAGTGTTGAGCATGCACTGTTACTTTCCATTCAAATGTAGGGGAATGCAGGAGTTATAACAATTACCGTGTTCTGAGTACCTTGAGCTCGTAGACGTGAGATTTCAGAGAGCGCCGGGGCGCATGTTGTCTGGGGTACACTATGGGATAGCGGCCCGACCCTGTACTGCTCAATCATGCAATAACTCACGGGTACGGCGCTTCTAGGTTTCCGGTGGGCGCACCCCAGTTTGCGTTCCGCACAAACTCCGCGCACTTTACTTCATTTCCGTAGTGCTAGCTCTCTTGTTAACTACCCCTTTATCAAGACACGTAGTTTTTTACCAGCTCAAAACTTGACCTCCACTTTTACTCGATTTTCAATATGCTGCCACATGTATCACGATAATTGGTTTTCACACTCTTCGGAACGCTTATACATTATCTGGGTGTTTTGATTTTGAGAAATGTTTTCCGTGTGAACTTGTATTCATGCTTAGTTATAAAAGTTAAGTGATAAGTTTTGCGTTTCGTTCCTGAAAAAAGTGAAAATGTGGCCAAAAGTTGTAAACAAAATCTTAATGTTCCAAGTTTGAAATGTTTGCTTCCAGAACAGATGTTTAAAAACTACCCCAAAACAGTTTGATAATAACATTACAGAATATCTGCTTTCTGTGGGATGATATTTTATGCTGTCGGTCATTTTTCTAGGAGTTATCAGGTGCCAGAAATAGGTGCGATTTTTATGTATTTCATGTGGGAAGAAAATGCACAACTCACATTTGAGGGACAACTCAGCTTTAAGTGAGTTGAGAGGCCTAATATAGTTAAACCCAATAAATGACCACACTATAGCAACAATTAACCCCTCCAATGTATGTACAAACAACTTATATTAAGTCTATGAACCTTTAAGGGTTTCACAGGGTTAAAACCATATGGCCTGCGATTTAGAAACTATAGAATTTTTTTGGAAAAAAGACATTATTGGCAAACCAAAACAATGACATTTTTAGAAATAAATGAAATGCTGATGATGAATTAACGCCACTTGCAACGCTTGATGCCCAATTCCTCCCGAGTGTTAACTGAACCCCTATGTGGGTCGGGAAACTGCTGTTACGGGCGCACGGCCGACCACCCCGCCGAGTATAGTAGTATAGAATGTAATGGAGCGCGCAGTCCAGCAGAATTTGGATGTCACATGTACGACATAGAAAGGGGGAGTTGTGTGTGGGAAGGAAACACTGTGTGAGGCCTTATATGTACGGGATGGCGTACAATGTATCAGGATAAGTTATTTTGGAAGTCTCTAAAGCTGTTCATGAGATTGTTATTAACTAGTTCAAGGGGGGACACAAACAAAAATATTTGGATTGTTAGACATTATGTTTTTCCAAGCTAAAAGTAACGTAAAAAATAAGATTATATCTTTTTCTTGGTTTCAATACGAGTGCCGGCTTGATGGTATGCGGGTGGGGCTGATGGTGTGATATCTCATTTATAACTAGTTTTCTTAGTTTGCCTCAATTTTCCTTCGAGGCAAAACCAATATTGGAGAAAGAAAAACGCATGTTTTACGATTGACACTTTCAAGGCCATAACGTCTGTATTTTTCGTTGTCAGATCGGTCGTTGAGGTTCATTTTATGCTGGGAAAAAAACGGTTATTGTTCTTTTCAGGCGTAATAATTAGGGAACGTAAACTTTTTTGATGCCCTTTTTAGAACATTTTTTGTGATGGTGTTTGATGGGAAGGAAAAGGTATATTATGGGAAGTTTTTCGAGTTTTTTTTTAACGGAGTTCACCGAGAGGGTTCAAGATTGATTTCTAGATTTATTGTAACCGATGTAAGACGGACGCGGTGGTGTGCGTGTGTGAGGAGGGGGTGGGGGTGGGGTGGGTTGTACCAAAGATGTACGGGGTTGTGTGTTTTCTTTACTTTATTTGCAGGGGAGGGGGGACGGGGGAGATGGAGGGGACGGTGAGGGGAGGGAGGCGAATTGAGAGAGAAAAAGAGGAAGGGGGGGTGGAAGGCGGGGACCAGGGGACCGAGGGGCTAGAATAAGATGATCATTACCGATCGCTTATTCAAGCCTTTTCACTGCAATACACTGGATTGCAGTTTGCAATACAGTAAGGAAACTGAAGCCATGCCGAGACATGCTCAGTGACAAAAAGCCGCGCGGGTATGCAAGGAGGAGGGAACCCTGCGAAAAGAGAGGACAGAAGACAGCCTCGGGTGACTCGCGGAACAAGGGGGCTGAGGAAGGAGGGATCGGACTCCCCCGATCCCGGGTGTATGGGTCTAGTGCCGGGTCTGGCTGTGATATCACACCCGGCGGCACCAGCGAGACCGGGGTTTTTTGGCACTGAAAACTTCTTCTGACGCGCAGCCGTAGGTAGAAGGCGTACGCGTAAGAAGAGTACATTTATGACCGCAGGGTTATTTATTAAAGAAGCCGATAGGGGCGGGGGGGTCAGTACAGGGGTTAAGCTGAATTCTCAAGCCCACAGGGACTGGTGAGTACAGATCTGTGATTGTGAACTTATAAAAGCAATCACTTCTGGGGTTTTCCCACAAAAGGAAATCTTCAATTTCACCTCGCCTAGTTGCTGTTATGTATTAAACAATAAAGATCATTGTACCCTTAACAATTTTTACTCCGTTTATTTGACTGTTTTAGCTCCAAACGGCTCTATGATGATCTGTGCAAAATCACAGGGTGCTGGGGCGGGGCGCCGATCTAAGCAGATCATGATGAACCAATCTAAGTTCTGTGGGGGGGACAATGTGGGTTGACGGTCATGCGTACAGGTGGTTATACAATTCATAGGGATGTATGACAGGGACTAAACAACGGACACGTAGAGAGAGAGATTGAGAAGGGTCAGAAAGGACATTGTAGAGGACACACACATCGTTTTGCTCACATCTGTGTTCTACAGAGTAGGTCGGACCTGCATCCCTTTCCCCGGATCACGTATTATTCTTTTCTTTCCTTTTGTAGTTTGCAGCTGTATCTTCTCACAACTCTCTGCAGGAAAAGTGCATACGTGTATGTGTCTCTAAGCTCAATAAGGGGGCGTGGCTACAGGCACAAGACACAGAAATCTCCATCATCTGCACAATCTCCACAAACATTCAAGATGGCGGCCAATGCCCTGAATCTGGAAGTTACAGGGTCGGAATATAGGGCCAATCTGAACACTGTTGTAAGCAGGACTGATAGAGACAGGTGGAATATACTGTGAAATGATCTGCACTGTGGGGAATAAAAAACCCCTTTGACGTTTCATGAAACACGTTTAAATTGTACAAAGTAGGCCCCCAATTTTACCTAAATTTCTCTGAAGGGTTCAACTATGATTGATTTTTTCTTCAATGTGTGGCCCAGTGTTTACAAACCCTTGTTTTTTCGAAGCGGTTATAAATATTTTATTGGGAACTGCATATGACATTGATTGATGACATTGCGAAAGAATCAAACGGAAGGAGTGCATGTTTTTTCCACTGTTACTGTATTGTGTAGTCCCAGGCATTATATTTGCTACTGCTAGGCTGAGGAGGTAATATATGGCATATGACCTGCAGCAATACTTATTAGCTACTGAGAGTTATTCTTTCTCCAGCCTCATGTACCCTGGCCGACTGGAAAACATTGTGCAAACATCATTTTAAATTATCAATGCTAATCTTGCTTTATAAATACCCTATGATCTCATTAAGTGTTAAATCAAAAATAAAAGCTACACAATTTAGACCAATTCTGGAAGGGACCCAGGCCTTTTTAAGAGCATTAAAATAAAGTTCACAATATCCAGCCTTTACGAAAAAAAAAAAATAGCTGGAGGCGTGAGGGAAAAACAATTATATTTTCACTTAACCTTCTCATGGGCTGTAAGCTTTCTGTTGGATGAAATTATAACACGGATTAGAACTAAGTAATATTCTCACCAAAGTTAAATCTACCAAAAAAAAATTACCGTATATAAAAAAAACCCCCCGTAATATGCATTTAATTGTTTCTATTGTGACATAGAAACCTATTTACGAGAATTGCCAAAACGCTGGCTCTATCCAAAATAATCACATGAGATCATTCAAGAAAGACTGATTATCGACACCACTTCTCTAGAATATGCAAGTCAATTGCAAACTGCAAAATCTCTGTTAATGCGAAAGTGAAAAGAAGCAATTTACATAAAAGACCTCCAGATTTTCCATTTTTTAAAAAAAAAATCATCTTTGAGAAGAAAAAGATCTGGTTGATCCTGATGCTTCGATGTGGCTCATTTGTGGGACCATTCTAAAAGTTGAATGTTTGAAGAGTTATTGGGACCAATAAAAAGTTGAATGAGACCACAAGGGGCATCTCGGGGTCTAGAAGAGATTCAGCTGATTTAATCTAGCACCACCATCACAGACAACCAAGGCTGATGCCACCACCACAGTGATATACATGTTCTTACATCCAGATTTTCTGCAAGCGGTCTAGGTTGCTTAGGGGGACAATATTGGGAATCCTCTGCTACAATGTTGTGTCTACTGAAAATGCAATAAAAGCTAGAAAAGAGAATCATATCCTCTCTGTCATAATACCAACTTTTCAAATGTATAAATGGCCATTGGCAATAGGCATATTATTTATATCTTCTTAGGGACAACGACGCATGAAAACTGACTGGTTTGACTTGGCACAACCTCAGACGGTCTCCATACCCGCAAAGGTTGTTGGCATATCAATTTTGGGGTGAAGCTTCCAAACGCCTGTCGTCTCACTTACAAGAAACTGACATACGTGAGAAAAAGAGAAGAAAACGATTCAATCATTGTTATGAGCCATTTGGAAAACTCAGTTCAAGCATTATTTTTTTTGACCAACCCTCCCCGAAAGGTAGAACAGTACATCAGGTTAGTAGTAGCCCTGAGAGGTATACATTCCATAAGGGAATTTCATTATAGTTGTTACAGGCAATTAGTCTATTTTGACCATGAAAATAGAAGATCTGACTCTTATCCTACTATAGCCAGCAAGTTATGAAGACACGACCAGGAGTAAACAGATTGTATGTACATGAGTATAACCTTATACAGATTATACAAAGGGGGCACATTTACCAGAGGGTCCGCCACACCGCATGTTCTGCGGGTTTCCCTACTTATTTCCATTTATGCCGCCAAAAATTTAACGGGTGGTGGCGCACCCGAGTGGATTTTGGCGCAATTCACGCCGATTTTCATGCAACAAAAGTGGGGGGCAGGCCTTCGGGAAAAACCAAGACTGATTCGGACCAAGCGTTGGCGATTTAAAATTCAAAATTGCGTCGCAAGAACATGCACTCAACATACACCAGGAAAGAAGAAGGTGAACTCCGGCGGACATGGCGGGGGGCGAGGAGGAAGAAGGAAAAGGGAAAAAAAGGGGCAAGGGAAGAAACAGAAGCGACACATGCAGGATATAGCGGGGGGTGAAGGCCTTCATCCTCTTCGGACAACCTTAACTTGGGCCATCAAGAAAGGGACGGGTAAGAAAGTGCCCCATCATAGTAATGTCCCTTTATAGAAGCAATTCTAGAGAGGATTAGGATATGCAGATTTTACATAGTATCCTGTCTCATGCAGATGTTATTGACAGGAGGGAGTTTAGCCAGATATGCTGTGTCTGTTTGGTAGACATCTGTTATAGCCAGCAGGAGTAGATTAGCAGGTGGAATCTATGTTTTTGGGAACAAGCTTTAATAGTAGAACTTACATTTTTGATTGATAGTGTTGTTTTTCATATGTTATTAATTGGATTGTCCTTTGACTAACCACTTGAAAGGATGACTACTTTTAGACATAGAAATAGAAAGGTTTATTATAAAATAAATCTTTGTGGATGCGCTTGCGAGGGACTGCCTAATTGTGACATGTTCCCTTTGTAAAGCACTCTATTTTTCTTTGTTTTTAAACAATTAAGAGCAAAATGACGAATCAAAGTCTGGATAAATCATGTATATATAAAAGGGGGCAATTCATACGACATTATTGAAAAAATAGTTCAATTAACAAATTTGCCCGATTCAAAATATGATAACAGTTTTCAATGCGTTTAACCACTTGTAACGGGAAAATAGCGCCCAAAAGTCCAAAAAATGGCACTTATTTTACCATTTTGAAAAATATAACAAATCGATAACAAGTGATTAAAAGGGTGTACAGTCTAAAAATGAATTAATTGAAAATATTAATCAAAATTTTCGCAAAAATGACACCCCCACCACAGCTCCGTACACCAAAGTATAAAATCGGTTTTATAGCGCCAGAACCAGAAGTTGGGCACAAAAAATAAAAAAAAAAATTATTTTTGATACAGGAGGTTTTCAGTTTTGTAAATGTATGAAAACATTATATAACCCTATACAAATTTGGTTCATCCCCTTAACGTACACCCACGAAGAATAAAGTAGACATGTCATTTGGGGCGTGTTGTGAAAGAACTGAAAATCAAAAACCTAGGTTTGTATGCGGTTGGAAAAGGGGGTAGGGTTGGTAGTCGTATCCGGCGGAACTTATACTTAACTCTATATTTTATCAGGAAGTTAGGGGGGTGTCTATTACACAGGGTCGTTTTATTATATGCCGAATATAAACGCCGGTAACATTAAGGAAAAGAAGATGGACAATTCTGTTTCTGCTGGTTCTGTGCAGGATTGGCAGTGTAAATAAGGTTGTGCTTGATTGTATTTATTTGTAGGAATATAACATAGATTCTTTTCTGTATTTCCCAACTATTAACAAACAAAACCAAACAAGGGAAATACCTGTGTGAGAATTCTGAAAAGGGGTTATTATACGCGGTTGTGGTTGGTAAAAATTTTTTTTTTGTAATGGGCAGGGCTGGGGAGGGCTAGTTAAACATATAAAAATGTACTGACATCATCCGGCGCAGCCGATGGCCCGCGACCGCGGTTCCTTCGATCCGGCCTCCTTGTTGTGTAAAGGGGCACGGAAGCCGCGCACAGGGAAGATGTTGGAGCCCAATACTCTGGATTATTAAACAGTAATAGTCATGCAGTTTTCCTGTATTCTTCCTGTATCAATTCCTCGCAGTTTTCTAGATCTCTGCTTGCTGTCATTATTTCAGATGCAGTTTTTGATGTCCAAACCAGGAATGGACTAAGAAAAGGAGGATGAGTAGCACCTCTCAGTTATATGTTCTCATCCATTATAATCCACACCTGCTTTTGGCTTCAAAAACTGCACCAGAAAAACTGAACATGGTTTACTTTCAGTGGACACTATGTTTACTTTCAGTGATCACAAATCTGCGCATGTGCACACAAGTGCCTGGCTCGTTATAACACACAGCTCTGATTAGTCTCTGTGACACTAACGAGCCATACACCTGTGCGACACCACATGACCATTGACAGATTTTGCATCTACTGGAAGTAAACGAGCTTCCTTTTGAGTGACCGCAAGCAGAGATCTAGAAAACTGTGAGGAACTGATACAGAAGGTACATTGAAAAAAAAGCAATTATATCCCTTTTTAGGATAATCCCTTTAGTATAATTCCTTTAGTATATCCCTTTTTAGGATAATTCTTTTGTGGCCCAGAACTTTTATAAATTTTAATTCCTCCTATATGCATATTTCCTAAAGAGGCTACGGGGGCGTGGAGTAGCCGGAGCCGAGGCTACACGGTGCGACTACTACACGCCCCTGTAGCCTCTTGCGTTCCACCTAACATTCATAAAAGTTTTGGGCCACAAAAAAATTAGCCCTGAAAAGGGCTATACTACTATACATTAGAGGAACCTGCCACCGGATCTACCTTAATAGGTAGATCCATGGTGGTAGGTTTCCTTTAATTGGTTTGTTTAAATAAGCTTTTAGTCCCCATACTCCAATGACCACTTTCCAATTGCTTAATTCTTTATGGACATCTCCATACAGAGTTGAATTATCCATTTAAATATTTTCTAATATGAAGAATTAAACGGGTTCTCCCAAGTATATGGTATCCCTATCCAAAGTATAGAGGAAAAATAGCTGATTGGTGAAAGTTCTACTGCTGGGATCACCACTGATCACGAGAATGGGACTCTCCAGTGTTTGGGGATCTCGCTCTCACTAATAGGTGGAGCGTTAGGTTGAGCATGCACTGTTACATTCCATTCAAATGTATGGGAATGAAGGAGTATACAATTACCGTGTTCTGCTACCTCTGAAAGCTCCCATAGACGGTGAGTTTTCAGAGAGCAGCAGGGCGCATGTTTGTCTGGGGTACCAGAAGTCGGACCTTACTTAATCAGCTAACAGGGCCTGTGGGTAGTTTAGCTTTCCAAATCGCACTGATAGGTTCCCTTTAAGATGATTCTCCAGCTCCACAATGGACTGGTTAAGCTACAGATCTGGAATTGTGAATTCTAAAGCAATTCACTTTCTTGGGGTTCTCCCACAAAAGGAAATTCTCACATTTCAATTGCCTAGTGATGTTAACACAATAAAGATCATTTTAACCCCTTAACAATTTTACTCAGTTTTATTGCTGTTTTAGCTCCTATCACCATATTAGGGAACGTAACTTTTTTGATCACTTTTTAGAACATTTTTTGTGATGGTGTTTGATGGAAAATTGTATATTATGGGAAGTTTTTCGAGTTTTTTTTAACGTAGTTCACCGAGCGGGTTCAATATTGATTTAGATTTATTGTACAGATTAATACGGACGCGGTGATACCAAATATGTACGTGTTTTTGTGTTTTATTTACTTTATTTGCATTTTATGTGTTACTGGGGAGATTATGGGACTTTTATTTTATTTATTTAATTATATTATAAAAAGATTAAATTTTTTTTTTTAACTTCTTTTACACTTTCTACTTCTTGGCTAGAATAAGTGATCATCCGATCGCTTATTCAAGCCTTTACACTGCAATACACTTGTATTGCAGTGTATATTGTAAGTAACTGAGCATGCTGAGCATGCTCAGTTACACACAGCCGGGTCCTGCCAGGAGGCGGAACCCGGCACAGAGAGGAGCCGACAGCCTCGGGTGACTCGTCGGAACCCGGGGCTGAGGCAGGAGGGATCGGATCCCCCGATCCCGGGTGTTAGTGCCGGGTCTGGGCTGTGATATCACAGCCCGGCACCAGCGAGACCCGGTGTCCCGAAAACTTCTTCTGACGCGCCGCCGTAGAAAGGCGTACGCGTCAGAAGAAGTACCTTTAATGACCGCCGTAAAAAGCCGATAGGGCGGTCATTAAGGGGTTAAGATGATTCTCCAGCCCCACAGTGGACTGGTTAAGCTACAGATCTGGAATTGTGAATTCTAAAGCAATTCACTTTCTTGGGGTTTTCCCACAAAAGGAAATTCTCACATTTCAATCGCCTAGTGATGTTAACACAATAAAGATCATTTTAACCCCTTAACAATTTTACTCAGTTTTATTGCTGTTTTAGCTCCTATCACTCTCTATGATGATCTGTGCAAAATCACAGGGTGCGGGCGGGGCCTATCTAAGCAGATACATTATGACCCATCTAGTTCTGTGGGGTGACAATGTGGTTACATTATCATGGTACAGGTGTATATACACTTCATCTGGATTCTGACATTGTACTAACCCACTGACACCTAGAGAGAGAGATGAGAAGGGTCAGAGATCCATTAGATTACACACACAGCGTTGCTACATCTGTGTTCTCACAGATCGTGTCTGCCTGCCTCCCCCTTTTCCCCGGATCACTTATCTCCTTGTAGTTTGCAGCTCGTCTCTTCTCACAATCTCCTGCCAGGAAGTGAATCAGTGTATGTGTCTCTCAGCTCCATACAGGGGGCGTGGCTACAGGCACAAGACACAGAAATCTCATCTGCACAATCTCCCACAAACATTCAAGATGGCTGCCACCTGACCCTGAATCTGAAGTTACAGGGTCGGATCTAGGGCCACTGAAACTGTGTACAGCAGGACTGATAGAGACAGGTTGGAATTATATCTGTGAACTGCTGCATGTGGGAATACCCCTTTGACGTTTCATGAAAACGTTTAAATTGTACAAAGTAGGCCAATTTTCACCTCGTATTTCTCCGAAAGGGTTCATACTATGATGATTTTTTCTTCAATGTGTGTCCCAGTGTTTATAAACCCTATTTCGAGCGGTTTAAACATATTTTTTGGGAACTGATCTGCCATTATTGATGACATTGCAAAAGAAATAAAAGGAAGTGCTATGTTTTTTCCACTGTACTGTATTGTGTAGTCCCAGCATATATTGCTCCTGCTATGCTGTAGCGGTAATATATCTGCATATGACCTTCAGCAATACTTATTAGCCTACTGAGAGTTATTCTTTTCTTCACAGCCTAATGTAACCCTGCCGACTGGAAAACATTGTGAAACAGTCATTAAATTATCAAATGCTAATTTGCTTCTAAATACCTCTGCATCTCATTAAGTGTATCAAAAATAAAAGCTACAAATTTAGACAACATTCTGGCAGACATGGCCTATTTTAAGAGCTTAAACTAAAGTCACAATAACAGCCTTATACGAAAAAATAGCTGGAGGGTTGAGAAAAACACTTCTATTATTTTTCACTTCACCTTCTCCTGGCTGTAAGCTTTCTGTGAAATTATAACAAGGATTAGAACTATAATATTCTCACAAAGTTAAAATCTACAAAAAAAAATGACCGTATATAAAAAAAAAAAACCCTTAATATGCATTTAATTGTTTAATGTGGCATAGAAACCTATTATTACGATAATTTGCCGAAACGGTGGCTCTATCCAAAATAATCTACATGAGATCATTCCTGAAGACTGTTCTCGCACCACTTCTCTAGAAGTCCAATTGAAACTGCAAAATCTCTGTTACTGGAAATGTGAAAGAGCAATTTACTAAAAGCATCCAGATTCCATTTTTAAAAAAATCCCTTCTAAAAAATAAAAGATCTGGTGATCCTGATGCTTCGATGTGGCTCATTTGTGGGACCATTTCTAAAAGTTGAATGAGAAGTTATTGACCCATAAAAGTTGAATGAGACCACAAGGTGCATCTTGGGTCTAGAGACTTCAGCTGATTTAACTAGCACCACCATCACAGACACCACTGCTGCATGCCACCAACCACAGTTGATATACATGTTTCTTGCCTACAGATTTTTCTGCAAGCGGTAGGTTGCTTAGGGGGACAATATTTAGATCCTCTGCTTACAATGTGTGTTCTCTGAAAATGCATAAAAGCTAGAAAGAGAGTAATATCCTCTCTGTCATAATAAAAATTTTCAATTTATAAATGGCATCTGGTCAATAGGGAATATATTATATCTTCTTAGACAAACGAAGCAATGAAAACTGGACTGGTTTGACTTTGGGACAAGCCTTCAGAAGGTTCCCATCCCCGCAAAGGTTGCATATCAATTTTGGTTAAGCTTCCAACGCCATTCCTGTCTCACTTACAAGAACTGACATACAGTGAGAAAAAGAGAAACACAGATTCATCATTTGTATGAGCATTTGAACACTCAGTTCAAGCATTTTTTGTGACCACCCCTCCCCTAGAGGTAGATACAGTACATCAGGTTAGTAGTAGCCTTTGAGAGGTATACATTTCACTAATTAATTTCATTATAGTGTACAGGCATTAGTATATTTATGACCATGAAAATATGAAGATTGTACTCCATATCCTACATATAGGCAGCAAGTTATGAAGCAGCAGGAGCTAAACAGATTGTACTGTACATGATTATACTTATCAGATTATACATAGGGGCACATTTACCAAGGGTCCGCACACCGCATTTCCGTCGGGTTTCCCTACTATTTCCGATTTGTGCCGCATTTAACGGGTGGCGCACCCGATTGGATTTTGGCGCAATCACGCCGATTTTCATGCAACACAAATTGGGGGGCATGGCCGTCGGACAACCAGACTGATTCGGACCAAGCGTGGGATTTAAAATTCAAATTGCGTCGCAAGACATGCACTCACATACACCAGGAAGAAGAAGGTGAACTCCGGCGGACCTGAGCGGGGAAGTGACACATGCAGGATATCGGGTGACGGACTTCATCCTCTTCGGACAACTTACCTTGGGCATCACGACAGGACCGGGTAAGTAAATGTGCCCCATAGTGTCCCTTCTATAGACAGCAAGTTATAGAGCAGGATAGACTATGCAGATTATACATAGTATCCTGTTTATATGCATCATGTTATAGAACAGGAGGAGTTTAGCAGATTATGCATCGTGTCCTGTTTGTAGACATCATGTTATAGAGCAGGAGTAGCTTAGCAGGTGGATATCTATGTTTTTGGGAAAAGCTTTAATATAACTTACATTTTTGTATTGATAGTGTTGTTCTTCATACGTTTAGTAATTGGATTGTCCTATTGACTAACCAAGTGACAGGATGACTACTTTTATACATAGAAAGGTTATAATAAATCTTTTTGGATGCTGCTTGCCGATTGGACTGCGTAATGGTGACATGTTCCCTTAAAGCACTCTTTTTTTTCTTTGTTTTTAAACAATTAAGAGTGAAATGACGAATCAAAGTCTGATAAATCATGTATATAATAAAAGGGCAATTCATAGAAATTATTAAAAATAGTCAAATTAAGTAAACTTAAGTCTCATGATTAATCGTTACAACTTGTTTGTTGTATATGTCAGTGTACAGCACAACACTATTAGCATAGCAAGCCTTCAGGCTAGTCATTGTAATTAGAAAGGAAGTACCGTATATTCCGGCATATAAGACGACTTTTGAAGACAGAAAAATCTTCTGTCTGGTCTGGGGTCGTCTTATAGGCTGGTAATTGACCCTCCGCCGTGTATTCACAGCGGCGGTCGGGTCGCGCTGCATGGAGAGGGCTCACGGGCTGAGCCCTCTCCATAGCATATTGCAGCAAAGGCTTACCGGTAACACCCGCGATCGGTGCTAGCAGGGTGTTTTCACAGCGATGGCTGCCGGCAAAGCTGCCGGCAGCCTCAAAAAGGTAGCGCCGCATGGGCGCCGCCATCTTACCTGGGATCGCCGCTCCCCGTGACGTCATCTTCCGAAGACCCGAGGCTATTTTGTTTTAACCCCTTCATTACAATGTGCTGATAACATATTGTAATGAATGAGGAGGAAAATCCGCGGTCAGGTCGGTCATTAAGGGTTTAGAGATTCTCCAGCCCCACATGGACTGTTAAGCTACAGTCTGGAATTGTGAATTCTAAGCAATTCACTTTCTTGGGTTGCCCAACAAACAGGAAATCTCACACTTTCAATCAGTGACTCTAAGTGTTTACACACATAAAGAGCTTCCCAAAGTTAACTGTGTAACCCCGTTACTCATTTTACTCAGTTTTATTATTGCTTTTTAGACTCCTATCCTCCTATGTGCTCGTGCAAAATCCACAGTGGTGCGGGGGGCGGGCCTCATCTCAGCAGACATATATGACCCATCATCGTTTCTGTGGGTACAATGTTTTACAGGATCAGGGTACAGGTTATTACACTTAATCGTATTCTGCATTGTACTAAACCCACGACACCTCTGAGAGAGAGATGAGAAGGTCAGAGATCCATTAATTACACCACAGCGTTGCTACAAACTCGTGTGTCTCACAGATCGTGTCTGCCTGCCTTCCCCCTTTTCCCCGGATCACCTTATCTCCCTTTGGTGTTCAGCTCGTCTCTTCTCATCAATCTACTGCTCAGGAAGGTGAATCCGTGTATGTGTCTCTCGACTCCATACAGGGGGCGTGGCTACAGGCACCCAAAACACGACTCTCATCTCACCAATCTCCCACAAACATTTCAAGATGGCTGCCACCTGACCCTAATCGAAGTACCGGTCGGTATTCTATGGGGCCACTGAAACTGGTTTACACAGGACTGATAAGAACCGGTGTGAATTATATCTGTGAACTGCTGAATGTGGGAATACCCTTTGACGTTTCATGACAACTTGTAAATGGTACAAAGTGCCAACAGTTTTTCACCTCATTATTTTCTCTGAAAGGGTTCATACTTGATGATTTTTTATTCAAGTGTGTCCCAGTGTTTTACAAACCCTATTTCGACAGGTTTTTTTTTTTTTAAACATTTTTTGGGAACTGATCTGCATAGTTGATGACAATTGCGAAAGAAAAATACGGAAGTGCTATGTTTTTCCACGTGTATGATTGTGTAGGTCCCAGCATATATTGTCTCCTGCTATGCTGTAGCGGTAATATTCTGCATATGACTTCAGCATACTTATTAGCCTACTGAGAGTTATTCTTTTCTCACAGCCTAATGTAACCCTGCCGACTGGAAACATGTTGAACGTCATTAAATTATCAAATGCTAATTGCTTTAAATACCTCTGCATCTCATTAAGTGTATCAAAATAAACAGCTACAAATTAACACATTCTGGCAGACAGGGCCTATTTTAAGAGCTTAAACTAAGTCACAATAACTCCTTAACGAAAAAATAGCTGGAGGGTTAGAGAAAAACACTTCTATTATTTTTCACTTCCACATATCCTCTGTAACTTTCCTGTGAACTCCATTAACAAGGATTAGAATAATATTCTCCACACAAAAGTTAAAACTACCAAAAAAATTACCGTATATAAAAAAAACCCCCCTTAATCTGCATTTAATGTTAATGTGACATAGAAACCTATTATTCGATAATGTGCCAAAACGCTGGCTCTACCAAATAATCTACATGAGATCATTCCAGAAGACTGTTCCGCACCACTTCTCTAGAATATGCAAGTCCATTGAAAACTGCCAAATCTCTGTTACTGGAAAGTGAAAAGAGCAATTTACTAAAAGCATCAGATCCCATTTTAAAAAAAATCTCTTCTAGAATAAAAGATCTGGTGATCTGATGCTTCGATGGTGGCTCATTTGTGGGACCATTTCTAAAAGTTGAAGTGAAGTTATGAACCATAAAGTTGAATGAGACACAAGGTGCATCTCGGTCTAGAGACTTCAGCTGATTTAACTAGCACCACCATAACAGACACCACTGCTGCATGCCACCAACCACATTTGATATAATGTTCTTTACCTACAATTTTTTGCAGCGGTAGGTTGCTTAGGGGGACAATATTTGGATCCTCTGCTTACAATGGTGTTCTCTGAAAATGCATAAAGCTAGAAGAGAATATATCCCTCTCTGTATAATAAAAATTTTCATTTATAAATGTCATACTGGTCAATAGGGAATTATATATCTTCTTAACAACGAAGCAATGAAAACTGGAACTGGTTTGACGTTGGCACAGCCTTCAGAAGGTTCCCATCCCCGCAAAGTGTGCATATCCAATTTGGTTAAGCTTCCACACGCCATTCCTGTCTACTTACAAGAACTGACATACAGTGAGAAAAAAGAAACACAGATTATCATTTGTCATGAGCATTTGAAAAACTCATGTCAAGCATTTTTTGTGCACCCCCCCCCTACAGGTAGATACAGACATCAGTTAGTAGTAGCCTTTGAGAGGTATACATTCCCTAGGAATTTCATTATTAGTGTACAGGCATTAGTATATTATGACCATGAAATATGAAGATGTACTCATATCCTACATATAGGCAGCAAGTTATGAAGCAACGGAGCTAAACAGATTGTACTGTACATGATTATACTTATCAGATTATACAAAGGGCACATTTACAAGGGTCCGCACACCGCATTTCCGCGGGTTTCCCTACTATTTCCGATTTGTCCGCATTAACGGGTGGGCGCACCCGATGGATTTTTGGCGCAATCACGCCGATTTTCATGCAAACAAATTGGGGGCATGGCCGTCGGCCAACCAACTGATTTCGGACCAAGCGTGGGATTTAAAATTCAAAGGTCGTCGCAAGACATGCACTCACATACACCAGGAAGAAGAAGGTGAACTCCGCGGGACCTGAGCGGGAAGCGACACATGCAGATATCGGGTGACGGACTTCATCCTCTTCGGACAACTTACCTGGGCATCACACAGGACCGGGTAAGTAAATGTGCCCCATAGTGTCCCTTTCTATAGACAGAAGTTATAGAGCAGGATAGACTATGCAGATTATATAGTATCCTGTCTATATGCAGCTCATTGTATAAGAACAGGAGGAGTTTAGCATTATGCATCGTGTCCTGTTTGTAGACATCATGTTTATAGAGCGAGTAGCTCTTACAGTGGAATCTAGTTTTTGGGACAAGCTTTAATAGAACTTACATTTTTGTTTATGATAGGTTTGTTTTTCATATGTTTAGTAATTGGGATTGTCCTATTGACTAACCAATTGACGGAGTGGACTACTTATTATACATAGAAGGTTTAATAAATCTTTTTGGATGCTGCTTGCCGATTGGATGCCTAATGGTGACATGTTCCCTTAAAGCACTCTTTTTTTTCTTTGTTTTTAAACACTTAAAGAGCAAATGACGACAATCAAAGTCTGATAAAATCATGTATATATAAAAGGCAATTCATAGAAATTATTAAAATAGTCAAATTAAAATGCCCGATTCAAAATATGATAACAGTTTTAATGCGTTTAACCCTGTAACGGAAAATAGCGCCCAAATCAAAATGGCACTTTTTTTACCATTTTGAAAATATAAACAAATCTATAACAAGTGATCAAAAGGGTTGTACAGTCCTAAAATATAATTATGAAATATTATCAATTTCCGCAAAAAATGACACCCCCCCACAGCTCCGTCACCAAAGTATAAAATAGTTATTAGGCCAGAAGTTGGCAAAATAAAAAAATTATTTTTTGTACAGGATGTTTTCAATTTTTGTTAAATGTATGACAAATTTATATAACTATACAAAATTTGGTATCCCCTTAATCGTACCACCCAAAGAATAAGTAGACATGTCATTTGGGGCGTTTGTGAAAGACGTAATAATCCAAAACCCCGTGTTTGTATGCGTTGGAAAAGGGGTAGTCTTTACGGCGAATATATCTTAAACTTATATTTTTCAGGAAAGTAGGGGGGGGTCGTCTTATACACAGGTCGTTTTATATGCCGGAATAAACGGTAACATTAGGAAAAAGAATATGTGTACAAATTCTGTTTCTGCCTGGTTCTTTGCCAGGCTTGGAGTTATATAAGGTTGTGCTTGATGTATTTGTAGGAATAACATAGCTTTTCTGTTTTCAACTATTAACAAACAAAACAAACCAAGGAAACTACCTGTGTGAGAAATTCTTAAAGGGGTTATCCGGGTTTAAACATTTTTTATGGCGGGCTGGGAGGGCTAGTTAAACATAATAAACATGTACTTACCTCCTCCGGCGCCGCCGATGTCCCGCGCCGCGGTCCCTTCGATCCGTGCCCCTGTTTGTTTACAGGGGCACGGAAGCCGCGCACAGGGAGCTTCCGGTCCACGATGTGGACACCTCCTCCCATCCGTCCCTATCTCTCAGCGTTGTAAGCACTGGGAGATGGTGCGCATGGGAGCTGCCGGCCGGAAGCTCCCTGTGCGCCCTTGTACTGAAACCGGCGCACGAAGAAGACGGGCCGTGGCGCGGGACATCGGCAGCACCGGAGGAGGCAAGTACATGTTTATTGTGTTTAAATAGCCCTCCCCAGCCCGGCCATAAGAAATTTTTTAAACCCGGATAACCCCTTTAATTTTATAGTTCACACACTGGAAAACTAAAAAGTAGAAACTTATGATGTGCTTGTGCTACAAGTATTAAATGTGCACTTTACATAAGAAAAATTGCATGTTGTTTTATGAATTTTTACAGGGTTGTGGAGAAAACTAAAACCTAAAACCTAAAGCAGTATACAGAGAACATACACTAGAAAATTCTGCAAATGAGCAAATGTACATCCACGATCATCTAAAGTAAAGACCTACATCAGGAATAAAACAGACCGACAACCCTGCTTTTTTAAGTCCATGTATTGACTTCACAGAAAATAGACAAATCAAATAAATAACTGATTATGTTCATTATAAATGTTTTTAAGGCTATCTGTGCACATTGCAGATTAACATGCGGAAAAATCGACATGTAAATCCACATTAAAGGAAATTTCAATTCAATCAAAATCAATCATGATAAATCATAGACACTTACTCATAGATCCAGACACCATGAATGTGGTAATCTTCTTATATTTGTTATCCATGGCCTAAAATCAACTGTTATAATTAGGCTAATGAGCCTGAAGTGCCCTAGTTGGCGTTACCAGAGCCCATGCATTCTGTAGCGTTACGGGCTGTTACAATGAGTAGAGCAGGTCTCCCCACCCCCCTGTACTTCCTGCTTCTATATTACACAGGCAGGTGGAGGAAAGAGAGCAGGGGGTTGGGTAAGATGTGTTCTGTAATTCTGTAACAGCCTGTAATATTAAAAGTTAATTTTTAGAAGGAAGAAGGCCATTGATAACAAATGTAATAAGATTACCAATCATGATACTTCGATCTATGACTAAGTGCCCCAAATTTTTTATGCTTCATTTTGATGGTAGATTTCTTTTAAATATACAATTGTATGCAGAATCGACTTTAAAGGAGAAACTCCTAAGACACCGCTGAACAGCAGAAAATAGAAGCACAAAGCCAGAATAAAGCTACATGTGCCCCATTATGTAGCAAGGCTAGCTTACTCTGGAAATCCCACAATTCCAAAACACAAGGTAATTGCTCAAAGCACCATTGAGTGGGTAATTTAGCTCTCAATAATGTAGTAGGAGCAAATTTTTTGGTTATATATATGATCTATAAGTTTAAATGGATACATGTCCTCTAGCAGGCTTTCTCTCATCTACATCAAACAACAATGTGCTGTCAATTGTCATCTGCTGGATGTTTGAAACGTGTTGTGGTAGTCCGCAGGTCAGGCCTTATAGAGGAGAGTAATGAGGATGTCTGCAATGCTATCTTGCTTAGACTCACAATGAATCATTTACCTTTCCATGAGATTATCAGTAAAACTCATAAAGTAAACACAATGAAACTAAGCTTCACGCTGTAAGACTAAGAGCCACATATTTACTTGTGTATTTATAATATCAGATCTAATTCAGCCTAAATATTCTCTGACTAATTTGTTGACAAAGAGAACTTGCACATGTGTGATCCATAAAACTCAAATCTTACTCTGTAAGGGGACAGCAAAGTCTATAAATGTGATGTATTTATATGTGAAAGTGTTTAGTTCACATTTTCCTTATTTTAAACCTATATTGGATAAAAGGAGTTGGAATAACAACATTATCCCCTTATACTACCCCCGAAAAATGCCCCAAACCCAAGATTTGTCTACTTATAAGCGTATCCGTGAATTTTCTCTAAGAAATATCATCAGATTGATCACAGTATAAAAAGTCATTGGTGACATAAGGAAAAACTTCTTAGAACGACATGGAGATTCTTAAAGGGCTATTCCCACAAAGACAGATTCTAAATATATTCAGGTGTAACAAAATAACATTTTCAACGTGTGACCTGTGTGCTTGCGGCACACTAGTGTGCCGCGACACAAGGTTTGAGTGTGCCGCGGGAAAGTTCCCCGAACTACGCTGCCCCTTTGTAGAGCTCCTCCTTGTGTAGAGCTGCCCGTATTTCTGTGCCCATACTTACCTCCAAGCCCCGCGTCGCTCTGTAGCTCCTGCACCGCGCGCCTCTGGTCACGTGACTGACGCGACCTGACGTCAGGTCGCGTAAGTCCGTGACCAGAGGCCGCGCGTTGCAGGAGCTACAGAAGTGGGCGGATCGCCATTAGGATGGAAGGTACGTGACAAGACATCAAGGTAAGTATATAGGTTATTATTTGTATAGGAGGCACTAGGGTCTTTTTTTTTTATTAGTAAGGTAGGCTGGGGCTTTTTATTTGAAAGGGAGGCCTCTGGGGCCTTTAATAGGGAGCCTTGGGCCTTTTAATTAGTAAGGGAGGCCTCTAGGGCCTTTAATTAGTAAAGGGGCCTGGTAAGGACCTTGTTTAATTAGTAAGGGGGGGCTCTAGGGCCTTTTAACTAGTAAAGAGAGGCCGCTACGGGGCTCTTAATTTGTAAAGTGGTGCCTCTAGGGGCTCTTAATAGTAAAGGGAGGCCGCTAGAGGTTTTTAATTAGTAAAGGGAGGCAGCTATGGCCTTTTATTAGTAAGGGAGGCAGCTAGCCTTTTTATTAGTAAAGGAGGCAGCTGAGGCTTTTTATTAGGAACGGGGGTCAGCTAGGGCTTGTTGTTATAGTAAAGGAGGCGCTAGGGCTTTTTATTAGTACGAAGGAGGCAGCTATGGCCTTTTTATTAGGTAAAGGGCTGCCGCTAGGCTTTTTCTTATAAAGGGGGCCCGCAGGGCCTTTTTTTAGTAAAGGGAGGCCGCGCTAGGGGCTTTTTATTCACGTCAACAAGGGACGCGCTAGGGGCAATTTTAATTATAGTAAAGGACGGCACCGCTAGGGGCATTTAATTAGTAAAGGCGAGGCCGCTGGATTTGGGCATCCACTTTTATTCAGAAAGTGGAGGCTTTTTCATGACGGTTTTAGTGTACTTTTGTGCCTATACTTGTGAGTGGTGGTGTGCCCCCAGGATGTTCTAAGTATAAAAATTGTGGGGCCGCGGCTCAAAAATTGAAACATCACTCGGTCCTAATACTGTTACGAAACAAAATACAGTACTGTACGCAGAATAATTCCACCGTGCCTTATCAGTCAGCTGGTCTCTACAGATTTTGGTTACCTCGGGATCTGAGTGTAATCTTCTCTTCTGACTAGGGCTTGGGCACTTCGGCGATTTTTCTCATGAATGTTTCTCACTATCTGCATGCTGCAGTGTCTGTCTTCTCTCCTCCCCCTGCCTCAATCAAGCGCGCTACAAATGCAGACACACGCAGACCACTTCCTGGCCGGCAAGCAGCATTGCGAAGGGAACGGTACTCTACAGCTAGCTGAGAGATAAACTCTTGATACGCCCGGGAAGGAGTTTTTAGCAGAAGCTGACGTGTGTTTGCAGATCCATATGTAGAGATAGCTGAGCTAGAGCTAGAGTGTCGTCAATTGTTTCTCCATCTCATGGGATCTTCATCATCTGTCATCTCTATCTGTCTCACTCTCTTTCTTTGTCAGATACTGGTAGAATATTCAAAGCTAATGAAAGTGATGATAAACATGTACTCTGGAATCGAAGCACATTGTCCGCACACGGTATCTCATAGCACAGCAGGCATCATGTAGTGTCTTGGATAGTCCCCGCCCCACATCTGGAGTTTTACACTGATCATCACTGTAGTAGCAGCTTAAAAAGCAATAAAACTAAGTATTAAATTGAATAAAGTAAAGGTTAAAATTATTTTTATTGTGTAAACATCACTCGGGATCAAATCTGAGAACTTTAGTTTCATGGGAAAAACCCTCTTTGAAATTAATGTGGTTACCACTGAGCTCAGTTTTGTAATTAGAGGCTGTCTCTTCCACTGGGGGGATCATAATAGGCCCCATACCGCGAGTTCTAGCTGTATCTCAAGTGCTCTTTTGCTTATTTCTTTTGTCTGGGTGTGATGGAATAAGTAGACAAATCCTACCCCTATTACCCATCCATTTAATGGTTATTGTTTGTATGCACACGCCGTGATGGGGGTACTTGTATACAACAGTTGTATTCCTGTATTGTCACTGCACATCAACCCGTTAACCCTTTTATACTGTTTTTTCTGGTACTACAAATGGTTTACTAAAATGTTTCAACAATTTTATTGGTCATTGGTAGACTGCTCTCAACTCTGACTGTATAGTAAACGGGAAAGGTACATATACCTTTGGTTGCTACACAGTTCTATGTATCAACCTATTTTAGGGTCATTCAGATCGTAGTAATCATGCCTAGTAAAATAGTAATGGTTGGTCAAAGGAAAGACATGATAATGCCAATTCTTTCTTTTTTTTACAAAATATGTGTTGGTTAAGCTGGTGCACATGCGTCTTGTTCAGGTCACCCTCGACTTAAATAAAAAAAAAAACTCAACAGTTGTTGGGTAAACCACAACCCTTGAAGAGGATATTTTTGTACGTACAGCTGGGACGGCTTAATAGGAGTGGACCTATTGGTTGGTATTTGGATCCTGTCTGGTAGAAGGTTGCAAATGAATTTTTTCTCCAACCTGCATAGGTACTACAAATGGACACCTAACAGAGGACTGGGTAATCAAAAAGAAGCCCTGCCAAAGTGTTCTGATTCCTGGGTGTTACTGCCTATTTTTAGCTAGCATTTCTACAAGAAAAGACCTTTAGGATTGCAATTTTCTTCCTCTTTTCACTCCTACCAGAACATTAATTTTTTGTTAGCTTTGATTATTGGATTCCACTTACTGAATGAATGGTCAGCCTAAAATGATCTTCTGTAGTTCTATAAAACGAAGGCCATTTGTTCCCTTATTAATCGTCCCGCTGACCCTAGCAGCCGACGAAAGGTTCGGGGGCATCAAGAAAAGTAAATGCGATAAAAGTATTTGTTTGATCCATGGCCTTGCATATAACATTTCATTCTCACGGGGACCCTTATCATGAAGGATTCCTCACCATGGATGTCAATAAATAAACTTCCTATCCAATATATCTGTCTTACATAACAATCATCAGTGCACGCAAATATGAACTTTATTGAACAGTTCACTGGCTCTCAAAAAATGGCTGTTTCTTTTAACATATTTAATGTTGTAAAGCAGTATTAGTATTTGGTTTCTTAGTTCCATGTAAAACATCTGTAACAATCATAGAACATCAAGAGCCGTTTCTGTAGCAAATAGTCAGCCTCATACATGCAAATATTCAGTAAAGCCATCTGGGGATTTCCTGGATTACATCCTAACAAATGACATTTAATTAGTCTAGTCTGTGGAGACTCTGCACCTTAAATTACTTTATTAATAAACTAGCATTAGACTTTACAAGCTGGGGTGTATACCCGAATATGGATTTCTGTTCTCTCTTTTAATGTTGGCATAATATCACCAAATAATGGAAACAAGGTTTTCGGGGCATGTTTACAAGCAATACATAAGCCTTATTCTTGAATGGACGGTGCTCTATTAAATAATGGGGATGGTGGTCATGCCTGTTGTATATTCTCGGGATTCCAGGAATAAGCATAATTTCTATACAAATGGGTCCTTAAAATAGAAGTCTTATATGGTAAATTGTTGTCATTACAATTTTGTTTCACCGTTAGAGAAGAAATGCTGGTGACACAGACTGGAATGGAAGACTTAAAATGTTACTGGCCCGTTTAATCAGTCCGTTAATTCCTCCGCACGGCCGTTGCAGAGGCACATGACAGAACCCCCCCCACCCCCCCACACGGGCGCTGGTCAACCTGTCACACATCACATGTCCGTGTACCTGCCTGGGCAGGCTTCATGTGATCCCCATATTTTTGGCTGTAGGGTCGGTTGGTGGCAGTGAATTCCATTATGGCTAGTGTTTGGTTGCATGACAGTACACTCATTATTGGATACAGTGCACCGAAAACCGTTTATATCATCATAGGCGCAGAGCATAGAGGGTAGGGAGAGTTACTCAGAATAAGGATCTGGGATGATGTTCCAGTGGCAGCCATTTGGTGTATACCTTTAGAGAGGCCTATAATTTTGTGACATAAAATCAACATATTTAAGCTCCATTTTTGACTAATGACCTTAAAGTTTGTTTACATCTCGTTTATTTACAGCATTCGTATTTTGTATGACGTTCATATTCCGGACATACCCCTTTAAAGCATCAGTGGGCCTAAAGGACAACCTGTCATCAGGTCTCTGTACATATTTTGTCGGCAGCTCACAGGATTCCATCACATAGCTTTAGCTAGTCAACTCATCCATGGATCATTATAATCATCTTTCTTATTTGTAATGAGGCTGGTCACATGGGCAGAGGCAGTTTTGGCTTGGCCCACTATATTTTAATATATTTATTAATGATATAGAGGTAAGGAATTAATTGCAACGTGTCTATTTTTGCAGAGACACACAAGCTGTGCGGTATAATCACCGGCTAGGGAGGATGTTCATATGCTGCAGGTGACTTGGACTAAATTGCATGTTTGTATATCCAGTGGATGGCAAAATGTGGATAAATATGTAATGTTATGCCCCTAGGGGCTCATAATCCACAGGCACATACCTCCTTGAGGGATACTAAATCTGGGCACGTCCTCACTGACGATGATCTTGTAATAATGTGGATTATTGATTAAATAACAGCGTTCATGTCAATCAGCTGCCTCTAAATAATTATTACTCAAATAAATCAAAAGTGGTATAGACTCCTTGGGATAGGGATGTACTATTACAAGCCAATGGTTCAGCCTGCACCGCGAGTATGCTGTCCATCTGGGCACCGGTCATAAAAAGGATGCCCTAGAGCCGGGAGTGTTCAACGTAGAGCCACAAAAACATGATAAGGGGTATGGAGGGTCGTCGGTTGTGAGAAAGATTAAAACAACTAGTTTATTCAGTCTGGAACAAGAGACAATTGAGGGGGGCATGATTAGATTTATAAAATATATGATGTGTCCCATCACAAAATATGGTGGAAGTTGTTCCAGGTTAAATCAAATGCAAACCACCGATGGCACTGTCTCGTCTAGAGAAAACAGGTTTAATCACCAGAGGCGACAGGGCGTTTTTACCTATGAGAAGACTGTCAATCTGTGGAAAGCCCGTCCCCGTTCTCAGGCATGGGTCACAGTAGGGACAGTAGAGAGCTTCAAGAAGGGTCCAGATGCTTTTTTACCACTAAATAAACATTGAACGGTTTATGTTATCTTATAAGAACTGTTTCCCTGGGTCCACTTCCCTCGTCATCCGGTCCTTTCCTTCCTTGTTGAATTTGATGGACATGTTTCTTTTTTTTTGTCATTGTATAAATTATGTAACCATCTCAAGTGCTAATGAATGTTTCAGAATTTGTGACGGGAGCTGTGGTAGGTGCATTTTTTGTGGGTATGTAGCGTTTCATTTTGGGGGATCTGCACAACCTTTGGATCCCTTTTTTTTGTTACCTTTTTTAATATCAGTTGCTAATGTGTGTTTGTTTAAAGTCATATGGATTCAAAGCCAGGAAATTTATTATGATTTTTTTTTAGAATGTTATTTTATAAGACAGTTTTATATTTTCTTTGTTTATTTTATATCAGTTCTGGGAAAGGTGGGTGCTTTGTAACCTTTTTATATGGGGTTTTTTTTTACAATTTATCCGAACCCTAGTGCACTTTACACCCTAGGTTGTGTGATTCTCTCCAACTATATACTGCACTGTCGCTGGGTCTAGTTTGGACATCAGCGATGCACAAGCATCCCCTACACCTCCTTGATTGAATAGTGATGGACAGGATCTATTTAATTAACATTCTAGAGATGTACTAAGTCAAAGCAAGTTTCTTGTACTCTTTTATTTTTTTTTAAAAAAACAACTTCATTCTGACCATAGTAGGTTAATGGACACAGTAATAGATTTCGTATGTACTGCTTACAGCTAAAGCATAAGTCCTAATGATTAAATGCCTTGGTGAAGGAAGAAATCGGGGCTGAACAGGGTTATTAAAATTGTGTGCAACACAATTTGATTCAGTTTTTTAAGGTTTGCAAGTGCGCAAGTGACGTAAACTTTAAATATATTCACAGATTGAGGGGCACATGGAATTACTTAATGAAAATTACCGTCCTACAGAGATATCTATTTACGCAAAAAACCATGCAATTTTAAAGGAGGCTAAACTGACGATCAAAAGCATTGAATGAATTTGAACTGTGCTAGAAAGAGGAAAGCAAGGCAAGGCGATCCCTAGGATGGATAATGTCACGCCGTTGTAAATGGGAAATGTTCAGGCCTGCAGTGGCAGTCTCATATCTAAATGAACGACTACTTGAGTGATCTAGGGCGGATAAAGTAATAAAAAAACATCAATGGACCTGCTTTGTGGTAATGATTCTGTACACGTAGACAGTGTCAGATTGGTCTCATGGAAATTACGGAATATATCTCTATGAAATAATGAGTGAATGTTATGATGAAGCTTGCAATATTATACAGAGGATTGCAAATGATGTATCCCCATGACCATCTCTTTTTATTTTACAAAACGTTTACACGCCAGAACCTTAAATGTATTTTTTAAGGGATAAAGCACAGTTTCCAAGTATTTGATGAAGCGTAAAATTGTATGGTACGGTTGGAAATTTATCATGTTAGGAACCTCAATTTCAAGTCTTCTCAGTCCCTTTGACAACGTTGGGGGCAATCTTGATGGTGGGGCTGGTGGTGTGAGTGGAAGGGTGATGGCTCTTGCTTGTCTACAACACTACTCTGTTTTCCCTCTCCGAAAAAATAGACCTGGCTTATAAATGTTACCTCTCCAAAGCAAGTCCGCTAGGTCTTATGTTCTCGGGGATGTTATATTTTCCATGAACATTGTGAAACACAAAAAAAAATCCAACTTTTTTAATTAATTATCCTGTAAGCTCTGCAGACCTCCAGCAACCCGGGCCATCGGTTGACTGTTTATTCTAGTTTATTCTCTTCTTGCCGCGGAGTTGGTTTAGGAGGACGCCCATCTTTGGTAGGTTAGCCGTTCACCCAACTTCTGCGTGGGCCTGTTCCTTGGTTTTCATTATGCTATTTTGATACGAACGTTCTTGAACAAAAGACTCTGAGCTCAACTGTTTACACACGTTTGCTGTAAGTTTTTTCAGAGATAAATTACATACATATTTTATAATTATAAGGAGCTTCTAAGGCAAATGCACATTGAAATGTGATGAGTGCATATGCCTTCCGCCCTCTGTTCTCTATACAGGTAAATAAATCCATTTTGTTTCATTGGACTACAATACGGAAACACATGTCTTGTATTTTATTCTTACTAAAAAATATTGTACACTCGTATTTGCTCTATAATATAATGTAAGATTACAACAGCCGATAGGGAGGGATGAGGACAAGTGTTAATGCTCTGTGAAGCTCCAGTGGAAGAACAGGCCTAGTAACATTCTCCAGAGCTCTTCTAGTCTCTTACGCATAATGTTTATGATTAGTTGTTTTCAGAAGGAGCAGTCACAGATAACAACAATATAAAGATTACGTCCTGCTGCCTCGGACTCATAAGTATTGTCCCTTGGTTTATCATACTTCATTTGTGTAGATTATTTCTGTATTGCAGTTACCTGTACACGTGTGGCATTCCACTTTCTCTAGATGTACATAGTTTTACTACTGCACGTTCCATCATCTCCAGATTATGGAGAAATAAGATGGATACTTATGTGTAGAGCTTAAAGGACAACCTGTCATCAGGCTTGGTGTCACTAGTCCTGTCACGACAGGTACTACTCTGTGGAGAGTCTCACAAGGATCCCATCCCAGTCACGTTATCTAGTTATTTCATCCAGCTTATTCATTGTAAACATCATCTACTTTAGTCATGTAAGGAGGCTGGTCACATGGTCAGAGACAGTGATGTCACTCATGTTACATACCTCCCCTCTCCTCCCCCTGCTCAGTCTGGTGAATGTTTAGTAAAGCATGGCTAGTGTGTGTGCTGTTCTCTGACATTGCCTGCATCTCCTACTATATCAGGTGAGAGAACAGACCTACCTACACATGAATCTGACATGTTCTGCTGTAACATGGCTCTGCCTGCGAGCGGGGTGTATCTCTCCTAAACACACACACATGCACACACAGGCCTGCAGGAGGCGTGGCCAGCAGCCCAGGAGTCAATCCCTATCTTAACATAGCTCAGCACATCATTAACCACTGTCAGGTCAAGCAACTGGGGGTGTGGCTGTACCTCCACTCTAATTATGAGTGGACAGCATTGAATATGCTACATGCTTCATTGGACCATTTCACAGGTATTTGCATACCGCTTTAGGACTCATTGCTAGGTTTACAGGCTGTAGGAGGGACAATGAAGGGATAGAGGCCAATGTCTCTCTAATGGCAATTTATGAAAAAGTAATTTCCTTTATAGGCGGGCGTTATTTTGCATGAACGGATTCTTTTAAAAGAAATCAACCATTTGCAAAAAAACAAAAATAACAAACCTACAAATCCTCACTTCAGGCTGTCTAATTAATGTATTGGCCCCGCACCTCACCTCACTCCCCCCACGATTGGGAGTTGGAGAGCAGGTGATGTCACATAAGATGAGCATGTAATTCACGTGTCCTTGCATGACTTCACCTCCCTTCTCCCAGCCATGAATAATTAGCAAAACTGAGTGTCGGACATCTGCTCCCCATTGGTGTGCTGCTAATTTATAAGTTTGTTTTCTAGGTGATCCTGTTCGTTGTGTCACATCCTGTGGCGGCCAGCTCCTGCATAAGATGCGGGAGGTGAGTTTACTGGTTTTTTTTCTATGTTCTGGTTATGCGATGTTGAACACTTTCTCCTTTTGCTGTAGATTCATAGTAGTCTATGTAAAGCAAAGGGGGAAGAGCTGGGCCACTTTAGTTCTCCCATTAGCATCCCACGTTGCTGCATGAGTGCCAAAGATGAGAGAGGAATAATTGCAAAGAAAAGACATATACCATCCATCATACCCAGAATCCCTGTGTTTTTTCCCTCATAGTATACATAAGTTTTCTGTTCGTTCTAAACCCTTTTACAACGGTTGGTACAGTTTATAGTTGATGTTCTCATTAATAACTTGTATTGCGGAAAATTACGTTTGGTGACGTTTCGTGCATACAACATGTTGCTTTTTCAAACATACGCGAGATCATCGCGTTTCGGGCTGGACAATGAGCGCTAATGGGCGATGTCACGTCTGTGGCTCCCACAACTGCCACTCTTCATTGAAGCGCAGACTGGAATCCACATAGCCCTCTTTCTAGACCGGAGGAAACCTGAACCATCTTCTCTCCTTGCGCTTTGTTTGAAAAATGCAATATTGTCTTTGCGCGAACGTTACCAAATCAGGTTTTTGCTGATAAATTAAAAATGCCTTTTCCTGAAGAGTGCCCTATATTTGCCCTTTATTATCAAGGTCTCCTTACTGCCCCTCATCCTAGGGTCAATACAATGTGACCAGGACTTTTCTCCTGGCATGGTTCATGAAGAAGTGCTTGCGCAAGTGATTTTCGAGCTACTGTGAGGATTTGACGGAGATAATGGGGCAGATTTATAGCAAGTCTTTCTGGAAGTCAGACATATTTCTTTGTTGCCCCATGGCAACCTATCACCTCTCCTCTTTTTAAACAATATTCATAGCACGGTTAAATGAAAGCTGAGCTTGATTGTTCACGGCAACTAGCTATTCTGACATTTCAGACACGCTTGTCACTAATCGCCCCAAGGTGTATTTTAAGATCAAATATCTCACAACTGCTGGAAATATACACTAACATAACTTACATACCCTGATGAGGCAGTCACCTGGTTTATGTCACCCCATCCAGTCACATCATATTGTAAGTTTAAGCCGCCTTGCCCATCAAGTGACTGTGGTGCGAGATACATGAGCCTGTACTGCAACTGGTCCTTTCAGACTTGTCGGAGACATAACCAGGTTGTCCTTTAACATGATTGACTATTGATTTCCTGGACTTTCTCGCACCCCTTAGATATAATGAATGGTTCCTGTTATTATTCCTTCATTGATCATAGGACCCCCTCAGACCGAGTAGGAACCAGTTCTACAACATTCTGGATAATGTTCAGTAAATATATAGTCACCAAGCACTGGCATCTCTCGTCAGCAAGTCCCAGATCTCATGTTGCGAAGGGATAAGGAAGCGCATTTCACTCGAATGTTTCATTCCACTTATTTCAGTCTCCACTATTACTCGGTATCGTCACATGCAGCTGCCACGGAATTACGCTCAATGACTACTTGCTTCCAGGCAAAATAATTTAACAATTCCCCGCTCACTGCCTCGGACACCGTCTGTGCCAATTCTCAACTCTCCAGTAGAGACTGTATCGTCACCACTCCTGGTGTAGATGGAAATGTGAACCCCACTGTCCTCGTGTTTAACACTTGCTTTATTGATGAGTCATTTACTATATAAGAAGTGAACATTATGCAGGGGGCCTAGGTCTAATCCATCAGTACAGTGGGACACAGAACATACCCCACTATCATTGCCCAAGGTAAAAAAAAATTTTAAAAACGCCTGAATGCAATGTCGAGACATCACATTTATTCCCTTAGGACTTTGGCTATAGATGCATTTACTTTTTCCTATCAAAGGGAGTGAAAGAAACTAATGGAAGAGAGAAAAATAAACAGACAATGTCATGTAAAGTGAAGTATTTTATATCCACAAAAATATGAAAATGGCAGAAAATCTTTAGGCCAAATTCATGTAAATATGGTGTACAACCAGTTCAATAATGAATGCACTCCAACCAAATTCATATACCTTTCCCCGGCACTTTGGGGCCAATAATATCGTCACAACTGAAATACAAATGTCTGAAAGTGAGCTTTATAACTGGGTAACTCTTGTACCCAATTTGGCATGCATGGGGCCCAGCAGATTTAGTTCAGTACAGTGTGTGAATAAGTGTTTAGTTCACATTTTCCTTAATTTTAAACCTATATTGGATAAAAGGAAGTTGGAATAAAAACATTATACCCTTATACTACCCTCCAAAAATGCCCCAAAACCAAGATTTGTCTACTTATAAGCGTATTCCGTGAATTTTCTCTTAATGAAATATCATCAAGATTGATCAACAGTATAAAAAGTCATTGGTTGACATAAGGAAAAACTTCTTAGAACGACAATGGAGATTCTTAAAGGGCTATTCCCACAAGACCAGATTCTTAAATATATTCAGGGTAACAAAATAACATTTTCAACCTGTGACCTGTGTGCTGCGGCACACTAGTGTGCCGCGACACAAGGTTGAGTGTGCCGCGGGGAAAGTTCCCCGAACTACGCTGCCCCTGTGTAGAGCTGCCCCTGTGTAGAGCTGCCCCGTATTTCTGTGCCCATACTTACCTCCAAGCCCCGCGTCGGCGCGGTGAACAGTGTGTTTGGGAACTGATTCTGACAGTTTGATGACAATTAGCGAAAGAAATCGGAAGTGCTAATGGTTTTCCACGTTCGTATTTGTAGGTCCAGATATGGCTCCTGCTATGCTGTAAGCGATATAACTGCATATGACTTCAGCATACTATTAGCCTATCTGAGTTTAGGTTGCTTTCTCAAACAGCCAATGTAACCATGCCGACTGGAAACATTGTGAAAGCAGTAAGATTAGCAATGCTAATTGCTGTCAATCCCCTCGCATCTCATTAAGTGTATCAAAATAAACGCACACTGTACACACTTCGGCAACGGGCCGATTTTAAGAGCTTAACTAAGTCACAATAACATCCTTATCCGAAAAATGCTGGAGGTTGGAAAACACGTTTTGTCCCTAAACCCCCTCCCCCCCCCCCCCCCCCCCCAAAAAAAAAACACCTTCTACTTTCACTCAACCTCACGGTCCGGCACCTGACTTCCTGCTGCGGCTGTGAAAGGTTATACAAGGATTAGAACTAGAAGATTCGCACAAAGTATAAATCTACCAAAAAAAGTACCGTATAAAAAAAAACCCCCCTTAATCTGCATAGTGATGGGACATAGAAACCTATTATTCGATAAGTGCCAAAACGCTGGCTCTACCCAATAATCAACGAGGAGTCATCCAGAAGACTGTTCCGCACCACTTCTCTAGAATATGCAAGTCCAATTGAAAACTGCCAAATCTCTGTTACTGGAAATGTGAAAGAGCAATTTACTAAAAGCATCCAGATTCCCTTTTAAAAAAAATCTCTTCTGAAATAAAAGATCTGTGGATCGCTGCTCTTCGAGGGTGGCTCATTTGTGGGACCATTTCTAAAAGTTGAATGGAAGTTATTGACCATAAAGTTGAATGAGCCACAAGGTGCATCTCGGTCTAGAGACTTCAGCTGATTTAACTATCACAACCACACAGACACCCTGCTGCATGCCACCAACCACATTTGATATAATGTTCTTCCTACAATTTTTCTGCAGCGTAGGTTGCTTGGGGAACAATATTTGGATCCTCTGCTTACAATGTGTGTTCTCTGAAAATGCATAAAGCTCGAAAGAATAATAATCCCTCTTCGTCATAATAAAAATTTTCATTTATAAATGCAACTGGTCAATAGGGAATATATTATACTTCTTATACAACGAAGCAATAAAACTGGAACTGGTTTGACTTGGCACAAGCCTTCAGAAGTTCCCATCCCCGCAAAGGTGCATCCATTTGGTTAAGCTTCCACACGCCATTCCTGTCTACTTACAAGAACTGACATACAGTGGAAAAAGAGAAACACAGATATTCATCATTGTCATGAGCATTTGAAAAACTCATGTCAAAGCATTTTTGTTACCACCCCCTCCCTACAGGTAGATACAGACATCAGTTATAGTGCCTTTGAGAGGTATACATTCCCTAAGAATTTCATTTAGTGTACAGGCATTAGTAAATTTTGACCATGAAATATGAAGATGTACTCCATATCCTACATTAGGCACAAGTTATGAAGCAACAGGAGCTAAACATATGTACTGTACATGATTATACTTATCATATTATACAAGGGCACATTCACACAGGGTCCGCACACCGCATTTCCGCGGGTTTCCCTACTATTTCCGATTTGTGCGCATTTACGGGTGGGCGCACCCGATTGATTTTTGGCGCAATCACGCCGATTTCATGCAACACAATTGGGGGCATGGCCGTCGGCCAACCAACTGATTCGGACCAAGCGTGGGATTTAAAATTCAAAGGTCGTCGCAAGACATGCACTCACATACCACCAGGAATAAGAAGGTGAACTCCGGCGGACCTGAGCGGGTAAGCGACACATGCAGATATCGGGTGAACGGACTTCTCCTCTTCGGACAACTTACCTGGGCATCACACAGGACCGGGTAAGTAAATGTGCCCCATAGTGTCCCTTTCTATAGACAGCAGTTATAGAGCAGGATAGACTATGCAGATTATAACAGAGTATCCTGTCTATATGCAGCATGTTAAGAACAGGAGGAGTTTACATAATGCATCGTGTCCTGTTTGTAGACATCATGTTATATGAGCAGCGAGTAGCTTATAGTGGAATCTATGTTTTTGGGACAAGCTTTAATAGAACTTACATTTTTGTATTGATTGGTTGTTTTTCATATGTTTAGTAGTGGATGTCCTATTGACTAACCAATTGACAGTGGATACTACTTTTATACATAGAAGGTTAATAAATCTTTTTGGATGCTGCTTTGCCGTATGGACTGCCTAATGTTGACATGTTCCCTTAAAGCACTCTTTTTTTTCTTTGTTTTTAACAATAAGAGCAAAATGACGAATCAAAGTCTGAAAATCATGTATATAAAAAGGCAATTCATAGAAATTATTAAAATAGTCAAATAAAATGCCCGATTCAAAATATGATAACAGTTTTCATGCGTTTAACCCCTGTAACGGAATAGCGCCCAAATCAAAATGGCACTTTTTTTACCATTTTGAAATATATAACAATCTATAACAAGGGATCAAAAGGGTTGTACAGTCCTAAAAATGATATTGTGAAATATTATCAAGTTTCTGCAAAAAATGACACCCCCCCACAGCTCCGTACCCCAAAGTATAAAATAGTATTAGCGCCAGAAGTTGGCAAAATAAAAAAATTATTTTTGTACAGGAGGTTTTCATTTTGTAAATGTATGAAAAAACATATATAACCTCACAAATTTTGGTATCCCCTTAATCGTACGACCCAAAGAATAAGTAGCCATGTCATTTGGGCGTTTGTGAAAGACGTAATATCCAAAACCTTGTTTTGATGCGTGAAAAGGGTAGTCTAATACGGCGAATATATCTTAAACTCTATAGTTATCGTATAGAAAGTAGGGGGGGGTCGTCTTATACACCAGGTCGTTTTATATGCCGGAATAAACGGTCAACATTAGGAAAAAGATAATGTACCAAATTCTGTTTCTGCCCTGGTTTCTGTGCCAGGCGGAGTATATAGGTTGTGCTTGATGTATTTGTAGGAATAACATAGCTTTTCTGTTTTCAACTATTAACAAACAAAACAAACCAAGGAAACTACCTGCGTGAGAAATTTTAGAGGTTTATCCGGGTTTAAAACATTTTTTTATGGCGGGCTGGGAGAGCTAGTTACACATAATAACTTCTTACCTCTCCCGCGCCGCCGATGTCCCGCGCCGCGGTCCCTTCGATCCGTGCCCCTGTTTTTTACAGGGGCACGAAAGCCGCGCACAGGGAGCTTCCGGTCCACGATGTGGGAACCTCCTCCCATCCCTCCCATCTCTCAGCGGTGTAAGCACTGGGAAATGGTCCGCATGGGAACTGCCGGCCGGAAGCTCCTGTGCGCCCTTGTACTGAAACCGGCGCACGAGAAGAAACGGGCCGTGGCCGGACATCGTGCAGCACGGAGAGGGCAAGTCATGTTTATGTGTTTTAATAGCCCTCCCCCACCCCATCCGGCCATAAGAAATTTTTAAACCGGAAACCCTTTAATTTATATTCACACACTGGAAAACTAACAGTAGAACTTATGAGGTTCTTGTGCTACAAGTATAAAATGTGCACTTTACATAAGAAAAATTGCATGTTGTTTTAATGACTTTTTACAGGGTTGTGGAGAAACTAAAACCTAAAACCTAAAAGCAGTGTACAGAGAACAACACTACGAAAATTCTGCAAATAGCACATGTACATCCCGATCATCTAAGTAAAGACCTACATCATCAGGAATACAACAGACACGACGACCCCTGCTTTTTTTAAGTCCATGTATTGACTTCACAGAAAATAACAAATCAAATAAAACTGATTATGTTCTTTATAATGTTTTTAGCTATCTGTGCACATTGCAGATTAACATGCGGAAAAATCGCCATGTAATCCACATTAAAGGAAATTTCAATTCAATCAAAACAATCATGAATAATCATAGAATCACTACTCATAGATCCAGACACCATGAATGTGGTAATCTTCTTTATTTGTTATCCATGGCCTAAATCAACTGTTATAATTAGGCTAATAGAGCCTGAAGTGCCCTAGTTGGCGTTACCAGAGCCCATGCATTCTGTAGCGTTACGGGCTGTTACAATGAGTAGAGCAGGCCTCCCCACCCCCTGTACTTCCTGCTTCTATATTACACGGCAGGGGAGGACGAGCAGGGGGTTGGGTAGATGTGTTTCTGTAATTCTGTAACAGCCTGTAATATTAAAAGTTAATTTTTAGAAGGAAGAAGGCCATTGATAACAAATGTATAAGATTCCCAATCAGGGACTTTCGATCTATGTACTAGTGCCCCAAATTTTTTATGCTCTTTTGATGGTAGATTTCTTTTAATATACAATTGCATCAGATTCGACTTTAAAGGTTGAAATCCTAAACACTCTCTGACCAGCAGAACAGCAGAAAATAGAAGCACAAAGCCAGAATGAAGCTCATTACATTATGTAGCAAGGCTAGCTTACTCTGCTCTGGAAATCCCACACTTCCAAACATTATGTAGCAAGGCTAGCTTACTCTGGAAATCCCACAATTCCAAAACACAAGGTAATTGCTCACAGACCATTGAGTGGGTAATTTAGCTGTCATCAATACAGTAGCTAGGAGACTTTTTGGTTTATATAATGATATAAAGTTTAAAATGGATACATGTCCTCTAGCAGCTTTCTCAATCTAACAGCAATTGGCTGCAATTGTCATCTGCTGGATGTTGACACGTGTTGTGGTAGTTGCAGGTCAGGCCTGATAATGAGAGTAATGAGGCTTGTCTGCATGATATCTTGCTTAGACTATCACAATGAATCATTTACTTTCATGAGATTATTCAAGTAAAACTCATAAAAGTGATAACACAATGAAATAAGCTTCAAGCTGTAGAAACTAAGAGCCACATATTTTACTTTGTATTTTATATCAGATCTAATTAGCTAAATATTCTCTGCTAAATTTATGTGAAAAGAGGACTGCAAAGTGTGAGTCAATTAAAACCAAATCTTTACTCTGTAAAGGGGGACAGCAAAGTCTATAAAATGTGATGTATGTTTATATGTGAAGTGTTTAGTTCACATTTTCCTTAATTTTAAACTTATATTGGATAAAAGGAAATTGGAAAAAAAAACATTATACCCTTATACTGCCCTCCAAAAATGCCCCAAAACCAAGATTTGTCTACTTATAAGCATATTCCGTGAATTTTCTCTTAATGAAATATCATCAGGATTGGTCAACAGTATAAAAAGTCATTGGTTGACATAAGGAAAAACTTCTGAGAACGACAATGGAGATTCTTAAAGGGCTATTCCCACAAAGACCAGATTCTTAAATATATTCAGGGTAACAAAATAACAGATTGTCTAATCCACTGTTAATAAAAAAAAATACAGTACTTCACAGATATAATTCCAACCTGCCTTTATCAGTCCTGGTCTCTACAATTTTGGTTACCTTGGGATCTGAGTGTAAATCTTCTTCTGACTAGGGTTGGGCATGGCAGATTCTTCTCATGAATAGTTTCTCCTATCTGCATGCTGCAGTGTCTGTCTTCTTCCCCTCCCCCTGCACTCCAAGCTAAAGCGAGCTAAAATGCAGACACACGCAGACACTTCCTGCCGGCAAGCAGCATTGCGAAGAGACGTACTCTACAAGCTAGCTGATGAGATAAAATCTTGATAGCCCGGGAAGGAGTTTTTGCAGAGCTGACTGTGTGTGTTGAAGCTACAATATAGTAGAGATGTAGCTGAGCTAGAGTGTGTTAATTTGTTTTACATCCATCTCATGGATCTCATCATCTGTCATCTCTGATCTGTCTCATCTCTCTTTTTCTGTGTCAGATACTGGTAGAATATTCAGAAGCTAAATGAAAGTGTAGATAAACATGTACTCTGGTAATCTAAGCACATTGTCCGCACACGGTATCTCATAGCACAGAGGAATCATGTAGTGTCTTAGAGAGTCCCCGCCCACACTCTGGAGTTTTACACTGATCATCACTGAGTGGTAGCAGCTAAAAAAGCAATAAAACTAAGTAAAATTGTAAAGTAAAGGTTAAAATTATTTTGTATTGTGTAAACATCACTAGGGGATTCAAATCTGAGAACTTTATTCATGGGAAACCCCTTTAAATTAATGTGGTTACCCTGAGCTCAGTTTTGTAATTGAGCTGTCTTCTCTTCCTAGCTGGGGGGATCATAAAGGCCCATATACCGGAGTTCTAGCTGGATCTACAAGTGCTCTTTTGCTTATGTCTTGCTCTCTGGGTGTGATGGAATAGTAGGAACTCCTACCCCCTCTTACCCCATCCATTTAATGTTATTTGTTTGTTATGCACAAGCCTGATGGGGTACTTGTATACAACATTGTATTCCTTAATTGTCACTGCACCTCAACCTGTTACCCTTTTATACTGTTATTTCTGGTACTAAATGGTTACTAAAATGTTATTCAACTAATTTTATTGGTCATTGGTTAGACTGCTCTCAACTTTGCTGTATAGTAACGGGAAAGGTACATCATGCCCTTTGGGTTGCTACACAGTCTATGGATCAACCTATTTTAGGGTCATTCAGCCGTAGTAAAATCCTGATAGAAAATAGTAATGTGGTTGCAAAGGAAAGACATGATAATGCAATTCTTTCTTTTTTTTACAAAATATGTGTTGGTTAAGCTGGTGCCATGCGTCTTGTCAGGTCACCCTCGACTTAAAATTAAAAAAAAAAAACTCAACTAGTTGTTGGGTAAACCCAACCTTGAAGAGAGATATTTTTGGATACTTACAGCTGACTGGCTTAATAGGAGTGACCTATTGGTTGGTATTTTGGATCCTGTCGGTAAGGTGCATAATGAGCTTTTCTTTCACAACTCGCATAGGACTACTAAATGGACCTAACAGAGACTGGTAAATCTGGGAAAGTGTTCTGTATTCCCTGGGTGTTACTGCCTATTTTTAGCTAAGCAGTTCTTAATCCAAAGGAAAAACCTTTAGGATTGCATTTTCTTCCCTTTTCACTCCTACAGCAACATTTTTTTTTTTTAGCTTTGACATTATTGGAATTCCAATTCTGAATGAATGTGTAGCCCTAAAAATGATCTTCTGTAGTTCTATAAAAACTGAAGGCCATTTGTCCCTTATATAATCGTCCCGACTGGCACTAGCAGCCGACAAAAAGGTTCGGGGCACTCAAGAAAAGTAAATGCGATAAAAGTAATTTGTTTTATCCATGCCTTGCATATCAACATTTCAATTCTCCTGGGACCCTTATCATGAAGGATTCGCACCATGGATGCAATAAATTAAATTTATCCAATATATCTGCTTAATAACAAATCTCAGTGAGCAAATATGACTTTTATTGAACAGTTCACTTGGCTCAAAAATGGCTGTTTTCTTTTACATATTTAATGTTGTAAAGCAGTTATTAATTTGGTTTTATTATTCCATGTAAACATTGTAACAATCATTAGGAAATCAAGAGCCGTTTCTGTAGCTATTAGCTGCAGCCTCATACATGCAAATATCAGTAACCTATCTGGGGATTTCCTCTGGATTACCTCCTAACAAATGACATTTAATTAGTCTATTGTTGTGGAGAACTCTGCATTAAATTACTTTATTAATTAAATAGCATTAGGACTTTACAGCTGGGGTGTATACACTAAATATGGATTTCTTGCTTCTGCTCTTTTATGTTGCAGAATATCACAAATAAGGAAACAAGGTTTTCGGCATTTTACAAGCATCAATAAAGCCTTATTCTTGACTGGACGGTGCTCTATTAAAATAATGGGGAATGGTGGTCATGCTCTGTGTATATTTCCTCGGGGTATTCCAGGAATAAGCATAATTTATATACAAATGGGTCCTTAAAATATAAGCTTATATGTAATTAGTTGTTATTTAAAATTTTGTTCCCGTTAGAAGAAAAATGCTGGTGACACAGACTGTAATGAAGACTTAAAATGCTACTGGCCCTTTAATCAGTCCGTTAATTTCCTCCGCACGGTCCGTTGCAGAGCAGACACAGGACAGAACACGGCCGCTGGTCACATGTCCACATCACATGTCCTGTACCTGCCTGGGCAGGTCATGTGATCACCACTATTTTTGGCTGTAGGCGGTTGGTTGCAGTGCATCCAGTATGGCTAGTGTTTTGGTGATGACAGTTACACATCATTACTATGGTAACAGTGCAAGAAAACCTGTTATATCATCACTAGGCGCAGAGCATAAGAGGTAGGAGGAGTTACTAAGAACTAAAGGATCTTGGGACTTGTAGTTTCCAGTGGCAGCCATCTTGGTGATAACTTTAGAGAGGCCATAAAATTTTGTGAATCATAAAATCAAACTATTTAAGCTCCATTTTGTGACTAATGACATTAAGTTTTGTTACATTCGTTTATTTACAGCATTCTGTATTTTTGTATCAGACGTTCATATTCCCGGAATACCCCTTTAAAGCAATCAGTGGGCTTAAAGGACACCTGTCATCAGGTCTCTGTTACTATTTCTGTCGGAGCAGCTCACAAGGATTCCATCACAGCCTTTATCTAGTCAACTCATACATTGATCATTATAAAATCATCTTTTCTTTATTATGTAAATGAGGCTGGTCACATGGTCAGAGGCAGTTGTGTGCTTGGCCCACTACTATTTAATATATTTATTAATGATATAGAGGTAGGAATTAATTGCACTGTGTCTATTTTTGCAGATGACACCAAGCTGCGTAGTATAATACAGGCTATGGAGGATGTTCATAGGCTGCAGGGTGACTTGGACAAACTGAATGTTTGGTCATCCAGTGGATGGCATATGTGGATAAATGTAAGGTTATGCACCTGGGGGCTAATAATCCACAGGCAACATACGTCCTTGAGGGAGTAAATCTGGGAAAGTCTCTCACTGAGAAGGATCTTGTAATAGTGGATTATGGATTAAATAACAGCGTTCAATGTCAATCAGCTGCCTCTAAATATATTATTTATCAAATATATCAAAAGTGGTATGGACTCTTGGGATAGGGATGTAATATTACCAAGGCATTGGTTCAGCCTCACCTGGAGTATGCTGTCCAGTTCTGGGCACCGGTCCATAAAAAGGATGCCCTAGAGCCGGAGAGGGTTCAACGTAGAGCCACAAAAATGATAAGGGGTATGGAGGGTCTCGGAGGGTGAGAAAAGATTAAAACAACTGGATTTATTTTGTCTGGAAAAGAGACAAATATGAGGGGGCATGATTAATTTATATAAATATATGAATGGTCCATACAAAAATATGGTGGAAAGTTGTTCCAGGTTAAATCAAATGAAAACACAAGAGGGCACTGTCTCCGTCTGGAGAAAACAAGGTTTAATCACCAGAGGCGACAGGGCTTTTTTACTATGAGAACTGTCAATCTGTGGAATAGCCTGTCTCAGGCACTGGTCACAGTAGGGACAGTAGAGAGCTTCAAGAAGGGTCCAGATGCTTTTTTACACCTAAATAACATTGACGGTTATGTTATATAGAACTGTTTCCCCTGGGTCCCTTCCTCGTCCGGTCCTTTCCCTTCCTTGGTTGAACTTTTTTTCGATTGTATAAATTATGTAACCATCTTCTAGTGCTAATGATGTTTTCAGAATTTGGTGTACGGAGCTGTGTGAGGTGTCATTTTTTGTGGGATGAGCGTTTTCATTTTGGGGACTGCACAACCTTTGGATCCCTTTTTTTTTTTACCTTTTTTTTAATATGTTGCTAAATGTGGTGTTAAAGTCATACTGGATTCAAAGCCAGGAATAATTATTATATTTTTTTAGATGTTATTTTTTAAGACAGTTTTATGATTTTCTTTGTTTATTTTTATATCAGTTCTTGGGAAGGGGGTGATTTTAACCTTTTTATGGGTTTTTTTTTTACAATTTATCAGAACCCCCTAGGGCACTTTAACCCTAGGTTGTGTGATTTCTCCAACTATATACTGCACTGTCGCTGGTCATAGTTTGGACATCAGCGATGCAAAGCATCCCTACACCTCCTTGATTGAATGTGATGGACATGATCTATTTTAAACATTCTAGAGATGTATCTAAGCAAAGCAAGTTTCTTGTACTCTTTTATTTTTTTAAAAAAAACTTCATTTGTACCATAGTAGGTTTAATGTGCACAGTAGATTTCCATTATACTGCTTACATAAAGCATAAGTCTATGATTTAATGCCATTGGTGAAGGAGAACTCGGGGCTTAACAGGGTTAAAATATTGTGTTGCCAACACAATTTGATTAGTTTTAAAGGTTTGCAAGTGGCAAGTGACGTAAATTTCTAAATTATTATTCACAGATTAGAGGGCACATGGAATATATTAATGAAAATACCGTCTCTAGAGATATCGATTTACGCAAAAACCATGCAATTTTAAAAGGAAGGCTAAATGACAGATCAAAAGCATTGAATGAATTTGAATCTGTGCTAGAGAAAGCAAGCAAAGTGACGATCCTAAGGATGAGGCATATTCAGCCGTTTGTAAATGGGAAATGTTCAGGCCTGCAGGGCAGTCTCCTATCTAAATGAACTACTTGAGTGATCTAGCGGATAAATAATGAAAACAAACATCAATGGCCTGCTTTGTGGTATATTGATTCTGTACAGTAGAACAGTGTCAGATTGGTCTCATGGAAAATACGGAATACTCTATGAAATAATGAGTGAATGTTAATGGATGAGCTGCAATATTATACAGAGGATTGCAAATGTATGTATTCCCCATGAACCATCTCTTTTATTTTAAACGTTACAGCCAGAAACTTAAATGTATTTTTTAAGGGATAAAGCAACAGTTTCAAGTATTTGTGAAGCGTAAAATTGTATGTACTTTGGAAATTTATCATGGTAGGAAACCTCAATTTTCAAGTCTTCTCAGTCCCTTCTGACAACTGGTGGGGCAATCTTGATGGTGGGGCTGGTGGTGTGAGTGTTAAGGGTGATGTGCTCTGTTGGATTTCCTACAACACTACTCTGTTTCCGCAAAAATAGACCAGTGGCTTATATAAATGTTTCCTCCTAAAGAGTCACTAGGTCTTATTTTCTGGGGGATGTATTATTTTTCCATGAAATCATTGTTGAAACAAAAAAAAAATCAACATTTATTAATATCCTGTAAGCTCTGCAGCTCCTCCACAGCAACCCTGGGCCTCTTGACTGTTTATTCTAGTTTATTCTCTTCTTGCCTGGGATTTAGGTTTAGGAGGAAGCCCATCTTGGTAGGTTAGCAGTTCAGCCAAACTTCTGCGTGGCCTGTTCCTTGGTTTTCATTATGCTATTTGATTACTAACGTTCTTGAACAAAACTCTGAGCCCTTAACAAAACGGCTGTAGTTTTTACAGAGAATAAATTACATACATATTTTACTAATTAGGGAGCTTCTAAAGGCAAATGCACATTGAAATGTGATGCATGCATATGCCTTCAGCCCTCTGTTCTCTGATACCTGTAAATAAAATCCATTTTGTTCATTGGATACAATACGGAAACACATGTTTTATTTTATTTCTACTATAAAAATATTTTACACTGTATGTTGCTCTATAATATAATGTAAGATTACAACAAGCCGAGAGGGAGGAGGATGAGACAGTGTAATGCTCTGTGAAGCTACAGTGAAGACAGGCTCTGGTAACATTCCCCAGAGCTCTTCTAGTTCATTAGCATAATGTTATGCTTAGTTGTTTTTAGAAGGAGCATCACAGATAACAACAATATAAAGATTACCGGTCATGCTGCCTGGATCTATAAGTAATTGTCCTTGGTTTATCATACTTCATTTTGTAGATTATTTCTTGTATCATGCAGTTACCTGTACACGTGTGCATTCCACATTTCTCTAGATGTACAATAGTTTTACTACTGCACTTCCATCCAATCTCCAGATTATGGAGACATTAGATGGATACTTATGTTGTAGAGCTTAAAGGACACCTGTCATCAGGTCTGTGTCACTAGTCCTGTCACCTCTACCTGTTGGAGCAGCTCACAAGGATCCCATCCCAGCCTTTATCTAGTTATTTCATACATTATTCATTGTAAAATCATCTATTCTTTATCATGTAAATGAGGCTGGTCACATGGTCAGAGGCAGTGATGTCACTCCTGTTACCTACCTCCCCTCTCCTCCCCCTGCTCATGTCTGTGTGTAATGTATAGTAAAGCATGGCTAGTGTGTGTGCTGTATCTGCTGACATGCTGCATCCTCCTAATATACAGGTGAGAGACACAGACATCAGCTACACATGAATCTGACATGTTCTGCTGTAACATGGCTGCCTGGAGCTGTTGTATCTCTCCTAAACACACACACACATGCACACACAGGCTGCAGGAGGCGTGGCCAGCAGCACATGGAGTCATCACATCATTATACAGCCTCACATCATTATACATGCTGTCAGTCAAGCACTGGGGGTGTGGCTGTACCTCCCACTCATGAATAGAGTGGACAGCTTGAATATGCTAATGCTTCATTGGACATTTCACAGGTCATTTGCATACAGCTTTAGGACCTCATTGCTTAGGTTTACAGGCATGTAGAGGGACAATGAAGGGATAGAGGCAATGCTCTCTAATGGCAGTTTATGAAAATATATTTACTTTAGGGGGGTTATTTTGCATGACGGGTTCTCTTTAAAAGAAATCAACCATTGCAAAAAACATAAAAACCTGCAAATCCTCACCTTCAGGCTGCTAATTATGTATGCCCCGCACCTCCCTCTCCCAAGATGGGAGCTTGGGAGAGCAAGGTGATGTCACATAAGAGGCATGAATTCACGTGTCTTGCATGACTTCACCTCCCTCTCCCAGCATGAATAATTAGCAGACTAGAGTGTCGGACATCTCGTCCCCATGGTCGTTGCTGCTAATTTATAAGTTTGTTTTCTAGGTGATCCTGGTTTGTCAATCTTAGTGGCGGCCAGCTCCTGGATCAAGATGAAGAGGAGGTGAGTATTACTAGGTTTTTTCTAATGTTTTTAGCGTGGTTGAAACTCCTTTTGCTGTCAGATTACATAGTAGTCTATGTAAAGCAAAGGGGGAAGAGCTGGCCACTTTAGTTCCTCCCATTAGCTCCAAGTTTGCTGCAGATTTGCAAAGACTGCAGAGAGGAAATTATTGAAAAATAAAGAAAATAACAATCCATCTATTACCCAGAATCTGTGTTTTTTCCTCATATATACATAAGTTTTCTATTTTCTAAAACCTTTTTACAAAGGGTTAGGTACAGTTTATAGTTTTTTCTCATTCAATAATTGTATTGCGGCAAAAATTCCTGTTTGTGACGTTTCGGCAAATACAATGTTGCCTTTTTCAAACATAAGCTGAAGATCATCGCGTTTCCGGTCTAGGAAAGAGCGCTATGCGGATGTCACGTCTGTGCTCAATCAACTGCACTCTTCATTGAGCACAGACGTGAAATCCACATAGCGCTCTTTCCTAGACTGGAAACCTGACGATCTTCTTCTCCTTGCGCTTTTGTTTGAAAAATGCAATATTGTATTTGCCGAAACGTTACAATCAGGATTTTTGCTGCATAAAATAAAATCGCCTTTTTACCTGAAGAGTGCCTATATTTGCCTTTATTATCAAGGTCTCCTTACTGCCCTCTCCTTAGGGATCAATAAAATGTACAGGAATTTCTCCTGAGCATGGTTATGAAGAAGTGATTGCAGCAAGTGACTTTAGGAGCTACTGTGAGGATTATGAAGGAGATAATGGGGCAGATTTATCAAGCTTTCTGAAGTCAGAATATTTCTTGTTGCCCATGGCAACCTATCACAGCTCCTCTTTTAAAATATTCATTAGCACTGGTTAAATGAAAGCTGAGCTTTGATTGGTTGCAATGGGCAACTAGAAATATTCTGAATTTCAGACAGCTTGATAAATCTGCCCCAATGTATTTAAGATCAAATATATACACAACTGCTGGAAAAATATACACTAAATATAACTTAAATAACCTGAATGAGGCAGCATTGATTTAATGTACCCCATCAGTCACAATATTGGTAAGTTTAAGCCCCTTGCCCACAAGTGACTGTGGTGCGAGATAATGAGCTGTACTCAACATGTCCTTTCAGACTTGTCAGGAGAATAACCAGGTTGTCTTTACATGATATGAATATTGATTTCCTGGAGCCTTTCTGCACCCTTAGAATATATGAATGTTCCTGTTATTATTCCTTTCATTGATCAATAGGACCCAGACCCGGAGTAGGAACAAGTTACTACAATGCTGGATAATTGTTCAGTAAATATAGTCACAATACTGGCATCTCTCGTCAGCAAGTCCAAGATCTCATGTGCAGATAGGTAATGAAGCAATTTCACTCGACATGTTTTCATTCCCTTATTTTCAGCTCCACTATCTACTGTACTCTGTCACATGCAGCCTGCCACCGATTACCGTCAATACTACTGCTTCCCAGCAAAATAATTTACAACCCCGCTCACTGCCTCGGAAAACCGTCTGCCACATTCTCAACTCTCAGTAGAGACTGTCATAGTAACCACTCCTGGTGTAGATGGAAGGTGAACCCCACTGGCCTCGTGTTTAACACTTGCTTTACTTGATGAGTTCATTTAGTATATAGAAGTGAACATCTATAGAAGGGCCTAGGTCTAATCATCAGTACAGTGAGGACTACAGAACAATCCCCACTATCTTATTGCCCAAGGTAAAATAACGCCTGAATGCAATGTAGAAATCACATTTATTCCCAGTAGGAATTTGTATAGATTGCTTATTACTTTTTCCATCAACAAGGGAAGTGAAAAGAAACATGAATGGAAGAGAGAAAAATGAAACAGAAATGTAATGTAAAGTATTTATATCACAAAAAAATATGAAAAATGCAAATCTTAGGCCAATTCATGTAAATATGGTGTACACCAGTTCTAATAAATGAATGCACTCCAACCAAATCATATACTTGCCCCGGGACTTTTGGGGGCCAATAATATCTCCACAACATGAAATCACAAATGCTGAAATGATGCTTTATAACTGGGTACCTTGTACCAATTTGGCATTGGGGCCAGCAGCATCTAGTTTCAGTACAGTGTGTGAATAAGGATGTGCCATCCATTAGATCTCAACCAAAGGATCCTAAGCAAAACAAAAAGTATTTGTTCGCCTTATCCTCACAATTGTGTAGAATCCATGTTAAGTAGCTGCTTGAATACTACATTTTTTGTGAATAACACAACTGCATTCTTTGTTTTACCTTTGTTTTTGTCCCTTTTCATTTTATTGTTCTTTTCTGGCATTTCACAATGTAAACTTTATATATTGTTTATACTCATTTCTTAAATACAAAAACTATTGGGGGAAAAAACTTTTTTAATTTTTTATTTATTTTTTTAATGCGTGTATATATAGTTGAGGACGATCAATGAAGGCCTGACGAGAATGCAATCCCCTGCGATCATGCCATCTGCCATTCACTATCATGGGTATGCCAAAGATAGCCAAACTCAACACTCGCTATCTCCGAAACTCTCATAGAATTAAATGGATCGTCAGGATGCATGCTAGTCTTGCTCCTACAGCCATTACTGAGAACGGGATCCTCATTCTTTAAATCATGTGGGGTCCTATTCTCCTGATCAGTGTGTGTCACAGCAGGACCCATCACCTTGTTATCCCTCATCCTCAGGATAGGCAAACCCATTCAATATTTGTGATCAGTGTCTAATCAACCGCTCGGTAGCTATAAGGAGGTGTTGACGTGATTCCAACAACATTTGATCACTTAGGAAAGGATTTCCTGTAGGACTCACATGTGGAAAACTTGACATCACTAATTGTGGAATAAATCCCGGCCAGCAAGAAATATAATAAGGGGGCTTGGATAATACTTGGCACTTGAACCTGGAAGATCCCTTTAACATGGATCAATGTATCTGATAATAAAATGTGAGCATTTTGCATACTGTGCTTTTTCTATTCACTTTTCTCATTTAATTTCGCTGGCTCACTTTGTAAAGTTAAATGTTACCCACTGCGTACACCGATGAAATGCTTATTCATTCCTCTCTTAGGTTGCATAGTCGGAGCAGATAATTAGATTCAGGTGGATTCTGTAGTTGCTATAGAAATATGCATTTGAATAGAAACTGATTCCCTTTCAATATATTTTTTTTTTCTGAGAAATTACACAAAGCAAATAGACTACGTGCAGCACCCATTGAAGCGATATTCCTCGCTATGAGCCAGTGTGTAAGGGGGATTTTACTACACAGTACTAATGTGCGACATGACGGGAAACAAGAATTCATTAGCTCTGGCTAATGGGAATGCTGATGTCATATTTAACATATGTTCTGTTGCATGAAATTGCAGAAAGGAAATATTTGCTCCCTTCTGACACTTTATCTCTAGAATGCTCATGAATCTGGAATCAAATGAAAATGGCAGAAGCCTGTGCCCCCCCCCCCCTATACCGCACCTTCCACATTGCTCTATGTACTAGTGGGCTGTTGGGTATGCAGTAATCTATATTTCACAATTACATAATATTGTAATTTATCAAATTAAATTCTATGTATAGAAATGAGTGAATAGATTTGGTACAAATATGGCCATTTGCAGGCATCAAATCGAATGTGAATCTTTTCTGATTCGCTTCTTTTCCGTTAACGGAAGTCTAACCGATCCATTGAAATGTCAATTGATTTTGATCAACTTTTAATGTTCTTTTGTTATGGCACCACTTTTGTTTGGCTTCGGTCATTATTGTTTTTGTGAAAATTGAAATCTAAAGGAAATCTACCATCAAAATCAGGCATGATAACCAGGGAAACTTACTTGTAGATCCAGGCACTGACTATTCTAATGATCATATACTTGTTATTCATGACCTCCTTTCTATTAAAATTAACTTTTATAAGTTTATATGCTAATGAGCGAAGGGGCTACCCTAGCCTCTGTCATCTGGCTTTACACACTGTTATACTGTCTCACACTTCCCCTGCTCCCTCAGCACATGTGCAGGGTATCCCCTTAGTCTCATTAGCATATTTATAAAGTTGATGTTAAAGGAAGGAGGCCATGGGTAACAAATATAGGAAGGTTACCACAGTCATAGTACTTGGATCTACCTGTAAGGGCCCCTGGATTATCAGGCTTGATTCTGATGGTAGGTTTCCTTTAGAATTTTGTAAAAAAAATTAACATAACAAGATAGCATAAAATAGAGTTTTTTTAATATATTGTTTTAGAGGACTCGAGGGAGGTATTATAAGCCAAATGTTTAGGACAATTACAGCAACATCGGTACAGATCCACAAAGAGCCTTGAGAAAAATTTGTTGAAGCTTCTACAAATCTAATCTTTAATAATACACTTTTCTCAATAAATGTGTGTGAACCTAGTGCCCAGTTTGTGAAAATGTATGATATGTGGCACCCAGCTGGTTTAGACAGTAGTGTTTATTAGCCCCAACGGGATTCCAGAATTGTGAATATTTATATATAATGCAAACAACATTTCCTTAGCATTTATGATTTGACAGTTAATATTAAAGGGTCCTCAGACCTAAATGCTATAAAGCTACCCACCACACTCTTTTCTGATCTCAGACTGAAAACATCTGTCAGCCGTTTTTGTGGTCCATACATCACCGTGCAATCTCTTGTTGCATTTTTGAGAATCCACAAAATGGGATTGATGCCACTACTTGTCTCCATTTTTTGAAGGGTTACGTGATTGAGTTTTAGGGTCTGGTTTTTAGGTAACACAGATGGTACAACAATGACACTGTAAAGTATTTTTCACATTCCTATAGAATTCCATAAGAAGGCTTGAGCCATTGAAATTATTGTCAATATGCCACAAAAATAGTAGCTATTACACAAAAACAACGTTCTTGTGCATGTAGCCCGGATGTGTTTTCTAAGCCTGGCATCTGAAAATCCCTGTTAATCAGCTTTTACATACTATGACTGAGGCAGAAGCCACTAAAGGCTCTGCTAGGTGGTGTTTCTGTGGTGTTGAAACAATTGGCAGGTATCTCACACCCTATAAATAACATATCTAATGTAAAGGTCATTAATAGGTTTTTGCTTCAAATCTATCCAGCTACATTTAAACTATCTATCTATCTATCTATCTATCTATCTATCTATCTATCTATCTATCTAAACAAGGGAGAGTCCTGAGCAGCACAGCTGAAGCAGTGAGTGCAGTAGCCGGTGATTCCTTGGCGGAGAATCCCAAATATATCAAAGTGAAGAGGCAGCACTCCAAGTAGTGTTGAAAGGGAGTGAACCTTTATTCCATGAATCTATCTATCTATCTATCTATCTATCTATCTATCACCCTGTATGGAGAAGGTTATGACCGTATTGGTGGACTGTGAGTTTTATATCATCCCATTTATCTCTACTTGACATACAAAAGACCCTAAGGTGTCTGATATATATATACACTCAAAGGTCACTTTATTAGGTACACCATGCTAGTAACGGGTTGGACCCGCTTTTGCCTTCAGAACTGCCTCAATTCTTCGTGGCATAGATTCAACAAAAGGAGTGGCACCCAGTGTGGTCTTCTGCTGCTGTAGCCCATCTGCTTCAAATCTGCGATTTGAGTCACTGTTGCCTTTCTATCAGCTCGAACCAGTCTGCCCATTCTCCTATGACCTCTGGCATCAACAAGGCATTTCCGCCCACATAACTGCCGCTCACTGGATGTTTTTTCTTTTTCGGACCATTCTCTGTATTTTTAACCAGATCATGGCCAACATAGACTTCTATGTCTCCCGGTGATAGTGCAGTGAGGAGGAAGGAGGGGTGAAGAGCGCTCACTCCTCCACTTCCTGCCCTGTGCTCCGTTCTGGACGGGAACCTGGTCGTGTGACTGAGCCCCTATCCTGTAGTGAGCTTTGTCTATGAAAGTCTTCTGAAGTCCCTCCACTTCATATACAGTAGATAAAGAGAATAATAATAATTCTTTATATAGCACACACAGATTTTGCAGTGCTGCACAAAGCATGTGACATTGGTCCCTGTCCCCATAGGGCTCACAATTTAAACAACCTAACAGTATTTTTTGGAGTGTGGGTGGAAACCGGAGAACCTGGAGGAAACCCACACAAACACGGAGAGAACATACAAACTCTTTGCAGATGTTGATCTTGGTGGGACTCGAACCCAGGACTCCAGCGCTGCAAGGCAGAAGTGCCACCACTCAGCCACCGTATTGCCCATTCGGCCACCGTGCTGCCCATAAGGAGTTAAGTGGGGTAGGTGATAGCTAAGTGAAGAAAAAAATATTTTGTACTATTGATTTATGCAAAGCTTGCCAAAAAGTTAGCACCCAAAACTATGTATGATACATGTAAATCAGCCACATACTTTTTTACGGATTTTGTTGCAGATACAGTACCACTGAGGATTTCTCCTCTCCCATTGAGAGAAACTGGAGCACCCAGAGAAAACCCACGCAAACACGGAGAGAACATACAAACTCTTTGCAGATGTTGACCTGGGTGGGATTCGATAATGATTAACTCATTTCATACCTAAAGAATAATTACCTTGATAATTCAGGAGATTAGACAATCCAGATTAGAACTGAGATTTTCCATTAGTCACATTTAGTTACAAATAACAAGCACCTCAACAAATATGAGATAAAATGTGTCTTTTTAAAGAAGGCCTGTCACCAGAATTTTACCTCTCCCATGAGTAATAACTGCTGGTAAAGTCCTTCCCATATTAACTAAAATGATCTGAAACTGAGGCACTGTATCTTAATTATAGCCTTTTTTTCAATACACAAATGAATATAGATGAGTCAACTTCTGAAGAGAAGGTAATTTTTTCTCGGGTTGCCAGTAAATAGTGCCTTCTTCATTTGTCTGACAGCTTAGTGCCTCTTAAAATCTAGACCTGAGGAGACAAGAAGCCCTCTTTCTGTACTTACCAGAATACTGTCCCTCTCACACGCATGGTGTATGTCACACACCCCCCACAATGGGCAAGGACAATATGCTATTGGCAGACCCATGCAGTAGTGGCTGGGGCCAACTAAGGCAAAGGGAGAAAATGTTTGCAGAAAGGTTTTAAAGGCTGGAGGTGGCAGATTTTAGGCTGTGACACCTGCGCTGTGCTTTCAAGCAAAGACACCAGGGGAATGAGTAAGGTTTATTGTCCCTGTTCTTGATGACAGGTTTCCTTAAACTTACTAATGATGTGTTGTGCCTCCTCTTTTAAGAGAACTGATGACTAAATGACATCACTAACAAACAAACAAAAAGGGCATACAAGAGGAATGATATGCACAAAATTTATAATGAATTAATAACAAAATTTATTGATAATAAATGGATAAAAGTACACATACATATATTAAAATCTGGCTTTCAGGAGAGACAAGAAGGTTCACATGAACCGTAACCATGGCACATATAATCGATATTACATGTTGCCTAATGTAAGACAAGCATGATGGGGTATCCAACCATTATACACTGTGCCCAACCAGACCATACGTAAACATTAGCACTCATATAAAGTGCAATAGCATAAAGGTGAAGCAATGTCCATGCATCAATGAAGTATAGTGGTCTGGGTCTTGTTGACCATGGTTACCTGACTGCAGGAATCCCCCAACGCACGTTTCAACCACGCCGGTCTTTCTCAAGGGGTAATATGACAAACACATAATCGGACTTTTAAACCTGACCCTGACCAATGAGCGATGGAAGATCCTACTTAACATGCAGCACCTGTGTGTGCGGCGCATCCTCAGTTGGCCCGTGTCTGAGCCCGCGAGCGGGGCCGGGCGGTGACGTCACAGAGGCGGTGATCAACACCGAGTCATGTGACAACAGTGCCACGCCCCCCGCTCGGAGGCTGCAGGACGGGAGAAACCGGGCATGCGCACGCCAGGAACGCTGCTGAATATACAGGCTATGAAGTACTGTGGGCTGGCTTTGAAGGGAAACTGTGAGTATGGAAGATGCCAACTGCAGTGGATGGTGTAACATGTATGATAAATGAAATGAAAAAATGAAAAAAATGAAAAAAATTACTGAATGGTGAGATGTATTTGTGTGTAAATGACCTAGTGGTGAGGTGTGGCATATATAAAGAAAAGCACAAAGTGCCTGAGAACATGAGAAATGTGTTAGAGGTGTGTATAGGACACATGGTGATCAGTGTGTGAAAATGAACAATGAAAATGGTGTGATAATGAAATATAGTGGGCACCAAAATGGAACCCGAACAATTCAAATAAGTGCGTGATGGAGCAAAAAATGCAGATGGTGCAGGGTGAGAAAAAGCACAAACAGTGATGGTGGGGAAGTGAAAATAAATAAAAAAGTGAAGACGTGAATGGTGTAGGTGAAGAAGTGTGCATACTTATCATAAAGTGGTGGTCGATCAAGGTCGATGCTCTGAATCGCAAAGAGACTCATCACCTTACATCCTGTTTGGAATAAAATCTAAAAAGACATATATACACTACAATATCCCAACTGGTAGGGATGGCTGTTTGCTCCCTCCCTTGCTCAGCAGGAATAATCTTGGGCCTGGCCAGGATCAGGGGGCAAGTCCGGATGAGTAACAAAACATTTGCCAAAGCCTAAAATTGAGCCATTCAAGTATTAAAATTACAAAACACACACATAAAAACAAACAGTTTAGACATGTGAATCAAATGCTACAGGTCTGGTGGGCAATGAACAAGAGCTATTGGATGATTACAAAAAAGCGGAGAAACCAAAATTTTCATTGAGACCCAAAGGGTCCACTGTCTTCAATGTCCATATCCATTTGGATTCAATTTGCAACAGTTTTTGCTTAAGAGCCCCGCCTCTCATATCCAAGTTCACATGATCGATCCCGCGAACCCTCAATAAGCTTGGATTGCATGCATGGTGTTTCCTAAAATGACGAGGGATGGGTTTTAGTTTTTCAATCAGAGGAATCTCGACCGCCGCTGCATTGGTGATGTCGTTCACATGTTCCCTGATCCGTGTCTTCAATTCACGAGTAGTCATGCCTATGTAGATTTTCGGGCAGGGGCAATAAGCAAAATATATAACCCCCTTAGTGTTACATGTAATGGTCCACCGAATTTGATATTCACAGCCCCCTCTTAAATTGGAGAAGGTCGTTGCCTGTTCCATATTGGGACAAGCTATACAGTGTCCACACGATTTGCTCCCCCATTTTGGCTTTGGGGCCCCAAAAACCCGCGGTTGGGATTGTGTGGGAGTAAAAAAACTCTTGACTAGCAAGTCTCGAAGATTCGAAGCCCTTTTGGGTGCTGTAACGGGATATTGAGGCACAATTTGTTTAATAATCGGATCAGAGAGCAAAACGGGCCAAAACTTCTTCATGGCATTGATCATAAGTCCCCATTTGTCATGATATGGGGTGACATAGCGAGGTGGTTGCTTGATAGGTGTTTTTGCATATGTCTGAGGATATAGAAGAGCTGATCGATCAGTGAACTTTGCTCGTCTGTAGGCCTTTTTTATTGAACGTTTGCTGTAGCCGCGGTCAAGGAATCTCTGTTGCATATCCAGTGCTTGTTTTTCAAATTGGGAGTCGGTCGAACAAATTCTTTTGATCCTCAGGAACTGTCCCGTTGGGATGGCATTAAGGACGCGTCTAGGGTGAGAGGAAGAAAAATGCAGGTAAGTATTGACAGATGTGGATTTCCTGTAAACATCTGTGTGAATTAGACCCTGTTCGTCACGAACCACTGACACATCAAGAAAGTTAACAGAATGTGCGCTGCATTCGTATGTTAACTTGATGTTGCGAGAATTGATGTTTAATTTGTCAATGAAAGTTCTTAGGTCATCTTGGCTGCCACGCCAAATAAATAAAATATCGTCTATATACCGGACCCACAATGGGATCCGGCACACCGACGCATCATCAGATAAGAACAGCTCCCTCTCCCACAGCCCCAGGAACAAGTTGGCATAAGAGGGGGCGCATGCCGCCCCCATGGCTGTTCCCTGGAGCTGTAGGTAGAAGGAGCCGTTAAAGGTGAAGAAGTTATGAGAGAGAGCAAAGTCTAGGAGTGACAAAATGAACTGTTGTTCAGGGACTGTGTAATTGGTCATCTGCAAAAAGTACATAACCGCTTCAAGTCCGTCCTTGTGCCTGATGGAAGTGTATAAGGATTCAACATCACAGGTTACCAGGATGTCGTCACCCTCCAGTTGTATCCCATCAAGACGGCGGAGAAGGTCCGTGGAGTCACGCAAATAGGACGGTAGACTTTGTACCATCGGCTGAAGTAAGGAGTCAATATATTTACATACATTGTCAGTAAGATTACGTAGATCAGCAGTTTCTGAAATACTCAGACCAGCCCTTCTGGCACCAACAACCATGCCACGTTCAAAGGCACTCAAATCACCTTTCTTCCCCATACTGATGCTCAGTTTGAACTGCAGGAGATTGTCTTGACCATGTCTACATGCCTAAATGCACTGAGTTGCCGCCATGTGATTAGAAATTAAGTGTTAACGAGCAGTTGGACAGGTGTACCTAATAAAGTGTATATATTCTTAAATGGAACCTATCAGCAGAAATTGACCTAATAAACCATAACCAGTGTGTTTCCAACCCATTTACTGATGCGATAATTGAGGACCATCCATACACCACATAATATAAAACACATATTTTATTACATATGCATTAAAAATATATATATTTTGTTGCAGTAAAAACTAGATGACTGACATCAAGTAATGGACACTCAAGATAAAGACCTGATCATACACAGATAAACTAACACACAATATTAAAAAAATAATAATAATAGGAGCCCTAGAATGTAGTGCAATGTCGATCCACCCAAAAGGCGGAATGATAGTGGGAAAGATAAATCAAGTTCTAGCACAAGGGTGCACCTGCTACTTAACAAAATGCAATATCAATCAGTGATACAACTATAATATGAGATCAAGGAAAGTAGAATGTGCATAGCCAAGCGATCTGAGGTCCACCCTGACACGTATTTGGGCAGAACAAGCCTTTTTCAGTGTGTTGCCAAGCAGCTCAACACCTTCCAGATCATGTTTCTCTTATGACCCAGTGTGGTGGCATCATTCTGAAAATCCAACTTTGGTAATGAGATGTTGGTTGTATGAAGTCAAGGAGGAGGAGAATATAACACTGAAGTCAAGCTCGCTCTTGCTTAGAAACCCCTTTTCACTGTAGTTGATGGTCCTGCATCCAGAGACATCAATATCCAGATCTCCTGATGTCCGATGCATGATATCAATCACCGAGGAGGAGGCGTTCAAAGCTCCCCATCTTGACATCAGTGTTAAGTTCTCTGCCTCCTTGATTTTATACAATCAATTTACATCTTACTTCTAAGTTGATTTTCAGGTTGATGCCATCACACTGGGCCATGAAAGAAAAGAAAACTAGAAGGTTTTACACTGTTTGACAATATACTTACTATTAGGCCAATTTCTGATGACAGGTTCCCTTTAAGGTCATTCACAAAATATATTCCACTATTATAAACTGAATCAATACATGTTGCAATCTGGGCCAGTTGATAGAAAGCGATATGTTAAATAGGTTTCTCCCCTCATTTTGTGTCTAAAGTGTTCTGAATATTAAACTAGTGAGACATGTTAAGCGCTGCTTGTGTAAGAGCCTTGCTGGATGACTGAGTGATTTCTTTTTACCCAGCGGGTCATTTCATTTTCGTTTGAACAAGATGGCCAGTACAAAGTCTTTATGCATTGGCTTATGAAGCATGAAGACCTCTTCAACCAAACAGATCTGTAGAATATATGTGAGGCTGTTTGCCCTAGTTTATTTCATGTCATTCATTTTACAGTTTGTGTCATTTACCAAACGGAAATCAAATAAATACCACGGGCGTTTCTTAATTGCATCTGCATCTTTAAATACTGCAGCGATGTATATAATAAATGTATTTATTGCAGTGATGTTTTGTAAAGTAAACTTTCTCTTACATTACACTTATGTATATTAGCTCTGGCAATCAGTTTCATTATGCAAAGCTGAATGTTATGAAGAGCTGTAAAAAAAAAAAAGTGATAATTAAAAAAAGTTTATCCAAAGATAGAGCAGTAGCTGAGGTGGCAGGAGAGATTGTGTACAATTTAGAGGAACCTCAGCTAAACACCATGCTTTAATAGCTTGCACTATACAACCAAGCTATACTGCGTAAATACACTTTTCAGAAATTAATAGTGCATGTGATATTGTGTAAAATATTTCATCAGGGAAAGCAGCTTTCCTGTTCCTTTTTTTTTTTTTTTTTTCCTTCTTAAGTGTACATTCACATGGCCGCTATGGGGGCCGTGATCTGGTTGCACAATTTTTAACCAGATCATGGCCAACATAGACTTCTATGTCTCCCGGTGATAGTGCAGTGAGGAGGAAGGAGGGGTGAAGAGCGCTCACCCCTCCACTTCCTGCCCTGTGCTCCGTTCCGGACGGGAACCTGGTCGTGTGACTGAGCCCCTATCCTGTAGTGAGCTTTGTCTATGAAAGTCTTCTGAAGTCCCTCCACTTCATATACAGTAGATAAGGAGAATAATAATAATTCTTTATATAGGGACATTGGTCCCTGTCCCCATAGGGCTCACAATTTAAACAACCTAACAGTATTTTTTGGAGTGTGGGAGGAAACCGGAGCACCCGGAGAAAACCCACGCAAACACGGAGAGAACATACAAACTCATTGCAGATGTTGACCAGGGTGGGATTCGATAATGATTAACTCATTTCATACCTAAAGAATAATTCCCTTGATAATTCAGGAGATTAGACAATCCAGATTAGAACTGAGATTTTCCATTAGTCACATTTAGTTACAAATAACAAGCACCTCAACAAATATGAGATAAAATGTGTCTTTTTAAAGAAGACCTGTCACCAGAATTTTACCTCTCCCATGAGTAATAACTGCTGGTAAAGTCCTTCCCATAGTAACTAAAATTATTTGAAACTGAGGCACTGTACCTTAATTATAGCCTTTTTTTCAATACGCAAATGAATATAGATGAGTCAACTTCTGAAGAGAAGGTAATTTTTTCTCGGGCTGCCAGTAAATAGTGCCTTCTTCATTTGTCTGACAGCTTAGTGCCTCTTAAAATCTAGACCCGAGCAGACAAGAAGCCCTCTTTCTGTACTTACCAGAATGCTGTCCCTCTCACACGCATGGTGTATGTCACACATCCCCCACAATGGGCAAGGACAATATGCTATTAACAGACCCATGCAGTAGTGGCTGGGGCCAACTAAGGCAAAGGGAGAAAATGTTTGCTGAAAGGTTTTAAAGGCTGGAGGTGGCAGATTTTAGGCTGTGACACCTGCGCTGTACTTTCAAGCAAAGACACCAGGGGGATGAGTAAGGTTTATTGTCCCTGTTCTTGATGACAGGTTTCCTTAAACTTATTATGATGTGTTGTGCCTCCTCTTTTAAGAGAGCTGGTGACTACATAACATCACTAGTTGTCTAGCTAATGGCATCACGTGACTGCTTCATCTGCAAATCACATTTACGGGTAATCGCGTGTACTGTAGGGTTTCCAGGATTAGATCAATGCAGTTATGAAATCTCCTCCAGTAGTGCCATTAAACGTCACATTACCAGCGCAGGCACTGCCAGGTATTCTCCTCCAGTGAGTGTGTGGTAATAGTTCTCCATCATATTACACGTTCTACAAGGGGATTTGTACTCAAACTTGCCACTTTTTGCTGGCCTGCACATGTGGATTGCCTTGATAAATCTGGAGGAAAGATTGTAAAGTGGAGTGGGTAGGTAAAAGGTGGAAGAAAAGCACAAAACAATCAAGAAATTACCAAAATAATACATTCCCCTCATTAATCCATTCAGACCACCTTTTCTAAACACATTTTCACACTGCTGTGTGAAACTTGCAGCATTGTTCTACTTTTTGTGACAGTCGAGCTCCAATAAGGCCCTTTTCATATCTATGGAGGATTCCATAAAAAGACGTCGTTTTCTAACACAATGCAAATGCAATGTGTTGGTTCAGTGTTTCCCTGATTAAATTGACGATTATGGCAACGCTCGCATGAAAGCAGACTTCCTTATGATGCTAATGCAAAATTCAGTAGTAGTATTTTTCATAATAACAGTTTTGTCCAATAATTGTTATCGGAAACGCAAATAGTTGACATAGGCAGATAGTGATAACTTTACAGGTTAAAATTCTCTCTACAGTTTATCTCATGAGATTCACAAATGGAGATAAGGGAGGCCACGGGCCTTTAAATATCTCAAGGCATCCCAATGTGACGAACACGTCAGAGTTTCCCTCATCCTCCTCTAGGCTCAAGGAGAAAGAAGCCGATATAACGCTAGTGTTTAGCTAAGAGCTACAAACATGTTATATCTTACTTTTCTTTAAGTACAAATTTAGGATAGAAGAGAAGGGCGCAGTGAGCAAAAAAAGACAAAGTAATGTTTCTTATTTTAGTATGGAATCAAAATATTCCACCCCTGTTCCCAAGTGGTCAAGTTCATTATTCCTTTCATCTTGCGTATGCACAGCCGCACATTTTATCTTATATTATTCGGAACAGCTCACTGCAGAACAGATACTCTCAGATGGAAAGGCACACTAATGAAATATGCATTTTATAGTACTTTTACTGTTGAATAAATTATGTGTATTCTCCTTTCTGGGAGATGCCTCATTCAGAAGTTCTCATACCTCAAACCACATTTTATGCTCATGAAACGCAAGAGAAAAATAGCAAAGTATCAAAAGATTGATTGTTGTCAAACTATGTCTAAGTAATAGGAATAGGTTAACAATGTGGATTGTACCAAGGGGTGTGTAAAATATGCATTAGATGCTTTGCAGTATCAATCTGGGAGTCTCTAAGGTATACCTGCTCTGCAAACAGTCGTATCATCTTTTAGTTAGCTTAACTGAGTACACTTGCTAAATCAAGACATTTTCCAATTCTTCCCCAGGCTGCAATTTGGTAAATAATATAGCCAATCTATACTTAGAATAAAACTCTGCTTTAGAAACTGTCTCAGATATGTCTTAAAGTATATCCAGTGATGATGGGTTAACATTAAATTGATGGCAACAATACTACTGCATGTAGAAATCTTTTCCTCTTTTATCCATTCCTTTCTTCCTGTTTGTGTAAATCAGATATATGTCTCTGACATTTGAAGAGATAAAAGAACCGGATAGTGTTCTTGATGACTTAAAGAAGACCCATAACCAGACCAGACCCCTCATTCCATTAATACCCACTGGTAAAGTCCTCCCCATATCAACTGAAATTATCTACCACGAGGCACTGTACCTTAATTACAGCCTCTTTTCTGATATGCAAAGATGAGTGAAAAAAAGAAAGACGGCTCAGTATTTTGTTATGTCACTGTGTGAGCAGACAGTCTTTTTCTTTTCCTTCCCATAGTGCTGTACCTCACACTGCTCACAGCGGTCCGGCGTATTCATGAAGGGGCGGTACAAGGAGGCAGTGACTGCTGTATGAAGCCCGGCCTATGGCGTGGGCGGGCGGTCTGGGGCAGAAGCAGCCCCATGAATATGCTGGACGGCTGTGAGCTCGGTCATGGTGAGACTATGGCGCTTCAGTGTCTGCTGGATTTATGGGAGGGTTCTGATAAAGCTAACAGTTTAACACTGCTAAAAATGGGGTAGCACTAGAAGCTGCTTACTTACCCCATACTTGCCCTATCTTCAAAGTGCTTAAGAATATGATGGCATCCTGAAACAAGTAAAAATATGGTGTACAGTAACAACCGAAGAGGAGTTATGTGAATGTTTAAATGGTTGAACATTCCTAGAATAATAATGGCACAATATTTAGTAAATAAATAATATGTAAATATGATAATATTTACATAGTAATATGATATTTGGATTGTGTATGGATACTTCATAGAACTAGAGTTATCCACCCTTAAAGTTGTAGTTTACAGCTTTCTATTTCTGAGATGTCGATAAGAGGACCTGTCACCCCGATATTGCCTCTAGGAGCTGCTTATTAAAGTAGGCATCTCCCTAGCCCTACCTCATAAAGCCCTTCCGATAAAGCTAGCAAACACTGCACTGCCATAGCTTTCAGAACGCCAGACCAAGCTTACAGCGGTTCAGCGTATTCATGAGGGGGCAGTGACTGCCGAATGAAGCCTGGAAGTCACCGCCAGCCTGTTGTATGGGAGGGGAGGTCCGTGGGAGAAGCAGAGGAGTGGGGAGCATCCCCTCATGAAAATGCCGGACCACTATAAGCTTGGTCCATCGTTCATGCACCTATGTAGTGCAGTGTTTGCTTCCTTATAGGTTTGTTCCGATAAAGCTAGCCATTTAACACTATTTCTGGGGTAAGGCTAGGGAGATGCTTACATTAGTAAGCAGCTCCTAGAGACAATATTGGGGTGACAGCTCCTCTTGCTGTGTTAATATAACTTTTTGTGGCGCAGCTTTTCTTAGAACTCTCTATTGTTCCACTTTTGTGTTTTGTAGGTACATTGACAACAGGTGTTACTGGTTAGGGGCATTTACCTGCATTATTTACAATATCTAATTCTTTATTAGTATAAAACTTTGATACAAGGTGCCTGCTAACACCCATTGTCAATTTATACATTTCAAAAGAATTAGAGGTATTATACAACAAATAGGTTCTCTGTAATGTAAAATATGGAAATCTTGTCAGACTCAGATTTCACTATTCATGGGCACAAAGATCAAAAAAGCACATAAGCCTAAAAGCTATAAACAATGTTTATATTTGTCTCATATGTATCTATTCAGCCATCTATCTCATAATTGTCCCCGGAATGTTTGCTGATAATTTGATTTCCTGATCTTTACATAGGAAATCAACTTGGGAATTGTAGCATGGTTTGCTTTGAGACGGGTAATGTCAAGTCATGTCACACACAAATGTCATATCATATCACATGCACTAAAAGAAACATAAGCTGCATGGGAAATTGGATAGACATTTAAACTTCGCTGTTGGCAGTACCTAAGCAATGTACAGTGTGTGTAAAAATAGTTCTAATTATTGCAACACGTCTAGTTTTTACCTGATTTCATGCTTAGTGATCTAACTTAGTCAAACAGGAAATGCAGCAAAAAGGTTTCATAGTTAAAATATATAATTTATAATCCCATTTTACTTGGCTTTCAATTTTAGAGTAAACTAGAAACAAATGGTGTTTAAGACGATACAACATAAAAGTATTTTCAGGAATCATTAAATATAAATTTAAAAAAAGTAAAATCTTCCAAATCTACGGCCACATTTTTTGCTGTACATGGATTAGTAGAATTCAAGAATTTCCTCTCATGAAAATTCTCATGAAAAACTTACACCTCACACAGCTACGCACACCGAAGTATGCAAAAGTTTTGTGCGCCAGAACGTGGCAAAATTAAGAATTTTAAAAAATGTAATAAAACACAATAAAACCTATGTAAATTTGGTATCCCTGTGATCGTACCGACCCAAAGGATAAAGGAGTTATATCATTTGGGTCACACAGGGAAAGAAAATGGCGCAAATGCGTTTTTCACCAGTCTGCAGAGATGAATTACAGACCTCAATACGCAGATGTAGGGGCCACCCAATACTGTTCAGCAGTGGAATGTCCACGATGAACATCCATATGCAAAAACTACCAGAAGCAATTGAAATCACCAGGGAAGATAAATCCTGCATCCCAAAGTGATTTTTTTCCCCCCTATGGCCAATATATTATGCTGGAGCCCACAGAATATTGATAGTAATGTAACAACATTCTGTGCCTGGCCTTACTCATTGGCATAATATCAGAATACTTTACTCTATTCCGTGTATTACTGTGATAATGAGTATATTAAGTGAATCCCCCATTACGCAGGAATACATTAAACAGGTTACCATGGCACCAAAAAACATCTGCTAAACAAAGTCAAAGTAATGATAAACACATTTGAGATCCTTTTGTTGTTGATGCTCCTTCCAGATGCACAGCGCTATAAAAGAGCTATCAGCGAAGCTATCCATTAGCTGGCAATTCAGAAAAATTTCATCAAGTTATCCCCAAGCCATTTCTAAAAATCTGCCAACTGTAGTTCTTCTTCGAGGGATCCGTCAAGTTTTCATTTAGTTTTGTTTTCCTCCCCTAATCTTTAGTATATGTAGCGTAGGAAGCTCAAATACATCCAGATTCTTATTTTCTTTTAAGAAAACAGAATTTAATGCAAGAAGCACACGGCACCCTCAGCATCTCCTCAACTGTGAAAGGTGAGTATAACACAACTAGGAAATGTATACTTTTTGGAAAAAGTAAAAGTTCAGTTCAGATGTTTCTAGTGGCTAACGCATATTGAGATTTTCTCCTTAAATTTAATGCAATTTTTGATATCACAACTGATCTACCACCAGGATTGTAAACCAAGCACACGAACATACTGGTTTGTGCCCCCTCCGACAGGATCTGCTCTTCTTTTGGCTTCTTAAGCCCTTGTTTACAGCCCCACCTAATATATTCTGTAATTTGCTTTTCAGGTTGCTCAGCCACCAGACTTCTCGTGTGGTTGACCCGAATTCAGCACATTTCATGTATAAAAATAACCTCATGAGCATCTGTCTGCTACAGTATAACAATGCATTGTTGATCCGTGATACAAGGACATATTTTGTCCCTTCTACTCTAATGCATAAGGCAAGAGAAGTTTCACAAGAATTGTTGTAGTTTCAGTATAAAAGCACAGAAGGTAAGGATCACAATTTGTGGGAAAGAGGCTGGTAGCAGGTTATTGATTGATTGTGTACTAGAAAAAAAGGAAATGTAGTGTATGACTTTATGTAATAATAAAGTAAGACTAAATTTTAGATTCACCTGTGTTAAAAATTAGTATTAAAAGAAATCTACCATCAGAATGAAGGATTCTAAACAAGCACACTGACATACTGGTCAAGATCTGCTCTTCTCTTAGCTTCTTACGCCCTTATTTTTATGGCGTTAGTAATTATGCAAATCAGCCTCAGGGCTCCAAGCTCCATAGCTGCTATATGAGCCTGGAGCCTCCCCTCTTTCAGACGTAACTGTCCAATTTCTTGTGGAAATAGTCTTCAGACTAAGGCTTCATTCACACAACCGTATGCCCACCCAACAATAGTCGGCAGTGGCGGATTAAATGTTTGCATTTCCAAAAGTAACCAAAATGCCACGTATGAATTTGTAAACTTTTTATCATGTGGTATCGGGGGCATTTTAACCCCTTGCAACTGATGGGCTTTTTCCATTTTACTTTGTTTATCAATCCCCACTTTCAAAAATCAATATTCGCTGTACAGAGCTGTATGAGGGCTTATTCTCTGTGTAACACATTGTATATGGTATTTTATATTCCATCCCCTGTACTTGGAAGCGGAAAAATTCTAAATGCAGTAAAATTGACAAAAAAACGCATTTGCTCTGTTTTTACGTCTTTCACTGTACATTCCAAATGGCATCTCTAATATATTCTTTGGTTTGGTACCATCACAGAGATACCTAATTATATAGGTTTTATTAGGTGTTAATAGATTTTAACAAACATTAAAAACTTGTGTACCAAAAAAGATTATTAATTTTAACATATTCCAATAACTTTTTTATACTTAGGAGTACGGAGTTGGCTAAGGTAAAATTTTTTCCGGAAAAGCTGATGTTTTTATTGCTACCATTTTGGGGACTGTGCGACCTTAAGATCACTTATTATTATTATTATTATTATGATATTTTTTATGTGTTGCGAAACAGCAAAAAAGTGTTGATTCGGGTATTTGAGCATATTTTTCCGTTATGAAGCTAATCAATTATATGAATTTTATTTGTCATTTTTATTAAAAAAATTTTATTTTTGTGTTTTTTTTTTTGTTTTGACTTTTTACATTACTAGTATATGAACTAGTAATCATGTGATCACTGGTTCATACTAATGCACCGCAATAACCATGTATTGTAGTGCATTAGAAGTGTCAACCTATGCAGCTACTCGGTCCCTTCGCCTTCATTAGGTCTTTGGCAGCTCGGCACCGAAGACGGCACCCTTCCTTCTGCAAGGGTTAACAGTCGGATCGGAACAGAGTTCCGTTCTGGACTGTCAGAGCAGGTTTCTTGCTGTAATAAGACAGCCGCGGCACTGCTCTTCCCTGCACGGGGGACCGTGCAGTCCTTAGGTTAGGCCGACTAAGGTCGCTTTTCTTGTGGACTTGGATTTTATGTCTTTCACTGTGCACCCCAAATGGCATGTTGACTTTGTTCTTTGGGTTGATGCGAGCAAAGGGATACCACATTTTATATAGGTTTTATAATGTTTTCATGCGTTTAACAAAAATTAAAACCTTCTGTACAAAAATTTTTGATTTTGCCATGTTCTAGCGCTAAAAACGTTTATACTTCAGTGTACAGAGCTTTGGGTAGTGTCATTTTTTGCAACTTCTTTAAGAACTGTAAGGCTTTGTGATCACTTTTATATTGAATTTCTTATAGTTTGCAAAAAAGATGCATTTTTGTCTGTGGGTGCTATTTACCATTACAGGGTTAAACAACAGATATTATATTTTGATCGATTGGGACTAGGAGATAACAAACGTGTTTATGATTTTTACTTTTTATTTATATCAGTTCCAGGGAGGGGGGAGTGATTTCAAATTTAGTGTTTTTTTAAACTATTTTTCAGACCCCTACGGTACTTTAACTTTAGGTTGTCTGATTGACCCTACCATATACTGCTGTACTACAGTATGGCAGCATATGGGGATTTTGAAGTGAAAATCGATTAAACGAGACAGCCTCAGGTCTTTGTATGACCCAAGCCTGTCATAGTAACAGATCGCCACCCCCTCATGACCTCACAGTGGGGCGGTGATCGAATCCAATATGGCGGTGCCCATGCGTTGCTGGGATTGAAACTGCTCCAGCAGCTTAGCTACCGGCACCGATGGCAAGTGTTTGAAATATGCAACAAGCACCCACCTGGTGTGGAGAGCACAAGGCCCGTGAGCCCTCTCTATCCTACTGCTCCAGACGTGCTCCGCACTATAATCGTGTACGTCTGTAAGGGGTTATTGTTGCGGCTGTGCAAAAGATTTAAAGCTCTGTGCCCAGTCAAGCTCTGACACATATAAATATGTATTATGGAATAAAAAACAGTGTAAGACGTAAAAACAAGATGTGTTCTGTTGGATATAGGTTTTAGGATTTTTAGAACCATAAACCATTCTCGTGGCAAATGAAAAACCATTGTACATTGTTCCCATTCTGCATAGTCTTATTAAATCCCCCAAAATGAACCTTAAATGTATTTAAGCCCTGAGCTATATTTTAGCCTAGAAGACAGTAATCATACAGTACAGGAACACAGGCATTATTTATTATCCAATACTCCATGCTGTCTTGATGCTTCATTATAGAGACTGATGAGATATTTGATGATTTCACATCTGCAGATTATGGGAACATGTTGTACTCTTGAAGACAAAATGTTTCCATGCAAGTATATTGCACTTTAATTTAGTAAATTTTCAAGTGTACAATGCAGCCTTAGCATGCCAGAAGAAAGATCTTTGTTTGTCTGCCTCTACTTAACCCCTTCAGAATAAGAAAGTTGGAAATAACTCACACATCTAATTTTATGTTTGATAGTAAACTTGTTACAATGTGTTTACAGCATAGACATCCCTTCCATCTCCTTCCATTCTACCTTATATAGCAGTGGTGGCGAACCTATGGCACTGGTGCCAGAGGCGGCACTCCGAGCCCTTTCTGTGGGCACTCGGGCCATCGCCCCAGCACACGAGCCAGAACTCAAAGAATCTTCCTGCAGTTCCAAGCAACTTAAAAGATGCTGCTTTCGGTCATATTTTGATACTTGCTTTGCTACTTGGGACTGTAGGAAGAGGTAGAATGAGTAGACAGGGCCGAATGATCTTTGGAGGACCTCCTGCTGGCCCCACGATTTTCTCTGTGTACAGAGGGACACTGGAAAGAAGCTAAAATGAATAAAAATTTCCATCTTTCTACTGTGTTGCTATTCTCAGGAGGCCAATATGATTGAAAGTTGTTGAACAAGGAGCAATAAGTTACTGCTTTAATTTTTGGTTGGCACCCCACGATAAATAAGGGGGGTTTTGGGTTGCAGTTTGGGCACTCGGCCACTAAAAGGTTATATAGCATGTCACTATATGGGATACCAGACCTTTATCTGCCATGGTGATGGAAAGGTAATAGTTATATAAGGATGCATTGTACATAAATATAATTCAAATATAGAAAGATGCAGAAGAACAGACACTACCCAAGTCTCTCCATACTATGAACACAGTGTGAACTCTCCCCAATAGCACGGGACGGTACCTTCTCCAATCGCTGGTGTAATGGGATCTATTGTGGTGCTCTGTTCCCAATAGAATAGAAGCCAGTAACGGAAAGTCCAAGAACAGAACGGCACTCACTTTTCTCAATCCACGAATCCATTATTCAAGCGTTAAAACATCAGACGCCGGGGTGCACAGATGTCTGATGTTTTAACGCTTGAATAAAGGAATCGTGGATTGAGAAAAGTGAGTGCCGTTCTGTTCTTGGACTTTCCACATAAATATAATGTCCAGTGATAAAGAACACATTGAGGCAGGTAAATTTATACCATCTAAATGAAAGACTGTAAAGTTAGGCAGGATAACCTTAAACTGTCCCAGATTTACTATCCGGCATCAGCCACTGTGATAAATCTGTCACATTGTTTGACCTCCTAGTCTAACTCTACACAACCTATTTATTGGTTTAAAATTTTGCAATAAACTGGCAAAATATCAGTATAGGGCAGACATTACTTGAGTACATACAGTTTAATTTTTTGTGGGAGTATTTGGGCTTGAGAAATAGAGAAAAAAAAGATAAACGGGGAACATTTATGATAAGTTAGAAAAATTGAATGACAGCTAAGTGGTTATCATAATTATCATAATCATAGAGAGATCAGTTGAGAGGATATGTATAAGCCAGGCAATAAAGTGTTCAGCGTAGTAAATCTATAGAAGCCAAAGTTTTAAGGGCTGTCAGAAGTTGCATTAACATTTGTACAAGTATCTATGACGCCTCTAAAGGCAGTATTACAGATTTATCTGAGTGGGATTTTTCATCCCAGGCCCCTCCACTCCCCTGGGCCGTGAGCTGTAGTTGATTTGTGATCCTAGCTCTTGGGTCTAATAGAAGTTCATATGACCAGAGCTAAGATACTTGGTCACATGACTTTCTACAGTGGGCCGCGAGCTGGAGTGATGAGGGACTCTGCCCATATCAATGGCAGTGTCTTCAGAAGGATCGAGCTGTTTTTGTGATAGCCTGATCCATTACTGTGATCTGATATTATCATTCTGTCAGTCTGGTGTGTCAGCCCTTATCTGGTCTAGGAGATCTGGTGTGTCAGATGTCTAAGATTACTAGAATTGTTTTAAAAAATATGTAAAAAAAAAATGGTGATCAGAGTATTATTACGCTTCTGGAAATATGTTAGGGTGACCTTTTTCGCATATATTTGGGCAGATTGAGAAAGAAATGTACACATAATGTAGAAACTGATATACACTCACCGGCCACTTTATTAGGCGTTGCAACGATGCTCAATTGGTACCAAGGGGCCCAAAGAGTGCCAAGAAAATATTCCCCACACCATGACACCACCACCACCAGCCTGAACCGTTCATACAAGGCAGGATGGATCCATGCTTTCATGTTGTTGATGCCAAATTCTGACCCTACCATCCGAATGTCGCAGCAGAAATCGAGAGTCATCAGACCAGGCAACGTTTTTCCAATCTTCTACTGTCCAATTTGTGCAAATTGTAGCCTCAGTTTCCTGTTCTTAGCTGAAAGGATGTGAGCACCAGTGTGGTCTCTGCTGCTGTAGCCCATCTGCCTCAAATTCGACGTACTGTGCGTTCAGAGATGCTCTTCTGCCTACTTGGTTGTAACGGGTGGCGATTTGAGTCACTGTTGCCTTTTCTATCAGCTCGACAGTCTGCCCATTCTCCTCTGACCTCGGACATCAACAAGGTATTTCTGCCCACAGAACTGCCGCTCACTGGATGTTTTTTTTCTTTTCGGACCATTCTCTGTAAACCAGAGATGGTTGTGCGTGAAAATCCCCGTAGATGCAGCATTTTCTGAAATACTCAGACCAGCCCTCTGGCAACCAACAAACCATCCACGTTCAAAGGCACTGAAATCACCTTTCTTCCCAGTACTGATGCTCGGTTTGAAACTGCAGGAGATGTCTTGACCATGTCTACATGCCTAAATGCACTGAGTTGCCGCCATGTATTGGCTGATTAGAATTAAGTGTTAACGAGCAGTTGGACAGGTGTACCTTTATAAGTGGCCGGTGGAGTGTACTTTCCTGTTAATATCACTTCAACAGGATCTCGCAACAAATAAACTGTAATCGCATTGGTTACCGTTGGGAGTCATATATGACAAGAGAACAAAATTAACTTCTAATTGATGAAAGAGGAGAATTGGCAAGAGAAGGGGTAAAGGGAGCAGTAGCTTAGAGAGAAAAAAACACTTGGGTCCAGAAAATTTGGAAAGCGGATACAATTCATTACAAGACATACAATTGGGGTCTGGTTCATATTATCTGAAAAATAAAACTGAAATGCATTGAAGTGTAGACATTCATTTTAAAGATTGAACAAAACTATCCTCTGAATGTTTAGGCCATGTGCAGCCCTATTTCTTATCCCTCGTATTTAATGAAATAAAATTTTCACTTATGTAGCCTTACATATGATGATCCATCTACTTGTGGAAAATGTTCTTGAAGATGTTGTGAACGGGGGCTTTTCCTAACTGTTGAAAATGATTCAGCTACCATCTAACCCTGTTGTTTTTATAACGGATGTCCAGGCTTTTCGGAGTTCTTCCCCCTGACTCCCCCGATGGATTTTTTATTCTGTGACTAATGCTGGTCTTTTTCTTCCATTGAGTGCATGCTGTAGGTTCCCAGCCTCCAAATGCCAATACTACCCCTAGAATTGACTCCAGACCTTTTCTTGTTTAATTTAATGGGCTATTATCTCATGAATTCTTCCTCCCTTATGATGTGAATACCTTATGTTAAGAGACCATTTCAACCATTTATTTGAGATAAAAGGAATTTATTCACTTGTCTAAAATTGTCCATCATGACCCACTTGTTTTGATATAGATCATTTTCCAGCTATAATCTTAGACTTAGGAAAGTAGGGAACACCTAGACCTTATTGAGATCTGTACTGAGTCATAGCCCACAGTAAACTAAGAGCAGATTTTGTCCACTTAATAATTAATCATTAATACAGTGATCTCAGCCATTACATCATATATCCACTGTGCGGTAAGCCATGTAATGGAATCTGATCTGACTATTAAAATTAAAAACCCTGACATGTTTTTCATTGACAGGATCCTCAGTGATGCTAAATGCCATGTCAATGTGATCAATGCATGTAATGCGTCCCATAAATATTAACCTTTACAGAAATATATTAGTTGTTTGTTTATTAATCTCTTTTATTTGGTTTTTTAACATGTGTACAGCGAATACAAAATACCTTCCATGTTACAGAGTTGTGATAGTTTACTCCCCCACTGGGCTGGGGTTGTGGGTTAGGTGATTTCCCAAAGGTTGGAATACGTCTTTGCTGCTAAGATAAGTTGCAAACCACAGGGGTCTAACAAATATAGCTGTATTAGACTAGAAATAATGTTTTAGTCTTTTCTCTATGCTCTTCTCCGCAATGCTTTTGCTGAAAAAAAGTGGGCTTATTTGGTGGTCTTCTGGCTATATAGTTTTTTTTTTCTACAATACAACTCATTAGAGTTAATCCAAGTTGTAGCAGTGAAACAATTTATAGGCTACTATACTGTAAGAGGAAACTGATACATTAACCTGTGATTTGATCTGGAGCATATAATCTATTGGTATTTCGTAACAATAACAAAGCTAAAAATAAAAATTTTACTAATAGGTATCTATACTGTATGTATTGTAATGTATTGTAGAAAATAAATCTTTAATTTTTGCTCTCCAAACATGATAAGGTCTTTAGGTCTTAACCGGTGCCACTAGGTGTCCCATCTCCAGCACCTCTTGCCCTTACCCCTCCGTGCTTCACCATCCACAGCCCAGTTAGGATCCTTCCCTGCCTTGGTTGACATCACTATTCTGCTCACAAGATCCCACACTTGCACATGACAGCCAAGGAATCCTCCGAGACCTCAGTGTGGTATCTTGTGGTCAACTAGTGTGTTTCACTGGATGGATGAGGATCGTACCAGGCATTGAGCTGCTAAAGGCGCAGGGGGACGTAGATTAGGTGGAGACTGGAGGGGCTTGGTAACCCCAAACCACTTCTGGCTCATTAGCAATACTGATTACATTTTTCAGGGTATCAGTTTTGGGAGATTTAGCAAAAGGCATTATGGAATAGGTATTTTGAGAATAGAAGACCTTTATCTTGGTTTAAGGGGCTTAAATTGTATGATTGATTTCCTTTACACCATTGTTTTACGTCACAGGATGATTGAAACACCTAGTTCATACCTACACAGAAGAAAAAGCTAATTACACCCATCATGATTTCAAGATTAAGAAGTTGCATGAGAACCATGTCCTCTAATGAGACCTTCACAATGTGTATCCTCAGAGAGTGATTAAGGTCCGCCACCCCATTCAATCTTTCAAATGTTTTTATTTCATCCTGGAACTTGCTTTTCACAGACTACAGCAGATTTCCAAAGGAACATCAAAATAAAATGGAGTGCGACAAAAAGCTTGAAGCAGAAAATGGAATTCAAATATTTTTGATCTCACGCAACATTATTTAAATAGCTGTACAAGGTTTTTTTTTTTCTTTTTTCTCGAATTCTTTAGCATCGTATTAGAGGTAAATGTGATTTATTGCTACCAGTAATCAATCTAACCAAACATTGGTGGGTGAGATTTTTCATCCATATTAAGATTAAAATTACCATTACCTTTTTCTGGGTGATGGTGTAGCTTATATCCTTCTTTCACTGTTTAAGAAGAAACTGGAAAGAAATCCATATTGGATTGAAATTTTGACTACATTTCTAATGTTTTTTTAGCCCATGTGTGTGTATAAATAGATATATGTACTGTATGGATAACTGTCAACTGAATGACAGTATGTAATATCCTTTAGCTCTAAAGGGATGTGGGGAATTGCCTAAATAAGGCTGTTGTAAAGTTTCTTCTCTCATACAACTAATATAATTAATAGTTGACATTGATGTGAATAGTTCATAGGAACAACATTAACTTGGGGATGTGTATCTTTTATTTGGTTTTTTTGTCCTAATGTACACACCATTACAGAGTGAGAATGCAGTTGCTCCTCTGTGGTGACAGCTATACTGAGACATGTTTTGGCTTCAAAGAGTCAGCGGATGGAAAAAATCAAATAAAAACATATCCAGTTTTCTTTTGTCATTTATTTGTCAGGAATGTATCTTAATTTTCTCTTTGATTACGCTTTTAAATGTGCTCGGAGTTACCCCAGGAATTGAAGATAAAACAAGAAGTCGTAATCCGTGGTGGACAATTATTGCTTACACGTTAACCCCGATTGGAACGCTCAACTTGAATACAGAACACTGGAAATAAAGATGTGTTTATCAAAGCAAAGAGGAGATATGAGTATTGTGGGAGCGGCGGAGCTTTATATTATTGTATATTTATACTGCATTGTGTATATATATATATATATATATATATATTATAATATAATACGTTAGCAGTTTCATTTAAGAAAGCCTCAAGTGTGGGGTAGGGTTCGAAACATTGCTGACACATGGTAAAAAAAAGTAACTCAGCTGTCATATCTGGGGTGCTGCCGTTTTCTTGGTGGGGCTCTGGACCGGCATTTTGTGGGTATTGTGCTGCTCTCTCTCTCTCTATTATATATATATATATATATATACTGTATATATATCTCCAGGGTTTATGTTCACTATACTAAGTATTCAATTCCAACACTTCTAAAACATAAAGGGAGCAGCCAGCTTGATCTTAGGGGGATTGGCTAGAAAAGGGAAGATATGGCTAGTAATTTGCTCAAAGGCTTTCTTACACACTGTACATGGCATCTGAGGACAATGTGTGGCAGATACTGAGCTCACTGTGGTAAGCATTATTTTCAGCTGAAGTTAAAATGATAAAAAATTATCCATCCACTAATCTAATATACCAGCTTTTTGAATGTTGCCTCCTGTATTTTATGGTGACAAAGATCAATGGCATCTTCAAATATTCTTATTGAATTATAGTAGAGAATATACTGTCAAATACTGTTTCCAAAGTAAGATTTTCAAAGAATAGCCCAGCCAGAACCACTGGTACGGTCAAGAGAGTATAGAGTCATGATCACGTAGACTAGTCATAATCTTTTATAATAGTGGATACATTAACAGATTAAAGGAAATCTACCATTTGCTTTTATGCATTATGAACCAAACATACCTTGTGAATGCTATTGCTACACTGATGCAGAAACATATCTTGTTTAATCACTGAATTTTGGTGTGGTTTAGCTGACAAAAACAATCATAAAATTATGATAAGGCTGTGTCACTCCTGTGGCTGCCCCAGTGCTTCTCCATTTACCCTTATTATGCACTGCTTCAGGAAACGCTGTAATCACTGTGTAGAAGTAATCAATCGCTTCACCATCCCCCAGCTGCTGTGTATGAGTCATCCAGCTTGGGTTGATTAGTTCTGTCTGGACAGTTCAGGAAGCTCCATGTGTAATGTGTTTATGTAGGCACCCAGCTTTCCCAAGGTCGTAAATTTTATAATTGTTTTATCAGCAAAACCACTCAGTTCAGGGATTAAACCAGATGTGTTTCTGCATCAGTGTAGCTACAGCATTCTGAAGGTATGTTTGGTTTATAATACATAAAAACAAATGGTAGATTTCCTTTAATGGTCTTTTGAAACATTCTTGTTAGAACATACCTGGTTTAAAAACACATGACTATCTTAATCCAAAAACTTTTCTGTGGTTGATATTGTATGTATATTATTAGTGTCCAGCTGCACTTTCTTCCGTAGTCTGAGCTGTAATAACAGACACAAAGCACAGTCGGCTTTTTATGAAATACAGGCGGTGCCCGGGTTACGTACAAGATAGGTTCCTTGGGTTGGTTCTTAAGTTGAATTATAATTGTAGCTTCCGGAAAAAAAAATTTTTGGTCTCTTTGACTATTGGATTTTAAAAATGTTGGATTGTCATCAGAACCAGGATTGATAATAAAGCTTAATTTCAGACACCTTTGATAACTGTTATACCTGTTTATTGTAGCCTAGGGCTAAATTACAGTAAATTACCAACATCCAGAGGTCTGTTTGTAACTAGGGGTCGTTCTTAAGTCGGTTGTTCTTAAGTAGCGGACCCACTGTAGAGCCAACATCTGTAGGGCCAACATCTGTTTTTCTTGTTCAATACAACTCTTAAAGGCTACAAAACTTTTATGACTTTTTTTGCACGGAAATCCTTCTCCAGGTGAAGGTACAAAATGGGCAAAAATCTGACGCACATTGAACACTCTCCCGTAAATATGTAGAGTTGGATTATTTTGCTAGAAATGTACATGATATTTTGTGTTTACCCATCCTTGTGGGATTCATACAAAGCTTTTGCCTTGGAAAGCGGTGTAATATAATTTGGACTAATACAATTTAGGTTTGCAGCAAGCAAGAAATGAAAGTATTCACTGAACACTGCTGAGTTCTACACAGATTAATATAATTTAGACAAAGACTCTTTTAATATTTATTAGCATAAAACAATTGAAAACCAGCCTCGAAATCTGCGGCATTCTGAGCCATACTAAGAAAATGTTTTTGTTTTCTTTGACAATATTTAAGACTAAAAGTAGAGTAAAATGATACCGTGTTGTGCTCATCTACATATTTTCAATAATATTGTTCCATTTCTTTATGGACTGCCTCTGCTATATACCAATACTATAGTATTGAATTAAAGTATGGCACATTTTAATAAGGCAATGTATTTCCTATTCCGAGATCCTTGAGAATAAGAATAAATTATTCATTTAGATTATTATACATTTTCCTGTCTGACTGATGATCTCTGTAGCTGTACCATACTTGATTTCCAGTTCACTGCCTCAACTTCTGCACTGAAATATTAAAGATGCCAGTCATAAATATACTGCAGGAAGGAGAAAAGCTGCAGGCACTTAACCACATGGAAAAGTCCTTTTTGTCATTTGTATGGTGATATAGGAATGAAAACATTACAGGCTCAGTTTAGTAAAGGTTGCTCTTTGCATATTTAACACATCTATTAAAAGTTAATGTCAGTTTTGGATATCATACCTCCCATGCAACAGTAAGGATATTGGGCGGCTCTCTCCTTTCTTTTCTGTTTGTTTTGGGAAAACACGGCAACTTTTTTTTCTAACTTTTTTTTGGGAATTTTAAACTTTTTGTAGGGAATCTACCTCCAGGACAGATTTGGTAATATGTTATATTATCATATTGGCTAAGATGCACCATACGATCTCACCCACTGTTCTGCTGAAGGAATTGTGGATGTAGAATCTAGTTGCATCTCAAACTACAGTATTCTTTAGTGCATGTACATAGACAAAACCACCACCACCAGCTGTATTGTTATTAGTCTATTATTGTTAAAGAGCAGTCTGTTATCTTGTCATGTCGGGTGAAATAAAATAACAGATTTCTATTCTTCCATTACACTTTGAAATGAAGGACTAAACTTACAACAAGTTACCACCAATTAACATGTGCTAACACTCTCTTACACTGTCGATCACCACTCGGGTGTAAGACTGTGTTGCTACATACCCCTTTGACAATGGAATTCATTCTACAAAATACACTTTGATGTTTCCCTATATTTATACCACAAGGGTATGAGTAAAAGCAGGGTCCCCTTCCCTTGACATTCACATTCTTGTCCCTAAACCAGGCCAGGATGCTTGTACCATAAACCAGGATTCACCCAAACCAGACCCAACCAAAAAAACCTAATTGTTAGGTGGGGGGAATTCTACCAACACACTGTATAGAGGTCAGCCAAAGGTGGTATCTGAGCTCCATACTGGTCTCTGCTGTTACTTTATCAAAAGCAATGGTATGGCCCCTCAGCAACAGGGAGCAATATATATCCCAAATCATCCCTACTGTTATATTCATGTTTAGTACAGGACATTGTTTCTGATATAGCAATCCTGAGTGCAAGTCAAACATGTTCATCTGCACTCCATTCCATACTTTAGGTTGGCAGTTCTTCCCAACACTAGGAATTCAGCAGTGGAATTTCAGCATCAGACCTTTATTCTCTATTCTGTAGATTCCTTTCAAAGTAAAATTTTAGAGGACTTTAGTGTCCTATCATAATAAAATACTTTCCTCGTGTCCTGTACATGTGCCTTCAGTGCTCCCTTCTTTTCTTTCTTTTGTTTTGGTTCAACTAATAGAAGTGTTCAACAGCCTAGTCTATTGTGTAACAACATATAACAAAATGGCCCAGCCTGGTGTAGAATTGTGCTAGAACCAGTATCAGGAACTGGCAAAGCCTATGGCTAATGCATTGGCGTCACCTCCCTATGCTGGGCTACTCCTCGCCAGTAGCAGAGTGGGTCAGCAGGGGGAGTTTCTGCCTGCATACTTACTATAGCCTTCAGTCGTTCAAGCTGAACATTTGCTGGCTAATGGTACATTTAGATGGCCGTCTGTGGGGATGTATATGCGGCCGCATATACGTACCCATAGACGGCAATGGCGGCCCCGGCGGATCCGCGCCATATACAGGGAAAAGATTTTATCTATCTTTCCCCTTGTTTGCGGGCCATGCGCCGCTTTTCTCTCCAGTGCTTAGCGGTACACCCGTTGCTGGCTGCTGAGGGGCGGGCATACGGCTGTGTCTATGAACCCTAATAGCACAAATTTGGTGGGGCCTGGTTTAGCCTGGCCACCAGATACATCAGGCGGCAGAGTTTTACCATAACATATGATAAATCTTCCCCCATGTAAATTCTTGGTGTGTCATGTATCCATATAAAAGAGGATAGCTTACAATTAGAAGAAAAGCAGCCACTCTTCTCCCCTATAATAGTGTGTATTGTTTTTTTTGTGTCTGTGACCGTGCAGATGTTTGTGCTGCTAAATATCCGATTGGAATTACAGGGGCGATGATGTTACTTGCGGAGTATAAACCAATAAGCAGGGAGGGAGATTTTCTCTGAGGACGAGATTACATAAATCAAACAAATGGCTGGAGAGGGCACAATTACATCAAGCATTTTCCATTATTGGCAGATACTAACACTTATAGGAATTGCAGGAATTTGAAATTTAAAGTGCACCTTTACTGAAATCATTATTTTAATGGACAGTCATTTAAATAAAATAGTGTGTGCTCAAGGGCACAGCATTCCTCCAAATATTCCACATAAAGACTACACAGGCGCCCAGACACTCCTCAGATCTTTGAAGCTCGGTTTTCTGTTTGCGTAATTGAATGAGGGAATATCATTTTCTTCCTAAACTTACTTTTCCATCAATATTTTCCTTATTCCTGCCATCAAGTCTTTAACAGTTTGTCTATGAAGCAATACTAACAGAACCAAAGGATATTTTTAGGTTAGGTTTCTCTAGTAGCATCCAGTCTTATTAATTCAGTTCTGAATATTGCCTCTAGAGTTGGCTGTCAAATGTCAGACCAAGAAATATACTGTACCAACATTTGCCAAGTTTTCTAAAACATTCCGATATTAATTAGGAGAAATTTATATAGCCGTAAAAAGTGAACTTTTCCAACAAGCCTAGTAATAGCACACCAACACCGGGATTCAATGCCTGTAATGCTTCTAATTTGTATTACATACTGTTTTGCAGAAGATTTTACAAGGTGTCCGCTATCTTATAAAATGATGCACTGCTTATATATCATTTAAATGTTAGGTTATGCAGAATTGTGGCAATCTTTCAAAAATTATCTTTTTTATCTACGTACTATAGCTTCACAAACTGTCACACTGTGCAAGAACACTTGTCTTGGCCTCCCCCTGCTCTGTCCGCCTGCTGTAATCTCACAGTGGGAAGAGGGAGCTGCTCCTGCACAGGATAACGACATGTGACGCTGCAGCACAGAGGGGCTCTGGTTATGCCCCCAGAGCCCTTCCGGGCCATTAGCATAGATTTAAAAGTTGGTTTTAGACGGAAAGAGGTCATGGATAAAACATATAAGGAACACAGTGCCTGGATCTATGAGCAAGTTTTCGTGGTGTATCATACTTAATTTTGATGGTAGATTTTAACTGCTTCCCCATTATGTAAATTGCATATAGAATACAGTGATGCAAGAATTCTCCTTTCCCCAATGATCAGCCTTTATTACTGAGTGATACCTCAAAATATCACTTTGCACTAGAAATAGTTCTCTAGGTTTCAGATTCACTTTGATGTTCCCATAGGCATGATCAAGTGGGAAGACTATATACGACTATATATTAGCTAATATTGGTCTGATTAAAGGAAATCTACCACCAGGATGAAGGATTGTATACCAAGCACACTTACATTCAGGTGTGTGCCTCCTCTGGCACGGTCCACTCTTATTTAAGCTTTTTTCGGCCCTGATTTTACAAAAGAAGGCTTTGGAAATTATACAAATGAGTCCGATGGGCTCCAGGATCCATAGCTGTTAATGCCCAGAGATCCTTGGGCTCATTTGCATAATTCAAAGCCTTTTTTCTTAAAACAAGGGCATAAGAAACTAAAAGAAAAGTTGATCCTGCCAGAGGGGGCACACCAGCATGTACTGTAAGTGTGCTTGGTTTACAATATGTCATCCCGGTGGCAGATTTCCTTTAAAGGCGGTTGCCCACGATCAAGTTTGGTCTAAGTAAATTTCTTTGTTTGCGGTGGGAGTCCCTGGTTTGAGCCGGGAAATCCTACCAGTGCATGAAGAGTTTTCCTCAGACTCAACTTGGTCATGGAAAACTGGCCTAGCGATTAAGGATTACATGAAAAACTAACACACTGAGATAGTTTTCTCTCAGATCCTTCTCCCTCTCTTCTTCTTCTATGGACATCTATCATAAGATCCCTTTGTAAGCTTGGAGATTTTCTTGTCTATTAATTTGGGAGTGTCTCTATATTATTGGTCACTTTTCAATCAAAGATAACTGTGTCAGACTATAAAAGGACAAGAGAAGTGACCCTGTTTATCCAGAATTAGCCCAACAGCTATTCTAGAATTGTTTTTAGATCATGTGAAATACAAGAATTTACTACAGCGATTTATAAAGTTGTCACTAGTGACAAGTCCCCTTTAGGATAGGGACATCCTATTGTTTTACTCATTATTAAAAAGTAATGTGTTTTTGCACAATAGAAATAGAAGCATTTTCACTTTTGTAAGCAATTTATTTCTACTTCATTAATATTAAGGTTCCTGCAAATCTCTAATAATCTCTAGCAGAAATAAGTGATCGGTGTCTAAATTGCCACCTCGTTGTGTGAATGGTTAATTGCACAATTATTGGACCAAGTTCACAAGAGTTATGCATAGAGTGGACGCACAAACCGTATAGCGGCGCCATAAACATATCAGTAATAAACTGAACATCTTCAAGCAGAAACGGGGAACACGCAGCGTCTGACTGTAGTTGAATTATAACTCTCAGCATGCTCTGCCAGTGAACAGCTTGTTCTGTATTGGAAATGAAGCATAACAAATATCTGGAGATAAGCAGCAAGGCACACTCAAGTCTGCACCTTTTGTCACTATGCAAGCTCTTTACTTCCAGATAAAACCGATGCATGATTAATCCTAGACAACTATCGTTCATTAGGTTCAATAGTAACAGCCACAGCTGTGTGTGCGGTATTATTTCACATATCATAGCACTCGATGTATACGCTGCTCCTGCCATGGAAGTTTTCTGTCTAGGTCATTCATGCTGCGTCAGGAAAGGAAGAGAAGATATCATAAAGATCTATGGCAGGAAGACTGTATTATCCTAGATGAATAATGGAAGAAATACTGTATAGTGTTACAACGAGATCACAACAAAGACAAGGTGATTGGAAAAGGAAGTTGTAAGCTGAACATGGGTCAGTATATATGACTGTACCTGAAAGCATTATATCATATCCTATCATATAAGGGTATAATGGTTGGAAAGGGGCTTGTGAGTGGATGTAATGCCGACTGTTTAAGTAAGGGGAATCTATCGTGAGGGTGTATCTCCACAAACCACCACCAAGCTGTTATACAGAACGGTGACCGGATCACAATGTGCTGCTTTTTTTTATCAGATTCAGCATTATGCAGAAAAAGTAATGTGAATGCTGCATGATTCTTATATGTGGACACAAGCATTGGGGACACACGCATTTTCCCCAGCCCTCACACCACTCTGGGCATGTCGGCGCAGGCAACCAGACGCATGTCAACCAGACCGCCACATTAGTCTTTGCTGGAAAATCGTCGGAGACTATAGCAAGAAACTCAGCCAAATCAGACCTGGTCTATAGGTTGGAACTGGCGGAGTTTGCACCTTTATCCCCAGAGCATCTTCGTGGCCCAGAGCATCTTAGTGGATATGAGTGCTGGACCACCAAGGTCGATGGGGGGATTTTAAGACACGCCTTCCAAAAGCCTCCCATTTTCTTAAGTTCCACACCAATATCGATTTGCCAGGGATGGCTATACCCCATATATCAGGAACCCAAACCAAAACTGCTTTACTTTTACAGTCTGGCCTATCTGCACATTAACACATTATATTGAATGGTGTCGTCCCATAGCTGTTTTCAGGTTGCATGCATGCCCAGGTCCTATTCCTCTCTGAGTTTGTGGCCCCTTGAGTGGTGACAATTGGCCTCAAAACCATTCCTTGTGACATGTGAAAAGCACACAGCCATGTAGGCTTAAAATTATTTTTTATGTTTGGAAACAAAGTACTAGAATGTCATTTTCCCAACTCTCTGAATGAGAAGAAATGTTAATTAATCCATTAACATCCCTGTCAACTATGAACAGTAAGTTCCAATATGCCTTAGACATCATAGGAGACAAATAGATAGCTTTACATTGCGCCAGGAATGAATTATGAAGAACATGTGATAATTCTTTTCACTTCCTTAGCTTTAGTGATTTTCACTGAAGCTTTATTGAACCATTCTTTTCTATGTGCTCTTTCACACAGCTATTGTTTTCAATTGATCCGTCGTCTGTTGAAAAACTTTTAGAACCTTTCATATTCTTTTCACTGTTGTGGATCACGGAAAGTAATAAAAGGAAAGTCTGTGGGTCAGCAAAAAAAAAAAAATAATAATAATTACAGTCCATTTTTTTCCACTGATGGTGCTGGGGAAGCATTTCTAACCGGTCTTAAACCTTAACTTTTTTCCTTTTCTTAAAAAATTACACAATGGTAGCTTAACAGATGTGAAAAAAGGGATTCAATGGACACGTCCTTGTTCTGATCACATGTATATGGCCTTATAACGTATCCTGGAAGAATAGATCTTCATTTGGTTGGAGAATTAAACATGTCATGAGTTAAATTTGTGGGATCATCACTGAAACTGAGAGGAGTCCTATTTCTTATTTTGTCTTATTAATGTGATAACAGCTGTTCTTACTCAATTGTCGAGATTTGTCTTGATTGGCCTATCATATATGTCCCTGTATGAATAAGGCATAACAAAAAAAAATGAATAGGTAGGCGCTGGATTGTAGCTATAATTTATACCAGAATGAGCAAATTCTAATGAATCATATATTCCAAGCCCCCTCATATCTGGCCCTGCCCATGTATAGTGCAAAGTGCTGTGTAATAAGGGTTAGTTCTATTAAGTCTTCCATTAATTGCACCAGTCATGGTGCAGCCAAAAATGAAATTTGTATTACATTTAGAAATGCGACTACAAACCACTGTGGGCGGTGCTTGGCCCAAACGCATATGCGTTTTCTTTGAAGCACAAGCACTGTGTAACGAGACACCGGTTGCTGGTTACTGATCACATGCTTTTGAATGAAAACGCATAGGTGAACGAGCCAAGTCCAGCCCCTGGGGGGTTCGCATTGCATTTGTAGCAAAAAGCAGGTAAGGTAACTTCAGAGGTAAGGTACAATGGAAAAACTTGCTCCTGTTCTGTGTCTTCCACAAAACCTGCTTTTGACTCATAATACTTAAAGGACATAACTGAAGACCTAAATAACTGGCCCCAAGTTGGGCCCTAAGTTGGTGCTGTATAAACAAAGGACAAAACTTAATGAATAATAGTCTTGTGCCTAGGGTAATGCCTAATTGCATTAATTTAACAGTTAATCACAGTAACTAACTAACACAGAATACATTTTATAAGTGGGTTTTGATATTTTCCGGGATTTTCTATAGCAGATAACCCCCTGGAGATCCAAAGAACCATTGTATGAGGTTTCAAAAGAGTTCGGAGAAATATTTTATATAAAAAATATATTCAGCTCAACACTCAATTTAATAAATTAACTAAAACAATTTAGGTTTTTCTAAAATAATGGATTAAGTAAAAATTGATGTGTTGTGTAGTTGCCTGAAAAGGCTGGCTATATTTTGACATTTTTGTTGGTTTTGCTCAATTTTTTGTAAGAGCTTAAGAATGTTCTTATTTTGACAAATAATTTGCTAAAATGTGTTGAAGGAAGACAATCTGGCGTAACAATACTGAAATGTTATTCCTTCAGGCTCCATGATCAGCATGCAGGCTGGCTTCAAGCACTATTCCCAAGACAGAGCTAAAGAAATCAAACATACAGTATACTTAGCAATTTAAAGTAACTTGGAGACTACTCAATAATTTAATAATTGTGGCTTGGAAATATAAAGAAAATAGCCTGTTCCTATTCCAAAAGTAATACAGCACAGTGTTCATGATCACAGTATGAGGGGCAATAGGTGGCTTTGGAACAATTATTGTATTATATAGATAATGCCGGTCCCCTGTGAAAATAAAGAGCACTGGGTGGGTGAAATTCTTAAATTACAGCTTTCCATAATGGTGTAGGGTTTATTCAAAATGAAATGACCAAGGCTGGTATTTCAGCATAGATCAACTCTATTCTGTTCTGTAAATGTAATCATTGATGAAGCATGTTTTTAAGCCAGTAGACTAGAGCAGGCTTGAGTAACCTTTTTTTTTTGTTTGTTTTCTGTCACGGGCCTTTTTAATATTTATAACATCAATGGGTGAGGGTAGAAAACAAAATTATCATAAAGTTATTTATTATTTTTGGCTGAATATTTAATTTGTGTGATAGCTTGAATTGCCTTCTTTCGGTGAGATGTGCAACATTAGCTGGTATTTATTATGTTGGTGAGACATAATCAGACTCTCTGCACAAAAGCATCAGAAAGGTAAAGTTTGTTAGGAGCCGGCAGGGCCAAGTGCCAGGGCCCAGAGCTACTGGGGGGCCCACATAAGGCTGTACATAATGAATCCATAGGGGGGAAAGGGGGTCTGTATCTAATGAATCCATAGTGTGAGGGGGGTTTATATAAAATAACCATGAGGGGCTGTTTGGTATGATAAACTAGGAAATATTTTGGGACAGGAGACGGTTTTAGTTTCTGAATTTTGAATGCTGCCATGTGAGTTCACTGCAAAGTGGCCCACTCAGGTTCTGTCACCCTGGGGCCTACTGAAAGCTGGAGCTGACCGTGAGAGCAGGAGTGTCTAATTGTGCTCCAATCGGCTAGCTCTTCCTATGCTTTGTACTAGGCAGAGATGTTAGAAAACCAGCAGCAATGCATATATGGGGTAATGCACTATAAACTTTTAGCAGGGCAAGACCATACCATTTTTTGGCTACCCCTGTCCTAGCATATGTAGATAGCTGAATGGCTGTTTGAGATGGGGGGAAAAGAGGGAGGGGGTTATACTTTTTTTGTGTTGTAACTGAAACCCAGGAGGTGAAACCTAGAGGCCGTGTCTCTGATAAATATCAAATCATATCCTAGTATGAAAGATACTAGGATAGGTGCATCACTAGTTTAGTCGATAACTATATTTACCAGCCTTACCACTCTGAGCATTTCCTGAGTGTAGTACAACAATTGAACGTCTCTGAACATTTCTGTACAACAATTGAATGTCTCTGTTTTTTTGTGTGTTTGTCAGATGTTTTTATCACATACAGAAATACAAGAGCAATCATATTATCAAACAAAAGCTTTTATTAACAGTTAGAATGAGTTAATGCAGCAAGTCAATGCTTGCAGTGTTGACCCTTCTTCTTCAGGACCTCTGCAATTCTCCCTGGCATGCTCTCAATCAACTTCTGGACCAAATCCTGACTGATAGCAGTCCATTCTTGCACAATCAATGCTTGCATTTTGTCACAATTAGTTGGTTTTTGTTTGTCCACCCGTCTCTTGAGGATTGACCACAAGATCTGGGGAGTTTCCAGGCCATGGACCCAAAATCTCCATGTTTTATTCCCTGAGCCATTTAGTTATCACCTTTGCTTTATGACAAGGTGCTCCATCATGCTGGAAAAGGCATTGTTGATCACCAAACTGCTCTTGGACGGTTGGGAGAAGTTGCTCTTGGAGGACATTCTGGTACCATTCTTTATTCATGGATATGTTTTTAGGCAAGACTGTGAGAGAGCCGATTCCCTTGGCTGAGTAGTAACCCCACACATGAATGGTTGCAGGATGCTTTACAGTTGGCATGAGAGAAGACTGGTGATATCGCTCACCTTGTCTTCTCCGAACAAGCTGTTTTCCAGATGTTCCAAACAATCGGAAAGGGGATTCATCAGAGAAAATGACTTTACCCCAGTCCTCAGCAGTCCACTCCCTGTACCTTTTGCAGAATATCAGTCTGTCCCTGAGAGACAGACTGAGAGATTTGGCAACAATTGAGCGTCTCTGAGCATTTCCTGATTGTAGTACAAAAACTGAACAGCTCTGAGAATTTCCTGAGTGTAGTACAATAATTAAATGTCCACGAGCATTCCTGTACAACAATTGAACGTCTCTGAGCATTTCCTCAGTGTAGTACAACAATAGAACGTCTCTGAGCATTTCCTTAGTGTAGTACAACAATAGAATGTCTCTGAGCATTTCCTCAGTGTAGTACAACAATAGAACGTCTCTGAGCATTTCCTCAGTGTAGTACAACAATAGAATGTCTCTGAGCATTTCCTCAGTGTAGTACAACAATAGAACGTCTCTGAGCATTTCCTCAGTGTAGTACAACAATAGAAAAAATTTTTGGTCTCTTTGGCTATTGGATTTTATAAAATTTGGATTGTCATCGCAACCAGTGATTGTAATAAAGTTAATTTCAGACCCTGTTGATAACGTTATACTGTTTATTTAGCTAGGGTAATACAGTAAATTACCAACATCCAGAGGTCTGTTTGTAACTAGGGTCGTTCTTAAGTCGGTTGTCTTAAGTAGCGGACCCACTGTAGAGCCAACATCTGTAGGGCCAACATCTGTTTTTCTTGTTTCAATACAACTCTTAAAGGCTAAAAAACTTTTATGACTTTTTTGCACGGGATCCTTCTCCAGGTGAAGTACAAAAGGCAAAAATCTGACGCACATGAACACTCTCCTCAATATGTAGAGTGGATTTGCTAGAAATGTCATGATATTTTGTGTTTACCCATCCTTGTGGGATTCATACAAAGCTTTTGCCTTGGAAAGCGGTGTAATTATTTGGACTAATACATTTAGGTTTGCAGCAAGCAAGAAATGAAAGTATTCACTGAACACTGCTGAGTTCTACACAGATTAATATAATTTAGACAAAGACTCTTTTATAATTAGCTAAAACAATTGAAAACCGCCTCGAAATCTGCGGCATTCTGAGCATACTAAGAAAATGTTTTTGTTTTTTGACAAATTAGACTAAAAGTAGAGTAAAATGATACCGTGTTGTGCTCATCTACATATTTTCAATAATATTGTTCCATTCTTTTGGTGCCTCTGCTATATACCAATACTATAGTATTGAATTAAAGTATGGCCACATTTTAATAAGGCAACGTATTTCTATTCCGAGATCTTGAGAATAAGAATAAATATTCATTTAGATTATTATACATTTCTGTCTGACTGATGATCTCTGTACGCTGTACATACTGATTTTCCGTTCACTGCCTCAAATCTGCACTGAAATATTAAGACGCCAGTCATAAATATACTGCAGGAAGGAGAAAAGCTGCAGGCACTAACACATGGAAAAGTCTTTTGTCTTTGTATGGTGATATAGGAAATGAAAACATTACAGGCTCAGTTTAGTAAAGGTTGCTCTTTGGATATTTAACACATCTATTAAAGTTAATGTCAGTTTTGAATATCATACCTCCAATGCAACAGTAGAGATTGGGCGGGCTCTCTCTTTCTTCTGTTTGTTTTGGGAAAACACAGCAACTTTTTTTTCAAACTTTTTTTTGGAATTTTAAACTTTTTGTAGAATTGCTTGAGACTGGGATTTTTATATACGCCTCGTCAGAAGATATCCAATCGGTGTGTAATAGAGGAGAGAAGAAAAAGAGAAAGCGCAACTCGTGAAGACAGTATGCACAAGGGGAAGGATGGATGGGTAAATTGGTCACTCACCTATTTACATAGGCATAATGCATATGTAAAGTGTAATACCAGCAGCCGGTGGTCTCCTTAGATCCAGCACTCGGACCAGGCTCCGGGCTAAGAGGATCATTGAAGAAAAACCCGAATGGAAGCAGGAGTGTTGGGCTTAGAAAATCCTCGATAAGTAAGTATAATGGCTCAAAAAGAGTACTTTTTATTTACAAATAAAAGATATTTCTTTAAAAGATTGTAAAACAATAAAATTGGCATGCGAAGGCTCCGGTACGGAGCAGAAAAGGTAGCATTTTATTTTATTGTTTTAACAATCTTTTAAAAGAAATATTTTTATTGTAAAAAAAAAGTACTCTTTTGGCCTTTATAATTATTATCGAGATTTTCAAGCCCAACACTCCTGTTCCATTAGGGTTTCTTCAAACTTTTTGTAGGGATCTCCTCCAGACGATCTGTAATTTTATATTATCATATTGGCCAGATGCACCATATGACCTCACCCACTGTCTCTGAAGGATTGTCGATTAGCACTGTTTCATCCAAACTACAGTATCTTTAGTGCAGTACCGGTCCCTACTAAGACACCCAACTTACGACAACCCATGTTACAGACGGACCCCTGCCCACTGTGACCTCTGGTGAAGCTCTTGGATGCTTTCTATAGTCCCAAACTGCATGATCAGCTGTAGATGTCTGTATGAAAGCTATTGATAATCTTGTCCAATTACCCAAAAATTTTAAACTCCAATTGTCCTGGGCAAAAGAAAAAAAAATTGTCTAGAACTTCCATTTAAAAATACAGTTCGATACTCAATCACTAAAACACCAGACCTATCTTGTATGTAACCCGGGGACTGCCTGTACATAGACAAAACCACCACCACCAGCTGTATTGTTATTAGTCTATTATTGTTAAAGAGCAGTCTGTTATCTGGTCATGTCGGGTGAAATAAAATTACAGATTTCAATTCTTCCATTACACTTTGAAATGAAGGACTAAACCTACAACAAGTTACCACCAATTGGAGGATTTAACATGTGCTAACACTCTCTTACACTGTCGATCACCATTTGGTGTAAGACTGTGTTGCTACATACCCCTTTGACAATGGATTTATTCTACAAAATACACTTTGATGTTTCCCTATATTTATACCACAAGGTTGAGTAAAAGCAGGGTCCCTTCCCTTTACATTCACATTCTTGTCCCTAAACTAGGCCAGGATGCTGTACCATAAACCAGGATTCACCCAAACCAGACCCAACCAAAAAAACCTAATGTTAGGTGGGGGAATTCTACCAAACACCTGATATAGAGGTCAGCCAAAGGTGGTATCTGAGCTCCCATACTGGTCTCTGCTGTACTTTATCAAAAGCAATGGTAGTGCCCCTCAGCAACAGGGAGCAACTATATATCCCAAATCATCCCTACGTGTTATATTATATGTTAGTACAGGACATTGTTTCTGATATAGCAATCCTGAGTGCAAGTCAAACATGTTCATCTGCACTCCATTCCATACTTTAGGTTGGCAGTTCTTCCCAACACTAGGAATTCAGCAGTGGAAATTCAGCATCAGACCTTTATCTCTATTCTGTAGATTCCTTTCAAAGTAAAATTTTAGAGGACTTTAGTGTCCTATCAATCATAAAATACTTCTCGTGTCCTGTACATGTGCCTTCAGTGCTCCCTTCTTTCTTCTTTTGTTTTGGTTCAAATATAGAAGTGTTCACCAGCCTAGTCTATTGTGTAACAACATATAACAAAATGGCCCAGCTGGTGTAGAATTGTGCTAGAACCAGTATCAGGAACTGGCAAAGCCTATGGCTAATGCATTGGCGTCACCTCCCTATGCTGGGCTACTCCTCGCCAGGTAGCAGATGGGTCAGCAGGGGGGTTTCTGCCTGCATATTACTATAGCCTTCAGTCGTTCAAGCTGAACATTTGCTGGTAATGTACATTTAGCTGGCCGTCTGTGGGGATGTATATGCGGCCGCATATACGTCCCATAGACGGCAATGGCGGCCCCGGCGGATCCGCGCCATATACAGGGAAAGATTTTATCTATCTTCCCCTTATTTGCGAGGCCATGCACCGCTTTTTCTCCATGCTTAGCGGTACACCAGGTGGTGCGAGGGCGGGCATACGCTGGTCTATGACCAATAGCACAAATTTGTGGGGCATGGTTTAGCTGGCCACCAGATACATCAGGCGGCAGAGTTTTACCATACATAGATAAATCTTCCCATGTAAATTCTTGGTGTGTCATGTATCCAATAAAAGGATAGCTTACAATTAGAAGAAAGCAGCCACTCTTCCCCTATAATAGTGTGTATGTTTTTTTGTGTCTGTGACCGGGCAGATGTTTGTGCTGCTAATATCCGATTGGAATTACAGGGGCGATGATGTTACTTGCGGAGTATAAACCAATAAGCAGGGAGGGAGATTTTCTCTGAGGACGAGATTACAAAATCAAACAAATGGCTGGAGAGGGCACAATTACATCAAGTTTCCAATTGGCAGATACTAACACTTATAGGAATTGCAGGAATTTGAAATTTAAAGTGCACCTTTACTGAAATCATTATTTTAATGGACAGTCATTTAAATAAAATAGGTGTGTGCTAAGGGCACAGCATTCTCCAAATATCCACATAAAGACTACACATGCGCCCAGACACTCCTCAGATCTTTGAAGCCGGTTTTCTGTTTGTGTATTGAATGAGGGAATTCATTTTCTTCCTAAAACTTACTTTTCATCCATATTTTCCTTATTCCTGCCATCAAGTCTTTAACAGTTGTCTATGAAGCAATACTGCTAACAGAACCAAAGGATATTTTTAGGTTAGGTTTCTCTAGTAGCATCCAGTCTATAAATTCAGTTCTGAAATTGCCTCTAGAGTTGGCTGTCAAATGTCAGACAAGAATATACTGTACCAACATTTGCCAAGTTTTCTAAAAAATTTCGATATTATTAGGAGAAATTTATATAGCCGTAAAAAGGGAACTTTTCCAACAAGCCTAGTAATAGCACACCAACACCGGGATTCAATGCCTGTAATGCTTCTAATTTGTATTACATACTGTTTTGCAGAAGATTTACAGGTGTCCGCTATCTTATAAAATGATGCGACTGCTTATATATCATTTAAATGTTAGGTTATGCAGAATTGTGGCAATCTTTCAAAAATTATCTTTTTTATCTACGTACTATAGCTTCACAAACTGTCACACTGTGCAAGAACACTTGTCTGCTCCCCTGCTCTGTCCGCTGCTGTAATCTCACAGTGGGGAGAGGGAGCTGCTCCTGCACAGGATAACGAGTGACGCTGCAGCACAGAGGGGCTCTGGTTATGCCCCAGAGCCCTCCGGCCATTAGCTAGATTTAAAAGTTGGTTTAGACGGAAAGAGGTATGGATAAACATATAAGGAACACAGTGCCTGGATCTATGAGCAAGTTTCGTGGTGTATCATACTTAATTTGATTGTAGTTTTTAACGGCTTCCCCATTATGTAAATTGCATATAGAATACAGTGATGCAAGAATTCTCCTTTCCCCAATGATCAGCCTTTATTACGAGTGATACCTCAAAATATCACTTTGCACTAGAAATAGTTCTCTAGGTTTCAGATTCACTTTGATGTTCCCATAGGAATGATCAAGTGGGAAGACTATAACGACTATATATTCGTAATATTGGTCTGATTAAAGGAAATTACACCACCAGGATGAAGGATTGTATAACAAGCACAATTACATTCAGGGGTGTGCCTCCTCTGGCACGGTCCACTCTTATTTAAGCTTTTTTCGGCCTGATTTACAAAAGAAGGCTTTGGAAATTATACAAATGAGTCCGATGGGCTCCAGGATCCATAGCTGTTAATGCCCAGAGATCCTTGGGCTCATTTGCATAATTCAAGCCTTTTTTCTTAAAAAAAGGGATAAGAAACTAAAAGAAAGTTGATCCTGCCAGAGGGGCACACCAGCCTGTACTGTAAGTGTGCTGGTTACAATATGTCATCCCGGTGGCAGATTTCCTTTAAAGGCGGTTGCCCACGATCAAGTTTGGTCTAAGTAAATTTCTTTGTTTGCGGTGGGAGTCCCGGGCGAAGCACTGGACCACCGGACTGAAATGCTGAATTTAGTCCTGTAATCCAAGGTTTGAGCCGGGAAATCCTACCAGTGCATGAAGAGTTTTCCTCAGACTCAACTTGGTCATGGAAAACTGGCCTAGCGATTAAGGATTACATGAAAAACTAACACACTGAGATAGTTTCTCTCAGATCTCTCCCTCTCTTTCTTCTAGGACATCTATCATAAGATCCCTTTGTAAGCTTGGAGATTTTCTTGTCTATTAATTTGGAGTGTCTCTATATTATTGGTCACTTTCAATCAAAGATACTGTGTCAGACTATAAAGGACAAGAGAAGTGACCCTGTATCCAGAATTAGGCCCAATAGCTATCTAGAATTGTTTTTAGATCATGTGAAATACAAGAATTTACACAGCGATTTATAAAGTTGTCACTAGTGACAGTCCCCTTTAGATAGGGAAATCCTATTGTTTTACTCATTATTAAAAAGTAATGTGTTTTTGACACATAGAAATAAAGCATTTTCACTTTGTAAGCAATTTTTCTACTTCATAATTAAGGTTTTCTGCAAATCTTAATAATCTCTAGCAGAATAAGTGATCGGTGTCTAAATGCCACCTCGTTGTGTGAATGGTAATTGCACAATTATTGGACAAGTTCACAAGAGTTATGCAAGGTGGACGCACCACCGTATACGTTAGACGGGCCGGTGGCAGCCCATAAACATATCAGTAATAAAACTGAACATCTTCAAGCAGAAACGGGGAACACGCAGCGTCTGACTGTAGTTGATTATAACTCTCAGCATGCTCTGCCAGTGAACAGCTTGTTTGTATTGAAATGAAGCATAACAAATATCTGGAGATAAGCAGCAGGCACACCTCAAGTCTGCACCTTTTGTCACTATGCAAGCTCTTTACTTCCAGATAAAACCGAGTGCATGATTAATCTAGACAACTATCGTTCATTAGGTTCAATAGTAACAGCCACAGCTGTGTGCGGTATTATTTCACAATCATGCACTCGATGTATACGCTGGCCTCCGCATGGAAGTTTTCTGTTAGGGCATTCATGCTGCTCAGGAAAGGAAGAGAAGATATCATAAAGATCTATGGAGGAAGACTGTATTATCCTAGTGAATATGGAAGAAATACTGTATAGTGTTACAACGAGATCACAAACAAAGACAAGGTGATTGGAAAAGGAAGTTGTAAGCTGAACATGGGTCAGATATATGACTGTACCTGAAAGCATTATATCATATACCTATCATTAAGGGTATAATGGTGGAAAGGGGCTTGTGAGTGGATGTAATTGCCGACTGTTTAAGTAAGGGGAATCTATCGTGAGGGGTTATCTCCACAAACCACCACCAAGCTTTATACAGAACGGTGACGGATCACAATGTGTGCTTTTTTTTATCAGATTCAGCATTATGCAGAAAAAAGTAATGTGAATGCTGCATGATTCTTATATGTGGACACAAGCATTGGGGACACACGATTTTCCCCAGCCCTCACACCACTCTGGGCATGTCGGCGCAGGCAACCAGACGCATGTCAACCAGACCGCCACATTAGTCTTTGCTGGAAAATCGTCGGAGACTATAGCAAGAAACTCAGCCAGATCAGACCTGGTCTATAGTGGAACTGGCGGAGTTGCACCCTTATCCCCTAAGTGGCCCAGAGCATCTTAGTGGATATGAGTGCTGGGACACCAAGGTCGATGGGGGGATTTAAGACACGCCTTCAAACGCCTCCCATTTTCTTAAGTTCCACACCAATATCGATTTGTTCCAGGGATGGCTATACCCATATATCAGCGAACACAAAACAAAAACTGCTTTACTTTTACAGTCTGGCTATCTGCACATTAACACATTATATTGAATGGTGTCGTCCCATAGCTGTTCAGGTTGCATGCATGCCAGGTCCTATTCTCTCTGAGTTTGTGGCCCCGTGAAGTGGTGACAATTGGCCTCACAACCATCTTGTGACATGTGAAAAGCACACAGCCATGTAGGCTTATTTTTTTATGTTGGAAACAAAGACTAGAAGTCATTTTCCCAAATCTTGAATGAGAAGAAATGTTAATAATCCATAACATCCCTGTCAACTATGAACAGTAAGTTCCAATATGCCTAGACATCATAGGAGACAAATAGATAGCACATTGCGCCAGGAATGAATTATGAAGACATGTGTATTCTTTTCACTTCCTTAGCTTTAGTGATTTTCATGAAGCTTTATTGAAACATTCTTTTCTATGTGCTCTTTCACACAGCTATTGTTTCAATTGATCCGTCGTCTGTTGAAAAACTTTTAGAACCTTCATACTCTTTCACTGTTGTGGATCACGGAAAGTAATAAAAGGAAAGTCTGTGGGTCAGCAAAAAAAAAAAAATAATAATTACAGTCCATTTTTCCACTGATGGTGCTGGGGAAGCATTTTAACCGGTCTTAACCTTAACTTTTTCCTTTCTTAAAAAATACACAATGGTAGCTAACAAGATGTGAAAAAGGGATTCAATGGAAACGTCCTTGTTCTGATCACATGTATATGGCCTATAACGTATCTGGAAGAATAGATCTTCATTTGGTTGGAGAATTAACATGTCATGAGTTAAATTTGTGGGATCATCACTGAAACTGAGAGGAGTCCTATTTCTTATTTTGTCTTATTAAATGTGATAAAAGCTGTTCTTACTCAATTGTCGAGATTGTCTTGATTGGCCTATCATATATGTCCCTGTATGAATAGGGCATAACAAAATAAAATGGATAGGTAGGAGCGGAGCTGGATTGTAGCTATAATTTATACCAGAATGAGCAAATTCTAATGAATCATATATTCCAAGCCCCCTCATATCTGGCCCTGCCCATGTATAGTGCAAAGTGCTGTGTAATAAGGGTTAGTTCTATTAAGTCTTCCATAATTGCACCAGTCATGGTGCAGCCAAAAATGAAATTTGTATTACATTTAGAAATGCGACTACAAACCACTGTGGGCGGTGCTTGGCCCAAACGCATAGCGTTCTTTGAAGACAAGCCTGTGTAACGAGACACCGGTTGCTGGTTACTGATCACAAGCTTTTGAATGAAAAGGCATAGGTGAACGAGCCAAGTCCAGCCCTGGGGGGTTCGCATTGCATTTGTAGCAAAAAGCAGGTAAGGTAACTTCAGAGGTAAGGTACAATGGAAAACTTGCTCCTGTCTGTGTCTTCCACAAAACCTGCTTTTGACTCATAATACTTAAAGGACATAACTGAAGACCTAAATAACTGGCCCAAGTGGGCCCTAAGTTGGTGCTGTATAAACAAAGGACAAAACTTAATGAATAATAGTTTGTGCCTGGGTAATGCCTAATTGCATTAATTAACAGTTAATCACAGTAACTAACTAACACAGTACATTTTATAAGTGGGTTTTGATATTTTCCGGGATTTTCTATAGCAGATAAACCCCCTGGAGATCCAAAGAACCATTGTATGAGGTTTCAAAAGAGTTCGGAGAAATATTTATATAAAAAATATATCAGCTCAACACTCAATTTAATAAATTAACTAAAACAATTTAGGTTTTTCTAAAATAATGGATTAGTAAAAATTGATGTTTGTGTAGTTGCCTGAAAAGGCGGCTATATTGACATTTTTGTTGGTTTTGCTCAATTTTTTGTAAGAGCTTAAGAATGTCTATTTTGACAAATAATTTGCTAAAATGTGTTGAAGGAAGACAATCTGGGTAACAATACTGAAAGTGTTTCCTTCAGGCTCCATGATCAGCATGCAGGCTGGCTTCAAGCAACTATTCCCAAGACAGAGCTAAAGAAATCAAACATACAGTATACTTAGCATTAAAGTAACTTGGAGACTACTCATAATTTAATAATTGTGGCTTGGAAATATAAAGAAAATAGCCTGTTCCTATTCCAAAAGTAATACAGCACAGTGTTCATGATCACAGTATGAGGGGCAATAGGTGGCTTTGGAACAATATTGTTTATATAGATAATGCCGGTCCCGGGCAATCCCGTGAAAATAAGGAGCACTGGGTGGGTGAAATTTTAAATTACAGCTTTCCATAATGGTGTAGGGTTATTCAAAATAAATGACCAGGCTGGTATTTCAGCATAGATCACTCTATTCTGTTCTGTAAATGTAATCATTGATGAAGCATGTTTTAAGCCAGTAGACTAGAGCAGCTTGGGTAACCTTTTTTTTTTGTTTTTTTTTAATATTTATCACATCAATGGGTGAGGGTAGAAAACAAAAATTATCATAAAGTTATTTATTATTTTTGGCTGAATATTTAATTTGTGTGAAGCTTGAATTGCCTTCTTTCGGTGAGATGTGCAACATTAGCTGGTATTTATATGTTAATGAGACATAATCAGACTCTCTGCACAAAAGCATCAGAAAGGTAAAGTTTGTTAGGAGCCGGCAGGGCCAAGTGCCAGGGCCCAGAGCTACTGGGGGGCCCACATAAGGCTGTACATAATGAATCATAGGGGGGAAAGGGGGTCTGTATCTAATGAATCCATAGTGTGAGGGGGGTTTATATAAAATAACCATGAGGGGCTGTTTGGTAGATAAACTAGGAAATATTTTGGGACAGGAGACGGTTTAGTTCTGAATTTTGAATGCTGCCATGTGAGTTCACTGCAAAGTGGCCATCAGGTTCTGTACCTGGGCCTACTGAAAGCTGGAGCTGACCAGTGAGAGCATGAGTGTCTAATTGTGCTCCAATCGGCTAGCTCTTTCCTATGCTTTGTACTAGGCAGAGATGTTAGAAAACCAGCAGCAATGCATATATGGGGTAATGCACTATAAACTTTTAGCAGGGCAAGACCATACCATTTTTTGGCTACCCTGCCCAGCATTGTAGATAGCTGAATAGCGTTTGAGATGGGGGGAAAAGAAGGGGGGGGGTTATACTTTTTTGTGTTGTAACTGAAACCCAGGAGGTCTCTGGGTCTCTGAGCATTTTCTCAGTGTAGTACAACAATAGAACGTCTCTGAGCATTTCCTCTGTGTAGTACAACAATAGAACATTCTCTATGAGCACATTTCCTCAGTGTAGTACAACAATTAGAACGTCTCTGAGCATTCTCAGTGTAGTCAACAATAGAACGTCTCTGAGCATTTCCTCAGTGTAGTACAACAATAGAACGTCTCTGAGCATTTCCTCAGTGTAGTACAACAATAGAACGTCTCTGAGCATTTCCTCAGTGTAGTACAACAATAGAACGTCTCTGAGCATTTCCTCAGTGTAGTACAACAATAGAACGTCTCTGAGCATTTCCTCAGTGAGTACAACAATAGAACGTCTCTGAGCATTTCCTCAGTGTAGTACAACAATAGAACGTCTCTGAGCATTTCCTCAGTGTAGTACAACAATAGAACGTCTCTGAGCATTTCCTGCTCATAGGACAGTGATTGGTTGAACATCTTGGGTAATGTTTGAAGCAGAGCACGAGGGGATCAGAGAGTGATAAGTAACATTTGTTGTGTTCATGGACCCTGTGTAGCCCTTTCCAAACTTTAGTAGGTTGAAAAGAACACCCTTCAATTGGTAATTCTGCTATACCTACGCAGCAGTAATAAAGGATGTATACAAAGGGTAAACACAATTTAGTGTATTGTAGACTTCCAGTGTCAGCTTGTAGAAGGTCTAATCTAGGATGTAAAGCCTTGAAGCTACCCTGAGGCATCACTTCCAAATATAAATAAGTAAATAGGAGTGCAGAAGACCATTTAACCTTTCATGAGTGATGCCTGTGTAGAAGCTGACAAAACTATGAGGAATGAATCAATATGTTTAATATCTCATAAGTGTAAATATATTATGTACATTTCAGACATATCAAGAATAGAGATTAGAATAATATTTTGTCCAATCTCTATAAATATGAAGTCTTTAAATGGTGACTGGTTAAATGGTGAATATCTTACCTAAGGCATTAAATTTTGTCTTCACTGAAGCAACTATTATCTCCCAGGCCATTCCCAGGCAGCTTCTGGTGAAAAAGAAGTATTGGACATGTTGGAGTTTAATATGCTCTGTCCTTTGTTGTCATGGGAAATGGAGACCTGGAAGCAACTAGTTATCTTCTCCTTATATAAAATGCATGCTCAGGTGGAGTAGTGAGGCATAGCGTCTCAAGCTGCAGCTATTGAAGGTATATGCCTATCTTAAAGAGAACCCGTCAGGCAAATTAACCCCCTAATCTAAATAGATTTTCATAAACTGCCATTAGAGAGCATTGCCTCTATCCCTTCATTGTCCCTCTACAAGCTGTATGGAAATGACACGTGAGATGTCCAATGAGTCATTAGCATATTCAAGCTGTCCAGCGTATTCATGAGTGGGAGGCACAGCCACACCCCTATTGCTTGACTGACAGTCTGTATAATGGTGTAATGGCTCCTCCATGTGCTTCCTGGTGCTGGCGCCCCCTGCAGCCTGTGTGTGTATAGGAGAGATACAACAGCTCCAGGCAGCCATGTCATAGCAGAACATGTCAGGTACTTGTGTAGCTGATGTCTGTGTCTCACACATGAGGATCAGGAGGATGCAGCATATCAGCAGATAAAGCACAGACACTAGCAATGCTTTACTATGCATTACACACAGACATGAGAGAGGGGAGGGGTAACAGGTGTGACATCACTGCCTCTGACCATGTGACCAGCCTCATTTACATAATAAAGAATAGATGACAGGTGTCTTTTAAGACTATATGAACATTATATACATGAAGGAGTTGTGTACTATGAACGATATCTGTACATCTGTACAGAAGAAGTTCTTTTTGAGGTTTCTCAGATAAGAAAGTTGTATACATTTATTGTTTTGTTTTTTAAATTTTGTTTTTTTTTTAATTTAATATCGTAGTAAATAGTATCAATATAAAATACATCAAACTATTTTGGGTAACAATCGTACTGTACAAAATATACGAAGGAATCTACCATTGGCTTGGCAAATATGCTTCCAATAGAACATACACATTGAAAAAACTTTGGTACATATATTGTTAACATGAACAGTAACATTGTTTGTGGAACTAGACTACTTAGTAATGGGGATGGGAGGGTATGGGCCCAAGGAAGGCCTAAATGGCCGGACTTATGGGTTATAACGTGTAGGGTGTGGAAATGGGAGAAGCTAATCTCGCCTTCAGTGAGGAGGAGAGGATGGGGTGTAGGGTGGTTTAGGTGGGGGGAGGGGGGTAGGATTACCTCTGAGATTCCTTGCTGTTTGATTAACCTTACCACAAGGGGGCATACTAGATGAGAAAGGGACATTTATTGATCTTACAGTCCATTACAACATAAAATGGTGCCATTAAAAATCTTAAATCGCCCCCCCCCCCCAAAAAAAAAAAAAAGCCCTCACACAGCAATGATCATTGGAAATGTAATGGTTTTTATGATGGTAATGGTTTTGGTATATGGATACCCATTGGTTCAGTCAGCTTCATTTGTCCCTGTATTAGTTGAAGGATGATTCATTGGAATAGCATAATTGCACATGTTGCATAACTAGCTGAATAATTCCGGAGCCATTCGGCAAACAACGTAAATCAGGTTTCCAATGCAGTGTTGTGCCTTTTTGCGTCAGTAGAGGGCGTATCTCAATATATACATAGCAAAGGTTGGATTCTGCACCACAATCCACACCACTTACGAGATATCTGCAGATTTATTTTCTGCAGTAAAGGTGTTTGATTTGGTTGACTCTGTTTCAGTACACTTCTATTATTATGAAGTGGTTTTTCAAGGCGTAATATGTCAGACGTCCTAAAGCTACCTGCACACACACAGGCCAAGTCAGTGGAAACTGGACTGTGTGCTGGTTGGATCCCATGGACTGAGTGCAGTGCACAGACTATGAACAGTTACAGTGTCTGCTCTGCAGTTTTATCGGCAAAGTTTCTTCAAAGATAACAATGATATGAAGAGTAGAGACCAAAGGAAGAATGGGAGAGGAAAACAAACCAATGCTAATGTACTTTTCCTGCTGTAAGGAAGTGAAAGAGAACATCCTAAATAATTACAACTTTCAGCTGCATGATGGAAAATGTTCTTTCTGTAACAGTGTCCATTGGGTGAAGTGCTTAAAATGTTACATTTCTAAGCTGTTCTGTGACTTTGGTATCGATTAACTGCCATGGTTTAATGACAAAATAACAGAAGTTACTAGAATTTAGTGCTGCTGCATCAAGCGGAAATCAACATAAATAACCCTATCCTGCCTAGTGTAGGTACAGGTGTAGTCCTTTATTATTTCAGAGGGATCTTTGGAAAAGTTTGCAATTCCTAGCTTTTGAATGGTAAATAAAATGTCCTCCTGCCTGGTCCTCATTAATCTACATTATTTCAGTGAATGTGACAAGTGATTTAATATGTATGGTACATATATCAGCTGAGAATTTTTAGAATTTTTTGGTGTCTTCCCTTTGAGCGACCATTGCATCTATGGGGGACATATATGTACGGCCACAGGCTGGACGTATGTCCCCCAGGCGGTTGTGTCCGTGGGGCCTTACTACAGTAATTGAAGTTTGAGTTAGTAAAAAGTAGAGACAGACTGTAACTTTAGTTTGTCATTTAGTTAATACCCCTCCCCCATGACACCATTGCTAATATAGATACTGCCAATGTCACTGTCCTATGTTGCATTAGTTGTATATGACCACAGCAGAGTATTGGTTTCCATATGATGTGTAATTCATTAGTCTCCAGGACTCCGAGCATCTTGAATGAACGTCATAATGAAGTAATTGTACCAGTGCTTTGCTTCATTGATTTCAAAGAATGTTTCTGGCCAAACCATTGCTATGGGAGCTTAATAAGTAACCTTTTTTCATTGTCATTTGGACTTTGGATGTGTCGTTAAAGCAGAATGTTTGAATCTGTGTTTGCAGACGGTTGCTGCCTTTAACTTTATATATTTCATTGCTTTGTAAACTTTATTTGCCCATTGATTTCCTGATAAATACAATGAAATAAAGCTATGTCCTCATGGTTGTCAATGGCAGTGAGAATTCATTTTGTGAGCAAACACTGTTTTATGATGCAGATAATGAAGTAAGGTACACACTTCCTCTAAGAAGTGTTGTGTTTTCGGCTACTGTCGCGGTTAATCATCTGACAGTGAAGCGCTGGACATTTCAGGGAACCTGTATTTCTTTCCTTTTTTCAATTTAAAACGAGGAATAAAGAGACTTTATTAGATAACCTGCTGCATTGATTCTTGCATCTTTAGTTAACAAATTGCCTACAAACTAATTTTATGTAGCCAATTATAGGGTACAATGACTTCATGACACTAAGCAGCAGAAATAGCAGCCAAAGCCAAGTATCCTGAATTTAGCTGCACTATATTCATGAGCTTTTTATTTAGGATGCAGGTACAGTATGTTATAGCATATAAAGGTGAAACATTGTATATATTAGGACACTTTTCTGATTATGTCCAGTGGATCATAATCTGTCCTGAATGCATACAACTATTGCATTCATCTGACATGATGCAAAAGGAATACTGGGTAACTCTCTAAACTTTCATTACACAAAATCTTTATTTCCCTTCAAAGCTCAACATCAATGAATGATATAATATTTAACTTGGATTACTGCACGTCTACAGATGTTGTATGCCTGCTCCTGGGAACCTGTCACCAGGGACCTCATTTTCACTAAAGACAGGGTAGAGAAGTAGAGAAGTCCATTACTCCTGCAGTGAAAATGTGTCTTTCTGCCTTTTTTAAGCATTTGCATTACAATATATTTGTGTTTTTAACTTGCTTTGCACCCTGGCAGAATCCCATGTTAAGTCCCAGGGGTTGACTCTGATTTGGATGCATTTAAAAAAACAACACATGACTTGTCTGTGCTGCAAACTCCTCAGCTATCATCCCCCACTTTTGTGCTACCACACAGCTCCTCCTTCCTGCTCCTTTACAGAGGTCACAGCTGACATCAGTGGGAGAGGGAGGAGTTATACAGGAGCACACAGGTGAGGGGTAAGAGCTGAGGAGGGAACAGCACTAACAAGTCACATGTTGTTTTTTGAAATGCATCTAAACCAAAGCCCAACCCCTGTGACTACACAGAGAATTCTGTCAGGGTGCAAGGTAAGTTAAAACACACAATTATATTGTAATGCAAATGCTTAGAGAAGGTAGAAAAGGATATCTGCAATGCAGCTGTAATGGGCTTCTACTACCTGTCTTTAGTGAAAATGAGGTCCCTGGTGACAGCAGTTATGAGTAGGGGTAGCCCAATCTGAATAGAGTAATCTCTATATGACTAATGAAGGGAAACCGGGATCAGTGTTTTAATGTCTTCAGCAGCCCCATAGAGTTGTATGGAGCAGCAGTAACACCACATGACCACCCCACCCCTGGTGCCACACGTAGCGCTTTGTCTGCGCTTGCAAATGCAGACAAAGCTGCGCCCACCGCTTTGTCTGCGTTTGTGTTCGCTACGTGTGGCACCAGCCTTAGATGTTTAGTTGTTTTCATGGAAGTAGCACAGGTAGGACCTCCACCAATCCTGTGGACTTGGAATTGCCGCTTACGGCATATTTGGTGTATGGAGAAGTCGAGAATTATTGATTGTTTAAATGATAATTTATGAGAACAGTTTGTCTTCCTTACTTATGAAAGTCACATACAGACTACAGTATAGTCAGATAGACTTGTGGTTAAACATATTCAAACAGTTAATAACCACAAGTGTCTTTAACATCTGGCTGATTTCTTACAATGTCTAGTATAAAACATCTTGAAGATGCACTTGAATAGAGTAATTTGAATAGGGATAGCATGTACATTTTCTCAGCCTATATACTACAGTATAAAAGCTGCATTTATTATGTATTATATTTTAAAGCTTCATTAAAGCTGCTCAGGTGGAATCACAACACTATCCACACTGCACAGTGGATCAAACCTTTGGTGTTAGGTGGCAGAACCTAATATACTGGCTGTCAGCTGAACGCTAGTGTCACAGTGTATTGATGTGATCAAAGTAGCGCACATTCTAATCCCCCCAAACGGTATCAATTAAAATTACAGCACATCAAAAACAACAACTAGCTCTGTTGGTAGAAAAATAAAAACATGACTTTGAAAAGAAGTGCAAATCTGGTACAAAATTATAATCTATATTAATCAAAAAAAGATTGTAAAACATTTTAAAAGCACACAGAACGGGGCAGATATATAAAAATGTAATTGTTTGCACTAGTTTCATTTACCCTTGCAGTGTACGCAGTGCAACACATAAGTTATTTGTGTGGCAAACTATCGATTAATCAGCCCACTTTTCAGTTGCACCTATTTTATTTTGGGGCACTTTGCTTCAAGCTGTTGTGACAGAATTGTCAAGTTTAAGTTATATGATACGATTTAACTTTATTGAGTCAACTTTTTAAAAAAAAATGAAAAAAAATAGGGAAAATAGTGGTCAGATGCTGGAATTAATTTTATTGTGGAATACCGTATATGCTTGTGTATAAACCGAGTTTTTCAGCACAAAAAATGTGCGGAAAACCCACCTTGGCTTATACAGGAGTAAAAAAAAAAAGTTAACCTACCTACTTACCTTCTGGCACTCCCGATGCTCCATGCGGCCCCCTGCGCCTCCTCTTCTTTCTTCTCGCTGCCATATCAGCCGGCAGAGGCACCGACATGCGCTCTGGTGGCCGGCGCACACTATGATGCTGTGGTGTTGCCGCTGATTATGTCATAGTGTGCGCCATCCAGCAGAGCGCATGGGGCGCCTCTGCCGGCTGTTACAGTAGAGAGAAGAAGAGGAGCATTGGGAGCCGCGCCAAGCGTCAGTTAAATTCATCTTATTTTAATGACAGTTAGTTTTGTAATCCTAGTGTCAGATTTCTACATCCAGGTCTGAGCTAATTCCTTGAAACTCGTGTTTGGTGCTCGCATCCATTCTTTTTCATGTATCCATTGTCTTAAATTTGCAAGTTTCACACATGGCTTGCATCAGAGTAGTGTATTGTTTGATTTCTCAGGATTGTGTTGGATTGAATCAAAAATCAGTGTTTCAGAATTTTGTCTAGTTTTTTTTTGTTGTGCTGATTAAAATTTTCTGTTTTATGTTGTTTTGGTATTCTTGAAATGTAGCATTTCATAGTTTATACGGTTGAAAAAAATGTCCATCAAGTTCAACCAAGGAAGGGAAGGGATTGGATGAGGAAGGGATTTAGGGGAAACAGATTAAAGGGCACCTACCACCACGATTCTACCTATAAAGGTAGATCGGGTGATTTCATGTGAACCGATACAGACATGGGGTACATTTTGCAAATGTAAAGGGTATAGGACCTTAGATGACATAACCTGCTCACATGAGCACCGATACAGACATGGGGTACAATTTGCAAATGTAAAGGGTATAGGACCTTAGATGACATAACCTGCTCACATGACACGAAGTGCTGAATAGTAAGGATGCATAATGTTCAGCTATAAAGGTAGATCGCATGCGCATGCTCTAAAAAGAGCTCTCCTCACGTCCCTTAACTCCACCTACCACCAGATCTACCTTTATAGGTAGAATCGTGGTGATAGGTTCCCTTTAAGTCTGTCACTTACAATCATAGGAGAAAATTGTTTGAGGCAATGTACCTTGGGTGAAAGAGTACATACAGCTATGGATTAGAAAGGAGATCTCCAACAGTTTTAGGCCTCTTTCAGACGGATCTATGATTTATCCAGTCCTGTATTTCTGTGCTGAATAAATCTGTGTCACCTTATTTATATCCGCCTCTCTCACGGCACAGTGGGCAATACGGCCAAGTAAATATCTGGCCGTATTGCCGATTGAAATAAATGTGGCCGCATGATACCTGTATGAAAACGGTATGGTGCGGCTAGCATACGGCCGTTGTCATATGTTTGTGTAAAAGAGGTCTTACTGGGTAAAATAAACCTTTAAGTAGTCAGAGTTCAATGATGGTAGTTCACTGGTGGAATTTTATCAAACTGATTCAAAGAACAATTAAGAAGTTTTCACCAGCGGTGAATCGTCCTTTTGAAAATAGAAATAATATCATTGCTTGCTGTGGGCAGTAGTTATAATAAATCTTCACAATTTTCTTTTATTAGCTTTTTATGTTTTTTTCTATGTACCGTAATTGATTCATAGTAATTGTAAGTGACGGCACTAATCTAAATGGTACATTTCAAGAATGCCAAAACAACATAAAACAGCTAATTTTTATTTTAATCAGTGTGAGAAGAAATCTAGATAAAAGGCAGAAAAGATGGCACTTTTTCAGCTGCTCATTGTCCTTGAGTATATCAAACAGATGGCATTGCCTGTGAGTGAGGTTATTGGGGGCCTGAACGCCTGTGTAGGTGATGATAAATGATTAGTTAGTTCCAGTTTTAAAAGGACTGTCCAGGAGGCTGGGATGAAATGAAGAGATTCCAAGATGAAAGACTCTGAGATTTCTCTACATATTTTTCACTTCTAAGATCTAAGGTAAATAAATGTATCAAACTTGTCCACTGGCTTTTTGGAGTATTTTGCTATGAGACAACGTACTATCAGTGTCTTAAAGAAAATCAGATAAAAGAACAGAACAGGCAAGGAGATACCATTTCTATAACCTTGAATCAAAAGAGGAAAACCCTCATAAAGTAGCAGCACAACCAGTAGTGGATTATAATTTAGGCTGCTTGGACTGTAGCCTGAGGCTCATGGCCACCGAAAGCAGCCACTAAATTTTATGCTACAAAGGACTTTCACTAATTAAATCATTGTATGTCTGGCTGTACACACGAGCACACATGATGGACCTTTGAAGCTCCCCTAAAGGTCCTGAAACCACAGATTAAAAGCAGGAAAAGGGACATATCCTCCAATCCTCAAGAAACTTGATTCTAGTATCATATGTAGAAAGTGAATTCCAGACTTGTAGGGGCTATAATTTTCATACAGCCTAGGGCCCATGGCAATCTGTATCTTCCCCTGAGCACAATCATCGAAATATGGGAGATCCTATTAATGTCCAAGTGACTACTACACAAGGTTGTCTGGTATGTTCTTGACCCAACAACTGTTTTCATAACTCTCCTCTACTGAATTATAACTTTTACTACATTGTTAATGCTATGTTATAGAATTGTTTCCCTTAAATACTTTCTGTATCCAATCCAATAGAACAAGGTCCTTTACCCTTCACATTTGCAAAATGTATCCCATGTATGTATCTGATCATGGAGGCATGGTGTGATTTCATGTGGAGAGAAGTAGAAGTCCATGGGGGCATGCTGTGATTTCATGTGAACCGATACAGACATGGGGTACATTTTGCAAATGTAAAGGGTATAGGACCTAAGGCCGGCGCCACACGTAGCGCTTTGTCTGTGCTTGCAAACGCAAATGCAGACAAAGTCGCGCCCACCGGTGCGGGCCTCGGCCCCATCGCATTGGCGTTTCTATGGAAACACCTGCGATCGGGAACGAGCCGCCATTGTTTCGTGTTAAATTAACGCAAAACACCGTTTCCATAGAAACGCCGATGTGATCAGGCTGAGGCCCACCCCGGTGGGCGCGACTTTTTCTGCGTTTGCAAGCGCAGACAAAGCGCTACGTGTGGCGCCGGCCTTAGATGACATAACCTGACACGAAGTGCTGAATAGTAAGGATGCATAATGTAGAAGGGGCTGGACAATCAGGACATGCAACCTCTGATGCAAGGTCGATTAATAAATAAAAATGATTTATGGGGATATAAGGGAAACAATTTTTAGCTAAAAGAAGGGCATCAGCTAGTTAATAGTGTGTTCTAGAGGAATGCAAGATCAATTAAGTATTGATTTTCACAAACACCCCCTGACCACATAGGATTCAGGGGCCAAAGGAAGCAAAAATGTTGTCCATGAGACTGTGAAACATAGCCTTTTCATCATGATAGTCTACTACAAACTCTTGTCACATATCAACCCAGATCTGTAATGGGTAAGTATATAGGGCCAGAAGTCAACCCAGGTAGCATATATATAAATGAGGCTCTATGCTTACATCGGCATGAGCAGTTGTGTGCTGTGAGCCACAATTCAATTGGAGAAGGACACTCCCCCTCCACAGGGACTGCACTGCTAATTGGAAATGAATCGGACCCAGTCTATGGCACGTGTCCATGGAGTCCAAGACATGCAAAATCATAGCTCAAGATAAAGGAACAACCCAGGTTAAAATTGCATATTTAATTGTGTTAAGGGCACACAAGAAAATATATGTACAGTTCACAAAGTACAAGTTACAAGTGGAGTACTTCAATCATTTGCTTATCCAAGACCCCTAGGTACCAGGCGCTAAGTCTGGCTTACCCAGAATGGGGTATAAAGGGGAAGGAGAAGGCAAGAGATTAAGGGTGATGGCAAGCATTGTGCATTCAAACCTGTCCAATGGCTTCTACCAACCCATGGCAGGCAGGAGAGAAGGATAAAAGCATTGTCTAGAGACAATGGAGTTTTTATTTTCCCACTGAAGCCCTCATTTGGGTTTATGGGCACATACAAATTTGTTTTCTCTTCCAGGCTTCAGTGATTTTCAATGATGCCTTACCAAATCATTCTTTTCAGTGTGCTCACACTTTATTTTAGAAGTGTCAAAAACACATTAAAAAGAATGGTTCAGTAAGGTAATGGTAAAAAATTTCTGAAGCACTGATGTTAAAAAAAAGCCTTGGAAGTCGTATACAATTGGTGGCTCATCTTATATGGAATTAGAATCAAGATATTTAAATGTTTAATGCCTATAATGACTTTTGTTTTCCAGGTTTTTGAATCCCAAAAGGAATTGATAAAACCTCGGACTTTAAAGCTTATCACTTAGTTGGTGCCTACCAATAATCCTTCTGGTATCGTGGCTCCCACCATAAACCTACAATGCCAGTAATGGGGTTCATAAATAAGGAGTGACTAGGAAGACTGAGGTGCAGCACCAAGTCCTAAGGGATGAAACATGTAACCAACTGGACAATCTCTTTGCTTACAGATATCAGTCCACATACCCTTTCCCTTCCATATGTGTATGTTAAAATATGCCATATATGAAGTTATGGCTTTAGCTTAGTACCTTTCCTGCTTGCAGCATTTTTACCGCTGCTTTCCTACACTTTCCTATTTCACTTTTTATATCAAGCATGTAATATACTGGAAACGCCATAGTTGGTAGGGTGTATAATCTTTTCTGTAACCTTCAGCGTGTTTGGTAGTCTATTGGAGAAGGATTATGGCTTTAGCGTCGACACCATTATACGTCTCTGTATTGTAGAAGTTATACATTGTATAATCCACATACATTTTATACAATGTTGTATCATGACCATTGTGTCACAGTCCCATTTTCCTCATTGTGCTGGCTGTGTGACAGTATTCATCCCTTCCAGCACTTCTGATACTGCTGATCAGTCATTAAATGTGACAGGACATTAGTTCTCTGACACCAGCAGTGACACTAAAGCAGATATAACAGGGCAGTCCAGGAATTTCTACTGACTCAGATCTGATAGCTGAGGACATTCAGACACCCATGGCTTTCTGGAACTAGCCTGCTTCCATTTTATAGCCCACTTAGCATGCATAGTGGGAGTAGAAATTATGGCCTGTGCGCTAGTTTTCTGCCATGAAGAAATCTCAAATCCTGCCACTGGCTATAGCACAATTATATGCCTGGCACGAGGTGCACCAGGGGTGATTATCAAGATGGAGAAATGTTCCCCAATGTGTATACCATTCTAACCATTAATAGGTCATGTAATAGGTTGCAGGGATTTCCACAAGTACTAAGAATTGTCAAGGTAGCTAAGTATAGCGGACAGAAGCGTTGCAATAACTTTTTTTTGTCATTTTATACAGTCACAATAGTATATATTCAGTGAGGTCAGGAGTAGTTTTTATGTGAATCTAATTGACTTCTTGGTGATGGCTTGTATGCTCCCTTACTTTGGTTACCAATTGTACAAAATTCTAATAGGTGTTTATTAAAGGCTTATGAGTATTTTCTACTTGTAAAGAGGTTCCTCTAGCTGTTGCTCTTAACCGGAAGATGTCCATTCACTTGGTCTAGGTTATGACAGTCTGCTTGGTGTATATATCATAGCGTATAATACAAAACAAATAGTGCCAATTGGTGACAGGCGCCTACAAATGTGTAGTGTCAGTGCAAATATGCAAAGTTTTCCAGGACGGAATAAGGAAAACAATGCCTCTTTTAGCCACCTTGACATCAAGCATGACCTACAAGGGGCCTTATGACATCATGTGGGATTAAGCCAAACCAGTATATATATTCCAGAAGAAACAGATTCCCAACTGTAGACTGTGCTGTTCCGACCTGATTGGGTCTCCTCAGTACGGCTTGGGGTCAGTGCATACAGAACACAGCCCATGTGAGAGGCACCATGCAACCAATATGTCTTTCTGCAGTATTACAGGTATTTACACCAGACTGCAGTAACCAGATCAATACAGCACTGTGTACAGTATACTGTTATCAAAATGTGTCATTCTGTTTGTAGAAGATGAAGAACAAGATGCTCGCTTCTCCCCAATATGGCTTTTTCTTACATGTTCTGTGTCTTTCATTGATACAGTACACAGATGATGCTCCATCTAGTGGTAAAAAAAATAAATGTAATAATATAATTTTTATAAAAACATTTGGTGTTAGCGCTGGTGCTGAGTCAGACATCAGCAACAGGACCCAGTGTCTCACAATCTTCTTCTGAAGTGCCTCCGTAGAAAGGCATCACATCAGAAATAGTGCCCTTAACGAATGCCCTAGAATCCCTATATGGCGGTAGCTAAAGAGTTAACATTTTAGCAGAAACCCACATTGCCAATATTCAATGGTTAAAATCTGGACAATGCCCAGAGACACCATAAAAATGTTGGGTGGCTTTAGATCATAGCCTTGTTGTGTGACCAGTTTAAGGCTTGTGCTTCAGAGCATGGATCAATGACTACACAGATAATCAAGATTGTAAACCCCAATGAATGTGGGATAATACAATTGCTGTATATGAATAGCAGGAATACATTTATATATGTTCAACCAAATTGTTATTGTCTTCTATGTAAAGTGTCCAAATTATATATCAAATGAAGTCTTCTAGCAGTTTTGACCCTTCAAATCTGCAGGCAATGTTAGATTGCAGTCCAGGAGGGCTGTGTAATCATACAATCATACTGTATATTTGTGTATTTTGTTAATAGTAACAGGACTGTGAGAAATTCATGAATATTCCAGGATTGTAGCTGGACTCTGGTTATATATGTGTTTGATCTGTTGAGATCGCACAGCAGTTTAAGGACACGCTTCCAGTATATACTATATATATTCTATCTATAATCCTGGAATATAAATTTACTGCCCTGCCTCTACTAACACACCAATTAAATCAGGTGCTTGGGACACCTAAACTAAACAGACCCTACCCTGGTATACAATAAGTAGCCTGCTAAACTAATATTTCACCAACCAATCGAGCATCCAAATGAGCTTATTCATTTGGTTATCACATGCATGTACAGCAAACTGTTAGCTCTATCACCTTGCAGCTCCTTCTCCATCCTGCATTTAGAGAACGGGCTTGTGTCTGGTGTCATTTTAAAGAGAAGAATTCCATTTTGATATCAGAACTGAAAATACCCACAGTTAAGGTTACAGTCATGAGTGGAAGTATGTATTGAAGAAACTGAGGACTGGAAAAAAACATCATTTAAGTTTCTTTTTCTACGCAAAAATAACAAATCACCCTTTTGGAGGGTAGGGAGAATATCCCCAGGTCTGTGAAAGCCTCAGGGACCAAATATGAGGCACCTCCAGCAGCTTGATTTCCATTCATTAGAGTTATTTATCCATTTGTCATCCCATCAACACAACATGGAAAAAAAATCTTTATCCGGCATTCACTAAGCAAAAATAATAAAACGAAAGGTAGGAAAATGCTGTGTACATGACTCCTAAACCTTCCAATCCACCGTGTAGCCCCTAGCACAGTAGTCATAATGGGGCTCATTTACTAAGGGCCCGAATCGCTCATTTTCGTCGGGCAGAGGAAGGTGAACACCGGCGGACCTCATCGCAGCAGCGACACCTAGTGGATATAGGGCACGTGACCTTTGTGAATCCCGGCAAGCTCCGGATCAACGCCGGACAACGCGCCGCGGGATCGTGAATGGACCGGGTAAGTAAATGAGCCCCAATGTGTTTTGAGAGCACTTCACAGTGAGATTTTGTAAGATATTATGCAATTACTACAGAACTTTGGATTTTTCATGATTAAATGAAAGAAGGAAGAATGTAAAATGGTCATGTAGATTCAGGAGCACTATTATGCACATAGTTGGAAGGAACATATTTAGATTTTGATGTAGGCAGGTAATATATGCACTTCAGTTGCAGTTAGATAACAATGAATTAATCAACGTGATTTAATTCATTTTTAAAGGTTATCTCTATGGCGTGTTCAATATGGAATCATTTGTGCTATTTATTGAAGTCCGGATGGATAAAACAAATAGAATTAGAATTATATGAGCAAATGCTATTTCTAAGACCTTCTAGCAGAAGGAAATAGCTTTATAACAAAATTACATAACAGCTGTTATTGCTAGGGACTAGCACAATAATATATTTTTTTCTCTTTCCGTCTGTCTCTGCTTCCAGAGAGAGTTATTTAACAGTAGTGACTTCAAGGACATGAGCTATAGAATGGAGACAGGCGGGATGAATCATTGAATTGTCTCCTATGTAACATACAAATAGATCGATCAATACAGAACACGGGGAGCAAATAATAGATCACATGTTATGATGTGTTGTCATGCACTTTAAAAACTCAAATAAGTCAAATATTACTACATTTATCATCCATCCCATTTTACTCCCCAGAGCAACATTGCTGTTGTGGAAACATATTTGTGAATATCAGGTTTGATGCAGGGCACTAGTGGTACTGAGGAGACCACTATAAAGAGCTGAACACACCATCAGTCTGCTGCACTTATGACTGGCCCAATAAAGGCAGTAGGGAAGGTGTTTGGAGCATAGAATAAACTAGTGTAAGATGCTATTCATTTACCAATTAAGGTAAACATTTGTCACATCTAGTGAATTGCTGATAAATGGTGTAGCCTGGAATACAAGTTTTAATTAAAGGGGTGTTCCCATTTCAGCAAATTACTGTTATTGTTTGTTTGATGAAAAGTTATACAGTTGTCCAATATACTTCCTGTATCAATTCCTTACGTTTTTTGTAGATCTCTGCTTGCTTTTTTATTCCATAGAAAGCGTCTATGTTTACTTCCAGTGGACAGAAATCTGACCATGGTCACACAGGTGCACGGCTCGTTATATCACAGAGCTGTGTGATATAACGAGTCGTGCACCTGTGTGACCATGGTCAGATTTCTGTCCACTCAAAGTAAACATAGAAGCTTTCTATAGAAGGACAGCAAGCAGAGATCTAGAAAAAATGTGAGGAATTGATACAGAAAGTTTATTGGACAACTGTATAACTTTTTATCCTACAAACAATAACAGTAATTTGCTGAAATGGGAACACCCCTTTAACCAATTACCAATGGTGTTACAGAGCTATATAGGTATTCTACTAGGTGTCATTGATTTTATTTGTGTGTAAACCCATGGAATATTCTGTTCAGTACATTATTGATTATAAATAATGCAGACACCCTGTTCATAGCTCTTATTCAGCTGATACTACATGTGCTGCTGAGCTTTGGTGCTTGCAACCAGCATCAGGACCTAGAACAATGTGTGGCTGGAGCAGGAGAGGCCTGGAAGTGGTGAGCATATTTCCCCAAGTACTTTTACACCATTTAGCACTCCCATCGCTGGTAGAAGCACCGAGCAAGAGGGTGCTTGCAATCGCTGGTTGTGCACCTCTGCTTTAGCATTTAACATTGTAGTAATATAGATTGGACTTGATGTACCTGCATCTTTAACTATGATAATAAATCCAACCTTTGGAAGGATAAAAAAAAGTTTGACCACGCAGAATAAAAATGAATGAACAAGTGCCCATGCTTTTTATCTATTTTTTTTTTAAATTTAGCACTCTCTATATATTTTTAAAATTTTATTTTGTGTTAATTATTTGGTACTGAAACTCAAGGTATTGAAGAATTCAGGGCCCTGGTATATGGCTGCTGTTCTATTGCTGTAAAGGTCCTGTGAAGTATTCACACAGATTTTTAATGGCTACATATAGTACCTCTGCAGATGTGTCAAAAAAAATATTTGTGTCTTTGTATAAAATTGGAGGTTTATTGAGGCACAGTAGAATTGTGAAGAACTGTATAATGTCTCTGTCCAAATAAATAAAGGTATTACATAATTATATAGGGTTTGAAGCAACGACAGTGAGTCGTGGTGCGACAACATTGCTAAGGATGGGACTACAATAACAAGTCTCGGTGATGCTCAGAGCCCCATCCTTGGCACTGTGGTCAGTCCCGGAAATCTGTATGATCTCCATTAATGGCAATTATACCAAACACTTTTTCTGGTAATGGGGGTTTGTGACAGTGACTCGACTGTCTGGGTCTAAGAATAGTAGCTGAGTGTGTTATCGAAGACATAAAAAGTAGGTGCAAGGCTGATGAGAGCCCGGATGTACTGTAGGCTCTGATGTTATTCAGCTTTTGGTCAGGTTTACTTTACAGTTATATCATGATGACCATCGAGGTAGAAATGGAATCAATGCTACGACATTCCCATATATGCAGTAGCCTTATTGGCGCATACAGTACACACAGCCAATGTATAGTTTTCCCTAATGCTGTTAGTGTAGAATAAGCCCCAGGAGAGCGCCTTTTGCCGGTTTGATAAGATAATGGAGTAATTAGCGAACTTGATCGATTCATTTATCTTGTCACCTCCAAAAGAGATAATTATAGCACAGCGGCAACCACAGCACACTAGAAGAATAAGACAGGAAGATTTCCAGAGAAACACCTAAGGAGCTCAGAAAAGACACAAAATTCAACATATTGCGCATTTACTGACTGTATCGTGTTTAATGTGTGCAAAGTTCCATGCACAACATTCCTAGTATTTCAATACTTTAGATACTTTACTGCTTTGCATTCTACAACACTGCTCTGATCCATTAATATTCTGTCCCTGCATTCAGACTGATTGTGTATTCTGCACAAGCGAGGACCTTCACTCCACTTCACAAATGGCAATATTTTTCATTATGCCCTTACATTGCAAGCAGCAGAAGTGAAAGCCACCCAGGCACCTTGTAAAACAGCCGACAGAATTTCAGAAAATAGAGCACCCCAAAGATTTATATGGGTATGTGTATATATATCACCTTTATTTCTTTCAAGGAACCTCAGGTGTATTATTAAAAGAATCAGAAGTATTTCCTAGTGATAATTGGTTGATGAAGCTTTTAAAATATTTAAATGGATTGAAATTTTCACAAAACATCTGAAGTCTTAGTGAAAAAATAGTAGGCAAGTATTTATAGGGCTGTCCAACAACATTCAATGATGGCCTACCCTCCAGATATTTTTATTAGGGGCTGACAGTCAACCCCTGCATTGGTTACCTGTTTTAACCTATGAAGAAGATGGCCCTGTGTCCCATACAGTGGCCATGTGCTGTAATTGCAGACTATGCTGCCATTGAAGTGTATGAGAATTGACCCTGCAGTTATGACATGTAGCCACTATAAAAAAAAGGGAGATATTGGCTTCCAGGTTCACGCAACAGCTAAATGATGCCTCCGCTTTGCCAATCAGATATTGATGGCCTATCCCTTTAAAGAAGCGTCAGCAGTTACTTGACTGTGACAAACAACTAGCAATGTTCAACAGTGACAAACATGGCCTCTGTGAACGATGACACTTCCAGCCCAGCCATAGAGGTTCACCACGGAAAAGGGCAGCAGAAGCAGATTCTTTTTTTTGCCCCATATCCATTTCTAGCATTAGCCTCTATATTAGACCTTGGTAAATCTTTGGTAAACAGATTGATAAATTTGGCCCATTGATTGCAGCTGCCATAAAGTGCTCATACTATGCTACACTATATGCCTGCACTCTGGGCTGTTTTAAGTATTCAGATTTACAGGCACAAGATAGGGACCAGAGGTTTGTTCTTAAGTTGAATTTGTATGTAAGTCGAAACTGTATATTTTATAATTGTAGATCCAGAAAAAAAACATTTTGGCCCCAGTGACAATTGGAGTTTAAACATTTTTTGCTGTAATGGGACCAAGGATTATCTATAAAGCTTCATTACAGACACCTTACAGATGATTATTGCAATCTAGGATTATAGTAAAGCATTCAGAAAGCTTCACCAGAGGTCAGAGGGGTCTGTCTGTAACTATGGGTTGTCTGTAAGTCGGGTGTCCTTAAGTAGGGGACCGCCTGTATAGCTACAATATTCAATAGCACATTTTTATCAGTCTGTTATGAGCAGAATTCTGTCGTAATTTTTAGACAAAAAAACTGCCTTAATGACATCATTTCAGATGATTTTTTATTTTGGTGGGATGGGATGAGTGTTGTGAACATTCGTCTTGATATTTTTTTTTACAAACGGGTGCATTCACACGCCTGTCTCCGGTCGCATATACGTCCCCATAGACGGCAGTGGCGTGTGGTGCCGTTCCGCGCCGTGCACTGGGAAAAGATAGAGCATGATAGAGTGAATTTACCCTAAGAAGACTTTGTTAATGTATATAAAAAAGTTCACCGCATCCCACCCCCCTACATACAAAATAAATAAGTATCTCAAGTGACAGTTTTGCTTTAAACGCCTTGCAACAAGGGATTTTGCGACTAGTACAGCAGAAGGTGGCAGGACATGCAGCTAAAATTAATCTAATTCACCAGAATTTTGGTGCATCTTTGTGGTGTAAACTAATAGGTGCTCAAAGAGCACCTATCCTGCAAATTAACCCATGCAAAATAAAGACTTTGTTTAAAACTATGACTAAAAAGCATTGTCCTAATCTCTAAATTGTTCCTTTCCATGGCTGCAATGTTATAGAAATCAGTTTGCAAATTTCTATGCAACTTCCCTAATGTCCTACATAGTAAATGTTACTTGCATTGCCCTGCCTCCTTGTTCCTGATTGATAGGCAATGATATTTTGCAGGATGGGGAGCTCTGTTACATCATTGGGAACTTAGTGTCATCCGGTCACATGACTTTATTTAAGGTCCTGTAATATTTGCAACATCTAACCCATGTATGTATTTGATCACACGAAATTACAGCATGCCTCCATGGAGGCATGCTGTGATTTCATGTAATCAGATCTGTGGATGGTTTACAGTTTGCTGTTAGGAGGGTAAAGGACCTGTGATGATTTCTTTATGGTCATATGACATGCTGAGAAGAGATGGGAGAGGCCGACTGAGCAGGACAAGCCTCTGATGCCAGGGAAATATAAAGTTGATTTATGTGGATGTGAGGGAAACAATTTTAGCTAAAAGAAGGGTGTTCATTAGTTAATATGGCTCTATAGCTGTATTTGTGAAAATGTGGTGAAAGGTTCTCTTTAAGGTACAACTAGAGAGTCTTAAAGTATGCCAGATTTACCGTACAGAAACAGACCCAATAAACCACTAGCAGTATGTTGTCAAGCAGCGGAACCCAGATGACCCAGTGTGGTGGCATCATTCAGAAAATCTAGTTTGAAGTGGGATGTAAATTGGTTGTATAAAGTCATGGAGACAGAGATTTTAACAATGAGATCAAGCTCTTTTCCTCAGAAAGCCCCTTCACTGTAATTGATGTCCCTGCATCCAGAGATATCAATAACCAGATGACCTGAAGTCCGAAGCATGATTTCTATCACTGAGGAGGTGGCATTTAGAGATCCCCATTTTGACTTTCGTGTTAAACTCTCCTCCTCCTTGACTCTGTACAACCAGTTTGCAGCTCACTTCAAATGTTTTTGCAAAGGTGTTGCGCTGCTTGACAATATACTGGTAGTGGTTTATTTGGCCAATAGCTGATGATAGGTTCCCTTTAACTATTTGGTGCACTATAAGACTTCCTAGTATAACTGTGCACTTAAAGTGGACCTGTCACCGACACTAGGAGCTGCTTACTAAAACAGTCCCAACAGTGTTACACTGCTAACGTTGTTGGAAACCTCTGATAACGCTAACAGACACTGCCGTGATGTACACTAGAAATGGTCCGGCGTATTCATGAGGGGGTGGGGCTAGGAGCGTTGACTGGCACATGATGCTCCACAATCACTTCTGGCCTATGGAGTGGGTGGGGCGGTCCTGGGGAGATACAGCTTTTCCAGCTTATATCGCGACAGTGTCTGCTAGCGTTATCAGTGGTCTCCTATAACGCTAGCAGTGCTGGGACTGTTGTAGCAGTGCCGTTTTTAAGGGTGACAGGTCTTTTTTAATTTTAGAAACTTTTGATAGACCTGCTCCAATGCATTTAGCAGTCAGTTGGGAGAATTTATTATTAGCCTTATGGGGTGCTCCACTGTTTCTATTTTTCCTTGTTAAGTACATTTAACATGTACATTACATTAATGTGGAGACACCATTTCATTGAGAGTATCTAGGTGTAGGTGGTGATGTTGTACTTTCATCCCTACAATTGTTCCTTCTATCTTACGCTCATTTGAATAAACATAACATATTAACATTCCATTTGTATTTTCTCTGTTCCCAATCGTTCCTTTTCTTTGACTGTATTCTCTCACATGACACTGTTAAGAATTGCTTTCACTACTCGGTTATTAGATTTTGAGATGTGTACAGGAAACATATTTAACACCTTAATTATGCTAATGCATTTTATTACAACAAAACAGAATTGTCATTTTCCTTCTGAGTGATGATGTTTAGAACGTGGCCTCCATGACTTCATAATTAGTACTGCACATCTAAATAATAATACCTAATCATGGAGAAATGTCTTCGACAATGTGTTTTGACTGATGCTCGGCTCTATTAATGTTAATATTTTACGGCTATACTTCTCTTTGATTTCTTTACTAAAAAATGCAAGAATTTGCTTTCTAGCCTTTAAAAAATTTCCTATGTTGAAGATGGTTACAGTGGGAAAAAATGTATGAGCTGAAGTTACTACTTAAAGGAAACCTGTCACAATGATTTATGACACTAAACCACCCACAGGTCCTTATTCACCAGAGGTTTAGTGTCCCGAATTTCCCTTTACAATGTTGACATGTTATTGCAGCTTATAAATATTTCTATATAACGTGGTAATAATTTCATCTTGCAGTAAACCCTTGTTTAAACTGTTGTTTTGTGGCCTTCTGCATATAGTATAGGTAATTTTTTGTTTTCAACCCTAACTGTTGTAAACTTGGTGTTGTTCCTCCGCTTCAGTGAACCATAAAAAATATATAATCATAATTTACTCCATTAAAATGACACACAGCATTATTTGGGCCCTATTTGATACTAGTCCAGTGTGTAGAAACTATGTCTGAGTATTGCTGGTGTACTATGGAGTTTTCTGTTTTTATCTCTGCATGTTGTGTTTGACTACCAAGAGCAGCTGTTCTGTGGGAGTTTTCCATGATAGCACAAAAATACTAAAACAAAAATTGTATTTTCACCTATAGGTTGTGTCCTCTGCTCAAAGAAATAGGTGTGTGCTCATGGGAGAAGGAGTCCGGTCCGGCCCCAAGGGTAGAAATGTATGAAAAACTAAGAAAAATACATAGGCACCAGCTCAGACATAGCAAAAATTATTCAGTCAATTTATTAGCGATCCATATTAAAAATACAAAAAAGCACACATATTAAAAAGTGTAAATTGGACAAAAAAGAGGTTACACGTTTCAGACTCAACTTCCATGGCCCTTATTCATACCACGAGACTATGGAAGTCGGGTCCAAAATCTGTAACCTCTTTTGTCCAGTGTACACATTTTACTAGGTGTACTTTTTTTCAATATGGAACACTTAGAAATAGATTGAATAATTTTTACTATGCCTGAGCTGGTGCATATGATTTTTTTTTCCGTTTTTCGCTGATTTATGGGAGTGTTTTTGTAAAGCCCCCAACAATCTACTGTTCATAACCAAGTGTGTGCTATGGATCCGTGTTCCCTGTTAGATCTCAACAACAGTTATCTGCATTCACACTCTTTGGTATTATTATGTGTGTTGCACTGCTATACGCTCTGCAGTTCCATTGAGTTGAATGGCACTTAATTCAAGAGAGGGGGACTCAAGACCAACATATTCATGGTTAATGGGGCTCCTAGAGATGGAACCCTAGCATTCAGACTCATCTCAACTCATCTTGTGCGTGAGGACGAAGCTTGGTTTTTGAGACCGCTTTAGTGCTGGAATTATATCCCTTACTCATCATAATCATCACAATTATCAAAATCTACTATAAAGGTAATATAATTACTATATACAATACTGTAAAAGACCAAGAATTAGAGTGTCTGATTCCACAGTGCTCATTGGAATAAATAGCCACAGACATTAACTGTACTGTTAGTCTCTAGGAATAAGCCAAAGCATCTACCGTAATCTCTATTCTAACTTAAGAAATTGGGTAGGTCTCCTTTGACAACTTTTAGTTGATGCACACAAAATGCAGCATGGACTCACAGGTGAAACATGAAGCTCAATATCAAAGGTCACTTAACTCCCTGAAGACCAAGTAAGAGCATCATTTATATGGATCTTAAGAGACAAGTTCTGATGGGGAATTAGTTTTACAATTAACCGGAGAAAACTCTACATAAAAATGAATGCAGCTCTGCTGATATGTGCAGAAGTCAGCGACGCGACTGGAAAGATTCATCGGAAAACTGTGCCTTGTCACAGTAATGTCATGGAAGTTTTTACTGGTCTTTTGATTTCTGGTGACACGTCCAGATTCCTCTTGTGTCCTGAAGGGAATGTGCAGTCTCTAATCTTTGTTTGATTTGTCCTGAGAGAGAGATTTATTTTTATTATCTATTCACATTCTGCTTCCCGCACTATATTTTAGGAATTATATAGCCTGGAGACAAGTGCAGTGAGTGAAACTAATTCTTCTGGAAGGGCATGTAGCCAGATCGAACTATAGCATCTTCTGCTCCAAGCTTATCTGCATAGTGCTGATTCCTCTGCCAGAGGCAGAAATATTCGGAACGCCAATCTATTATGGACACTCTTAGAGAACACATGTACAAATACAGGGGTTGTCTGTATAGGCCGTTTTTCACGTGTGGGATTTGCAAAAGTAGAAAATGCTGAGAGTTTCACGCACGTTAAAAAAAAATTGCACGTATGTGCTACATGAGAGCAATTGCCCATTTATTTTAATTACATTATTAAGGGCCATTTTTTATTTTTCTGTGGAGGGGCTTTAGTAAAATGTTCAGTTATTGCAGGTTTTCTACAGATATAAGAACTGATTGCTGGGGGTCCCATCATGATGTGTGTGAGATGCTTATAACTGAGGCCGGCGGCACACGTGGCGTTTTGAACCCGTTTTTGGACCATTTAAGCAGTCCGTTTACAAATGCATCTGTTTTTGACTGGTTTTACCAATGATCTTAATTAAAACGGGTCAAAAACAGACTGCTCTGTTCAAAACGACACTTGTGCCGCTGGCCTAAAAGGTATTTTGGTGAGAATTGTCTAGCAGCTAATGCTTTTAATTGCCTCACAACTCTCCACCAATGGCAGATGCGTGGGGAAGGATCAGGTAGAATTGTTTCTTTGGAATATAAGCACCCATCTAGGAAAAAATATCATGAAATGCTGCAACAAAGACACTCTCTATGCCACCTTGCAGGGTCTTGTTTTCTCTGGTTGTATATATGTATATTGGGGCAGGTGTAGACAGTGCATAAGATAAGACTAGACATTTTTATTCTGCACCAGATAAATACAGTAGAGTGCTTCATGCTGTATGATAAATCTGGCACAGTTTAAAAGAAATATACCATAAAAATCAAGCTATTTTTTCAGTTATGAATAGCAGAATGTGTAATGGAACCTGCTGCACATAGGTGCCTGATTCTTTATTTTACATTTCCATTAATCCTAGTGCTATACTTACACATACACTGAAATATGGAAATGGGGTTTGCCTATGAAAGAAAGTACTTGATAATTGCCTAATTGCCTGTTGATGCTAACATGATCAAGATACCTTTTAACCCTTTACTCAGCAATTTTACTCAGTTTTATTGCTGCTCCTATCGCTGAATTAGCACAGTGTTGGCGACTTTTTTTTGGCACATTTGTATATTTGTGACTAAATTTCCACTTGCCTAGCCTTAATTGGCCAACTCTCAGTAAGGAGAACTCTTAATTCCCAACGCTTATCTCTTCTGCTTGCTGTCCGTATGCCTCCTGCCCCTCCTTACTGCTCCTGAAGCACAGCAGATGTGTTTTCACGTGAAAGGTATCTGAGAAGACAAAAATACCTGGCCGACCGTAGTCAGGACTGAGTATATGGTCAAATCCAAGGACATCCAAAATATACAACATTGAATTAGAGTATATTCAAGAACTTTGACTCTACAACCAAAATCAAACTTGATAAACCAGGGACACTTACTCATAGATCCATGCACTGTGACTGTTGTAATCTTTTTATTTTAGTTACCCATGGACCCAATCAATTTTTAAGATTATGTTTTAAGAATGGCTCCTGGGGGTGTTACCAGAGTCCCTTTGTGCTGTAGCCCCACTGTCTGTTACACTGTCTCATTCTCACCCTTACTCCCTCAGCATTTCACCCTCCCTTCGCCTGATATAATTTCACTGCAGCAGAGGGGTCTCAGCACACAGTTGGAGGGCGGAGTGCTTCCTTTACACTGTAACAGCCTGTGAATCTGCAGCACTGATGGGCTCTAGGAACACTCCCAGGAGCCATACTGGCTCAGCAGCATAATGTTAAGGTTGAAACAAGGAGTCCACGAATAACAAATATAAGGTTTCCTCCACAGTCGCAGTCCCTGAATCTATGAGTAAGTTGATCATGCTAGATGGCAGATTTCCTTTAAGACTGTCTCGTCTTACCTCTGTCTATTATGACTCCTATTAGTTGGCGTAGTTTACTGCAGTTTTTTTTTTAACTCCAGGTTCATGGGTTTCTTGTTCATAAATCTGTCCCGCACAATTTTATTTCAACACCAAGCCATTCTTAGCACACAATGCAGAAAAGAGTTGAGTCATAACCTTGGCTCACTTTTATCATTAATCTGCCTAATTTGATGTGCACCATTCTCTCTGTTACATGACTAGAAAGTGTAGTATGGACATTGATAAATCTGCTGCATGAACTTTTTGGATTTCTGGCAAAAGTTTTTTTTTTCTTTTCAGAACTTTTACTCTTTTACAGCAGTCCACAGTTAAAGATGCCAGCTTCTACATTTTATTCATCTGTAATGAATATTTCTATGATGTGTAAGATACAGATTCCAATCTTGCTATTTTCTTTCTCAAAGAGTGGAGCCGTTGAGACAGTTCATAGTGACATGTGAAGGTAGACTTTGGCAGCATTTTATCTTAATATTTGGTCTCCTGCTGGGCTGCAATACACTATGACATAAAGCAGTGATGGCAAACTTTTTAGACACTGAGTGCCCAAACTGCAACCAAAACCCACATATTTTTCGCAAAGTTCCAATGGGACAATTTAATCAGTAACTTATTACTCTTTGATAAGTCACAGGTTTAAATTGTATAGGCACCTGAATGAACCAATACAGTAGAAAGAAGGAGAAGGATTATCATTGTAGCTTCCTTCTAGGGTCCTTGGCTGCCTGGGACTGCAAGATGCCTTGAGTGCTGTCTGGCAAACTATGCACTGGGGTGATGGCGCGGGTGCCCGTAGAGAGGGTTCTGTGTGCCACCGCTGGCACCCGTGCCATAGGTTCGCCACCACTGACATAACGTATAGTCTAGATAGCAAAATAGTTTAGCAAGCTGCTTGCTGTTTACATGGGTACAGGAAATGACTATTGGACCGTAGTAGCAAAAGTAAAATTTCTCTCTTCGTTATAACCAAGTCAAAATGATTATACTATGAAAAGAATAAATAATGTATTTGTCAATTGTATCTTTTTAGTTTTTTGTGTGAATGTCCGAAATATAGAATCATTTATATCTATCTATATTAGATCCAGTAACCTGCCCAACCATCGTCCGTCTTTCCATTTGTCGAAGCGTTTTGTGGTACTAATTCATTTCATTACTATAAACAAATGTTGTATTAAATTAGTATATTTTATTTAATAAAAGAAAAATTCAAATACTACAGGGAAATGCAATTGTTGGTGTATTTACCTGTTGCAGATGCACTTATAGTGTAATGTAACAACACTATGCTCCTACATTCTATATACATTCATATTACAACTGACCATGGTGTTCTCATTCACATATCCTAACTCTCCCAATATTGGGTCTAGTGGCAAAAAATTACCTTAAAGGGGTATTCCCATCTGGGCATTTACATTAATTTAATTTAATTAAATTCATTTGCCTTATGTAAACATTTCTTCAATTGGATGTTATTAAAAAAATTTTTCCTGTGTGAAGATAATTTCTCATAAATGTAGTTATTCTGTCCCTTAGAAACGAGATACTTTCCTCGGATACGACCACGTCATACTCTGGCAGCGGTGGCCAGACTTGCGCTATAAGGTCATGCCAAACCACCAGGATTCAGCGATCATTACCACAGGGCGGCTGTGCGACCTGCAGTAACTCCTCGGACATTCTATATACAGTAACCTTTTGTTTCTTTGTGCACTCAATCTATCAGACGTGGCCGTATCAGAGGAAGCCATCTCGTTTCTAAGGGACAACATGGTTACATTTATGAGAAATTATCTTCACACAGGAACATTTTTTTTAATAACATCCAATTGAAGAAATGTTTATATATGGCAGATTAATGAAACTGAATGTAAGTGCCCAGATGAGAATACCCCTTTAAATTCTCCAAGTCGGGTCATAAATCTCGCTACACATTCTCCTCACATGAACCATGAAGTATCCAAACTCTAATATCACGGGAATTAGTAATCGGCCTGTCCAATCTAGGAAGCACCACTGGATCAAATGATTATAAAGCTGATTTTATCCAATTAATGGAAAATCCTTAATAACTACATAATCTTCTAATCCCTTCCATAGCCGTTAGAGTGATGAGCTACTTTCAATTAAAAACAACAGAATGCTGATGTACTTTCCCTTTAAACATATGGATTCTTTACATTACTGTAGGTGCCTAAGACGTGACTAAGACCTTTCCTAAGAAATCAAATGTATTCTGAAAAATACATTTCTGCAACACTAATTCAGGAATTTATTCTTATAAACAGATGTTGCGTTGGGAATGATTTGCCCTCTTTATACGGATCTGATTGGGATTTGATGGACCTTCTTCTTGGGCCACATACACACTACCGTTTGAGGGAACATGATCACATCCCCCATAGACGTCTATGGCACAATGAACACACAGTGCCTCACCTTGCTGTCTTATATTTTGTCGTAGAATGGCGCTGGGCGCACGGCTTTCAAAGGTGAGCATATGGTAGTGTGCATGAGGCCTTATAAGGTAGTTAATATAAATCCTTACAATACCTAATATGACTTTTTATTTCCTATGACATAAAAATTACCCTTTATTATAAAATATTTTATTGTTTCTGGAAGTAAATGCCCAAGTCCATTGAAGATATTTCTATGTCATGTTTCTTTGTGGGGGATGCTAATTAGTACAGACCTTAATTGATCAATGTGCACTGATTTAATTAAGCAAATTGCCTTAGCATTAGCACAGTATGCTGTTCTAGTACAATACCAGTAAGTCACTAATGAGGCAGGGTTCATTTATAGAACACAGGTTTACCAGTAGGCTCAAACACCAAGAATTCTCTAAAAGATCAGGACACAGAAGACGTTCTGCATTATCAAAGGTGTTATTACCACTGGGAAAGTGTGCTCATTTAGGGTCATAATCTCCAAAATGTCAAAGGAGGATATAATTCCTAGTTGTGACATCTTTCTTGTTACTTTTAAAAGAAAAAAGTGCATATTAAAGAAAATAATACTATGCCAGACACAGCAGGACTTATTGCAGAATTTTCACATTGCCATATTTATTAAAATCATACATAGAATTTAGTAACATAATTTTTAAATAGGAATTGTGAAAGTGGCAATACTCACCTGACAGTATTCCAGATGATATGATTTACTTCTTGTATAGAATGGCACTGCATGGTCTTGAATTTCACAAGATTCCCCTTTAACATGAACGTATGATTTCTCCAGTCCTGTTTTTTAGTGCTGTATGAATCCATGTATACGTGACGTTTTTTATCTGTTTGTCACCTTATCCGTACTGTATCCGTCTAAAATCCAGTGATGGCTGGCCGACGGAATGCGCCACTGGTTCTAGTTTCCTTGGATACTGCAAGTATATATGGCAGCATCTGGTGCACAATTGTATGCAGCGTGCATGCAACACATATGTTAAATTTTTTCCATAGACTTCTATTGGGCATAGGCCTTATTGCCCATTGTAATGAATGGGGCCATATGCTACACATATATACATCCATTGTCATATGTTCACATGCGTGAGACCTAAGAAAGGTGATGAAAATTGAACGTAGGAACATATTCTTGCCGTGTTCTTTGTGTTACTTTCTCATACATAAATGTTCTATACATTTCTGCATGAATGTCATTCTGAATGGTCTGATAATCTATAATATTCAATTAATTCTGGATTTTGTAGCATGGTGGTTTACCTACAAACAAAGTATTAACCCCTTCAGGACCGCCTTCCTCTCCATGCGCGCCAGGTGTTAGCTGTATTACACAGCTGACACCTTCTGGGAACTGCCAAGATCGGTGCTGGAAGCGATTACAGCCTGCTGCTGGGCGCCTACCGAGACATAATTTGAGGTTACCAATAGTTGCAATACAAAGCGCATCACTATTGCTGTATTAAAACATCATGCCATTCTGCAAACAATGACACCTTACACAGCTCTATGCATTGAAGTATAAAAAAGTTACGGGTGTCAGAATATTGAGCTGCAAGGCATTTTTTTAAATGCAGTGTTATTGAACTTAATTTAACAGTATCGAGACATTTATAAACTATTTAAATCTGATATCCCTGCCATCATACTCCTCCAAAGGATAACCTAATCTTGACCATAAAAGTAAAGACCATTAGAATATGGCACAACTGGGTTTTTTTTTTCACCAACTCCACCATCTTTGAAATTTTTTTTCAGCTTCCAAGTACATGGTGCAGAATATTATATGGTGCCTCTAGAAAATAACATTTGTCTTGCTCCCACCAGGGCCCAGTGTGTGGATGGGGCAGATTTATCAAGCTGTCTGAAAGTCAGAATATTTCTAGTTGCCCATGGCAACCAATCAAAGCTCAGCTTTCATTTTATCAGTGCTCATGAACATTTTAAAGGGGAGCTGTGACTGGTTGCCATGGACAACTAGAAATATTCTGACTTTCACAACTAGAAATATTCTGACTTTCAGACAGCTTGATAAATCTGCCCCAATAGGTTTGCAAGAAACATCACATTTTTAATAGATTTCAACATTTTTTGTTTCAAACAACTACTTTACCTGTTTTGCTGTGTGACAGGGTGTTTTCCTCCATAAATATTGCTGGCTGTGTTCCAGCTGGAGTGTTGAAACGATTACCCATGGAGATTTTCTGCATTATCCTGTTCTCTGATGCTTTTGTCTTTCAAGGGTCACCAGCCTTCTTGGGGGACTTGAATGAATTTGTGATGCTGTTGAATTTGTAAAGTTGCAATATTCTTGAAATTACAGACTTTGGCGCCAGATTAACACCAATAAGTTGTAGATACTGTATCTGAAAGTGTTTTCTAATTTTGATTTGTGCTTTTACTATTTTCTCATTTACATTTTTATTCTGTTCTATATACAATGTATGAAATAAGCTTAAAATATTGTTATTTAATACCTGTATACATAGAGCTACACAATGACCTGGACAGTTAGAAAATAGTTTTTTGTTCTATAGATTTGATCTCCAGTGTATATGGCATTATCAGAATTAACAGAATAAAGTTAACTTGTGTTTATACTGCACACAATTTTTAACGGAAACATAAATGGTTACTGTGAGCCCTGTGATGTCAAACATACAATATAGGTCCTGTTATTATTTAAGCATTATATTTATTTATATTTATTTTTGTGTAGGCTCCAAACTTGGTTCTGTCTCATGATCAAAGAAAATGTGAAGGTGTGTTAAGTGGACCTATTGAGGTACTAAATGAACATCAACAAAAACAATGACTAAAACAACAAAAATAAAGCATGGTCCTTAGACTCAACGAGGCCAGGGTCATTGCAATGCTAATCACCTAAACAAGGTCTTCTAATCTCCTACACAAATATTTGTGAAATTGATTATCTCGTGATGCATGCATAGGCTTTTAATTCTATAACATTAAGCTGCGCTAAGTGAACGGGGGTGGGGGGTACGATTGCTACTTTTGTGACACACTTGACCTCTACAAAGTATCGAACAAGCAGTCTATCACGTTTTCTGAGAAAATGTACATAACCTAGCCTTGAGCTATTGATCCGTAACTTCAGAAGAAGGAAAAACTGAATCCATTAGTCGACTATTTATAAGCCCATGACGTGTAGTGGAACTTTAAAAGTCTGTGGTATTTTAACAATGATTTCTTATTTTCTTGATGTATTACTCCAAATCTGACTTTTTTTTTTTTTTTTTTAGAAATAGACTTAAGATGTCATTAGTAAATGTAGCACATTCATTGTTTACTAAAGTCTAATTAACAATGTTATTTTTCAATATTGTGTTAGGACTTTTGTTCTGTATATGCACCTTCCTACCTTCACTTCCTCTTTTGCTGTTTTGATATTGGTGTGCTTTTATTTTAGTTTTGTTCCATTTATTAGAATGGTACTTAGCTGCATCCAAGTTTTATGACAAATGGTCCCATGGTGTAACTGGAACACCCTTAGATTGCTGCCTCTCATAGCTGTCCTGCAAGAATTATAAATCAGACAAAATCAACTTGTTTCGGATGCATTTTAAGCTTTAACTTTGCTGTTACAGGGGTGGTGGAGCTTAACCGTTGCATTGCACCATGATGAAAATGTGACATAGCTATAGGACCTTCTAATTAGCAAAACCTGTTGCAAAACCAGGTTCCCCTACAGCCGGACTATGGCCTATGATGTTTATGCAGTATGCAGTGGTATGGAAAAAATATTGTACCGTATTTTTCGGACTATAATGCGCACCGGAATATAAGGCGCACCATCAATAAATGCATGCTAAAATGTCTAGGTTCATATATAAGGCGCACCGGACTATAACACGCACCTGATTATAAGGATAATGTACAGTTCAATGCACAGTTCAAGGCAGCTGTTGTCTGTAAGTATGTTTCATATATAAGGCGCACTGGACTAAAAGGATAAGGATTTTTTGTGCGCCTTATAGTCCTAAAAATATGGTAGCTAAAACAGCAATAAAACTGAGTAAAATTGTAGAGTAAGGGGGTTAAAAATCTTTATTGTGTATTGTAAACATCACTAGGGGATTGAGAACTTTCTTTCATGGGCAAACCCCTTTAAGTAACCTGAGAATATGTAGTGTTAGATGGAGTATTAACCCCTTCCCGACTAGTGCCGTACTAGTACGGTGCGCGCCGGGTCCGGGTGCATGGAGAGGGCTCGCGGGCCGAGCCCTCTCCATAGCCGGTAAGGCTTTGCTGCATATTGCAGCAAAGGCTTACCGGTAACACCCGCGATCGGTGCTATCAGCACATTGTAATGAATGAGGAGTAAAATCCCCATATACTGCCATATTGCAGTATGGCAGTATATGGTAGGATCGATCAGACAACCTAGGGTTAAAGTACCCTAGGGAGTCTGAAAAATAGTAAAAGTAAAAGTAAAAAAAAGTTTAAAAAAAAAATTATAATAAAAAAACCTAAAAATTCAAATCACCCCCCTTTCCCTAGAACTGATATTAATATTAATAAACAGTAAAAATCATAAACACATTAGGTATCGCCGCGTCCGAAAATGTCCGATCTATCAAAATATAATAACGGTTTTTCGCTGCGTTTAACCCCGTAACGGAAAATAGCGTCCAAAGTCAAAAATTTAATTTTTTTTGCCATTTTGGGAATAAAGAAATTAATAAAAAGTGATCAAAAGGTTGCACAGTCCTAAAAATGATAGCAATGAAAACGCCATCAAAAGTCGCAAAAAATGACACCACCCACAGCTCCGTACACCAAAGTATGAAAAAGTTATTGCCGCCAGAAGATGACAAAATAAAAAAAAAAATTTTGTACAGGAGGTTTTAATTTTTTTAAATGTATGAAAACATTATAAAACCTATACAAATTTGGTATCCACATAATCGTAGCAAACCAAAGAATAAAGTAGACATGTCATTTGGGGCACACAGTGAAAGCTGTAAAATCCAAGCCCACAAGAAAACGTTGCAAATGTGTTTTTTCACCATTTTCACTGCATTTGGAATTTTTTTCCCGCTTCCCAGTACACACCATGGAATATTAAATACCGTCACTACGAAGAGCAATTTGTTACGCAGAAAATAAGCCATAACATAGCTCTTTATGTGGAAAAATAAAAAAGTTATAGATTTTTGAAGGTGGGGAGTGAAAAATGGAAGTGAAAAAACTAAAAAAGGCCAAGTCGTTAAGGGGTTAATAAGCCAATGCTGCCTTTTGACAAGTGGAGCTTAAAGGGGTATTCCCATCTGGGCATTAACATTTAATTCATTTGCCATATGTAAACATTTCTTTATTGGATGTTATTAAAAAAATGTTGTGTGAAGATAATTTCTCATAAATGTAGCCATGCTGTCCCTTAGAAACGAGATGGCTTCCTCGGATACGACCACCTCACATTTTGGCAGCAGTGGCCAGACATGCGCTATTGAGTCCTGCCTGACCACCTGGATTCAGCAATTATTACCACAGGACGGCTGTAGGACATGCAGTAACTCCCGGACATTTCATATACAGGCAGAACACCCAACTTACATACGACCCCTAGTTACAAACGGACCTCTGGATATTGGTAATTTATTGTACTTTAGTCCTAGGCTACAATAACAGTTATCACAGGTGTCTGTAATGAACCTTTAGTGTTAATATTGATTCTTATGAAAACCCAAAATTTTTAAAATCCAATTGTCACAGAGACCAAAAAAGTTCTGTCTGGGATTACAATGATAAAATATACAGTTCCGACTTACATACAAATTCAACTTAAGAACAAACCTACAGACCCTATCTTGTATGTAACCCGGGGACTGCCTGTACAAACACCCTTTTGTTTCTTTATGCAATCTCTCCAGCAGAGGTGACAGTATCCAAGGACACAGTCTTGTTTCTAAGCGACCATATGACTACATTTATGAGAAATTATCTTCACCCAGGTACATTTTTTTAATAACATCTAATTGAAGAAATGTTTATATATGGCAGATTAATGAATCTGCTGCAGTACACTAGTATTGCAGCATATTGCAATGAACACTCAGTCATGTTCCACCCTGGGACAGAATAAAACTGTCAAAAAAAGTTTTTAAAAAAGTGCAAATCTGTAAATTTCACCTCCATTTTGTTTTGTCCCCTGTGAAACATCTAAAGGGTTAACACACTTCTTAAAAAGAGAGCATGCATAAAAAGCCATGCCAATATAAAGTCGACGTTTGGGAAATGTTAGTTATAAAGTTGCTTGGGTGCAGCTTTGAAAAATGAACAATTTTTAGACATTTTGCTAAATTTCATTTTTTTTCATAACTAAAGAAAGACAAAAGATATCATCACCATTGTTCTATTAATTTGAAGTACAATGTGTGATGAGAAAACAATCTCAAAATACCCTGGGTATGTAAAAGTGTTACAAAGGTTATAACCTCCTATACCGACACGGGACAAATTAAAAAAAATCAGGCCTGGTCTTAAACCCCTAAAATGGCTTAGTCACAAAGGGGTTAAATGAGACAATTGAAAAACATCATTGTTATTTTTCCAAGTCCCTTCATACATTTAGGAATTTTGAATTGCTGACTGCATAGATGGATTAGTTTGAAGGCACATTTGACTTTGCCGTCGGCAACAATCGCTTAGACCTGACTTCCAACAAATCACACATTAAATGGAAATGCATTTGGGATTTATTTTGGCAATTAAACCGTTTGTGTAACCCTTCTAGAAATAAGAGGTCTGTAAGTTGGTATCATGGTGCAGTAGGGGAACGGTTTAAAATATGTAGATGTAGAATGCACACACACATGTGTGTATATAATATATATTCTGTAACTGTTCTATATCTTTTGTATTAAATTAAGTTCGGGTTTTAGACAAAGACAAGGGAGAAGGGTCATCATTTAGTCATCACACACATCCATTAGGACGAGATCTTTAACCACTTACCCCTATACTCTATAATTTACACAAAGGGAATATTATATCAGCAGCTTTGAAATTTGGTTAAATATTCCTGATTAGAGGTTCATGTAATATCAATGGTTTCTAGAGTCCGGCTACAATATATACTCTATATACTTCACATATATTACATATCTATTACAATTTCTTTCAAGTCAAATTCAATCTCTATATGAAATTATACTTTGAAGCCTTAACGGTGAAATCTTCAGATTTGAAGGTAGATTTAGATCTAATTGCAGCTGTACTGCTCACAGCATGACATGTTCAGCTCTAGAAGTGCTCCCTCTTGTTACCCTGTGTTACAGGCACAGCTAGAGAAATTGCTGCTTATGTCTTTCCAAATATATGTGAAAAATTTTTCACAACTGTTAATATGTATGTGTTTTATTAAAAAAAGAAGCAATGTTAAACCTAACATTAAAGGGGTTTCCCAATGATCAAGACATGGATGGCCCTTTTGGAGGATATGCTATCATTATGTTATCTGTAGTTTCTAATGCCTCTTCATTGTATACTTTGGTCACTTTACATTCATTCAAGCCAATTTTGAACAATGCACAATGCATTGTGAACCAAATATACCTTGAGAATGCTGTATCTACACTGATGCAGAAACATATCTTGTTTAATCCCTGAATTGAGTGGTTTTGCAGAAAAAAACTATTATATATATATATATCTCAAAACCCCCTTAAAATGTGGATAAAAATGTCTGTTGACTATGAGACATAATCAAATGCACAAAATGTATTAAATAAATATGCCCGTAGTTTAAGCAATAGTGGCTAGAGAGTGGTCTGAAGGACCACTCTCTTAATAATCAGTTCTTCAAATGAATAAATGGCTGCATTGTTTGCATTAGTTTTATAACTCTCATCACTTGCTCAGTGTCTCATCCCAGAAGCAAAGAAGACTGCGCCTTTAGCAGGTCCAGAATGTATATGTACCATAGCACCTTAACTGAAATATACACCTAGGGGTAGATTTATCAGAAGTTGTTCTTGTTTCCCTTAAAAACCAATCAGAGTTCAGCTTTAATTTTCCCACAGCTGTTTTTAAAATGAAACTGATTTCTGATTGGTTGGCGTGGACAACTAGAACAGTTCTGTAGTCGGGCACATCAGATAAATCTCCTCCAAGGCTATGTATTTATATTGCTGGAGTATCTCGGGATAGAAGTACTTTTTTTAAAGAATGTTTATAACTATGGGCTAGTTCAACTATAACCTAGATTCTTGTCACTGGATATATTTCTTTACAGCGATGCTATAGAGACCTTCCTAAAACAAAGTACACAATAAAAGTAATTCTGTAATAAATTCTTCCCTGTTTGCAATTAAAAAGAAAGCTCTTAGCATGTTCCATTCCTCTGAAAAAAAGATGCATATATTTTATACTTCTGTCTCAAAGCTCATCAAATCCTTATGGTAAATTTATGGAGGGAGCTGTTCGATACATTGTGTTCTTTAGGAACAGATGTCTGAAATTTATGTCCATATATCATCCAATACCACAAAGGCCTAGTCCAAAAAGTTTACAGGCAACATTTTTTTTTTTTGTGTGTACACTTATTTATGTTTTTCCTTGTGTTTTCTAACATTTTTATTACATTGTAACTTGTGACTATTTTTATTACTGCAAATATTAGTTACTTTAATTGAATCAAATATGTAAATAGGTGAACAATGTCTGATAGTGTTTCAGAAAGAAGTAAATTGGTTTCTGACAACATAAAAGGGGTTTTCCACACAATGAACACCCAACTAGAAGCCGCCCTAAGACTCATTTATTCTCATTTTAATTGACCGCGGAGGTTATTTCCTTATCAGTGCAGTTGCAGCAAAGCCTGCTGTGCCCTTTGTACAAAATTTTTTTTTTTACCCATTTCGGTTTCAAATATTTCCACATTTACAAGGTATAATTCATAATATGACAAAGGTATAATTCATAATACAACAGCCATCTCTTTAAACCCCTTGAATGGTCACATTTACCAGATTCAGATGACCCTGATTTTTTATTACAGTTGTGACAATGCTGCTTTGATGATAAATGATCAAGGGACATTTAAAGCTGGCACATCTGTAATCAAAGATTCACAAAGTAAAGTACTTGTTAAAATTAAGTGTCATCTTCTTTGACTTCTAAAGCGCATTTAAACTTCATGAGTTGTATTATACATTCATTCCATTAGATCTGCATTGTGACAGCCGTTTTCAATCAGTGTATCTTAAGCCTTTATGTTGAGGGCTTCCTTCAAGGTCTTAGATAGATATGACGGGGTATATTAGAAAGAAGCTGGAGGGCCTCCCAAGCTCTGATCCATACCCATAAATTACAGATTGGTGATTACTTTGTCAAACAGATGGCAGGTCCAGTCTGTGAAACGTTTCTTATCAAGATCCTGAGATATTACTGCACATCTCCTGCATATAGAGTATGAAATGTATGTTGGCAGTACATTATGTGGAAGGAAGTTTGAAGACCGTTAAAATAATATATATTAAAGAAAATTCAATGTAAGGAATGCTCCAAGCATAGCTGATATGTATAACTTATTTCTTAGTTTCAGTTCGCAAAACTCTTGAATGGATCAAAAATCGCCAAAACCTGTATTTAGAGGGACCTGCTCAACTTTCAATTGACTGTGAGAGGCCTAAATAATAGAAAAAAACATAAATTTACACCCTCAACGTATAAAAAAAAACACTTTTAAGTTTGTTAACCCTTTAGGTATTTTATAGGGGTTAAAACTATGTTGAAGTGCAGTCTACAAATTGTAATTTTTTTTGGACAATGCATTTTGAGTGGAAAATTAAAAATTCACAATAGATTAAATGACAAAAAAGCTCCACAAAGTTTGAGACCCAATTTCATCCTAATATGCTGATATGGGCGCACACCCGGGCATAGAATGAGAGCAGCGCCATTCAGAGCAGATTGGCATTGTCAAATTGTACAGTGTCAGGATTTAGGATGCGTGGATCCACTGGACCACCGCGGGAGGTGGTGGTGCCTGGGACTGGAGTCTAAGTGGCCCCTGGTCTTCACCAGAGCTTGCCGCAAAGCGGGTTGGACTTACTGCGGCAGGATACCACCAGTTCGTTCCACAGCTTAGACTAGGCCTGTGGTGGCATCCAAGGTCGAGGTACCTTAGCAGGAGACAGTCTTGTGGTCAGGTCCAGGCACAAGGTCAGGGCAGGCGGCAGAGATGCAACGTCAAGTCCAATTCGGGGTCAGCAACGGGAGGTCCAGGCAGATGGGAACGGGAACACAGGCACACAGGACACTGGAACTCAGGAGCAGGAACACACAGGAGCAGGAACGCAGGATACACAGGAACACACAGGAACGCTGGAGACACGGGAATGCTGGAGACACAGGAACGCAGGATAATCACTAGGGAGCTTTTTCTAAGGCTGTGAGGCACAAAGATCCGGCAGGGGACACAGGAAGGGGCTGGAATTTAAGGGTGCGTTCACACGTTGCAGTTAAAACTGCATCGCAATCAGCTTTGAGGTGGTTTTAGGTGCAGTTTTGTCATTTGAACAGGTGAAAGACATGAACTGAACAAGTGAATTTGATTTTGAAGAGGAAACCTGCTCCACAAATGTCATTCACTCATTCAGTTCATGTCTGTCACCTGTTCAATTGACAAAACTGCACCTAAAACCACCTCAAAGTTTTAACTGCAACGTGTGAACGCACCCTAACAGATAAGGCAGCTGGCCAGGCGCCAATTATCGTTGCGCAGGCCCTTTAAATTTTGCAGAGCGGAGCACGCCCTAGGAACTGGACATCGCAGGAGCTGGACATGTAATTTAGCCTTTGGAGCCTCCCTGCCGAGTAAGGCACACGGGTGCGCCCGTGGCCCGGGATATGGGTCGCAGGGTCAACCATTATATAGAATATAGGGGCTTGCTTATTTGGGGTATCTATAGTTAATTGATGAGATTTTAATAACTCTTTGTTGGTGGAGGAAATGACAATTATCAATTTTGGTAAGATTTTTTACTATAAAAATTAGGTTGTTTTTCATTCTATGGGTTGCCACAATTACGGAAATACCTAATTTATATGGTTTTTAATTTTTTTCTCTTTCAATTTTCAAGATCTTTAGCATAATCTGGAAAAATATAATTAGAAAAAGACACACTTATTTTGAAAGGCAATAATGAATGCAATATAGATACTCCGGAAACACATAATCATGTTAAAATAGCTTTGGATTCTTACTGTATGTTCTGTCTGGAGTGTAATCTCACTAGCAGTCACTAGCTCAGGCTCTCAAGCACTGGAATAGATTTGTTTTCCCAATTTAAAAGCAGTTTCAAGTCAACATATTGGGGGAATTGTGTCAGTCTTAGCAATTTACTCCAGCAAGGTTTGGTCTAACAAACTTATTGGGAGACTGCATGTGTGCTCAACATTGGCTGTTTATGCATACTGCCCCCACCCAATCCTAATCCACCATCACTGCATTTAAAATATATATTGTATTGCACGGTCTATGCCCCAACTGGACCTCACAGTGTTGTCAACTCTACTGAATATTTGTCTCTAGATTTTTTGCAACTAAATGTACATTTTAAAACCGTATTGTTGACATGATACTGACAATGAAACATAAATAACATGAGAATAATACTAAATGTAGAAGAAGTATATAAAAAATTACAGACTTTGGGAAAGACCCTTAGCTTTGGCAGCAGCCAATCAATGTTCACTACTTTTACCATTTGCAGAGAAACGTAATCCACTGTGTGTGCAAACATTGGGGAGCACCTTGGCTCTCTCGGCAATCCGCATGACATATGCTTAAAACAGAGGTCAAAAACTTAATGTGAACCCAGCCTTATTTTACTTGCTGGACTATCATAGTCTTCATTAAATGGCTCACTGAATGTAATGTATGAAGCAAACATACCTTGAGAATTCTGTAGCTACACTGATGCAGAAACATATCTTGATTAATCCCTGAACTCAGTGGTTTTGCTGAAAAAAACGATTATAAAATTATGATGATGAGGCTCTGTCGCTCCTTTGGCTGCCCGTCGCTCTTCTCTTACCCACTGCATTGTCCTGCCCAGCATAAGCCGAGAATACGTAATCACTGTATTGTCACTGACAGGCAGAAGTAATCAATCACTGCACTGTCCCTTACCTGCAGGGTATGAGTCATCCAGCTCAGGTTGATAAGTAGTGTGTGGACAGTTCAGGCAGCTCCCGTGTATGTGGAATTAATGTGTTCATGTACTCCGGACCTGCGCCCACTGACGGTCTGAGACAAGTTAAAATCCAAAAGTCTGGTCATAGTCGATTAATTAATACCCCCAGTATGTTTTGCTATCTGGAATATGCGCAAAGAAACCCTTTAAGCCATTGTTCTGTAACTATAATTGATGTTATAACAATATATGCATGGTTAGTTAACCCAAAAAAGACATAACTCATGGGTATTTGGAGATTAAAAATCCCTTTCTTGCCATACAGGAATGTACCTGGATCAGTTTATTTTTGAGTAAGGCTCCATTTATACCTGTGTTCAGAATTCTAGTAGTTTTGAGTTTTGAGAAATACTGATGCCCTGGAAGCTCCTCACATTCAAGATAATGTGGAAACTGAGTATCTTATATTATTGGAAGACCCATAAAAAGGACCTAATATCTGGTAGTCACCTTTTATTTTTTCAAGATAAGAGTGGTAGGAAGTTTTTTTTTCATACCTAAAAGAATTCTTCAACTTTATGGAGCAGCCTGGAAAATTGTCTCCCACTGAGTTTCCCTTTAGCCTGGGGGACAGGAATTGATTTCTAAAGGCACTTCACTGTGTGTGCAACATAATCCAGAGCTTCAGGGCTTGCAGCACCACTATGATTCTTGCTGGAAATGAAATATAGCCTCCAGAGAACAGTGAGCTGTGAAATAATACTCTCATTAATATCACTTTGATGCTCTGCTATTTCTGTTGTAAAAAATAATCAAGGCAAGAATATTATTGTTTTTGTCTACAATTTACTCTTGTCTGGAGCTTGTAGAGTGGCATCTGAGATTCTCTTGATACATATATACATGAATTGCTTTAACATCATGTTTTACTTAGATACATTTTATTGTGTGTTGATGTTGACTTCACATTATATGTGTTTTTATTTGAATAACTATTGTTACTTTTTATGATTTGTACACTTGCACTATGCCTCTAGCTGTCAAGGTGCTCACCTGGAAGCTAAAGTGTTAAATTAAGTTCCAGTTAGTTCCAGGTAGTCACCAATTGTAGTAACGGACAAAAAAAGGATGCCCATAGCATTAGAAGCTGAGATCTAGAGGGTAGACCTCCAATGGTAACTCGTGAAAACCACAATCCATGGCGAATGGCATCGAACTGCTGAAAGTCAGCTAATAAGAGAGATGCTGAGTCCAAACAAAGGTTATAACGTTGTAATGAGAATTGAACAGAGTATATCCGTCCAGTCTAGACCGAACAGGAGAACAGTACAAAACCTAACTGGTAGGTATCAACTCAACAGGGCAAGGAAGAAACATTACATTTATAGGTGGGGCAATGACCTCCATAACTCAAAGAGAAATAAACCCCCAGAAGCAACGAAACACAACTAACATTGACTGGAAGAAAAAGGGAAAAACATGAGGAAAGGGAGGGGGGAGGTAATACAGGAACTAGCACTGAAAAATGGTACAAAACGAAGCGCAAGAGCTTAAGAGATTGAACCATCTGTAACCCTACAAGAAAATGCAGTAAAGTCTCTGAAAGCCATCCAATGGCCCAGGTGGAAGAAAACCAGGGCATACAACATCACCAGCCTTCAATTCTTCCATCTTCATAATGTGTTTGCCCTGGATGAAACATTAGAAAAAAGTTGAATGGACCAGTAGAACTTCAATTAATTGCATTAATCTATAACTTATATAGATGCAAAATGATCTTTAAAATCTATCATCATGGAGGACTACATTCAAAGGTCAACAAGAAAAGACACTGCTCAAGGCATCATTACTTTATCTGCACTTATGAAATTGACCTTTGCTTGATTTGTTTGCTTAATATTCCTGGACAGAATATGGCTCTTTACATGGCTATCATGTTACTTATGTAGCAATAATTGGTTGGCCATTAGTAAGGGTCTTTCTCCAATAACAAAAATGATCCATTTCTGTTTCCCTATAGCTTAATCTCCTGCAGACCGTCAAATTTAACTTAAAGGGATTGTCCACTCTTGAATCTCTGCTTCCTGTCATTCTGCCAAGAAAGCTTCTACATTTACTTCCAGTGGAAACAAATATGTCCATGGAGAGTAATCAGAGATGTGTGTTATAACGAGCTGTGCACAGATTTCGGTCCACAGGAATTAAACCTAGAAGCTTTCTATAGCAGGCAGCAAGCAGAGATCTAGAAAACCATGAAGAATTGATACAGAAAGCTTTTCATTATAGCAACATATGGTAATAAATTAGTTGCTGAAAGTGGATAACCCCTTTAACTCCAGCACACATTTTGGTCTGAAAAATACCACCATTTATTTCCATCTCTGTGTTACAAACACTTTACAGTCATTGTAGTTGTATGATGGCTTTCATACAACATGGAGTGCATGAGGTCTTCTTGTTGCCTTATGTACAGTGTCCTGCACCATAAAAAGGGCCATTGGTAGCCTAAAACTGTGACAAAATAACACATTCTCTAATTCACTGTTATTAACAAAGACAGCATTTCACAGATGAAATGGTGTACACAATTTTGGTTGCACTGGGATCTAACTGTAAATCTTCTGACCTAAAGTCGGGTCGTGACAGGTTCTTCTCCGGAATAGCTTCTCTTGTCTGCTTCTCCTCCCTGCCTTCAGCCCCTCCATTACAGGATGAGCTTACACACAGACACGGGGGGGGGGGAGCACTCTTTGTGTGTAATAGCTCAGATATAGCAGAGATGACAGTGTTTTTATAGCTTAGATGTAGCAGAGCTGAAGTGTGTCATTGTGTGTTATATGAAACTCTTGGATCTCATCATCTCTCATCTCTCTTTTTCTATGTGTCAGAAACTAGCAGAATGTTCAAAAGCTAAATAAAAGGGTAGATAAACCCTGTATCAAAGCACATTGTCAGCACACAGCATCTTATAGTGCATAGAAATCATGAAGTGTCTGAATTTTACACTGACCATCACTGAGTTATAGGATCTAAAACAGCAATAGTACTGAGTGAAATTTTAATGTAATGGGGCTAAGTTTCAGAACTTTCTTTCATGGGCAAACCCCTTTAATAGTATTGCATTGCCATGTTGTGTAGTCATGAATTTGAAGATTGAAAATACATATAACTCTTTCATGTCTCCACATAGTGTCAGACTGTAGGTGTTCTACTTATGGATAGGTTGCCAATTAAGGCCACCTTAAAGGAGACTTAATAATAATGTGGAGACTTAATAATAATTTTAAAAATCCAGCCCTTAGAAGTTCATTAACCCCTTAAGAACTTAGCTCATTTTCCAAATCTGCCATGATATGCAGTTATAACTTTGGAGTGCTTTATCTCACCCAGTTTATTTTCATACAGTTTTTTTTTATGATTTGTACTTCACAATAATGCTATATTTGCTATAATTTTCAAGTAAATTTCAGATTCAATATTTTTAGAGGACAATTCATCTTCATAAAGGTTTAAAAAATTTTTTTTATTAGAAACTCCCCACAAATCACCCCATTTTAAAAACTACATCCCTCAAACTATTCAGAAGAGCCTTTGGTAAGGTTGTTAACCCTTTAAGCTTCTCACAAGAATTAAAACATAATGGAGATTCTATTTGTATTTTTTAAATTTTGACAATAAAATGATTATTTAGACATATCAGATTTTGTTGTGGAATTTGTTGTGGGGCAAAACCCCACATGTTAATGTAAGCTACTTTAAGGGCCACAGCAGAGCGCAGAACGGAAGGAGACATTGAGCTTTTAGAGGGCAGATTTTGATTACATTGTTTTCAGGTGCCATTGTATATTTGAAAAGTTCCTGAGCTACGAAAACAGTGACGCCCCCCCCCCCCCCCAAAAAAAAATATTATCCTATTTAGAAAACTATACCACCCAGTGGTTTATAGTGAGCTTTTTACAAACACAGATGTTTTATAGAAAATATTTACATTGGCTCGTGTAATTAAAAATCTTTTTCCAAAAAACCTTGCTTTTGCCCCTAAATTTTTATTTTTAGAAGGGGTTAAAGAAGTAAAACGCACCCATAGTTTGTTACCCAGTTTCTTCTGAATGCAGTTATATCCCCCACATGATTACAAACTGCTGTATGGGCGCACTGCGGGGCTTGGAAGGGAAGGAACTTCTACTGGCGGATTTTGCGGGAACAGATTTCAGGTGCTATGTCGCATTGGCTTAGTTCCTAATATAATCAAATCAAACTGGTGGAGAGCCGAGGATAAGGGCAACAAATTCGAATGCCACTATTAAATCCTATGCTCTAAATATCCCCATCCCCGGGACCTCGCGCATGCGCAGTACACTTGCATCTCCGGACGTATTTTGAGCACGCACAACGCACCGGGACCTCGCGCATGCGCAGTACACTCTCTGGCCGTAATTCGCGCATGCACAACGCACATTCATCCTGGACTCTCGCAATCACCGGGAGGATGTGCTGTTAATGTGCGCACGCGCGGTTGCTGTGTACAGCAACCACTGTGAGCTCATCATGTGATGGGCTGCCGGGTAATTCACCTCCCCTTCCTGTGTTGTCATATCCCCTGCTTGATATTCCTATTTAATTGCTTAGTTCTTATTGGCTGATAGAGATATATAATCCTCAGTGCACTTGTACCTGACACCCCCTTGAGAAAGTTAGTTGGCGAAACACGTGTCGGGGTATCACTGTGTATACCTCTCTCCTCGGTATGGTAACTATACTTTTGACTCTTTTAGGCTTCCCACTTACGAGCTAAGGCTTGTACTTAGTTGCTCCATACTTAGGTCATTATACCATGGGTCCCTTACCGATTTTCTTTTCTTCTCCTTGATATTTTTCTTGTCTATTGGTTGGTTATGCACTGTTTTTAATTAAGTGTCCCCATTGTATGGCTACCTTCTCATTCATTTATGTGATGATTATTATTTTTGTGATGAATTAATAAAATGTATTGAATATTCATAAATATTTTGTGATTGCATCATTTTCTTGAATGTACACTTTTCATATTTGACATTAGTTCCTAATATAGTAGAGCAGTAACAACCTCCAGAGTGGACCCATTTTAAAAACTAGACTCCTCAAGGATTGCAGTAACACTATTTTTGGGGGCGCAATACCTTGTTGTTTAACCTTTATTTAGCTTTTAATTTGTATTGTACATTTTATTAACATTTTATACATATATATATTCCTGTTTTTGTAAATATTTGTAAAAAGTAAAAGCTCTGTACTTAATGTAGAGACTGTTCTTTTATTAACCTTGAAGTCCATTTGTACAGCAGTTTTGAACTCTTTATGAAGTTCATTATTTAGATTACACTTGGTCAAGTTAGGATATCTGCCAATAATAATTATGGGGCAAAGGTGTAGACTATAATCTCTAATTGACTATAACATATTTCTTTTTCTCCTCTATAAAATATTTTGGCAAGATCTTTTAACTTAAAACATAAATCATGTTGGTGAAAATGTAGCAATGAAAATAGACTTGAATTATGCCAAAGCTGATGTGTGTGGTTTGTACTTTGTGGTTTGTATTTTAAAGACCTTACTCACTGTAGCAATAGAATGGGCTTGCAGTAAAGTGGTATGAGAAGTGCATTACTAGAAGTGACAGGGTCCCAAACAAAACCACTGAATATACTTACTAGTAAAGTAACACATATGTATATACTCAGATCTGTCCCAGTAGTTGCTGACCACATCGGGGGAAGTAGACTGCAGGAAGCAGAGATGATGGATTCCTAGTCCTGCTGTCCCCTCTTCTGACATTTCTCATCTGAGCTGCCAGCTCCGGTGAGCACTGTAGAAGATTGCACTGCTATATACATATAGGGGCACATTTACTTACCCTGTCCCACGGAGTTCAGAAAAGTGCATGTTCTACGATAATGCATTGTGCCGCGATTCACTAAGATTATGCGCTCAATATCCTGCATGTGTCGCTTCCCCGCTTAGGTCCACCAGAGTTCACCTTCTTCTTCCTGGTACATGTAAGTGCATTGCGACACAATTTGAAAGTTAAATCCCGTGCTAAGTCCGAATCAGTCGGATCATCTGACGGCACGCCCCCTAATTTGTGTCACATGGAATACAGCGCAGCTGCACCACAATCCGATCGCGTGCGACACAATCCCAGTGCAAACCCCTGTTAAACACCTGTAAAAGCTGCGCAAATCCCGGAAATCGTGAACAATACAACGAAAGTGCGTTTGCAACCCTTAGTAAATAAGCCACATAATGTACAATGTGCAGAATAATATGTGTACAATGGTGCACATCCTCCATTCTTTAGTGTTTCAGGTCAGATGCTGGGGCCCCCCGACACTGCGGGTCCCATAGCAGCTGCTTTGGCTGCTACCACTGCAGTCATGCCCCTGAGAAGGAGCAAAACTTACAATGCTCCCGAGAATAGGGAGTATATAGATCTTTCAGATTTATAATCCAGACAGTCTTTTAATACAAGAGTTTATTATTATACATTAAATATGTGGGGCTGAAATATACAAAAATTTAATTTGATCTTATATTTGTAATGATCCAGTATATATAAATCCCTCCTAATGCTCTTGGAGGTTCCATAGAAAATGGATGTGGGTACAGCAATGTTCGAATTATTGCACAAAGCACTATGAAATCTCTTTGGATAGACAATTCACTGCAGATGTAAGTAATTAGATTGTATTATATGACGGCTGAATATAACACTGTGAGAGTGTGTGGGTTTCCACATTACAATAAAGGTTGGTGCATTGTAGATTTGTTGAGCTCAAAATATTGACATATATTTCCAGCTTTTCCATATTCATGTCTGTGATTATGATGAGTCATTCCTGGGTAGATGTGCATTCTGTTAAACTTTTTACTATTGCTAAAACAAGTAATGTATCAATTTTACACACATTCACAGTCTAAAGCAGTGGTTCTCAACCTTTCTAATGCTGTGACCCCGCAATACAGTTCCTCATGCTGTGGTGACCCCAAACCATGCAACTCGCAGTAAAAACACAGTAAAATTTCGGCTCCGATGGCTTTAGACGACCCCCGGTTTTGGTCGTTCGACCCCCGCTGGGGTCCCGACCCACAGGTTGAGAACCACTGGTCTAAAGTGTCTTTCTGGTAAAACTGCACAGTGTCATTGTAACAAACAACCTTACAGTGTTAAACAACTTCATTTACTGGAGAAAGAAGACTTTCTAGAGGATATTTCTTTTCTCTGTGACCTCTTGTATTTACAGAAAATGTAGCAGTTTGTCCTTTGTCATTGCTGGAAGAACCCATTTTTTTCAAAGTGTCATAAGAATGTACATTACAAAATATGAAAACCTATCGGGAAGGACCTCAATAGACCCTTTTGTTAGAGAATAAGTGCAGCTGGGAAAGCTCTCATGGAAATGGAATATCGGAGACCATGGATTATCCTGAAGATATGCACAGTTGTGATTTGACATGACATGAGTTCAAAGATGGCAGGACAACAAGGAATTGTAAAAGTATTGAATTAATAGGAAAATTTTGCAGTCAGCATTTGTATCCTTCACATGTTATTAAATACAATGTAATTCATTGACTTACTAAGGAAATCTTTCCTTTTGAATATGCCTCTAAAACTAAGAGCCTTAATATTTCTGTTAAAGGTTAAAAATTATAATCACCTAAATTGTTCCTAAATGTAACATACGGTACATGGAAATTGTAGCAGTCAAGGTGGTGTCACACGTGGCGTTTTAAACTCATTTTTAATCCGTTTTAGTTATGTGTTTTCAGTCCTTATAAAAAAGCATCCATTTTCGTCCGTTTTTAATTAAGATAATTGGGAAAAACGGAAAAAAACACATGACTAAAAACGGACTAAAAATGTGTTCAAAATGCCATGAGTGATGCCACCCTAAGGCTCTCAGTGCGACCAACCAGTTTTACTATGGAAAATTAAAACTGAACTGGTTGGTTATTGATAAATACTGTACCGGACTTCACACCACTTTATCTTTGCACACTCCAGGTTTGTTTTTTTTATGTTCCCTATCAATAAAAAAAATATGTATAAAAGGGAAGATAAAATAGATGAGCACGTTTTATAGATGCCTGCACTTTTTGAAAAGCTTATACAGAAAGGCAATATAGGGAGTCATTATGGGTGTAAGTAATATCTGTGTCTGAATTAGGCTAAACAGAGCAATATTAAACGGGTTATCTCTTAATTCAATGGAATAAGGTCAAGTTTGTATTTCTTGGCATTTATTGAGAGAGCATTGTTAAAATGGAGACAATGGTTGGGGACATAGGAGGCATTTTGTTTGTGTGGATGCATGATGTAATAATCATAATCAATCTTTTTGTAGCACCATCATATTCCACAGCACTTTACAAATCATGGGGTGCATATACAAACAAAACTTTACAGGGTAATAACATAGTTATATGTATGTATAGTTTCCAAATTCTAGAGGTTACATGGCACCTCCGTTGTTTGTTAACTATAAATGTTGATCTCTCTCTGCTACTTGCCTTTATGTTTTGGAAGAAGGCTTTAACATGCAGTGCGAAAGAAACCACCACCATGGGGGAATACATTGCACTTGTAATGATTTCCTTTGGGCCCAAGCCACAAAGCACACACGTACCGAACAGGGTTTAATCACCACCAGTTTGGCATTACTGACCTAGATTATACATGGCTAGAGATTGCTCATTATTTGTAAGAAAATGGCTTATTTTCAAATTGAGACTTTGAAATACAATTCAGGTCAAATCCGATAGTATAAACATAGCTTAAAGGGGTTGTCCACTTTCAGCAAATATTTGCCATGGTTTGTGTAAGGAAAAGTTATCAATTTTTCCAATATACTTTCTGTATCAATTCTTTATGATTTGCTAGATCTCTGCTTGCTGTCCTGCTAGAGAAAGCCTCTATGTTTACGTCCTGTGGATAGAAATCTGTCCATGATCATGTGATGAACACACAGGTTCATGAGTCGTTGGTATCACATGGCTCTGATTACTCATAATAACGGCTCATGCATCACATGACCATGGACAGTTTTCTATCCACAGGAAGTAAACATAGAAGCTTTCTATAGTAGAACAGCAAGCAGAGATCTAGAAAACCGTGAGGAATTGATACAGAAAGTGTATTGGAAAATTTGATAACTTTTCCTTACACAAAACATATAAAATATTTGCCGAAAGTGGACAAAGTGAGTTTGTAATTTCCAGCGAAAGGAGACCTGGGACATTCATTATGCAATATATTTTCTTTTCTGATCCAGGGTCAATTATATAATTGCCAATTGCGCATATATATAGACTTATTTCCTCTTAATACTACAGACTACTGTTCCTGTTTGCTATTTACATATTATGGTCCATTTCAACTATTGTGTATATTTTTTTACTCATATGTAAGTTATTTTTGCTCTGCCAGCGATTGGCACAGTTTGAGGAAATGTAATCCATAGAGTCCTGTATCTTTCCTTCCAGAAGATAGAGGAGTAGCGCCCCCCATCTGTGTATAAGCAGATCATGACAGAAGTCATTTAAAGACATGTGAGAAGATAATTATGTTGAAATGTAACAAATGGTAATATTCTAAGTTGTATATTCTTACATTTTTTATGGGTGAGGATACATTGGATTTACCTACTACTACCATCATGTACTACTATATACACCATACATTACTGAAAATCATTGCCGGGAGGGTGTGTACGATTTTGCCGATATTAAACAGAAAGGCCAGTTGCGACCTCCTCACAAGATGTGGTCTTTGGATGTTTCTGTATCTATTTGGTGTCCCGCTGTCACATAGATATATCCAGGCAGATGTATTAATATTTTATTATATTCTCTGTTGTTAATAATATCCTTTTTATGCCAGTGAAGAGCTAAATGTTTCACTCAATGCAGGGAGATACTATTATACAGAAATGTACAAAAACCAGCAGCATGGCAAGCATCTTACATCCTTAACTCCTTCATATCCTTATGTAATAGGCCAGAAACATAGAAGGTTGCTCTGAAAGTTCTGTTAATGCATAAATTATATCCTTTTCAGCCCACTTGTTTTCACATTTAGAGCCAAATCTCAGCTAATCGTACATTTTTAGAACATTATCTCCTACTCTGTTTTCTGTTTAGCAAATGGAATATGCCACCTGTTCAAAAATATTTTACTAAACTTTTACAGTATTTTGCATAAAATAGCACCTCTCAAGAAACAGCTGCCAATTTTGTTTAAAGGCCGTAGATAAATTATGATTGGATTATATAAGTGGTTTATAAGAAAACCTTGGCAAAATATATGTTAGAAAAAAAATGAACAAATTTATGTGTGAAAAATCAGAAATGTGCAAAATGCCAACAGTCCTCCCAGTTAAAAAAAAATTCTTTGAAACTTTTGATGGCAATCATAATACCAATTTTATATATATGAAATTATTACTGTAATTTATACTTTTCCTGTATAAATATATTTCATGGACATGACTTTATCTCATACAATATTTCATAGTTTACAATATCTGATGATGTGACAAGTTTTAGCACAAAGCTGCAGTAAAGGATATAATTATAAGTTTAACCCCTTTGTGAACGATGGTCATTGGTGCCTGAATGTCCAGGTCAATTTTAGCTATTCTGCTATGCGTTTCTTTAAATGAAGATATCTCTGTAAATATAGCTATGTAAAGTTTTACATAATATACAATTTGTTTTCATGACATGTGAGATGTTATCTTGATAGGATAGTTTTATTAATTACATTTTTTTTCTTTCTAAAATTTGCCAATAATTGCCTACGAATGTGAAAAAATAAGCTTTTTTTGTAATTGTTCCACTTAAAGTAGTAAATTTTACCAAAATATGTTATAAATATGTACAGCATTATTCCATCACCCTTTCCCAGGTTGAGCTACAGATGCAGAGGGTGCATGTACCTCTGCAAAGTGAAAGTGTAAATCTCCTGAAGCTTCTTCTATATTCTGCCATCAGCTGACAGGCTGGTGGGGGGCACAATTCAAACCTGAACCCTTGCACCTAAAAAACACAATTGTAGTGTAATATTATAACAAGAGAGTCTCCTCTTTAATATGATTGTGCATGGATGCTTAACAGAACTGAAGATAACCACTCCTTAACAATCGGGAATAGAAAGCTGTACATAAAAACAATTTTTTAGTACAGCTTTAAGGGTGGATATTTCCGGTTCTGTTAAGCTTCCATACACAATCCATACATCATATTAAAGTTGGCCACTGTCATGAAGTTTATTAACGTCCTTTCTGCACGGAACATGTGCAAATTGGACATATATAGCCTTATGGCAGTCGTGAAGGGGTTAAAGGGAACCTGTCATCAGGTTTTACCCAACTCAACTATTAGTTCCCTCAGGTAGAGTATGACATGTCCTTTATAGAATTCTCTCTTTTATATAAAATCTCACCCATTTACATATAAAAACAAAATCTCCCCCAAAGTCAGGCAAATATGACTCTACGCATGCCATTTTCACATGAGAAGAGTCAAGTTTAGTGGTTGCAAAGATATTGTCAATTTAGAAGCCCATATCTACTGTAGTATTCAGAAACAGGCTTTTTGTGTAATAAGAAGAAGAATCTCATTTTTCCCATCATGTAGGCTTGATCCCATTAAGCCTACAGTTTTGTGAGCTCCAGAACTGGACATACAGGCAGTTAAAAAAAGGGCGGCTTTATCTGCAGGTTGCGTTTCCAACTATTTTGCTGTCTATATATCTGGTCCTGTAGCTCACAAAGCTGTAGCCATATGATTATCTTAAATATGAGATCCTTATCTTTTTTATTACATAAAAAGCGTGTTTCTAGGTACCATAGAACTGAAGATAGGGGCTTCTGAACTGACACTAGCCCTGCACCCACTAAACTCTTCTTGTGTAAATGAGGTGAGAAAAGTCATATTTTCCTGACTTTGAGGGAGATTTAACATTAAAGAGGGAATCATAGAAAGGACATTTCATACCCTACCTGAGGGGACTAGTTTAGTGCGGTGAAAGCTGGTGACAGGTTCTCTTGATGGATGGTTTGTTTGTTTTTTTAGTTTTTTTGCATGGATGGTACATAGATTCACTAAATAATAGTAATACTTTTAAACTGGATCAGTGCACACAGCTGTTATTTTAATGCACTATGTGACCGATCCATTAAGAAGTAGAGTATGTCCTAGTGAGACCTGTTTTTTTACAGATCATTCAGACTATAGTTTATAAGGATACATAAATGATGCTAAACTGATAAAAAAACGGAAGGCGACATCCAATTTGTTTTTACAACAGAGCTTGTTTGTGTGAATCTGGCCTAACAATTGCTTTGGTCCCTAATATATATATACTTTATATTCTATGTTGTGGTAACATTGTATTGTAGTTTTTGTTTTAAAAAAATGTTCTCTACCACAACTAGCTTTGTATACTTTTATTATGACAAGCTAATAATCCAAAATGTTAAGTCTAAGAATAACCATTTACATAATGAATTAATAATCACTATGTCTCTGAAAAGTAGGGAGCAGTAGAGAAATAGGACACTATATACCAGGAAGGAGCCATGGCCATTCCCCAAAGGACGCAGGGCAATGTGTTTGATAAATTAGTTTGTGATGCAACAAGAGCTCATCAATAGCCGTCTCACTTGAATATGCTTAATGAGCATGGAGATTTAGGAGCCTGTCCTTTCAGTATGTTACTAAGCATATGATACAGTTTGGTTACTAATATGTCTTTCCAACCTATGGATAAGAGGATTATTTTAGCAATGGATAGGAAGTTCCAAAAGGGATAACCGTGTCAATTAAGACTATGACAACATACACTGAAGAATTGTATGCTTGCATTGAATATAGATATAGAAAATCTATAAATGTCATTCATCAAACTTCATGCTCTAGTTATAAAATTTCTACTTTAGGCACAGCTTATAATGTGTGTGTGGTTCGTATTCGCCACATACAGGCATTCCCCAGGTTACATACAAGATAGGTTCCTTGGGTTTGTACTTAAGTTGATTTTGTATGTATTTTTATACATTATAAAGGATTATCAATAAGGCTTCATTACAGACACCTTACAGCGGATTATTACAGCCTGGGAATAAAGTAAAGCCTCCAGAGAGCTTCACCAGAGGTCACAGGGGGCAGAGGGGTCCGTCTGTAACTAAGGGTTGTCTGTAAGCAGCTGTCCTTAAGTAGGGGACCTCCTGTACATGTTTATCAGTGGTTAAAATGTATTAGCCTAGAGTCTGGTGTATTTGGCTCGTGAGTAATGCCTAAGCTAGATAGAATTGTAGCAACCTATGAAGAATAATGTTATAACGTTAGAATCTAGGTTCACTCTAGCTCTAGCTATCTAAAATAGTGGACAGCATCGGTGCACAAAAGTCCTCGTTGACTATAATGGAGACTGTTGGTATTATGTTCAGATGTATAGAGGTTCTCAAAGTATGTAATGTATGTGTGTTATTTTGTGAAGAAATGTATCACTCTTGTTCTCACTCTGGGGCTCATTTACTAAGGGTCCGAATCGCGCATTTTGACGGGTTTCCCGATTTTTTCCGATTTGCACCGGATTTTTGGCGCACGCTATCGGAATGTGCCGCATCAGCGCAGGCTTTTGCGCAACAGAAATCGGGGGGCGTGGCCGTCGGAAAACCCGACGGATTCGGAAAAGCCACAGAATTTTTTATGTGTCGCAAGAATAGCACTCACATACACTGAGACGGAGAAGGTAAACTCTGGCAGACTTCAGCGCAGCAGCGACACCTAGTGGACATCGGGCGCACGACCATAGTGAATCCCGACAGAACCCGAATCAGCATCCAAGAATGCGCCGCTGGATAGCGACTGGAGCGGGTGAGTAAATCTGCCCCTCTGTGTCTGATTCTATGTCTGATTCTATGTCTGATGCTTGAATTCAGAAGTCCATGTAACTGGACCATGGACTCTCAGCTATATACAGCTATTACCACTGCCCTTGATCATGGACCGCCCTGAATCCTGTGTCACGTTCTGACCACATTTTTGAGAACATAATATTATCTATGATGCAATGACAGAATGTGGTCATCTCATTACACAGGACTTTGCATGGTCTGTGTACAACACCCTAAGACACAGGAGAAGACCCCTCAGAAGTACTGGTTTTTATCCAGAACAGCACTTACCCTCTGACAGTAGATGCTTTGCGATGTAAGAAACTTAAACACTACATTAATGCTTGTCTGTATAGGAAGAAATGGTGAACATTGAACGCCATGTTACCTGTAATATAGCATAACCAGTCCCGGCAGATTGCAGCACAGCGGAATCAGCTTGAGCAAGTCACCGCCATGCTACAACAACTACTTGCTACCCAACATCAGCAACAGTCTCCAGAAGCTGCCGCTGCGACCCCTGCTACCCCGGCTTATCTTCCTGCTGCTGAACCCAGGCTACGCCTCTCTTTGCCCGGCAAGTATGACGGGGATCCCAAGATGTGCAGGGGCTTCATAACCCAGTGCTCCTTGCACATAGAACTGATGCCGTCGCAATTTGCCACAGAGCGGTCCAAGGTGGCATTTGTCCTCAGCCTTCTTTCCGGGAAAGCCCTGGCCTGGGCTACTCCGCTTTGGGACAGAGATGACCCGGTTGTGTCTAGCCTCACTGCGTTTCTGTCAGAGTTCCGGTCAGTTTTCGAGGAACCAGCACGAGCCTCTTCTGCGGAGTCTGCATTGTTGAACTTGCGTCAGGGCAACTCATCGGTGGGAGAGTACGCAGTTCAATTCCGCACCCTGGCTTCTGAACTTGCTTGGAATGATGCAGCCCTCATCGCTACATTTAAGAAAGGGCTCTCTGCGCAGGTCAAGGACGCACTGGCAGCTCGGGATCTTCCATCTACTCTGAGTGACCTCATCACCTTGGCCACTCGAATTGATGTTCGGTTTAAGGAGCGAGCTGAGGAACTACGCTCCGAGTATCCCCAAGGCCGTGTTAGACGCATTCCTCGCCTGGCGCCAGTCTTCCAAAGGCCGCTCCAGGTCCCGCCTGAATCTTCTGTTGAGGAACCCATGCAGGTTGACCGAACACGGCTCACTCTACAAGAGCGTTCCAGACGACGTCAGGAGAACTTGTGCATGTATTGTGCCAGCCAAGAAAGAAGAAGAAAAAGCATGCACCTATATGGCAACAATTGTATATAACAAATTTTATTGAGTCTAGAACAGGATATACATACTAACGGACACAAGACAATTAAAAACAATTAAAACACTGTGCTACACAGAGCACAAGCAACCCCCCTTTTTAAGGGTATGTGAAAGAATTCCCAATCCCGGGGAAACCCACAGCCGTCCAGAAATCCCCCACCTGAAGAATAAACCCCCACAATTAAACAAAGTATAGCAGTATAAACAGGGTCAGGAGAGCCTGACTATGGTCAAATACAATACCTCCTACCAATGAGTGAGCATGAAGCGGAGTAGGCAGAAATGACGGGGGAGGGAGGGGTGGATCGGCTGTGGGCCAGGAGACCCCACGCGTTACGTCACGCTTACGTGACTTCCTCAGGGGTAATGGTGGTTGCTGTGCTCGTCTCACCTATATACCCCATTTTGCCCCCAATTACCTGTGCCAGGAGTGTGAAGGGGAAGATCCAGACATAGGAAGTAGTGGGCTTGACCCCTCAGCCGGAAGTAGATGGTGCCGCATGCGCATGCGCTGTGCGATCAAAGTGTAATAGATACGAGGTGCCCAATGTCAAAACAGCGCATGCGCCAAGCGGGGGCGACCCGCTGATATAACATATGGAGTGGAAGTGATATTACCGCGAGTATGCGCATGCGCATATGACACTAAGCGCAGGCGCCAGCATTGCCAGGGTAACCATGGAGCAAATACAATTTGATAAATTCAAACAATTATAAAACAAAACTAAGTGAAAAAAGGGACGAGGGGGGAGGAGGGGAGGGGGGGGGGGAGGGGCATACAAGTGAGACGGGGCAGCAACCAAAAATGAAAAGAAATAAAGTGTCACAATGTATATAGATATGTATATGTATTGTGCCAGCCCACAGCACTTCGTCGGGACTTGCCCTGTACGTCCCCAGCGCCCGGGAAACGCCAGCACCTACTATTTTCCAACACATGTGTTGAGTATATGATGTGTGTGTGCAGCAAATCCACATCAGAATTAACAGCATTTCAATAGCATATAGCTATTAAACCCAACTCTGCCCAGTCCAAAATTCCTCCCAAACCAGTTATTATTTTTTATGGATAGTACATTGACATGTTGGTTTTAATGAACCCATGCTTTTTTATGGATAGTACATTGACATGTTGGTTTTAATGAACCCATGCACATGAAGGTGTTTTTCCCGGATCTGTGTCAAGGCTGTGAAAAAACTCAGACCGGGTCCTATTTCTGCCTGTGTTTGCGGTCTGTGCCTTTGCATAGAAGTCAATAGGAACATGAAAAATACTGATGCCACACTGGTCTTTATTTGCGGACACTCCAATGGCTTGGAACAAGCTGGTGCCATCATTTGCTACAGAAACAAAAAAAGGGGGACACAACAGAGACGGCTCCTCGGGGTAATAACGTCGGGTATTCAAGTCCTGTAGATGATACTAGAGGGTGGCTCACCTTATGTCAGATCTTGGTGTTATGCTAGATCCCACTCCTGGGGGAAGGACTTTGATGTTGCCGATCCGGATTTTGGCTCTCTCTGTGGAAACCAGCAGCTCCCACAATCTATGGCCCGAAACTAAAGGTTCGGTTAACCCAAGTGTAATATGGAAAAATGTAAGAGGTTTTGCGTGGGGCGCCTAGGGAAGAACCCTTGAGCCGTTTGAGTGATAAAAACCACGATCCAGCGATTAAAAAGGTTAAAATTTATTGGATCTTACCGATCAAATGAGAGTAAAATGGTGGTACAAATGATGGTCCCTTTCAACGCGTTTCGGGTCGCAGACCCTTCTCAAAAAACAGACAAGTATATACATAAACTATGTTCAGACATGGACTTTAAATACCAATACAGCATTTACTACATTCCGGGTTGGTGGATGACATGGCGCCAAAAAAAACAGGGAGTACATCTGCATGCTTCCAGGGAAATACGCCGAGTGGATTGATTACTCCACGCGCATGCGCCAAAGACGTCGGCTCAACGAAGTGACGTCACCGTTGTCACGGTGACGCGTCCCCTCCATACCTCTTCCCCCAGAATTATGCGGCGCCGCAGAGAGGTAATGTCATTGCTCACCGTTTTTTGTTATGGTGATCGTTTCCATATTATGATCTCCCGTAATGGGCTTTTGAAGCGTCCGTTATCAGCTAGTAAAGATAGCCCTCTATTGTATCGGTGATGTTTTTCACCTGTCAACGGGCTTATCTGACAAAAGTGGTAGATGTATATGGAAAAGAAAAAATCCTCATAAGAGAGGCAGAAGAGGCGGACAGAAGAAAATCTAGATTCACATTTTCACAGAAGACTCCCTATAGAGACCCCCGAAAAAACAAAGGACCCGCCAACCCAAGTAGTAGGTGGGGGTATTATAAAAACCAATGAAAAATCAAAGGAGTTGAAAAAGACGCAGAATAAATGACAAACATATAGTTAAAATATTTAACCTCTCCTCCTTCGAATTATCGCGTTATGAACTAAAATTCTCCAGAAGGCGCTCTCTGCCCTACGTCCAAGCTGACGAATTGAACTATTCGTCGACTTGATAAATTTGTACGTAAATTAACCCTTAAGAGGCATTTTAACCTAATCGAGAATAATAACTGGGACAACACACATAATAATCTAGAGACGACTGCAATAGAACCCCGCCCAGATATACTCCTTAGACATACGAACCTAAAACGAAATCGATTTTTTACCCCGACACACCATAAGGGAACTTCGTGGAGACCTTTTACACCTCTAGTATCCACTGAGTTTCGAAATCTCCATTCGCAAAGTAGGGGTAACAGTGGACGCAAAAAAACAACTTGTCATATAAAGAAGAGAATAGCCCTAAAGAACCTAGCGACCAGGGATGAATGGTTATCAAATCGGCCGACAAAGGTGGGGGTATATGTTTATGAATAGAACAGACTATGTCACCGAGCTTTGCGACTAGTGTCAGATACGGATTTCTACCAGAAACAGAACTACAGTAACCCTACCCCGGAAATTCAAGCAGAATTATATACGCATTCGACGAGGTCTACCCTAATATTTCTAAACAAGAAGATCCATCAGTATTTAAAACGATGGAACCAGAATGGCACTCTTTTAATCATTTGCCAAAAGTTCATAAAAAAAAAGAATTCCCCCGGGTAGACCTATAATTCAGGGATAAATTCCCTAACTTCAAATCTGTCCCATTATGTGGACTTGTATCTTCAAAGTATTTTAGGGAACTAGACTCGTCTCTGCTATATACATCAGTATCTTACAAAACACGTCATTCGACAGAAATGGAAAAGCCTTACTGTTTATCACCTTAGATATCGCGTCACTCTATACAAATATTCCACATGACCTAGGAGTACACGCTATATACACATTTTTGAACAAAGACTCCTCCATCCCCAGAACAGACTCACTTCCTTTTGAGAAATAAATTTTATACTGAAGCACAATTATTTTCTTTTTATATAAGATATTGTGCAGAGAAGAGGGACAAGCAGTGGGAAGTAATTTGCACCCAGCTTTGCAAATTTATATGTGGGACTGTTTGAAGAGCAGGTAATTTATCAACATCAAGCATTCTCCCTGTCGCCTCTATAAAAGGTTTATGACGACATATTTATAATTTGGATGGGAAAGAATTGAAGCCGAACAATTCTAATAAACAATTAATGACAACATGGGGGACTTGAATTCACGTGTAATATTGTGGCAGAATGATGCTGAATTCTGGTGTGAGTGGTATCACATACACCAAAAGGTACTATAAAACAAAGTCATATTTTAAGAAGGTGGATAGCAATCGCTATTTGGATTTTAGTAGTAGCCACTTCAAAAAATGGCTTACTAAGTACCTTATGGTCAATTTAAAAGAATAAGAAGAAACTGCACTGTAATGCTGATTATGTCAACAAAGCAATGTTCTCACAGGGCGTTTCAGAGCTAAAGGATATCACCAATCTTGTACAAACGGCACAGAAAAGACAGCGGCGCTAGTCAGGAATTGCCTAAAACCTAGAGAAAAGAATACCACCACAGATGGGAATGACATAAATTTTATTACCACTTTCCTCGAGTGACATCAACAAATCGCAGTATACTCAAAAAACATTGGGAAGTATTGACACAAACGATCCATACTTGAAAGACAGGTTACCTAAAATCCCAGGTTGTAAACTTTTAGAGATCTCGCACCTTGAAAAATATAATTGCACCAAGTCCCCTGGAAGCAGAAAAAAAGTAGAAACAACCCAAGTATCATTCTTTCCTAAAACTATAGGCAGCTTCAGATGTGGCCATGCGAGATGTAAATGCCTGTGATACAATCACCACCGACTTACCACTTTGTGTCAAAGTGACTGGAGAGACATCCCAATTAAATCCTTTCTCAACTGTACTTCGAGTTATGTGGTTTTACTAATCTAATCGAAATGTACATGTACCCAATACTTCGGTCCGTACAATACAACCTCTGAGGGAGAGATTTATAATCACCGACCAATATCGAGAATGGATATGCTCTACATAGTGTACCCGACACCAAGCCTCCCATCACAGTTGCAACTGAGGGAATTTAATCTGGACACCCATACACAGACATCGATCTACAAACCCCGAAGAGATTTGAATACCTGAAGAAAAGGGAGTTTTGTGATATTCAAGATGCAATGTTTGGGTCCCGATGGTCCATATGAAAGCCTTGAGAGTGTATTTGAAAAAAATTCCTCATTTTATATAAAATCTCCCCCCCCCCCCTTTTTATTCTAGAGTTTTTTCTACCATTATACTATAATTTAAATTTTATCACCAAAAATTATGAGGTTATTACTGATAATAGTATAGAGCTATATGTTAACATCTGACTATTTATAGGCTATTTTTTCCAGGCAATGATTTAAATTATATTTATTCAAACTAATTTATTTATTTTTAAGCTGCATTTAACAACAATTTTGATGTATGTGGTATTTTATGATTTAGTAGGCCGTTGTCTGAATTGCAAACGGGTCATATTTATATTTAATTTATTTTGGGTCATGTATTTGTGGTCGTGTGTAAGAAAATATTTGTTCAAAATAAACTGTTATATAGGGAGTTGTGCATATCCGTGCACAAATCCATATCCATCTACCACTTATTTCATATTCGCCCTGACAGGTAAAAACATCACCGATACAATAGAGGGCTATCTTACTACTGATAACGGACGCTTTCAAATGCCCATACGAGTAGTCATAATATGGAACGCATCACCATAACAACGGTGAGCGAATGACATACTACCTCTCGTCGGCGCCGCATAATTCTGGAGAGGTAGGGAGGGGAGCGTCAACCGTGACAACGTGACGTCACTTCGTGACCGGTCTTTTGGCGCAGCCATGGAATCAATCCACTCGCTGGATATTATCCCGTGAAGCATGCAGATGTAACTCCCCTGTTTTTTTTTGCGCCAGTAATCCACCACCCGGAATTTAAGTAATATGCTGATTTGTATTTAAAGTCCATGTCTGAACATATTGTTATATACTTGTCCGTTTTTTGAGAAAGGGTCTGCGACCCGAACGCTTGAAAGGGACCATCAATTTTTACCAACCATTTACTCTTCATTTGATCGGTAAGATCCGAAATAAATTTAACCTTTTAATCGCTGAATCGTGGTTTTATCACTCAAAGGCTCAATGGTTCTTCCCTAGCGCCCCACGCAACTCTTAAATTTTTCCTATATTAACTTGTAATATAGCATAACAGTAAAAGAAATAATGGGAAATTATTGCATTTTATACATTTGTAAGCCAGAAAGAAAAAAAATATTTTTTGAAACAAATGTAAAAATGCTTGTTTTATTATGACATTATATCTTAATTATGTGGAGCAGGATTGATATATTGGCCATCAGATTGCGTTGTGACTTTGTATCTCATATTGGGATTTAGAAGATGTACTTGGTCCAGTTCCATTGTGTCTGGCACTTCTGTAGGTGAATGTTTGTTATGGCCCTCACACAATAATATTAATGAACTGAATGATGGCAACCAACTCCACTGATTTATATGAATCTATATAAACTGGGATTTAATCTTTGCCACGCTCATTCATTTTAATGACAAAACCTTTTTCACTGCCGCCACACAAATTGCTTCTTCACATTTCAACATTTGTTTCACGCGCTTATACTGAGATTATTATCAGGAGTTGCAATTTGTTATACAATTTATGCTGCATCCATCAGCCAAGCCGGATTCTTATTTTCACTAGTTGTATTATATTTGATTTCTTGATTCAAAATTTCACTTATAATAGGCTATAATAAGGCAGAACTAAGGCTAGTAACAACCCAGGGCCGGCGCCAGCACTGGGTATACCTGGGCAAGTGCAGGGTCCCAGAGCTGCTGGAGGGGCCAACATAAGGCTGTAAATAATAAATCAATATGGTATGAGAGTGGCTTATATAAAATAACCATAATGGGGCTGTATATTAAATAACCTTCAGGGAGCTGTTTGGTATGATAAAGTAGGGAATATACCCTGTAACAACCGATCTGTTGTGTGGACCATTCCAAAAACATCCATGTCTTATCCATGTGCCACACTGTCCCTCTGTTTTCCAATATCTGTGTGCAGTCTGCTTTTCTTTGTAGTTCCATAAACTTCTGTAGGAGAGATAAGGACACAAATAAGAAAAAGGTAGCACTTGTAATGGTTTTCTCAGGTTCAGTTGGCAGCATTAAAGCAGCTATGTGTTGGAGCTGGACAACCTGCCGTTTTCTGCCGTTGCATGGTTTGGGTAACTATTCATAATGATATCCATGTGTTTTAGGTATAATGATAACCTTTGCAGTATTTGTGAATCATGCAAACCCAGATGTCACATTTTTTTACCATTACATGTTTCCTGCTGAACTGACAACATTTTAATGTGATTCATTTCTCTTCCTACAAGACCACAAATTTAACAAACTGTCATTTAACATATAATATTATGTTAGCAGGAAAACAAGGGCATTTAGGGCATTTTGTCAGCCACCAACGTGAATTGTAACACAAGATGTTAAGTGTTTTAGCTGACATGTGGAAAATTTTCCCATGTGATCCAATATAATTCCTTGAAATGTAGTTTGTTACTTTTTAGGTATTGTGTGTGCAGTAAACAACCCTGTGAAGGATTATTTTTGTAATTTCAGAAATTAATAGAGCAGACAATTATGGTAAATTTGGTAGTATACAGCATCAAGTAAAGCAGCTTATCTGTGCCTTTTTCTGCTTCATTCTCTTGCAGTGAGTAGTGTATCTAAAAGCATTCTCCATATCAGAGAGATAATGTTTTCATGCCTACAGAATATTTTCCATGATGAATCAGATTTGTAAGGAGGTTAGACTATCCAGTGACTGTAAAGAGATAAGCAATTAGGAATATTATCAGGTGCCTTTATCTATCAGCTGTCTTCCCCATAATCCACCAACTGCATAAACAAAAAAAAACACTGTAACATATTTCTTTAACAAAGTGCTACAAAATTTAATATAATCCTCTGCACTATTTATTTATAGCATTTTGTTAAAAGTTTAGTTATGCTTTAACTAGTTTTGTTGTCATTGTCTACTGATTTCTGCAGGTGGCCATATAACCACTGCTATTGAACTCGTTATGTGCATTGGTCCCATAAAGGGCCCTCATTCTCCTAGTAATTCTTCATGCCAGTGGAACCAAGAAGCTGTAGAGCTATCCTCAACATGTTTTTTACCACTATTGAGACATCTCAACCCTCTCAATTACCTTGGTTACTTCAAGAAACCATTATACATAATTCATTACCAAGAATCCATACAATGAATCCACATGAAACGTTATGTAGTCCACTTAAAAGTCACAATATTGTGGCTAACAAACTGCCTTTAAAATAGACTACCATATATACTCAAATATAAGCTGAGTTTGTCAGCACAAAAAATGTGCTGAATGCCCCAAATTCGGCTTGTCTTACGGTTGTCTTACAGCTAACGGCACTGAAGTCAAGGAGAGGAAATCTTCCTCCTCTTGCGTGGTCCTTATAACAGTGACATAATGTACATAATGCACATAATTATGGCATACAGATATTTGTGTCGGCCCCCGTGGTCCAGATATGCAAGTCTCATCAATGAGGCCAGTGAATGGCTGCAGTGTTAATATGAATGATTCAGATGATGCTATTGGCTGCTCATAGTCAAAATAAACCAGTAAGTAGTTGCTATATTCTGAAAGTAAGAAGGAAGCCAGGAAATATCTATTCAGTGAAATAAAGCAGAAGTTATAACAGTGTAGAGAAACAAACTGTTATTTTAGAAAAATTGCATTTGGTTTAGAACGGTAACATCGTCATTTTTTTCTAAGAATATAGCCTGTGTAAAAGAGGTGCAGAATATTTTCACTAATTAATTTATCTAATTTTTTATCTTTTGTGTCACTATTGAGGGTAACTTAAAGAGAATCCATCACCACAGTTACCTACCTGAACTACTATGTTATGTAGGTCTATGCCCACACATGCCACCCATACATATGCTTTTATCCGTGGAAAAGTAAAATTGCTTTGAAGGCGTTAATAGAGCACTTCAGGGCTCCACCTCTATAGCAAAACAACATCCTCTAATAAACTTATACTGCCCAGCACCTTCCCCCTCCCTCTACATCACTCCTGGGGCCAGCAAGTGTTGGTGCACTGTCACAGCACATCAGCCTAATTTGTATATTTCTAAAGTAACATTTTGCCATAGAAGTAACAACTGGTTAATTGAATAAAATGTATGAGCGGCATTTGTGGGCATAACTCTAAAAACATAGCAGTTCGGGCTTATAAATTGTGGTGCATTCACTGTCACATTGTAGAGGACATATTATGGCTTCCAAAAAAAGTTTAAAAATGTATACTTACCTTCTTACAAGTTCTCCTGCTTGCAACCCTCGCACTCACATGACCATTGAAGCCAGTGTCATCACTTCCAATGTGACCGGCACCAGGGGCTTCCGAGACCAGTGCACCAAATCTGCTCCAGGCATGCCTGTAGACTACAAGCTATGTTTAATTTGTTTTAGCCACCAACTTGTAAATGTCAAAATAATTCTGTATATCAAGTATATTGTGATCATCAATGGTGGCTGGTCACACCATGGGTGCACTGACCTTTTTTTTTTTTTTTTTTTTTTTTAAATGTACAGCAAAAGCGCACATGTGACAATATGACAAAAAGTATTTATTTACTGAGTTGTATATATTAAACAATTAATTGGACTTGCAGAATTAAGTTACATTTTGTATTTTTTATCAACTATTACACAACAATATAGATGAACGGGGGTTCGGATGCATTCCACACAACCCGGCCATATTGCCAGATTGGCGGCCATGCAAACAATCCAGCAAATTGACGTCCCAACCTACTAACCAGGGCTGTGATTGCCCATGGGGGACTGTTAGGTACGTTTTTAATTTGCCAGATTGAATGCTTGGTCGGCAATATGTCCGAGTCAGGTACCTCAGAACCCTTGGCCCGCAGTTAATTCGGGTCCGGTCATCCCTACACAAGATTTCCGTATATACTTGAGTATATGCTAACCCGAGAATAAGCCGAGGCCCCTAATTTTACCACCAAAAACTGGGAAAATCTATTGACTTGACTATAAGCCGAGGGTGGGAAATGCATTGGTCACAGCCCCCCAGTATATAGCCAGCAAGCCCCAAGCAGTATATAGCCAGCCAGTTCCAAGTAGTATACAGCCAGCCACCTTTAGAATATAAAATACCAAAAGAAGAAGCAAAAGAGGAAAAAAAACGCAAGGCTACAAAATGAGTAATGGAAAAGTGATAATCTTTATTACATATCAAAAGACCTAAAAAATATATAAAAATAAAAGATAAATGCATCACAGGACAAGATACATAATGCACGCCAGGTAATAGGTCCTGATAAAGTAAAGTATCAAAAGAGTAGTACAGATAATAAGTAATATAAAGTCACAAAAGCACATATAATATAGCAAGAGGTAATAGACTATAGACACTAGTGTACGTATACATGCTTACAAAAAGCAATAAGGTGAGGAGTGTACCATAGCTACCAACAGATGTACGTCCAACGTGACAAGAGACATAACATGATCAGTGATAGTTAACTAAAATGCCAAAAAGTGGCGAAAATAACGTTGGTGAGACAATAACAGGACAGACTGGCATGCAACCCCCACGCGCGTTTCAACCGCAGCAGGTCTTTGTCTTTAGTATATAGCCTGCCAGCCCCATGTAGTATATATCCATCCCCCTATAGTATACAGCCAGCCCTCTTCAGTATTTAGCCAGCCAGCACCCTTTAATATTCAGCCATCCACCAGTAGTATAGCTAGCCAGCCCCCTGCAGTATACATCCAGCCCGTCCCCTGCAGTATACATCCAGCCCGTCCCCTGCAGTATACAGCCAGCCCCCTTTAGTATGCAGCCAGCCTGCCCCCTGTAGTATGCAGCCAGCCTGCCCCTTGTAGTATGCAGCAAGCCTGCCCCCTGTAGTATACAGCCAGCCTGCCCTCAGTAGTATACAGCCAGCCTGCCCCCTGTAGTATACAGCCAGCCTGCCCCCTGTAATATACAGCCAGTCTGTCCCTGTAGTTTACAGCCAGCTAGCCCCCATGTAGTGTACAGCCTACCAGCCCCCAGTAGTGTACAGCCTGCCTGTCCCCTGTAGTGTACAGCTAGCCTGCCCCCTGTAGTGTACAGCCAGCCTACCCAGCACTTTAAAAAATAAACTTACTTACCTTCTCCTTGATGCTCCGGTCCCCGCAGCTCCTCTTCTTTTTTCGGTCTTCTATAACAGCTCTACCGGCGGGCGCATACTATGATGCGGCCGCTGATGATGTCATAGTGTGCGCCGGCCGGCAGATAACATGGCCGCATCTCTGCCGGCTGTTACAGAAGATCGAAGACAGAAGAGGAGCCGTGCCGACATCGGGGAGCCGCACTGAGTGTCGGGGGCCCCAGAGGGGGAGTATGTAAGTTTTTATTAATTGACTATATACTAACTATAGTTTTTTTTTTAGTGCATAAGCCGAGGTGAGGTTTTTCAACACATTTTTTGCTGAAAACTGTGCTTATACACAAGTTTATAAGGTAATGGGAAAAAAAAACTGAATAATTTTGATGTTCATAGTATTATCATCTATGACACAGAACTATACTATATAGTATATATATTATACACTCTTCGGTCTGGAACTTTTTCATTCGGCTCATACAATATTACAATATTTTCCTGGCTTGAATCTTGGCTTTTCACTTCAGCAAAAATCTATTACTAAGCTGCTAGATTTTCCAAATGGGTACATTCTGCAAATAGTTTTAAAAGCCATTCACTGTTTTTAATATTGTATTACATTGGAGTGTAAGAAAATGAGATACTTGCAAAGTAATTAGAAATCATTGTATTGAAGGTATTAGTAAAAGGCATTAAAATATATTGAGATTTTCTGAAAATGAGAGTGTAGCGTCTAAAGCAGGAATGGATTTTGGCAGAGCTATGAAAATATTGAAATTGAGTTTCCACAAGAGCAGTAATTTTCTTTCACTTATCTGTGAGAGCTGGACTTTGTGCATTATAACATGTCCCCAAACATGTGGTTCATATAAACAAACCCTAGAAAACGTATTTTCTATGCAGTAATAACCCCTCAATGTCAGATCATTGGGATACACGTCTCATCACCCCCCATAAACTTTGGTTTAAAGAGGCTGTTGGGCTCCAGCAACAACTGCATCTTATTCATTGTTAAATTTGTTGAACCAAGTTTGCATGTTGTCACCTGTTCATAGGAAAAGGGCTAAAAAGCTTACGGGTGAGAGTCGCACTGCTTGGACCCCTACCAATCATTAGAACAGGTGACCCGTTCTTACTAATTGATAGTGCATGAAGGTCGAGTATGATTCCTACCTCCCCAAACTATAGTATAAGGGTGTCTGAAATTGCTGAACGCTGTGCCTGGTGCCTGGCAACGTCTGACACTCCCATACTATGGACGCATGCTTTATCAATTAGTGACACAGGACCCCCCCAGAAGTTGCACCATTACAGATCGGCTTATTATTTCATACCCTTACCTCTTGTGGGCGCTGTGCTAGTCATTACAATGTGACATTGCGATCTCATCCTATGGAGGCATTGTCATTTATGTGACAATACTGAAGGAGGTTTATGCTAACATTATGTGAATATGTTAGAAGTCAGACCAGCATAAAACAATTATGTAATAAAAGTTATATGTTATCATGCTCATTAGAAACTATTCCAATATGGTTGCAAATTTAGTATAGAATAAGAAAAATTTACTGGTGCAACACCTTCCTTGATGATACTGCAGAGAATGAGGGAAGCCTTTAAGCTAACCTTTAGATGACCATTTTACTGAGATTGCGCTATGATTGCGATTTGCTTGTTAGTTTTTCATTTTAAGGGGATTTCCTGGATATGGATGGCTTATCCATAGGATAGCTCATTAGTGTCAGATCGGTGGGGGTCCAGCATACAACACCCCCAGGGATCAGTGGTTCACAGTTGGCTCCACCACAGCAACTAACCCAAAAACAATAGGTGATTACCCAATTATGTATCATAATAAATAAGAGGATGTCCACCTGCTACTTCAACTTTTTAAGTGATAAAAATGAGTACCAAAAAATAAAAAAACTGTATTACATTTAGCAGATGTAAAAAGTTTTAGTTTTAGTCTTTTCTTTCATTTTGTAGTGACTTGCGCTAGGTTAATGATTTCATTATAAAAACACACAGTCTTCCATTATTTAACTGCAGACTGTACCTAGTTAACAGATCTAGGGATAATAAAGCAAGACCAAGCAGATAACACAATATGATGATACAGTATGAAGTGACCCCAGTAAATACAAGCATCTGGGGAGTCTCTGGCTTATTATGTAAAGGACAGAAAAGTTGAAGTCGTCTTACTAGAAAGTGTGTTAAGTTCTTCAACACAGGGACCAATTATTGTGGCAAGTTTACTCCCTAGTGGATCCATCATGTAATGTTAGGACACTTGTGCAAATTAGTAGAAACTATAACTGACTTGACCTAAAGCATGAATATGTGTTCGGCAGGAACCCCAGGCAGGCGGGGAGAATAAGCTGTCCTCCGAGATGCATTGCATTCATTTTAAGTGCTAAATGTTTTACGGTATAATGTCATTGCATTCAATTATTTATTGGGAAGTTACCAGCACAATATTTTACATAATACCTTTAAATTACGCTTTTTCTATTTCCCTTTACCTGTTGGATAATAGCCCTATAAACATTACACATTTCTTCCTAATTGGTGGTGGAAGCTGTTCTACTGAAATGCCTGCTTTAACAGACTGCCATTAAAATACAAATTATGTTATAAGATGAAATGATGGAACTATTCTCCAGGAAGAAAAAGCTCAGGCAACTGATTATAAAAGGGAGAGGTCAGGATCGCATTAGAGTCACACTATACTTTATAGCTCTTTTTTACCGTACAAAATGCTCTAACTTCCGTCTGAGTCAGGGGCTTCAGTGGCTCCTCGATGCCAGTCTTTCAGTGTAGGAGTGTGTGTGTGCACACCGCCGAGGCCGGAACTTCCTGTCTTGCAGAAAGGGCTCATAACGATGGGGCTCTGGAGGGGCCACACTGCCAGGTGGCCTGACGCTGAGGGGAGGAGCAGATGGCCCCCTACAAATCCAAACCGGATAACCTAAGCATATGTTTTTATATAGACATAGTATTACAACTTTGGGGGTATATTTCCTAAAAAGAAATTGGTTGGTGATGTAGAAGGTACTATACATCCATTAACCTGAAAAATTTATATGAAACTTTGTTCAGGGCAATGTCCAACGACAATGCACTGTGCCGTGATTCAAGCAGATCGTGCACATGATTTCTTACATGTGTCTCTACCGCACTCAGGTCTGACGGAGTTCACCTTCTTCTTCCTGGTGTATGCAAGTCCTTGGTTTGCAACACAATTTTTAAGTTAAATCCCGTGGTGTGTCCGAATCCATCGTGATCGCCTGATGGCCCGCCCCCCCCTCCGATTTGTGGCAAATGTAAGCCTGCGCGATTGCGACTAAATCTGATCACGTGCAACACAATCACCTACTAAATAGCTGTCCCAGCAGCGTGATCCCTGAAAATGTAAAAAAACCTGGCGGAAATGTGCCCGCGGGACCCTTGGTAAATAAGCCCATTGGGGGTCATCTACTAAAGGCCCGATTCGTGTTACCCGAATATTTCCGATTTGCGCCGATTTCCCCTGAATTGCCCCGGGATTTTGGCGTGCGCGATCGGATTGTGCCGCATCGGCGCTGGCATGCATGTGACGGAAATCGGCGACGTGGCCGAACAAAAACCCGATGGATTCGGAAAAACCGCTGCACTTAAAAAAAAAAAGTGTCGCGGGACTCGCGCTTACCTTCACTCGGTCCGGCTTGGTGAAGATCAATGCATTCCGGGGAACTTCAGCGCAGCAACGCCACCTGGTGGACGTCGGAGGAACTACCTTAGTGAATCACGGCCGGACCCGAATCCACCACAGAGAACGCGCCGCTGGGTCGCGAATGGACCGGGTAAGTAAATCTGCCCCATTGTGTCAATTTTTTTACACAGTGCCTTGTGTTACATTCATGACATGTGGCCAGAATGCAGGTCCATTAGCCTTCTAAAAATAGCAAACTGTACACCATGTATGTGATCACATGAAATCACAGCAACCTACATGGAGGATGAAGAAGAGTACAATTCCATGGAGGCTGCTGTGACTTTATGTGGTAACATAGATACATGCATGGGGTACAGTTTGCTATTGTTAGGAGGCTAAAAGACCTGAGATGTTGTCACTCTGGTCACCTGACATGAACTGTGACCAGTAAGGAGGCATAAGGCATGGGGAGGAGTAGATGGGAGGGGCTGGGGCCGAGTAGGACATGCCCCCACGGATGCTAGGTAATATAAGATAAAAAGATTTATGTGGATGGAAGCGAAACTATTTTTAGGTAAAAGAAGGGTGTCAGTCAGTTATTAGAGCTCTACAGGAACCTGTCACTTGATGAGCAAATGCGGTGACAGATTCCCTTTAAATGATAGTTAAAGCCTGTAACATTTTAGATGCATATTTATGAGTTTCATCTTTTTGATTGTTCTCCCAGCATTTAGGGGGATCCTTTTTGTATTATTTTTTTGTGCTGTCACTTTGCGTTGCCTTGTGATTTTTATTAGCTTAAATGATGAAATTGGTCGTACTTCACTGTGCTTTTATACATTTTATGCCTATAATTAGAATCTGCCGAGAGGCGAATTATCACAGAACATGGGTTTTGATGAAGTCAGGATCTGTTTGCAGGAAGGTTTGCCCACCTGTGCTGCTCAATCTACAGTACCTTAGCGCTCAAATGAAATGTGACTTGTAGCAAACAAATTGTTTAGTGCACGGCAGACTTGGTCTATGAACAGAGGTTTGTACTTTCTCATTTTTGTCTATGTTTCTTCAGATAGACCCAAAACAAAGGTCTTTTTCACAGCATGTAAAGGATGCCTTGCAAAGGGTGAATTCCACTATATAGTCTGAATGAAATAGGTGACATGCTGCTGATTTATTTTTGCAATGTGTGGGATAAGCTTAAATCACATTTACTCCTCTGCTACAGGCATCTTAATCCAGTTTTTTGTAGTGTGTTTTGTGTGCCAGTAAAACACCAGAAAATGCTGTTTAAACACAGTAATATATTATTGGTTCTAGCTGGAGATCTTAGGAAGTCTTGCACCCTTCGAAGTTTAAACCTTTACAACTATTCACATTACTGGATCTATTGTGTCGAAAAGGGAAATTGTAAATAGGATTTTCTTTGTAGATTTTCGTTCCCTGGAGCATAACATTTAACGAAAATAACATCTCATCTAATCTTCTACAAGGATTAATATTTACATTTCCTTTTTCTATGCTATTAATATTGCCATTTTAGTGAAGATAATATATAAAGGTATAGAAGTGTGTGCATTGAAAAGAACTGGATATTCAGGACTGTGCGTCGAAAAGGAGGTGAAGGTGAGTACCAAGTGGTGAAGCACGCTGAAAAAGGGGAGTGAGGATACCAAGAGAACAGGAGGAGAGGGTGGAAAGGGGGAGTGCTGGAATGAAGGGGACCAATGAAGAGAAGACCCAGGTAGGAGGTCCCAGTGTATGGGCGTGTTACATGCAAGCAAAAAAATAGGCCACCAGGGAAAATGGTGGGTGTGCGTGGTGAGGTCGCAGAAGAAAAGAAGGGAATGTGCAAGTCACGGGCAAAAGCAATTGGAAGGTGGTAGATAGGTGAGTATTACTGACCTGTAAGACCTAAAAGGAAAGAATTAGTGATGCCTTCGTGAATAAATGTGAGTAGTAACCTGATAATAAAAAGTGAGTAGGCATGGTAGTAAACATGTATACAAATATTATAGTGCCAGACTTGGCTAACACAATATAGAAACTCTGCAATGTATCCAAAAAAAATGTTTTAAAGCAACTTACCTTGGTGTTGTTTAGTCCCTTGGTCATTGTTTGTAAAAGCCAGTGAAAAGAAGATCCTCATTCAAACCTCTTGGTGCCTGGCAATCGAGTTTGAAGATCCAACGTGCCTCGCTCCGAAGCAGTGCTAGAGTGGTATTTCCACCCCTCGGATTTTTGCGTATAAGATCCAATCCCACCACTTTGGTCCCATGGGTTTTTCCTTTATGGCACATTCTGTAGTGTGCTGCGACCGTGGACAAAGGTTTGTCTTGGCCAAAGTGGGTTTCGGCGTTTAATATTGTAGACAGATGTTGTTGGACGCGTTTGCGTAGTTCCTGCGACGTTTGTCCGATGTATAGTTTGTTACACGGGCATCTTAGTGCATATATCACATTTCTGGTCTTGCAATTGATGTAGTGGTGGAGTTTGTATTCAACACCCGAAAGTGGGTCATGGAAAGTCTCACCAGTCTGAATTAGTGGGCATACCGAACAGTTACCACATGGGTATGTCCCCCTAATTCTAGTTCCTCTACCCATCGAGCCTCTATGTCGCTGGAAATGGCTATGTGATAAATTATCCTTCAAGTTCTTCGCCCTTCTTGCGACCAACGGAGGATTGGGGGGAATGTGGGGAATTAGTCTCTCATCACTCAGTAAGATGTTCCAGTGTCTTTTCAACAGGTGACGTATTTCATCCCACTGGTTATTGTAGGTCACAATTAATTTTGGGACATCTGATGTTGTGGTGACATGTGTCTCAAGGAGGCTTGAGCGGTTGGCATTCCGCGCTCGCTGATATGCATGTGAAATTACCTTCTTGGGATACCCTCTATTTTTTAGTCTGGTCGTTAGATCCCAGGAGTGTTCCTGAAAGTCCTGTTTACTCGTGCAATTCCGTCTAATGCGTAAAAATTGACCAATCGGTATTCCATCACGGACATGTTGTGGGTGAAAGCTCCCATAGTGGAGCAGGCTGTTGGTCGCCGTTTGTTTTCGAAACAGAGTGGTGAGAATTTTCCCATTATCCACTCGAATCCTTAGGTCCAAGAAATCTGCAGAGAGAGGAGAAAGATGGGAAGTAAGACAGATATGCCAAGGATTCACATTAAGTTGTTCAATGAATTGTTGACATCCCTCCAAAGTTCCAGTCCAGAAAAAGAGTATGTCATCGATGAATCGATGCCAACCTATGACATGTTGCTGGAAGGGCGATGAGGGATAGACGTGCAACTCCTCCCACCAACCCAAAAAGAGGTTGGCGTTGGCGTTCTTTTCAATGCACACACTTCTATACCTTTATATATTATCTTCACCCCTGACTAACACAATGCAAAAACACTACAATGTATCCAAAAAGGAATCTCTGTGGTTAAGCCAATCCAACTCTGTTTTCTCTGGGACAGTCTGTCTTACTTCCCACCTCTCTCTTCTCTCAGCAGATTTCTTGGACTTAAGGATTCGCGTGGATAATGGGAGAATTCTCACCACTCTGTTTCGAAAACAAACGGCGACCAATAGCCTGCTTCACTATGGGAGTTTCCACCCACAACACGTCCGTGATGGAATACCGATTGGTCAATTTTTACGTATTAGACGGAATTGTACGAGTAAACAGGACTTTCAGGAACACTCCCGGGATCTAACGACCAGACTAAAAAACAGAGGGTACCCTAAGAAGGTGATTTCACATGCATATCAGCGAGCGCGGGATGCCAACCGCTCAAGCCTCCTTGAGACACATGTCACCACAACATCAGACATCCCAAAATTAATTGTGACCTACAATAATCAGTGGGATGAAATACGTCACCTGTTGAAACGACATTGGAATATCTTACTGAGTGATGAGAGACTAGCCTGTTGAAACGACATTGGAATATCTTACTGAGTGATGAGAGACTAGTTTCCCACATTCCCCCCAATCCTCCCTTGGTCGCAAGAAGGGCAAAGAATTTGAAGGATAACTTATCACATAGCCACTTCCAGCGACACAGAGGTTCGACGGGTAGAGGAATCAAAATTAGGGGGACATACCCATGTGGTAATTGTTCGGTATGCCCACTAATCCAGACTGGTGAGACCTTCCAAGACCCACTTTCGGGTGTTGAATATAAACTCCACCATTAACCTTCCAAGACCCACTTTCGGGTGTTGAATATAAACTCCACCATTACATCAACTGCAAGACCAGAAATGTGGTATATGCACTAAGATGCCCGTGTAATAAATTATATATTGGACAAACAACGCAGGAACTGCGCAAACGCGTTCAACAACATTTGTCTACAATATTAAATGCTGATACCCACTTTGGCCAAGACAAACCTTTGTCCACGGTTGCAGCACACTATAGAATGTGCCATAAAGGAAAAACTTACGGAACCAAAGTGATGGGATTGGAACTTATACGTAAGAATCCGAGGGGTGGAAATACTACTTTAGCTCTGCTTCGGAGCGAGGCACGATGGATCTTCAAACTCGATTGTCAGGCACCGAAAGGCTTGAATGAGGATCTCCTCTTTACTGGCTTCTACAAACAATGACCAAGGGACTAAAACAACATCAAGGTAAGTTGCCTAAGAACATTTTTCCTTTTTGGATACATTGTAGTGTTTTTGCATTGTGTTAGTCAGGGTTCCTTTTTGGATACATTGTAGTGTTTTTGCATTGTGTTAGTCAGGGTTGGTATCACGTTGTTTATATATATGCTCTCCACAACTATGTCTACTTACCTCTTATTTTCAGGTCTTCACTTAGATACATCCACGAGGGTTTCACTATTTCTTTTTGTCCAGGTTCTATAGGTCAGTAAAATTTGCTATTTTATCACCTTCCACCTCCTCTTACTTGTGGTTTGCATATTCATTTATTCCTCCCCACATTCACCCATGCACACCCACCAATTCCCTGGTGGCTTATTTATTGGTTTGAATGTGACACGCCCACTCACTGGGACCCCATACTTGGGTTCTTTTTTCATGGGTCCCCCTCTTTCCAGCACTTCCCCTTCCACTCCTTCTTCCCTTGGCATCCCTACTTCCCTCCCTTCAGCGTTCTTCACCACTTGGCACCCACCTCACCTTCTCTCTCTTCACGCACCACCTTACACATGTAGTTCCTACACATGTACACATGCACCTACCCAAAAATAACATCTTTACTAATGTTCTAACCATCATATTCTCTCATTACATATTCTTCCAGCTCTCTAACCCATGCAACACTAACCTACTTGCTTCCCTTGGCTCATTCTTACCCCTCGTGCCCATCCTCTCCTCCCGACTACGGCGGTCCTTGGTTGGGAATGTCGACATCCATGGCCAGGATTCCAACAGGACATCTTTCCTCCTTCGCTGCTCCACTTCGACGTCTGATTCCTCTGATCCCCATGCCCTATTCTTCAGTTTTCCCTTGATCCCAGAGTTGTACATTATGCAATTGTATCTCCATTCTGTTGATCTCTACTATATAATTACACTATGCATATGATTGTGCCACTTTTCCTGAACTTCCTTGACTGTCATGTGTTTTGTGGGCATTTTCATTTCCATTGTGACACTTTATTTCTTTTCATTTTTGGTTGCTGCCCCGTCTCACCTGTATGCCCCTCCCTCCTCCCCCCTCGTCCCCTTTTTTTCACGTAGGTTTTGTTTTATTACTGTTTGTATTTATCCAATTATATTTGTTCCATGATTACCCTGGTTATGCTGGCGCCTGCGCTTAGTGTCATATGCGCATGCGCATACTCGCGGCAACTTCACTTCTACTTCATATGTCATATCAGCGGGTCGCTCCCGCTTGGCGCATGCGCCGCTTTGATATTGGGCGCCTCGTATCTATTACACCTTGATCGCACAGCGCATGCGCATGCGGCATCATCCACTTCCGGCTGAGGGGTCAAGCCTACTACTTCCTATGTCCGGACTTTCCCCTGCACACTCCTGTCACAGGTAATTGGGGGCATTTTGGGTATATAGGTGAGACGAGCACAGCAACCACCATTACCCCTGAGGACATCACGTTGTCGTGACGTAACGCGTGGGGTCTCCTGGCCCCACGCCGATCCCCCCCCCCCTCCCCCGTTTTCCCAAAAAAAAATATTCTGCCTACTCTGCTGCATACTCACTCATTGGTAGGAGGTATTGTATTGGACCATAGTCAGGTTTTCCTGACACTGTTTACACTGCTATACTTTGTTTATTGTGGGGGTTTACTCTTCAGGTGGTGGATTTTTGGACGGTTGTGGGTTTCCCCGGGGTTGGGAATTCCTTCCCACACCCTTAAAAAAGGGGGGTCGCCTGTGCTCTGTGTGGCACAGTGTTTTAATTGTTTTTATTGTTTTGTGTCCGTTTGTTTGTATATCCTGTTCTAGACTCAATAAAATTTGTTATTTACAATTGTTGCCATATAGGTGCATGCTTTCTCTTCTTCCTTCTTTACTGCATAAGTTCATTTTGCACCTTGGCTTGTGTTTATACCTGGGCAGTGCCGTTCCCCCCTTGTTTGTTGATACTTAAGAATCTTGTGTTCATGTGAATACCTCTTTAAGTGAGTACAGATCAGTATAGTGAAAGAAATGCATGTACAGAGAAACCGAGAACGTCAGCAGAAAAAAACGTTTCTACCTGCCATTTCAGTGCTTCTTTGTAATGTCCGATGGTGTGATGTTATTATAGCTTCTTCGTCAGAAAAGCTGATAACAGAATAGGATCTGTTTATTTTCTGCTCTAAAATTGGAATCTTGTTTGATTTTTTCTGCTTATATTATAACTCTATAACATAACCATATAACCATGTTTGCCTTGATCTCATGTATTTAATATTATTTGGCTCAGTGATGGCATACACCTTGTTATCTAATGTTCCTGAGAAATTTCAAATCTAGAGCTTGACACCAGTGGTTCTTGGTGTACATCCACAACTAGAATAAGCCCTTGACAGTGTATAACTACACAACAAGAACAGCCTGAGCTGCAACAGTGATGCTAACCTCCCCCAATTCACTATGCGCCCAAGAGGCTCCCGCCTTATGGTACATTGGGTGACTGCATGTATTCTACTCCAGGTGCTGCCTGGCATAAAATTATGATATAGAGAATGCACCAAGCCATTTCAATCCTGTCCTGATATATGCCCCCCTAAGAGTGTCATGTAGAATCACCCGCACAAGAATTGGCCTCCCCAATGCTGAAAGACCAGGCACAAGCCGAACTTTGAGGCATGTTTCTAGGGAATGAAAGCTACAATACAGCATGTCCATGACATGATGGATCATCCATAATTAACAAATTGCAGTGCCTATGTGTGAAGCCACATTCACATAGCTGTGTGCTCACCTGGACAAGAACCTGCGGATAGCACCCTGCCCGGTGGAGAAGAGAGGGGAAATGAGCACTCCTCACCCCTCCTCTCTCCACTGAACGCAGAGGAGCCCCAGCTCGGTCATGGATGCGATAAGACACCGTGCGCTCCGTGACCAACTTCTATTGTGACTGTGATCTAGCCACAATTACGACTTTGTAAATCAGTCCTTAGGCTACATGCACAAAGGATGGAGTTTTACACAGGTTCAAAACGACTGATATGTTGCATGTATTTGCCCTGCATATTTGTCCTGTTTTTCTCCTCTTTCTTTCCCGTATGGGCACAAAAAGTATAGCTGTGTCCACCATATGTTGATCGTACAGTGCCAATAAAATACGGAAGGTGGGCAAATGATGTCTTCAGATAGTTTCAGTCACTAGATTATGTGTAAGGCTACTTCTGGCCACAATAGAAATTGCTGGCACCAATCCACAATGTAGTGAGCACACGGTGTCTTACCGCTCGGCGAAATGTGGCCACTTGGCTTAAGGGTGGGGTGAGGAGTGCAGATAAGGACCTTTGAAAAAAATTACGTTGTGCATGACTACATTTAAAACAAAAGACAGCTGTATAAAATACGGAGGAGACACGTCCATGAAACAACATAGTGTACATCTAGCCTTAGACTGGAGTTAGACTAAGGTACAGTGGTCTGTGGGGTATTATAGATCATGCATAAAATTGCTTTGCGGATAGACTTGTTAAGGTAACCTATTAAATTTGAGCTTGTTTCTATGTCTTTCTGGTAGATGTAAAACATATCTTCATTGCAATTTCTCCCAAATGTATAAAACCTGAGAACATAGGAACGAGAAAATGTAACACACATGATTAGTCATGCTGTATTTATAGCATTTGTAATTTCAACAAAGAACAGATTTATCACTAAATGCTATCAAATCTTCTTGGATCACCTGCATTTAAACAGTTTCTAGATGGAAAAGATGTGTCAAATCACATTTCTCCTGCTATATTTAGCGTTTCTTGTCACTTGAGTGATTAAATTGGGAGAGGAAGGGTGGAAGGAAGCTGCCTGACAAAGTCTATTCTAGTAGTATGAATATTCAAGTCTTGAACTGCTGGTAATCATTAGACTCAATAAAGACACATCTGGGGATGCTTTTAAGACACTCAAATTAAGGAAATATAAGCATAAATTGGACACATAAAACAAACATCCTAATAAAACTACATATCAACAATGTTCGTAAATATTCGCCTATTTGTCCTCTGAAATATTAAGTCTTAAACAACATTTTTGTTTCATTAAATTTTTAAATGATTTATCCCTACTATACCCTTAGGAGAGACATTGCATCACTTCCCAAAAAATGTTGTAATTCTAGTCTTTGCTCAAAGCACTTACATTTTACCCTGCAGGTGGACAATGTGTAAAATATTCTAGTATTAATTAACATTTTAATTAATAGGCTCTCAATCAGTCGCATTTCTTGTCGCTGCTGGATTATGTGAGGCCTTACTACTGCAGGGAGGCAATACTTAGTACACAGCAGGCTATTACTCTTCTTGCACTATTTACTTCTAAGATGTTGGTAATAATAGCCCCCCAAAAGTACACCTTTCTATGGAAGTTGCTGAAATGAGTGGTTGTAATCTGTGGCTAGTATACTAAAATGCTTTCAGTATATTTTCTGTATTAACTCTTTGCAAGTTTTAAAGGAAATGTACCACTTTACAAAAGTAAAAAAAACACCTATACATACTCCCCGACTCTGCTCTTCTTCTTTTATGCTGGTGCTGGTCTTCGCTTATATTGACACGCAGGGATTACCTAGAAAAAAGTTATGGTATATAAAGCAGCTTGGAGCGCGAGGACAAGATGTCCAGCGCTACGGACTTCGAATTATTCAACCCTCACACACATCCCTCTCCCATGGTGAATTCACGCCTCCTACGTGATAGAGGGAGTGAGACGTCACACAGGGGACATGAATAATTAGCAAGGCTGCTAATGGTGTTTTTTACTTATGTGAATTAGTAGATTTCCTTTAATATCTCTGCTTGCAGTCATTTATTTGTTTTCTGACGCCATAATATTCTCTTAAATGGAAACTGTAAGGACCTCACTTAGTAGTGGTGGACATAGACATATACACGCATTCAAGCATATCTTTTTGACCTGGTCATTTCCAGGAAATGAGAACTTTGATCTGTCATTAAAATAAATTGGGCATATTACCCTAGGAGGCCCCAAGCGTAATAAGTGCTTTAGTTCTCTGTAGTGAACCTGGTCCAATATCTGTGCTGTCCTGTCTCAATTCCTGCATGATTGTCTTCTGTCTTTGACATATATCCATAAATCTTTTGTCCAAAGAAGGTGATGTAATGTTCATGTGTCAAGAATCTGTCAATAAAGGCCAAAGGGGAGGAGTTGGGCGGGGCTTGCTGGTCACAAGACTTTATTTCCTGTTTCCATAAAAGTATGTTTGAACATATGCGGGTGAAAGCATATAGGTTATGGAGGCTTCTTCAATAAAAGGATAGCTCCAAAGTTCTTACCAAAAGCCTCTGTGTTTGGGTCATGGTTTTCAAGACAAACAAATCTATTTGTCTGTGACTAAAATACTGATTTAGGCCCCTACACACCAACATGCACGGCCTATGGAAACAGACCTGTGTGCTGATTCAAGGAATCTGTCTGCTAGCCGAACAGCAGCCGTGCACTATAACAGTTGTTGCAGTGTTAGTGCTGCTGTTCAGCTTTCAGACAGGGACTCCTTTCATCATATATCACTATGATGCCTATGATGCAAGGACTCTCGTCATCGCACTGCGCTCAATCCATGAGATCTGATCAATACACAAGTCCATTTCCATGGACCAAGCAAGTTTGTCTGCAGGGTTTCCTTATTTGGAAAACTGTGGGCTGTAAGGAAGCTGTTGAAAGCACAGTGAATGTCTGGAAATAACATCGTAACTTGAGGGGGTGAAGAGGTTGCGATCGTACTCGGGCTCAAGAGTTTTAGGGGGCCCTTATGGTGTCACTTTCCCATATGAGAAAACTATTACTATAAACCATACATTCTAGTCGGGGGCCTGGCACAGACTTTGCACTGGGGCCCATCAGCTTCTAGCCACTGAACATCTGTATTTCATGTTTGAGTAACCTGGTATATAATGAGCTTTTAAAGCGTAATCATTATGTTGTGTGGGGGTTGTGTTGTGAACATAATATACTTCATTAAGAAATTCTACTTAGTTTGTAAATAATCGGCCTGCCTGTGCCCCTTTATTTCTATGTTGCTATGGCAAATCTGTCAACAAGATTGAAGATGGGGGTCTCTCTTCTCTTCACTTCTCCTGTTGTTTACACAGCAGTGAGTGAGTTAATCCTTTCTGCTCTTTCCATGACTTTAGTGTACTAAGAGCACTGTATTCAAAGATCAAGCTTAAAGTGAAGGGGTTAATCCTCCCTTCTCAGAGCTGTTGAACTAAACACACAGATATTACATTTGAGCACCTGCTGCCTCCACACACTGTACACACTGGAATATGCAACTCTATGGGAGGGAGCAGCTTGATTTTTTTGCAAACTAAACAGAATTTTTTAATGAAGTATGTAAGTCAATGTTGTCTTGGACTGTACATCCCCATAAGTCTATGGCTACTACACTCAAAGTACTGGAACCTGTTCCTATGCTTTTGAAGTGAAGGAGGGGTTCAGACAGAAATGTTATAATGTTTAGGAGCCTACAGCCCATAGTTATTTCATTCTTGATATTTCAAACACCCATAAATGTATTGCTTCTGTTCCTACCTGACTGAGCACTTTTTGTGTCTGAAGCCCTATAGATGCCTCCTCTGGCGCTGGACATGCTTCCACCTCCTGCTTCTATGACTGACTCATCTAGTGAAAGGGAGGCATAAAAATCATACAAGGGCTTTTTAAAGTCCACAAAGGTTTTCTAGATCTGTATCGCCTCTTGTATAAATCTTGGACCACACAGGTTAAAGCATTTCTTAAATTTAAAATGTGCTAATGCTAGAATACTGGCTCTCGGCAATCTTCTAGCTCTCTCAACATTTGTTGAAGTTGAAGGACTGGCCAACTAACCACTTTTATCAGTGCCACCTTATAGGCTCTCAATAGCTGGAAATTATTATTTCACAACCGAGTTGTGATGATGATTTATTACAACAAAGTAGTGTTACAATTGTAAGTTTCGGCCCACTGGGCCTTTGTCAACCACTGGGTGAAAGATCCAAAGGATAATATAGTAATTATATACAGGCGGTCCCCTACTTAAGAACACCCGACTTACATACGACCCCAAGTTACAAACGGACCTCTGGATGTTGGTAATTTAATGTACTTTTGCCTTAGGCTACAATAAACAGCTTTAACAGTTATTAAAGGTGTCTGGAATGAAGCTTTATTGTTAATCCTGGTTCTTATGACAAACCAACATTTTTTTTTAAATACAATTGTCACAGAGACCAAAAAGGATTTGTCTGGAGTTGCAATTATAAAATATACAGTTTCGACTTACATGCAAATCCAACTTGAGAACAAACCTACAGAACCTATCTTGTAACCCGAGGACTGTCTGTATTAGGAAATCTCATGGATCAAATAAACGTATGTGCAGACCTAATAAGACTGAGATATAGTTGTCACTAGGTGGCTAATAGGTTGACATATAGCAATAGGGTAGACTATAGTACTATGACATGGTAGGGTACAAAAATGTAGGGGACAAGCCTCAAAAATGTAGGGGACAATTACAACAATAATAATAATACAAGCAGCAGCTACACTTATCCTGGAGGTAGATTACATAGATGTCTGTTCCCCACCTACACATCATCACTTAGAGAGAGTGTAAACGGGAAGATATACATGTTAGTATATAGTACAGGAGAATCACAAGGATCAGACCGTCCATGCTTTTTAGCGGCAGCGTTATTGCGGAGGAAAAGGATGTTAGGGAAGTGTCTTCCATCATTCTGTAAAAATTCAGAGTTATGTGCAAGCTTTCCCACGTGACCACCGTGGCTAAGGAGAGACGCAGGAGGTTACTTTCTCAGACGGAGGCCATCAACCGCATCCATCAGCATCCATACAAAAAAAATGTTCCTTCCCTAACCAGACATAATTATTTTTCTATATTTATGGCTACAAAATGCACAATATAAAAAAGCTATATGGAGGATTAGTATTTCCAACCTAACGATTTATTCTTTGGCTTTAACATTGATTTGCACAATGATCTACAAATTTAAGGTTGTTATTAGCATAACCAAAGAGATATGTAAATGTATGTCAATATGTAGTGGTAATGTGCCAGGGCTTTCAGTAATGAAGTCTTAATGTAAATAAGAGGACATCAATCGTACAAATGACTGCTATGGATTTTTCATAAACTAAGTCTTCCGGAGGATTCCAGGGCTTAAGGCACAAACTGGCAGCAGCTCTGAATTATTTGAAAGTCTTTTGTTTTCTCTGCCGCTTTCCTACATATATATTTCAGTACAATGGTTGTCATTTGGATGTGCTTCTAAGTATACAAGATGTGCAATGAATGAATGGACCATCAATGTTCACAGACAACCCCTTTAATTTTATTTAGTTTACATAGCCTTTCATTTTATGAAATTTATTTTATGTCATAGCCAACTGTGAATCCCCTTGAATTAATATTTGATGGTTTTAACGTGTAGATATCTTAAGACCCTTTGTTATTGCTGCCATGACATGTCAGATTTGCTCTTCATGTACAGTTGCTATCTTGAGCGATCTGGTAGATATCAGACATTATCTTAACATGCCCAAGCACATTCATTTCAGTGTACTACATGTCACATGTTCAGTTTATTGTTGGCACTTAGAACTCTCTAGAAGCCCTTGAGATCTTTAGAATAATTCTTTTACTGCTTATTCTAACTGCAGACTATGGTGAAGTAAAGGACATATCACCCTTTAGACAATCCTGCGTTCTAAGTTTTTACGAATGTGTAATTTCTTTATTTAGGATTTCTTTAAATAATGAGAGAAAGGGTTTGCTTTCTCTTATTTCTTAAAGAAATCCTAAGTAAAGAACTAATACAATAGCAAAATATATATAAAAACATTGGGAAGCTATAGAAAGCAACTCATATACAAGAGAATCTACAAACTGTAAACCCATATCCTACTATAAACCCATAACTATATCTGCCTACATGTAGGAATGGGTTAGGGTAAATACATATTTTTTTCCTCTTTTATTTAGATTTTATCCAAGATAATGATACTCCCATTGCCAGAACCGAAGTATACCAGATGTCTTAAGTTTTTTTTTAATTACATTTGTTGTTTGTACCAATTATGGTCCATTAATCAGGAATAGGGTGACATGGATGTTACATGCTTTGGGGTTGTTACCCCAGCCTGCATCTCCGCCTGTGTATATATATTTTTTTAATTCTCTGATTAATACTAGGCAGTTTAAGTATTCCTCATGCGCATGAACGTAAATTTGGGATGTGTGCTAAATGTTGAATTTACAGATTTCAAGGCCCTGTGTATAAGCCAAATGCCCCAAAATATAGAGAAGGTCCTATTCCTGCCCTTATTTGCGTATGACACAAGGTACATAAGACTCTTGTTTGCATCCTGTGATACTGTCATTTGAAGAGTGCTTCATCTGGCAGGGGATGTGCACAATTACCGTACTCTTACAATAAAAGCTGAATGTTACAGATTTTTAGTTGGGACCGTGGGAAAAAAAAGCAGTTGATTGAATGATGTGGGTTTTTGACTGTAAAAAAATGCATTGCAAAATTCATGCCTTTTTGCATGTTACCATGTGTTTGGCTGATTTTAATCTGTTTTTCTTCATTTCTGGAAGTGTAAGCAGTTGTGAAAATGTTAATACAGCTGCTTACACTTACAGAAATGAAGAAAAACAGATTCAAACTAGCCAAATGCATGGTAAACATACAATAACGCATGCGTTTTCAGTGTGTTTAAAAACAGACCAAGAATGCATCATGTGACTGCACCCTTAAAAACGTCATGCAAACACCGGGGTGGCTCATATCACCAATCAGCACCCATTGTTTATATGAGGGGGGGGGCACTTATAAAATTATTTTGTGACTTATTAGAGTGTTCATTCCTTTTTTGTGACTTTTGTTGCTATTTTGCAAGTTCATCATGTTGTTTTTTTTTTAAGTTTATGCGTTTTCAGTGTGTTTAAACGGTCCAAGAAAGGTCCAACTGTGTGACAGCACCCTTAAAAATGCATGATAATCTGTTATGAGGTGGTTTTAGGTGAACTTTTTCACCTGTTTAAAATAAGAAACTGCACATAAACCACCTCAAAACGGATTACAATGCAGTTTTAAAAGTGATGTGTAGCATTTAAGCCTCTTTGTGGAAAGGTTTTTACAGTAGGTTATTCATTTGTAGAATCAAGAAGGCCTTGGCCCGATCACATTTATGTTTCCAGGGGAATGCATGTGATTGTAAACCAAGCCCCGGTGTCATTTAAACATCCCCCGTGCCCTAACGTTGTGTTTGTAAGCACAGCGCTAGCGGTACCCTCAAGCTGTGTTCACATTTGGCATTTGCTTTGCATTTAGAAATACAAGGTAAACTGCTGTGGGTGGTGTATGGTCCGATCACATCTTCATACAAACGCATGCGATAGATAACCAGCAACCACTGTTTTTCTTTTAAACAATGCAAAACAGTGGGTGCTCTATACCAATCTTATGTTTTTTTATGTTAATGTAGATTTGATCAGGCCAAGCATGGCCCACAGGGATTTGTCTTGCATTTCTAAGCACTAGATGATGACTATGGTGGAATATTAGGTGCCCACTTAGGTGAGTTTGCCCCCCCTATGCTAAACTCCTAGCTATGCCTCTACCGCCATTATATCCTTTCTTCCTCATTAGCTCTTCATTATATACACCTTGTTCTCTTCTTGTTACTTACTTACACACATAAAATAATACTGTAAAATCAGACTACATGCAGTTTGTTTGTAGTCTGTTACTCTGGTGTCATAGTGGTTGACGCTGACACAGAATAATAAAACAGGTATATGTAATAATATTTATAAATACTATTTGCAATGACTTTCTGGAGTGAACCCATGACTAAGGTTAAGAAAATTCTCACTCTGGCACAGTTACACTGTGCAAGTACCTGGTACGGTGTACAAATATTCTTGGAAAGTCATGAGTTAGTCGGACCAGTTTATTGTCTTTTACTTCAGGAGTAAAAATATCTTAAAGGAGTCCAGAAACAGTTTCCCTTTGTTAAAAACTGTTCAGTCTGGAATACAATGCATTGTTATTCCATTTCCATTCCTGATTATAAGTGTTTTCAAGACGTTCTTTAATTTTCTGGTGTAAAAAAAAACCTCTTATGGAAGTCTTGGAAGTATTTCAATAAGACGGTAAGCTGTATTATTTTCTATTCAGTGTTCATTTTTCCTGTGCACGCTTAGCTATGTGCATTGAGTTCTTTGCAATAGAAAAAGTAAGTGACAATCTACCATTCAGCACAATGATAGTATTGTGCCATCTTCTCTTTTTCTTATTATTGAAAGGAATTGTTTGTGGAGTCAAGCACAGCCAGTATTGCAGTAAATACCAGAGCCTCATACATTGTGAAATAATTTATGGCTTGTCATTCTCATCTGTTTTATAAAGCTATGATTTATATTTGTCACTGCAGTTCCAATTTAACATCTTACATGAAAAGTAACCAATTTTAAGTGGCACAAGATTTTATAAAAATGACCAATCCCTGTTTATTTAGGTGTAAGCAATGGGATAAACAAATTACAAAATAAATGGTAATCAGTGACTGGTAGTAAAAAATAACTATTAATACTGATGCTTCATATGGACTGATACTCTAAAATGAAGTGCTATCTGTGTGAAGATGATGTAATACTTTGCACCATTGTTATAATTGTACAATGCAACCTTAGGCCCTATGCACATGTGCATTTTGCAGGCCGTGTGGTATAATCGCAGGTATAATCAGAGAGTCTCTCTAACAATTCCCAACCTGGGCACCACCAGTCAGCAGGAATATAAAGTGACGTCAGTGCCAAACACATCACAGAATTATGCCAAAGTCATCAAAGAGCACGGTACCAATTTTTTTTACAAAGATGGTGTGATGAAGGACATTTCGCAGGACATTTCGCAGCCATTTTGCAGCCATCTGACATACCGTATGTGTGTGCAACGCTTACCCCACCAATGTCCATAGGAAATGACTACGAGCTCCATAACGTTGGTGCACATTCCCGAAGTGGTGATGCATTGTACCTCACTGTGCATGCACCAAAACATGAACATGCCCCATAGAAGGGGGTCACAGCTTGGCTGATGGTCAAAGCAGATGGTCGTGTGCATGAGGTCTTACCGTAATTATATGATAAAATGAGACATAGGTAGAAGAAGGCCAAAGGCTATTCCACGTATTCCTTTATAGTAATGGCACCTTTCAATCCTGGAAACTCAACCCCCCCCTCACGCCCAAATACTGTACCCTCCTGTTTTTGTTTGTACTTTACATTGGACTGATTCTCACATTTTTGTACAGTCTGTATATATATGTGTCTATATATTTCTGCATCATCCGTATATGTTCTATGGCTAACCATCCGCTGCCACCTATGATCCCCTATCTGAGAGCCTAATTAGCCAATTGGATGCTACAAGAAACAACACTGATCAATAGAGGATGATTGGTTAAAATTAACAATGGCATTGAAAATATAGCAGTGACGCCCATTGAAGGAAGCAAAGAGGAGGAGGTTTTCTTTAATATATAAACATCTTCATTGTAAATTGACTTTTATTTAAATTAATTATATCAAAATAAATGTAACAGGGTCGCCTGCTTTTCAGGCCTTACCCAGAATCACCTCTGGACTTTGCGGCATTGTCATAATTTAATTTTACCTAAAAGGATTTTGCCCTGAGAGTATGTTCTTCTAATTTCCTAAAATGCTGAAAAGCTGATCATTGTAACCAAGGTCATAAAGACAAATAAAGCAGCCAAGTGTCTTAGAAACCGTAATATATTACATGCTTAGAATGTACTATATAGGATAAAAGTTAAGCTCCTTTTTACCCCTGGCTGTGCATTAAGGCAGGTTGTACAGTTACATCAACATTGTAATAAGAGCAATCTGTGTATTTTTGAAGCATTTGCTGCAGACTGTAGCCAGTGCATCAGCATATTGAATGCATTGTGTGAATTCTAGGAGACCGATACAACATGGCAAGGCAGTGTCTATGTCTATGGTGTCTGTAATGAATCTTTATGGATAATTCTTGTAACATTACAAATAAATGACAGAAATAATTTTTTGAAAATCCAATTGTCACTAGGACAAAAAATCTTTTTTTTTTTTTTCTGGAGCTACAATTATAAAATATACAGTTCTGACTTACCTACAAATTTAACTTAAGACCGCCTCAGGCGGTCCCCAGATTACACGCAGGATGGGTTGAATTTGTATGTAAGTCGGAACTGTATATTTTATAATTGTAGCTCCAGAAAAAAAGAAACCTTTTTTGTCCTAGTGACAATTGGATTTAAAAAAAAAAAAATTCTGTAATTTTTTTTGTAATGTTACAATAATTAGCCATAAAGTTTCATTACAGACACCACAGAACTGGTTATTGCAGCCTGGGACTGAATTAAAGCATCCAGAAAGCTTCACCAGTGGTCACAGTGGGCAGAGGGGTCCATCTGTAACTAGGGGTCATCTATAAATCAAGTGACTTTAAGTAGGGGACCGTCTGTATACAGATAAGAATAAGAAATTCGGTAGGGTGCAGACGTACTAATAACATCCATGTTCTAGCACCTAAATCCCATTGCCAACACTTGCTCCATGCATTTACAAGATTTAACATACCAAACATAGAAACAGTGAATACAGCATATTCGTTCAGTGATTCTAGGTTCAGCCCGGTAAATCTTGCAAGTGCACTTTGTGAGTTTGTTGGACCAAACTTGGCTGTGGGCAGTAGGTTTAGGGATCAAAAATATCCTAGCAACTATAAAGACCCCACAAATATCAAGGCCTCTCACAAAGGGTTTGACAATATTAATAAATAGGCCTAAAGATAATATACGTGTATTCATTCTCAATCTTGTTTTATTTGAGAATGGCTGATTTATAGGTAAATAATTCAGAGAGCGGGGTGAACACACTCAGTACTGTACAACTATTAGAGCTGGGGAATTTCCTGATCTCTTCAGAAGTGCAGATAAATATTCAGGAACACATTTTCACGGAAACACTGTGTTTCTGTCTCGGAATACTTTGGGATTAGCAAAACAGCGGCAGCTTGTTTTGCAATTTAAATCACAAATGTTGTCAAAAACTTTGAATTAAATCAGAGTGAGACGATATTTTATGTGAGTTATTTTTGCTTTTTGTAGCTAATGTGTACTGGGGAAATACCATGAGTAATGTAAGATATTCTGCCCTGTCAATGTTCAGTGTATTTTATTTTTGTAAGAAGCTAAACAAACTCTTTAACAATTTCTTTAAATTGTATATTATTAATTTTTTTTAACATTGTCAATATTTAGCAGCGTTCACATCTTCCAAAAAGTAATTTATAGACCTCATTTAGAGATGTAGTTTGATGTGCTTGTTTTTGTGTAACAATACAATATTATGGATAGATTGATGTGCTTTAATATTTTAGAAAATGCAGATTACATGGTGAATGCATAATTAATATCTCTTGGGAAATGGTTTTTGGATTAATAGAGTACAAAATTTACAGTGTACACTAAAAGCTCTTAACAAGCAAACTGTTTTAGTACTAGAGGAGAAGATTTTTGTCAATATGTTGGCTTAAAGGATACATGTCAGGCCGAATTGTGTCCATAACGACCTGTTAGTCCTTCACTAGTCCTTCTTTGCCCACTCATGAAATAAAAAATTTTCAAACGGCTCCTGATGCCGGACAGTGAAGCTGGCGTACTACACCTCGGCTACACGGTGCTTGCATGATGACGCCACGGATGGTTTCAATGAGTGCGGCAGAGATGTTCTAGTGCACTTCATCTTACCCATCTCTAGGTTTTTTTGATAGCGGGACTTGCGAAAGGGTAGTTTGGAACACTAATTCCACAGAAGTCACAGTTTATTTCTTCTTTTGGAATGTATAATGAAGATTCACTGCCATTTTAGTCTAATACACAATGAAGGCCACACTTATATGGTACCAATGATGTTACTGACTAAAGAGAACATAATGTAACTGTAAAGCATACCTGACCCCTACACTATGCAGATTATACTAAGGGAAATTAGTATAGTAATGGTGGACAAATCTTGTACAAACCAGCAGTTTTTGCCCTATGCTTTGTTTGTGACAGACAGGGGCATGAAATCCTCGGCACACCAAATTTACTATAGACTCCACCAGAAAACAGAGACTGTAAAATTGGTGTTTAGGGGAGACAATCAAGGCCGGCGTCATCATACAAATAATAAAAAAAATCTTTGAAGGCTTGTAATATAAATTTCATCTTTACAACATTAAAGGGGTGTTCCCATTTCAGCAAATAAAATGAAAAGTTTTACAATTTTCCAATGTACTTTCTGTATCAATTCTAGATTGCTGTCATTCTATGGAAAGCTTCATTGTTTACTTCCAATGGACAGAAATGGTCACACATGTGCACAGCTCGTTATATCACACAGCTCTGATTACTCTCTGTGATATAACGAGCTGTGCACCTGTGTGACCATGGTGGCAATGAGGCTTTCTATAGAATGACAGCAAGCAGAGATCTAGAAAACCATGAGGAGTCGATAAAGAAAGTATATTGGAAAATGTAGTTTCTCACCATACAAACAATAACATTAATTTGCTGAAATGGGAATACCCCTTTAAGTTTAAGATGAAAAGAAAATTTGTTGTGTAGTAAGAAAACTCTTAAAGCATAACTGTAAAGTTACTTTACAAAAGATAGTTTCACTTCAGCTGGAGCGAGCCTTTGACAACAATTCCAACACTACCTGTATTATGCTTCTAGCTTCTTCCTATTCTGAGATATAGGGCTGATAGATATATGTTTCTATCTGTAAAACCCTTCCTGTGACATGAGCTATGGGCTGTGATGCCAAAGCATTGATGCCATTTACGTGAACGTGCACCAGAGCCAGGAGCACCACCAGGCGTACTTGGGCAAGTGCCGAGGCTACCACTGTATGAAGAGGGCTCACAGGGTCTCTTGTCATACAGAGGTGGGGTTTGCAGTATATCTTTGCCGCCAAAGATATGCCGCCATCTTTGTTGAGATTTGTCGCTTCCTGTGATGTTGCTTTGTACGACCCAAAGCTGTATGGCATTTGCAGATTTGTTACAATGCCAGTGGTATTGTAATGTATACTGTGTAAAAATGCCACATACTGCAATACAGTAATATTGCAGTATATGGTGGGAACGACCAGACCATCTAGGGTTAAAATTCACTAAAGAGTCTAAAAATATTATAAAAAGAAAAATAAAAAAAATCCCTAAATATTTGAATCGCCCCCTTTTCCTTAGAACTGATATAAAACTTGATTAACAGGAAAAATCACAAACATGTCCGATCTATCAATATATAAAATGGGTTATTCTTGACGGTGAACCCCATAACGAAAAATTGGGCCCAAATGTCTGAAACGCCACTTTTACATCCTTTTACATCACATAGAAATCACGTAAAAAAATTACACCTTGCCCAGCTCTGTTAACAAAATATGAAAAAGTTATTAGCTTCAGAAGATGGCAAACCGTTTTCTTTTGCTTACACTTTTTAAATTTTTGAAAATGTATTAAAACACAATAAAACCTGTATAAATTTAGTATCCCCTGATTGTACCAAGCCAAAAAAATAATGTAGATGGAGTGTACAGTGAAAGTGAGCCCACAAGAAAGTGATGCAAATGCATTTTGGATTTTTTTTTTAGCTTCCCAGTACAAGGCATGGAATAACAAATAACACAGAAAATACAACCTCACATAGATCTGTACAAGGAAAATTGAAAAAAAGTTAGATTTTTAAAAGTGAAAAATTAACAAAAAAAAGCTGTGATGCAACGCTGCCACCTACACTACATAGGAATAAACAGATAAACACATCATCACACAGCATCACAGTATGTGAATGCACACACATATATACACAGAAACAAAATAGGGAATTCATTAATAATGTTCATTTTGAGTTAATTTGGAAATAAAAAAAATTGTATAGTGTAAATTTGGGGTAAACTTTTCACCCCAAATAACACTAAAAAGAAAAAAAATGTCTCAACTTTTATTATGTTTCTATGTGTCCCGAAAAAAACACACAAAAATGTAAAGGTAGCATGCAAAAAAAAAAAATGTTATGGCCCTTAAACCACCAAAATTCCCTATAAATGCCCGGTCACTAAAGCCTTTTCAGGCCGCATCACTAAGGGGTTAAACAGAACAGGTGTATTTATACTTATCGTCATCAGCCATTTAGGAAAACATTGGACCATTCAGAGATGCTCACTGAACTTCTGAGTTTGCTGCACTGAAAGTAAAGGGGCCGAATAATATTGCACGCCAACCTTTTCAATTTATTATTTTGTATAAAAGTTTAAAATATTCAATAAATTTTGTTAAATTAAATTTGTTAAAATCGACGTTCTGTGCGTTCAGAGATGCTCTTCTGCCTACATTGGTTGTAACGGGTGGTGATTTGAGTCACTGTTGTCTTTCTATCAGCTCGAACCAGTCTGCCCATTCTCCTCTGACCTCTGGCATCAACAAGGCATTTCTGCCCACAGAACTGCCGCTCACTGGATGTTTTTTCTTTTTCGGACCATTCCCTGTAAACCCTAGAGATGGTTGTGCGTGAAAATCCCTATAGGTCAGCAGTTTCTGAAATACTCAGACCAGCCCTTCTGGCACCAACAACCATGCCACGTTCAAAGGCACTCAAATCACCTACCTTTCTTCCCCATACTGATACTCGGTTTGAACTGCAGGAGATTGTCTTGACCATGTCTACATGCCTAAATGCACTGAGTTGCCGCCATGTGATTGGCTGATTAGAAATTAAGTGTTAACGAGCAGTTGGACAGGTGTACCTAATAAAGTGGCCGGTGAGTGTATATACCGCGGTTTATAACACTAACGACAGTAAGTACCGGCACCAGCTCATCCTGAGCTGGTGCTCGGTACTTACAGCTTACCCCTACCATTCTAAATGGTAGGTTTCCTTTAAAGAAGGAAACCTAGGACTTGATATCTGTATATCACAGGTCACATTATCTTCTTCTACGTTACTTAATGACTTACCTCTTTAATGGGGCACAAATATACAAGGCCACCGGAAGCGTCAGCAGAAAAATGTGTGGGAGCCCCAACCAGAAGGAGAAACCGTGAAGAATTCACATGGAGCAAATTGAGTACAGAACCAAAATACGACCCTATCTGAAAGGAAAAACAAGTGACACTTACAAGGTGCTTAAGAGTTATCTGTTGCCTCTCCAGTATCCTCCATCTCGCCATGCCTCTCCTGTCTGAGCAGTTGGACAGGTGTACCTAATAAAGTGGCCGGTGAGTGTATATTCAATGTGGGTAACTTGTTAATTGCTTGATGAAGCAAGTGGCGAAACATCGCCACTTGTTCAATAAAGTTCACCTTTTATTTGGAAATTGGAAGCACGGAGTGCTGCCGCTTTTTACTTTTCATACATACACATTTCTGCCATATTCAAACTTCTAACTCAAACAACTCTGCTCCATACCATTCTTGGTATGTAATTGGATGGCCTGAAGCATGTGACTAGCCTCCTAGCTGACAAACGGCTGCAGATAGCTAATGAGTGTAAATTAGAGAATTGCTAATTTTAGTTTAGTGCAGAGCTAGGCAAAAGTTTTTATACTTTACAGTTGTATAGACGACCTCTCAGGTCAATAAAACACTTTAGCTACAAATACTATAGGAAGCATCTCCCTAGTCCTCCCCAGAAATAGCACTGTTAAATCTCTAGCTTAATTGGAATATACCAAATAGCTATGAAATACTGCAGTATGTAGTGGTGACAGACCTAGCTTACAGCAGTACGGGGTATTAATAAGGGGGCGGTCTGAGGAAGCGTGGAGCCTGGCAGCATGGAGCCTGGCAGTCATTGCTGGCATATGGAGTTGGAGTGCCCCCCATCCCCCCCTCCTCCCCCCGAGATTATCTGATGAGAGGGGAGTGCCGCAGACCCCCCTCATGAATACGCCATACCACTGTAAGCTAGGTCCATCAATCGGACTACCACATACTGCAGTGTTTCATAGATGTTCGGTAAGATTTAACAGTGCTATAACTGGGGGAGGGCAAGGGAGCTGCTTCCTTTTGTATGTGCTGCTAAAGTGTTTTATTGACCTGACATGTCCTCAAGTGTTTCCCCATTTTACCGATGGATCCATTTGTCGACGTCAATATAGAAGAAGTCTGTAAACCAGACTGCGAGGTCACCAAAATAAAAAAAAACAGAGCTAAACCATACTTAATCTTATATTTAATGTTACGGTCATTTTATAATATAATGTAACAATTTGTAACCCACAGCACCTTACAATAACTTAAAAAAAAATTGTATAACTTTATTAACAGCATTTTACTCTTATGCCCAGCTCACTTATTATTATTATTATTATTATTATTATTATTTCCTTCAGTTAATTTGAGCACAAATCAGGAGTGGTAGAGCAGACAGAGGTGCAAGTCTTTCTAGAGAATATACAAGGGTAAGGTATCATGGAGAGAATTGTACCTGCTCTGTGTGTTTGATCACTCCTGGTTTGGGCTCAAAATAATTGAAGGAAATAATTCAAGACCTAACGAATATGTAAATTGGTATTTAGACTCAATTTGTGAATTTATCATAGATCAAATGTATGCCAAGAGTGGAAAAGTTTGTCCATAATTCTTTTTAAAGGAAACCTGTCATCAGGAAGTTCATTTTTACGTGATGACAGGTTCCAAAAGCCTCTGGCTTGTTGATTTAAAAATGCCTATGTCTTGCATCTGAAATATTCCATAATAATTTCTTTAACGTTACCTGTCTCCCTCCCAGCAGCTTGTGGTGAGTCCCAAGGAGAGACAATTCCAATGAGAATTTATTTTGGCAAAAGCAGGGGGAGGGCAATGAGTGAGGAGGAAAGGAGAAGATAACTCATGCCATTTGAACTGCCCTTGGGACTTACCAAACCTCTGGCAGGGAGTCACGTTATGTTAACCCGTTAAGGACCGGGCCCTTTCCTGTTTTTTCATTTCCTTTTTTCACTCCCCACCTTTTAAAATCTATAACTTTTTTATTTCTACACGTAAAGAGCTGTGTGAGGGCTCGCACTTCATAGTGATGGTATTAAATATTCCATACCATGTACTGGGAAGCGGGAAAAAGATTCCAAATGCAGTGAAAATGGTGAAAAAACGCATTTGCGCCATTTTCTTGTGGGCTTGGATATTACGGCTTTCACTGAGCGCCCCAAATGACATATCTACTTTATTATTTGGGTTGGTACGATTACGGGGATACCAAATTTGTATAGGTTTTATAATGTTTTCATACATTTCCAAAAATTAAAACCTCCTGTACAAAAATTTTTTTTTTGGATTTTGCCATTTTCTGGTGCTTATTACTTTTTTATACTTTGCTGTACGGAGCTGTGGGTGGTGAAATTTTTTTTTGCGACATTTGTTAATATTTTCAATGATATCATTTTTAGGACTGTACGACCTTTTGATCACTTTTTATAGATTTTTTTATATTTCTCAAAATGGCAAAAAAGTGCCATTTTTGACTTTGGGCGCTATTTTCCGTTACGGGGTTAAACACATTGAAAAAACGTTAATATATTTTGATAGATCGGGCATTTTCGGACTTGTCGATACCTAATGTGTTTATGATTTTTACTGTTTATTTATATTTATGTCAGTTCTAGAGAAAGGGGGGGATTTGCATTTTTAGGTTTTTTTATTACAATTTTTTTTTAAACTTTTTTTTTATTTTTACTATTTTTCAGACTCCCTAGGGTACTTTAACCCTAGGTTGTCTGATCGATCCCATCATATACTGCCATACTACAGTATGGCAGTATATGGGTATTTTCTTCCTCATTCATTACAATGTGCTATCAGCTTTTTGAGGCTGCCGGTAGCGAACCCGGCTGCCCGCGATCAGTGTAAGGGGTTAAAAACAGGGAAAATCATATAGTGTTTGACGCAAAGTAAAAAATGGTGACTGGGTCCACTGCAATAGCAGAACCAGATTGACAGTGAATTAGTGATAGTAATGCGCTCAATGTGCAGTAAAAGCATACAGTATTTGGCTTTGGCATGCCTGAAAGACTCTGGTGCCCTTAAAAAAAAAAATTACCAAATAAGTTCTTGTAAGTTTTGTAAAGTTCTTTTATACTTCAATGTAATTGCCTGCTAGCTTTCCAGCATGAAAGCTGATGAACTGTCTAGTGTCCTTACATTCTAGGAGTAGAAATTGGCCCACTGAAGAAATTATTTTGCTTGTGTTTTTTACAATTCATGCAATCATTAAAAATTAAGTTATAAGGTAGTAACTCAGTGGTACAGAACACCAGTCAAACTACATACAATTTTTCCAGAAGTTTCTGACTTATAGTGCTGATCTGGGGATGAGGTCAGTCCATAAGCTCTGGTGGGATGTCTTTAGACTATATAATGACATTTGCCCTCTGGGAGTTCATACTTCCCTTGAACTAGCATTCCTATCTTTGTTCCCTAGTTCTATTTCCAAACTCAAAAAGAGCTTACTCTGGCACTGGGATGAGACATATAATCCCCTGACTGTGGAGATCCACAGGGCGAAGTGGATAGAGGCTCTTGTCACCATCATGCTCATGGAGGAAGTTCATGCCATAAAATCTGGTCTCCTTGGGTAACTTTCTGGTCCACCACTACCACTTGGTTGACTGTGGGCAATGTCTGCAGTGGACACTTAACCACCTCCCCACCCCTACCTTACCTATCCCCTATGTGTTCTTGCATGTTTTTGGCTTCCCCTGATCTATTTGGTTAGTTATGGCCAGTATTGACAAATCTGATTGACATCTTTGTCACATGGTGCCATATATCATGTACTTTATGCCATGCTGCACTCATATCTCCAATTACTACCTCTACTCACACGTATGTATAATGCAGTTTCCAAATGCATATGTATACCTACCCTTTATAAATGTGCAATATCTAATAAAGCGTTATTGAACCATAAATAAAATGTAACCACCACATTGTTTGCGGCCCAACTTTAGTGTTCCCTGAGAAGAGGAAATCTTCATGCTTAGTGAATGTACAGTACTGTAACAAAGTCCTTGTACAATATGGTTTTCATTTCTCAATTCTTCCGCATTACAAGTTGGGGCAGTAGAATCAATGTCACTGTCTGTGATTTGAGTAAGTAGTACTGTATTTTCGCACCTCTAAAATCCTTCACAGATCTCCAAAGCATAACAGTATAGCATAACAGTAGAGAGACTAACTGACATATTAGGTGCCAAAACTAGCGTCAGGGATTTCTCCTGCTTTTCATTAGGTTACATTCACACGACATTGTTCCATACCATAGTACGGCAGGCACACGTCGGCGGTGACGTACGGTGCTGTAATCCAGGGAAAGATAGGACATGTGATATCTTTCTCCTGGCTATGGGACAGTAATATGGCGCACGTGTGCTGCACCATACCGCTCCTGTTGGCGCCGTACACCCATTACCGTCTATGGGGGACGTATATATGGCGTATATATGTCCCCCATACGGCTGTGTGCATGTTGCCTAACTGTAATACATCAAAACAGAAAAAGAAAAAAAACATACATACATTTGTATTGCTCCTGTTATTACAATTCACCACAAAGCTTTTGCCAAGTACAAGAAGCAAATAAGCAGAAGATGTCCCAGGGGGAGACGACCCTACTATCTGTGCTTAGGACCCAGTGCTAGATTTAATTTTCAGGAGGGCATTTTCCCTGCAGTGCCTTCAGTTTATAATTTTAGTTTGCTATTCACTCATAACTGCAGAGCCCCAAGACAACCTTTTAGGAGCTCTGTGTTGTACTATTGCATCAATCGGAAAGTTGAGAGTAGTTCTACAATCTCCGCTCTAGACAAAAAAGTCTTGAAAAACCCCTTTGTCTGCTTGTCCATATGTCGCAGGGTTTCCAACTTATCCAGCCTTATCATATATCTCATTACTTCAGGAATGGTGGGCATAGATGGTTGGATCCAATGGTTTATTATACATCTTTTCACCACAAGTAAAGTGGCATGTAAGTCTAGATAAGAAGCTGTGGGTCCATGGGTTTCTGATTGCTATTTTGTTTATGGTGAGATTGAAGAACAGAAACATTTTTGAATTGGAATTAGATCACTTGCACACAACAACATTTTCGACCCATGGTCTGTTGTTTGCAATCTGTCTGTGATTGGTTGGAGAGATCTGAGACGCCAATAACAGTATAATAGACCTTTCTGAGCTGCAAACTTCGCAGGAACAGGACCTGCTCCTAGGTTTGCGGCTTGGGTAGTTGGCTCACACACCATGGAAGCCTTGTGAGCCCATTGTATTGCAGGGCTATGGAATTCATGTAGGCTATGAATTGCTTTCATATGTTACTTTTAAATTAACAATATACCTAGCATTAGCTTCCTCCTGTACACATGCATGTTTAGTCAATGGGGCTTGGCCTCTTTATTCGTCCTACATATGGTAAAGGTGATACAGGTGGTCCCCTACTTAAGGACACCCGAATTACAGACAACCCATAGTTACAGACGGACCTCTATGCCCACTGTGACCTGTGGTGAAGCTCTCTGAATGCTTTATTATAGTCTCAGACTGCAATGATCTGCTGTGAGGTGTCTGTAATGAAGCTTTATCCTTGGTCCAATTGCAGCTAAAATTTTGAAACTCCAACTGTCACTGGGACAAAAGAAAAAAATGTGTCTAGAACTTCAATTATAAAATATACAGTTTCGACTTACATACAAATTCGACTTAAGAACAAACCTCCGGATCCTATCTTGTATGTAACCCGGGGACTGCCTGTACAGTGTAATTTACATTAATTGTAAACCGTGTACAGGCATTCCCCGAGTTGCGTACAAGATAGGGTCCAGAGGTTTGTTCTTAAGTTGAATTTGTATGTAAGTCGAAACTGTATATTTTATAATTGTAGATCCAGAAAAAATTTTTTTGGCCCCAGTGACAATTAGAGTTTAAACATTTTTTGCTGTAATGGGACCAAGGATTATCTATAAAGCTTCATTACAGACAACTTACAGCTGATTATTGCAGCCTGGGACTATAGTAAAGCATTCAGAAAGCTTCACCAGAGGTCAGAGGGGTCTATCTGTAACTATGGGTTGCCTGTAAGTCGGGTGTCCTTAATTAGGGGACCGCCTGTAATTTACAATTATACTATTGCGCATTACATCACCTTTACACTGTATAATGTTTTGGGTTTGTATATAAATCTGTATGATCCAAATGTAATAATTGCGGGGGAAGAAAATACTTTAATCTGCAACATATAAGTGGGAATTAGACATCTCTTATAAGGGTATGTGGTGATTAAACTGGCAAGTTCACCAAAGGGTTTATGCAAACTCCAAAAGTCAATTTATAGAATGGCTTTGTATGATTCAGTCTAAAAATACTTTTCAAGCCAGATAGTGTCCTAGATTTTTCTATTTCATGCTCATGGGAATTTTGTAAATAATCTTCTATTCTAATTTCTGTTTGTTTTATTGAGTTGTGTGTTTTTATATTATTCAATAACTATTTGTCTGTAAAACTAGAGTACATGTCTTAAGCCAGTTAAAGTTTGTCCTTAAGACAATTTGGGCTTGATTTATCAATTTATTGATTACAGAATTGTGTTGTAATTTGCACCATTATAAAATATAAATGCCTTAAATCACTCAAAGGTTTTAGACAACTTTTAGACACTTACATAACTATTGCAACAAAAAGGGGTGTGGCATTATAACAGGTGCATAGTCTTATGGGAAAGGGGGTGTTTGGCAAATATTATTCAAATTGTTTTTTGGAGGCATGTTTCTGGAGTAAATTGAGCCAACTTATGGGAGATATCAGAAGTTAGACAGTGATAGAATGTCCCAGATCTCTTATTCAGCATTATACACTTTTGAGCAATCTACCCCTCTATGTGCCATTAAGTTTGGAATACCGTATATACTCGTGTATAAGCTTAGTTTTTCAGCAAAAAAAAAAGTGCTGAAAAACGTCCCCTCGGCTTATACACAAGTCTTAACCCACTTAAAAAATAAAAAATAACCCACTTTAAAAAAATAATAAACTAATATACTCACCTTCCAATGTCAGTCCGACTCTCCGATATGAGCCCGGCTCCCCGATGTCTGCGCGCCCCGCCTTCTTTCTTCTCCGTGGCTCTTCTTCTTTCTTCTGTCATGTACACCGCTTTGTTTTCTTCCTGGCCGTCGCATACTATGACACCAGCAGCAGCCGCGTCATAGTATGTGCCTGCTGAAAGAAAACATGGCCGCTTCCATGACAGAAGAAAGAAGAAGAGCTGCGGGGAAGAAAGAAGACGGGACGCGCCGCATCGGGAAAAATCGGGGAGCCGCGCTGACATCGGAGGGTGAGTATATAAGTTTATTTTTTTTTAAGTGCAGGGGAGGGGGGCTGGCTGTATACTACTGGGGGCTGGCTGTATACTACTGGGGGCTGGCAGGCTGTATACTACCTGGGGCTGGCTGGTTGTATACTACATGGGGGCTGGCAGGCTGCATACTGCTGGGGGCTGACAGGCTGTATACTACTGGGGGCAGGCTGGCTGTATACTACTGGGGGCAGGCTGGCTGTATGCTACTAGGGGCTGGCTAGCTGTATACTACAGAGGGCTGCTGGCTGTATACTACTAGGGGCTGGCTGTATACTACTGGGTGCTGGCAGGCTGTATACTACTTTGAACTGGCTGACTATATACTACTGGGGACTTGCTGGCTATATTCCGGGGGGGGCTGTGACAAATGCATTTCCCACCCTCGGCTTATACTCGGGTCGGCTTATGCTCAAGTATATACGGTAGTTTTTTCAGACTTTTTTTAAACTTGTCCACAAAACACAAATGTGGACAATTTTACCAAAATATAATAAGAAATATTAGCCATCCAAGAGATGGTGCCTTAATCCAGAGTGAGCTACAGTGCTAATAGTAGTTATAAGCTTTCTTCATTTGATAGACATCTACATGCCTGTTTAACTATCAAACTATTCAAAATGAACATTTATGAATGTGAGTTTAGGAAAATGAGAATCCAGCTAAAGTCTCTTCCCGTATGCATCTAAGGGATATAATTCATAGCAGGGTTTGTGAAATATGACTGGATTTTTTGAGATCAGGATAATTTATACAGCAATGTGCAGAGAAATCTTATTGTTGTAGCGTTCCTGTCATATCAACAAAGACAACATAGAAATTGTATTTGAAAAGACAGGGATAAAATAAGCTGACAGCAATTCTCTGTTGGAGAGACCTGAAAATGAATTGCGGATCAGATTAATCCATGAGGCATCCATTGAGGGGCTTCCCCGTATCATACAGTAGGAGTAAATGTGCTGAGCAATCTCTGCTTGTGTACATTTGCCAAAGGCAGTTTTTATAACTCCCCATGTGCAACTGACAAACATTTTACAAGCTTGTTTATGAGCACTAGCCAAAAATGCCAGCTACAAGTCACATCATTTCACATTAGGAATGTGGTTCAAAATGCTGTGCTATCTATGAACCCACAGTTTCTAGTGACAATGTTTCTAACACTCCTATTTAACAAGAAATGTTCCCCCCATATTCTCAAACATATAAGAAACAGATATTTAATTTTTTTTTCTTATTTGCGGACATAATCATGGGAACAGGCACTGTGCCTGAGCTGCTAATAGCATATAGATATATTCTTTATGTCAGCTATATAGACCATAAAACCTTGTAACCGGGAAGTGTTCATTGATGTCTGAGAGCGCTCTGTGACCTGTGTCAAAGCCAATGTGCAAGGAGGGGATGAAGATGAGTTGTATCTACTGTCTTTTGGCAGCAGTGTATTATCTAAATATGTGTTTACTTTTCATCATACGTAATATGGACTATAATAGTAATGGGACTACTGTAAAATTATCTCTTCTTTCAGAAATGAATCTTCGGCCGCATGATTGTCATCAGGGGCCAATCAGACTCCCAGGCCTGTCATTCAGCACAATCTATAACAGTGTGCCAGTGGCACACTCTTATAGCTCAGTAGGAAAATCCCTGTATACTACAGTACTGTAGTATTGCAGTATATGTTGGGATCGAGCACACCCCCTAGTGGGTCTATAAATTCAGTAAAATAAAATATAAAAAGTAAAACAAAAGAAAAATTGTAGCAACACAGGAAGGGTTAGCAGCACTCGTAGTGAGCCACACTGGTACTGTATAGAAAAGGCTTGTCTTTATTTCAGCTGGGGTGCATCACAAGTATAACAAACATGGATCACTGCGTTTCTACGTTAGCACGTCTTAGTCATGACATGACTGGAGATCGTGACTAAGGCGCGCTAGCGTCGAAACGTGTCGATGCATGTTTGTTATCCTTGTGATGCACCCCAGCTGAAATAAAGACAAGCCTTTGTTAAACAGTACCAGTGTGGTTCGCTACGAGTGCCGCTAACCCTTCCTGTGTTGCCATATGTGGTTGTGGAGTTGGAAACCTGACGGCGTGCACCACCGCATGGAATGACTATTGAGGCCATTGAAGGGAATTGGGTGAACGAACCAGATGCTTTTGACTTTTATTGAAAAAAATATTATAAAACCTTAAACTTCAAATCACCCCCTTTTTTACCTAGAACTTATAAAAATATTTTTGGTATCATCACAGCACAAAATGCCTGATCCATTAAAATATAAGAACTATTATTTCCAGCAGTGAAAAATATCGTCCAAATTGTCAGAATCAACACTTCTTTTTCCCATTTTGCAACGCATAAAAATTTTAATAAAAATAGATCAGAAGGTTGTGTAGTCCCCAATGTGGTAGCATTGAAAATGATGTCTCATTGCACAAAAATCTACGTTACACAGTTTCATATTTTCTGTATAAAAGATTTTAATTCTTTAAATCTACTTAAAGATAATATAACCTATATAAATCTCCGCTGACCCATAGAATAAAGGGGAGTTTGCACAGTAAAAGGCATAAAAACATGGCCAAAGAGTGTTTTTGCCAGTTTTGCAGAATTTGGATTTTTTTTCCAGCTTCCCAGTACTTGACATTCAATTTGTTATGCATTAAACATGCCCTTATGCAACTATGTTCACAGAAGTATAAAAGAGGTATGTATGTGTCCATATCTCTCATAATTTTATATGTTTTATTAGTAGCTGGTAGTCCAGCAGCAGTGTTGGCGCCAGCACTGGGCAGGTGCCGGGGGCCAGAGATGCTGGGGGGTGGGGGTAAGCAGCCTGTACCCCCAAGTCTTTTTATTGGCATTTTCCCTGGTTTTTTTACTTGACATTAGTGATCAAGACATGCCAACCCCATTCATCCCAATTCTAAACTACTTTCCTTAGACTGTTGGGCACAAAGAATGTTCTCGGTGTGATTGAAACCATTGGGCATGTTAATATGAAGCGATCTTCATATAGTTTGGCTTAACCATTTGATTATTACTTCGGCTTTTATGGCTAGCCTAACACACAGAATATTCTTCATACTAGAAAGCCTTTGCATTATTCAGTCGGCAGTGTAATATTGAGGAGCTGGTGGCTGACGTCAAAGAGCATCAGTATCTGCTATGAGAACACCATAGTTCCACATTCCCACAGGCAAAGAAATCACATAATAAATGCAATTCTGTGCCATGCGATGACACTTCAGATCAGTTTAGTACTAGTAGGAAGCCCCGTCATGGTTCATACTTTATACGGTAAGACACCATAGTACATGAGTGGTTAATCTTAATGACCAAAGCTCACAGAAGCGCCATCTTTTATGACATGGTGACATGTTTTCTTCCTATATTTACAGGAACATGTGTGATTTAATTAGGGCTGATACTATGAAAGTAAAACATAACAAATGACATAAATTGATTTAATGTGCTCTTTCCCTCACCTCATTGACATATTACATGGACTGATGAGCAGCTGTGCTTACATTACTTTATATGTATTATTGTATATGAAAGTCTGTGCAGCCAGGTTCTCCAGCTGAAATGCGACTTCTAACTTGGGATATATTGCCTTCCTGAGTAGAATGATGGAATAAACAAGCAGTTGCTATATTATCCAATCTGTCACATCCCAGCTGGGTGGGAGTAGTGAGGAAGAATTTCCTGAATAATTCTTGAATAATGAGCTCTTCAACCTTCAATGACTTAATATAAATCAACTCCTCTAAAGCATCAACATTCAGGTCATAGTATGTGTGGTGTGTAAATGATTTCAGCATGTGACTTGAGGGTATAGAAAATCACATCAGGAGATAATGGACTTTTTCATTCTTAATAACAAGTCACAAATGGCTGAAACAGAACAATAACTATTGTTATCTAATAATGGCAAATAAAAGTGGAGGCACAATATAAAGACCTGACAATAACCTATTATAACTCTCTACTGCAATACCTGCAATTCTTACTAGTGCTCTGTCCCCACAGTTCTGGTGTACTTGGTGTACTTTGCACTGCATCTATATATAACAGATTCTAGAATCTACCATCAAAACCAAACATGGATAAACCTGGGGCACTTACTCATTGTTCCAGGCACTGTGACTGGTAATCTTATATTTGCTATTCATGACCTCCTTCCTTTTAAAATCAACTTTGAAAATTATGCTAATGAGCCAGCAGGGCTATGGACATGTTATAAAAGCCCTCACCAATTTTGACTTGAGCAAAAGTGGGCAGAAATAATGAAGGTCTTTCTATCCTCAGCAGACATGCATTTGTATACAGCTTAGGCCTTGATGAGCTGTAGAAGTGACCTGCGTATTTAGACGCCAGGAACGGACCAGCCAGCGCTAGTAGGGGGAATTCAACTTTAAAAGATATTTCTAATATAGCAGCTTTTTATTTAGGTTGGACAAGGGACATACAGGATTGAAATATAAATGATAATATTTTGGCTATGGTATATCTGATCACTGTATTTGTAACAGTGGTTCCAAGTTGTTGTTGTTGGATTTTTTAGGTCAATTATCACCCTGTGAATACAGTACAGGGGTTTCGGTAGTAAATGTGAAGCAGTTCCCTCCTTCTTCTAAACTTTAAGAAACTTCTTTCATAATTGACTGTGGCATCAATAGATCAACAAACTGCCATCATGCCATGGCCACTAGATCCGGACCCCCAGAGTCCTCTGCAAACTCTTGATGAGGGGGAAGCTTCTCTGACTGCATGATCACCTTAACGTTCCTATATGTCCAGAAGCATTAGCAGCCAGCTTATTTGGTCATACAGATACAACGATTTGGAGGAAGAGTTTAAAACCAAAGGCTCACTGCTCTGTCATAAGAAGCAGAGCTGTGGATTAGGGGCTACCAGAAGACTCAACTCTACTTGGAACCCCCAAAATGCCAAATCTGACTCTGTGAACACCAATAAACAGTAAATGTGTTGTAAAATTCCAATAATATGTGTCAGTTCTCTTACTTTAGGTAGCCTATGATTCTTTATGTATCCAAAATGGTAACTTTAATAGAAAAATAATTGTTAATCTTTGCTGTGGATTTTATCTTGTTTAATGCAATGGGTTAAATCTGCAGCCCTATTTGGGACATGTGTCTAGCAACCAGTAGATTTCTTAAAGGGGTTGTCCACTTTCAGCAAATAATTGATATGGTTTCTGTAATGAAAAGTTATACACTTTGCCAGTATACTTTCTGTATAAATTCCTCATGGTTTTCCACAGCTCTGCTTGTAGTCCTGCTATAGAAAGCTTCTGTTTACTTCCAGTGGATAGAAAACTGTCCATGGTCATGTGATATCACACAGGTGCATGAGCCGTTATTATCACAGAGAGTAATCAGAGCTGTGTGATACCAACAGCTCATGCACTGTGACATCTCACCATGGACAGATTTCTATTCACTGGAAGACAACTTAGCAAGCAGAGATCTAGAAAACCAAGAGGAATTGATACAGAAATTATATTGGCAATATGGCAGTATATAACTTTTCATTACACAAACCATATTAGTTATTTGCTGAAAGTGGACAACTCCTTTAAGTCTGCACATAACCAGACAATTGGAACAGAACAGAGATGAGACGAGGCTGAACAAGAGGTAGATTGGTGATCTGTATTGTAATAAATATTGTTCAATTCATAACCAGTCCAGTTCTACCTTTGTCAAATGTCAGACATGTCAGATTTCTGGCTACAATATATAAATGTGGTACATTAGTTTACAGACCTTTTTTTCCTTTGCGCAATATGGCTATGACATTGCACTGGCATGTACGATTTTGAATTCGATGATCTCCATGAAGGAGTGGTAAAGTAATGTAGTGAATACTAATAGAATTTCAGAGACAAAACAACGGATACACCGACAGAATGTAAATGCGCTAAATTGATTCAAGGCATCTGCTTGAAATGCAAGAATGACTCTTGTATTACAGGCACAATGAATGAGTTAATACGCGAATTTGGTTCTAAAACAAATGTGTACAACATAGTCGGTAAGAGAGGAATCTGACGGCAACTGATTTAATGCAGAAGGGAAAAAAAGGGGCTGTCATGCCGGTTGTAAGTTCTTACACAAGAGGATCATTAGCAAGTGTCAAGTCACCCAGGCAGACAAAGCAGTCCGGCATACCAATCACAGCCATTGTTAGATATAAGGTTCTTGTTGTGACAAAATGACAATGCCACAGTATGATTATCAAGTGTCATTTAGCATGTTAGGAAAGCCAGAAGAATAGACACTGTTGTGGTCAGTGTTCACCTGATGGAAGATCTTAATTACTGGATGCGAAAGCAATGGCTGCCACTAATGAAATGGCGTTGTGACAGGAAGATGTTAGGCGCAACCTGAATTTTACTCAAAACTTGCCCAAACCTCAAAACATCATTTGCAATGTATAATAGGCTAAATTTATACTGCATCATAATGAACAGATAAGAATTTTTGGTGACAATGTGATTTTGTCCCCAGAAGGAGATTAATCATATCCACTATTGTTCACAGATAGAAGACAGGAGGAGGCATGCCTGATAGTTTTGCTCACTCTCCTTACTAGTAAAGCTAGTACTACTAAAGCTACCTGCATAGTAGAGCACTGTTAGAGGCTTGCTAGCCCTGTCCCACAGATAAATTGTAAACCTAAACCTAGTCTTAAACTGCTCTAGATGTATCATCTGCATTAATGATTTTCCTTTTAAATTAAAAAAATGGCTGTAATGTTTATGAACACATAAAGCTCTGTACATTTCTGCTTAGTGCCAGTCCTCTTTGAGTAACCAAAAAAATGGTTTAAAACAATTAGAAAATGTGGAATAAAACCACTTTAGTTTTCTGCCTAAATTTGGGCACATTTTTATTAGTTCATCTGCCCCAATATATTTTGCAGAGATTCAAATAATTATGTTTAGAAACATACCATATATTTCTAGTAACTAGAGATGAGCAAACTTTATGTCTGCATTCCTGTTTGGGTCCGGGCACAAAACCCAGATATATTGCCAGATTGGCAGCCAATCAGCCAATCTGGCACATGAACACCCCTAGCAACTAGTCATGGCTATGGGGAGTTCCTCTTGCCATTCAGAGCCATGGCTAGTAGCTTAGGGCATTCATTTGCTGGAATCGGTGTTTGGCAGCCACTCTATCCGGGTCTGGCGGATAAACGCGAACTCGGATATCAAGTCTCCTCATCTTTACTAGAAACACCTGTAAATACTTGTAATAGACAAATTCATTTAATGCTTCTTTATTGTAAATGTTTAATACCTTATCCAATATTACGCATTATTTAAGAATACAAACTTATGACTAAATTTGCGTCAATGATCAATCCAATCTATTCTGAGTCATCTAAAGGTCTATTCTTTGTGAAGTCATTTTTAAATTAATCCGAGATTTCATGCCTCAAGCTTGAAGACATTTATTGACAGTATATTGCCTTCAAAGCTATTCTTCTCCAGAATAAGAAAAACATGGTTAAAATTTGACATTGGCTGTGGAGTGTGCAGGGTACAGGGTGCGCCTAATTGTGGTGCTGATTCTTCATGAATCTGCACTGCTCAGGAAGTGTGCACCATTCTTTTTTGGTGTACTTTGTTCATGGTGCACATATTTTCTGCACTGTCGGACACAGTGCAGCTGCGACATAAAACTGTCACAGACACTTTATAAATACATGTACAGCAGTGCACTTTTTTCATTGCAAATTCTGACAGAAAACTGGTGCAAACCCTTTAATAAATGTGAGCCATATTCTATAGACAGTAACTTTTTTGCACCTTGTAAATGCTAAACATGGAAGGGATATACATGTTATGAAAATGCAAATTATACATATGGTAGTTGGGTTGGTACATAAATACACCCTTAAAAAGGAAGAGGAAAAAAAATGAACCCACTAGAACACCTACAAATGGCTTAATAGGACTCAGAGTTCTGATATTACATTAAAGGGGATGCCCAAGTAGATAAAATCTGCTACACATGCCTGCTACAGTCTGAAAATGGTGCTGAAGCAGGCGCTACTGTTTGGGACGACACTACCGACCTCCGAAAGAGAATTGGCAGTCGTGGACAGTGCCACAAGTGAACGGGTGTGTGGGTAGAGAGTATATGCAGTTTATTCTTTTGGCACCTGCTACGGGGCATAAATCCGTGCACACTACAGACGTGTGAGGGTCAGGTGAACTGAACTTTTATTATTGAATACACGCTTTACTATGTAGTATTTTTCCACACCTGCCCAAGGCCAGGACTGTGGTCATGCCATAAATCCCAGATTATGTGATGGACAAAACACAGTCCCAGGGACAGGAGTCCAAGCATCATAGTAAAATATAATGCAGTATATATATAGTTATATTCCTACTAAAAACCTATATCTGAAGCAGGTGCTACTGTTTGGGACGACACTACCGACCTCCGAAAGAGAATTGGCAGTCGTGGACAGTGCCACTAGTGAACGGGTGTGTGGGTAGAGAGTATATGCAGTTTATTATTTTTAAAGTCCCACAAATTTCATATATCTAGTTAACTCCTTTAAATAATGTACCGGTAATCATAATTATATATAGGTTTACCCCAACACAGCAGGAGGTATGCCCAACAAATGCATTATCTTCACCTCATGTTATTAACAGTAAAAATCAAGAAGACTTCTTGATGAATTACATAACATTGTTCCTTTTTGCGGATCTCTTATGCACGGTGTTTTTGAGATTTTACCACCAAAGAGCTTGACAATATTTTATAAGACAGGTCCCAGCTCCAAAGAAGCTCATCATTACTATAGAGAAAATCCCACCAGCAATTTTTCTGAGTCGGTAATGTGTAATGAGATTCTATCCAAGATTTTAATATATTATTGCAAAGGAACCCTCAGAAATCACATTCACTACTATGCACAATCTGTTCTTCTTCACAGAAACCTTGATTTAAGCAAGAAGAGATTGCCTCCTATTCACAGTGGATGAATTGTACATGCAAACAATCATGCGTTTTAATAAAGAACAAAAGCCTTTGATGCCTCAGTATCATGGCAGGTGCTATAGGAATAGATTATTGAAATCCAATGCATAGCTATGTAAGGGTCCTTGTTAAGATGGTAAGAAGTAAGGCTGGTTGGAGAATAGAGCCAGATGTAGATTCATTTTATATATTTAAAAGGCTGCATCAACCAAACTTCGTATTTAATTTACTTTACTACTTACCGGTAAGTGATAAAAAAAAAAAAAAAGCCAAAAAACGTATACAGCTTAATGTAATATGAACCTGCTTTTAGCGTTAACAACAAATCAACGAAACAATATGTTGTCTATTGGTGGTAAAAAGTTAGCAGAAGAGTAAATATATGTTATAGAAGAGCAACTACAGATATAAAGGCAAATACTACATACATGTATATTACATATACACACAATATGATCAAACTACACGTGTACAGTGTTATGGACATAACGCAACATATGTAAACATTTTATGTGGATGTTACTTTAACTCATAGAAATTATTGAAGAGCCAGGATAAGCTATACAGCACTGGTGTTCCCTAATAACGTTGGCCTAAATCACAGTATAATATGCTGCTCATTTCTTGAAGTATCTTGTCAGGGAATTGTTCCATACATCTTGAAGAACTCACCATAGACCAGTGTTGGCCAACCTGTGGCACGAGTGCCTGAGGTGGCACTCAGAGCACTCTCTGTGGGCACCCAGACCATTACCCCAGCACAGAGATTCCAGACAGGACTCAAAACTTCCTCCTGCCGTCCCTGGCCACCCAGGATGTACTGTGATCAGTTCTATTTTAAAGCTACAATTTCTTAGCTGCCTGGGACTACAGGAGGAGCAAGGAGGTCCAGACAAGGCTACATTATTATTGGAGCTCCTGCTCTGGGTCCCGCAGTTCCTACTGTTCAGGGGCCCCTGGAAAAAGCTACAATGTTAATCTGAATTTCTCCTCTTTTTATAACTGTATTGGTTTCCTCAAGACACCGATACAAATAAAAGCCCGAGACAAAACAGGTAGCAACACGTTACTGCTGAAATTGTCATGTTGGCACTTTGTATTTAAATAAGTGGGTTCGGTCATAGTTTGGGCACTCGGGCTCTAAAAGGTTCGCCATCACTGCCATAGACCTTCTGTGACTTGCTCAAAATGTCATCTCTTCATTTCTTCCCATACCCAATTGTGTTGAATTTAGGGTTCGGTTGCTTTCAGGACTTGCTAAAGATACTTTTTATAGAAAAAGAAGTTCTCCAGCACTCCAACAGACAAATGAATAAAATCTTTAGATTTCAGACGTGTTAATATCCACAACGCATACAAACATGTAGCCCTTAAAACTTTAAATAAAGAAGATTTTATCCTTTTGTCTGTTGGAGTGCTGGAGAACGTCTTTTTCTATATTTTGGCACCTCCTTTGGGGCATAAATCCGTGCACACTACGAACGTGTGAGGGTCAGGTGAACTGAGTTTTTAGACTAATTATGCTTTTTAATGACATTGGCTGTATGTTGGGGTAATTGCTCTAAAAACTTTTATTATTGAATACACGCTTTACTATGTAGTATTTACCTGCCCAAGGCCAGGACTGTGGTCGTTCCATAAAGCCCAGAGTATGTGATGGACAAAACACAGTCCCAGGGACAGGAGTTCAAGCATCATAGTAAAATATAATGCAGTATGTATATAGTTATATTCCTACATTATCTCTAATAAAAACCTATATCTGCTTGCGGGTTTTGTGCCTAATATAAAATTTCATTCATCTGTGTATGTTTTACTATTGCACAAAAACTAATTCCAGTTATAACAATAAATGAAACAATTTCAATTGTAGCTATTTCCTAATTATCTATAAATAGGCTTGACAAAGGCTTCAGTCTTGGGAAGCCAAAACGTAGCCATGGAATAAAAACACCAGTTTTTTCACCTTGAAATGTATGTGAAGTTTACCACACTTCGTTGGCTGGCATCCATTTCCAACACAGGATTCTAGTCGGTTGCAGTCGTGCTCTGGACTTTTTGTTATATATCTCCTATTATTGTCATGTTTTTCCTATAAGATTTTAAAATCCATCCCGACATGTTTTTAAAATACTGAAAGCTGAAGGGTCTCTGGGGTAGATCAACATCTCCAGGAAGACGTACAGTATCTCTAAAGGAAATTGTGTTGCTTACAAATATTTGCACGAAAAGTCATGAAGCAGAAATGAGTTGTGTTGAAATAAATGACTAATCCATGTAGGGTCTCATGATAGCTCACACTTGATTCTTGCAGGTCTTTGGGAAGTGCAGAGAATACTAAAGCTGATAAATAATAGAGTAGTATTCTAGACCATAGCTAGTCGGCCTGTTTCAATGACGGACAGTATTTTGAGTTGAAATGTTTCCTTGATAGTTTGAAAATCCCTGTAGGCATCTAGATACTGAATGTATAACTAGATGTACTGTATGTCTTTGCTAGGAAATACTGCAAGAACCCAGCAATATTGGCGGCCAGTGGGTATAAGAAAACTTCTTCTCTTCATGTAAATATGAATTTCACAAAGAGAATAGTCATGTAGCAGAATATATATACAGCAGATGGGAAAGCTGCAACCTTTGCTCTCGGACGATCAGCTTCACTGTAAAAAAAAATCCATCACAGCCTAAAGACAATGAATACTTACTGTAATCCCCTTCTGCCATACAAATGTAAAATGGCAATGAAGTCTCATAATAATGACATTGTACATAGATTTGCAGAGTATTTAGCATCAATACCTGTCACTGAATGTTGTAGAAATATAAGGAAGAGGATTGCGAGCCGTTTATCACCATGGATCCAATGTACTGCATACAGGCAGTCCCCGGGTTGCGTACAAGAAAGGTCATGTAGGGTTGTTCTTAAGTTGATTTTGTATGTAAGTTGGAACTGTATATTTTATAATTTTAGATCCAGACACATTTTTTTTTTGGTCTCAGTGACAATTGGATTTTAAAAATGTTGGGTTGTCATAAGAACCAGGATTAACAATAAAACAGAAAAAAATGGAGCAGTTAATAATAGTAAATATTGTACTTCATTAAGTGTCTTTCTTCTGCTTCTTGCTCCTTTAGTAAGCAGTGTATCTGAAAGTCTTTGGAGGTCTGTCCTCTTCAAATGTATAAAGACTTTTAACTTTTTGCATACCTAGAGCATATTTCCCTTAATGATTCAGTTTCAACAGAGAGTTTAGACTTGTTAGAATTGTTAAGTTATTTCTCAGGTGTCACTGGAGTGCGAGATGGAAAGCTCATTTACAGAAACTGTTTAAATAAGGAAGAAAGGCAGGGGAAAAAAAAGAACACCACATGATCATATCTATTTCATAAAGGATAATAGAAAGTGTACTATTATCTGCATTATTGATTTATGCAATGTTGTTAAAGAGTTTAGTTACACTTTAACCATTGACTCTCAACAGGATTCAGTTGAAATTAAAGAGGACCTCTCGCCACTTGTACAGGCCTTTTAGTAAATACAGAACTTGTTCTTTTCATAAAATAACACTTCTGGAACAATGTTTCTTAGTACTTTATGCTCTTTTATTAATCTTATTCCTCCTAGAAACATATGAATTAACTGACAATTTTATGTAACCGCATAATCCAGTCAGTGCTTTCAGTACCATCCTGTGAGAACATCCTTTGGTCAATTTATTCTTATGTATTTAGAAGGAATAACAGAGTCAGACATTGATAAAGGCCTGGATTTACTCTCCTCCCTTTATTCTCCCTCTTTTAATCTGAACACTTTCACACAAAACAGACTTTATTATAGCATATTAGAGTATCTCCTGTGTAATTTATTTACACCAGGCTTTATTGCGTTTCCTTAGAACTTAAAACATTTCCCAATCCTCATTGTGGATATATGGCAATTGTTTTCTTTTGCTGATGATTCTATTGATCATTCTTTTCCATTAAGGTTTGGTAGTCCTCTTTTCAGTGAAGAAGTTTGACCAATAATCTGGTGTTTGTTAGTATGTTGTTAAATGTTTTAGATTTGTATGTATGTACTTATCCATATTATAAGGGTTACGTATCAAATCGCTGGAAGCTTCTGCAGTAAGATCCCCAACAGTGAAGAGACATAAGTGCCTGCAAGTATGTCTGTGTTAATATATTGGTGGTGAAACCCTGTGTGTCTTGTGCTGGTGTGGGGATTATTAAGACTGATGTACAATGAGATTAAATCTACCAATAGCTAGTCACAAAGAGAACTGTTACATACTGTATGACTATATGACGTATATATATATATATATATATATATGTATGAAAGTAAAAATAGGCTGCACACCACTATATAAAAAAAAGCCTTGAGAAAGGATTCTGAAGGGGATCCGAAACGTAGCACTTGGGTGCAGCCTATTTCTACTTTTATGTATGAAGAGGTGGAGAGTCAAACCACTGAGAAGGGCGAGCACCCAAACTAAGCTTCCTAAATTGGTGCAGCTCTGAACTTGATTCATATATATATATATATATATATATATATATATATATATATATATATAATATAATATATATAATATAACTATGTGCAGCTCCTCGGGGGACTTTTAATGATATTGTACTTCATTGGTTTCGTAAAAGAATGGAATTATTAACAGAATTTAAGATAAGTATATTTGACTCAGATTATTCATATGTGTAGATTGTACTGGTCATAGGTTGTAGTTTGTTTTAATTATCTTTTCAAGGATGTATAAATGGTAAAAGGAGAAGCATTCTGATTAGAACTTGATGCATCTGTGTTTTTTTATATATATGTCTCATCTTTTGTATTGATTTCATTTGTTTGTTCTCTCCTCACCCCACAAATATCCCTCCAAGCTCCCTAATCCCATTATTACAGTCATTGTTTTCTGAGAAGAAAATCTTGTAAAAGTCTTATTAACTTCTCTAACTGTAAGCAAGGTTTCTTGACTTAGAGAGAGAACATTGGACACATGCTCCAGCATGACATTGCTCTTAACAGACACATCAGGCAGTCATCCTTATTCTGCTACTTGTAAATTAATGCTAGGAAAAAGTCCTATTAATTTTAACAAATTGATCCCTAGTGGGTACACCATGTAATGATGGCCAAATTGTCTGCGCAACCGATTCAGGAAGGGGAAACTTAGCTAGAAGGAATTGAAGTAACCCTTACAGCAAGGTAATCATTACAAGTCCTCATCATTTACTATACACACATATAAAAACTGTAGCTTATAAAGTTCTATGGAGAGGATCAAACTCACATGTGTCTGTGCTCCCCAGAATTAAAACATATAATCTAATTGTATTATCTAAATTAGTGTCTCTTATTAAAAAGAGCTTATTTCAGTCAAAACCGATCAAAGGAAGAATTCTCAATATATAGACAGATGTTTCTGTTATTTATTTATTTTCTTCTCAATCAGTCATCAAACTATTGTCTGCAGTGTTCTGCAACACAGCACAGACTGGAACACAGGGCAATAAATATAACATGCTTACTGAGAGGAGAATAGCATATGGTACAGGCATAGACCCTGCGCTATACATTACACACTGCACTACATCCACGTTCTAATAAAGCTTTACACATCATCAAATAAAAAGGAAAGTAACATGATGGAATGTTTGGGAAAAGAGGGGAAAATCACAGGCCGGAAGTGTATGGTTATTATATATATATAAACAATATATATATATATATATATATATATTATGGTGTGTGTATATATCTATATATGTATATGTATATACACTCACCGGCCACTTTATTAGGTACACCATGAGAGTACGGGTTTGACCCCCTTTTGCCTTCAGAAACTGCTCAATTCTTCGTGGCATAGATTAACAAAGGTGCTGAGCATTCCTCAGAGATTTTGGTCCATATTGACATGATGGCATCACACAGTTGCCGCAGATTTGTCGGCTGACATCATGATGCGAATCTCCGTTCCACCACATCCCAAAGATGCTCTATTGGATGAGATCTGGTGACTGTGGAGGCCATTTGAGTACAGTGAAGTCATTGTCATGTTCAAGAAACCAGTCTGAGATGATTCAGCTTTATGACATGGCGCATTATCCTGCGAAAGTAGCTATCAGAGTTACAGGGTACATTGTGGTCAAAAGGGATGGACATGGTCAGCAACAATACTCAGGTAGGCTGTGGCGTTGCAACGATGTCAATTGTACCAAGGGCCCAAAGAGTGCCAAAAAATATTCCCCCACACCATGACACACCACCACCACCTGAAACCGTTGATACAAGGCAGGATGGATCCATGCTTTCATGTTGTTGACGACAAATTCTGACCCTACCATCCGAATGTCGCAGCATAAATCGAGACTCATCAGACCAGGCAACGTTTTTCCAATCTTCTACTGTACCATTTCGATAGTTGTGCTCAGTTTCCTGTTCTTAGCTGTGAAAGGAGTGGCACCCGATGTGGTTCTGCTGCTGTAGCCCATCTGCCTCAAAGTTCGACGTACGTGCCTTCAGAGATGCTCTTCTGCCTACCTGGTTGTAACGGGTGGCGATTTGAGTCACTGTTGCCTTTCTATCAGCTCGAACCAGTTCTGCCATCTCCTCTGACCTCTGGCATCAAAAAGGCATTTCCGCCCACAGAACTGCCGCTACTGGAGTTTTTTTCTTTTGGACCATCTCTGTAAACCTTAGAGTGTTGTGCGTGAAAATCCCAGTAGATCAGCAGTTTCTGAAATACTCAGACCAGCCCTTCTGGCACCAACAACCATGCCACGTTCAAAGGCACTGAAATCACCTTTCTTCCCCATACTGATGTCGGTTTGAACTGCAGGAGATTGTCTGACCATGTCTACATGCCTAAATGCACTGAGTTGCCGCTATGGGATTGGCTGATAGAATTAAGTGTTAACGAGGCAGGTTAGACGGTGTTACCTAATAAAGTGGCGGTGAGTGTATATATATATATAGTATATATAGAATATAGAAGTGTATGGTTATTATATATATTTATTTATTTTGTATGAATGTGCCATTACTTTGTTGTGTTTTCCAAGTCAAAACATATGAATGGTCTATTTCAATAGGTTAAAGTGGGTATCCAATCCGTGGAAAAATAGAGGATGCTCCTAATTGTAATTAGTGTGGACTTAAACAGTTGTGTGATTATTCTTTATTGAGAAGGAGAGGAGAAGCTTGTAAGTCCTCTTCTTATCAATTCTGGACTGGTCACGTTCCTTAGCGTGTAGTAGCTTTATGAGGTGCTGGATAGCGTTCAGGGCAGGATTGGTTCTCATTAAACAGAGCAGTGTAGAAGACTTCCTATGCTTCATGGTAAAAAAAAAATGCACATAATTAGTTTATACTCCTAATTATACTTATTGTATGTATATGAATTAGTCAAATTTTTCCTTGCTATAAAAAGGAACATACATCTCGCCTATTCTAGTAATTTGTACGACTTGTCCATTATCATCATGGTGACCCCAACTTATAGGGTAGATGCATACACTGTAGTCTTGATCGCTGATATATGAAATATTGGAAAATTTGGTTATTTGGTAAAAACATGTGTGTTGCAGCTCGTTATGAGCAATGACGATTGTTGACCAAAATATGAAGTCAGGTAGTGCAATCTTAAGCTTCGTTGGATGCAGCTTCAATTGGGTTATCAAAATAAATAATAGAAAGCAAATTGAATTGAGCCGTTAGGGGGTGGGGGTGCTGTTTCGCCATGTGTTTCTACTACAAAAGTTTGGGTCAGTTCATGTTTTGGGTATTGGGACTTGCAAACTGATAGATTTTTGAGGTTGTGTAGAAAAGAGCTGAAGTGGTAATTGTTTAGTGTATATGGAAATAGAGACTCTACTCAGTGGAGCTCAGAACAGCATCGAGTTGCTTATGTTTCACTGTGAGTTAATATTTCATAATGATTGAATTGGAAATGATATATTAATACTATACACTTTTGCTTTTCAGTATATCATAGAATGGTTTAAAGAACTTATGATTATTGTATGAATAATGCTTTCATTACTGTATGACATTCTGCAGAGAGAGCCTTCATTGTCTTTGATGGAAATCACAAATATGTACTATGAAGTTGTATTGTGCAGTCATTGTGTCATTAATACTGAATGCCATGAATGTCAATGTTTTTCTCGACTAGGATGTGTCACTTTTGTGTTAGTTAATACAATGAAAGGATTTTTTGGTTGTCTTAGTGTAAAGTAAAGATTCTACATTGTAGACGACAGGGGGGGGTAATAATAGAGAGCCAAGTCAGTGGAGTGCCGCTTAGTGGCATCACATGCAGACCGATATATCATGTAAATTATATGCTGTATCCGATGAGAAATATAATTAGTTCATGTTTATATTACAACTACGGAGATGTCAAAATAATGATTATTCTAAATCCCTGGTGTGGTGGTTACTCATCCTATTGACGCTCACTTGTATATATTTGTTTGTGTCCCAATAAATAAAACAGACAGCTATATCATCACCTTATGTTTTTATTTTCAGACTGTCTACAAGTCCTGGCTTGTTCCCAGTTTTTGAAGTTACACAATCTGAATGCAGTAGCAAAATCCCTTGCAAGCAATACTGTTTGGAGGTACAAACACGGTGTCCGTTTATATTAAGATAATGATGACGTCGTCTATGGTGGGCTATCAAGTTTCATCTGTACAGGTAATGCACCTCGACCATTAGAAATCAATGGATATAGTAGTAGTACAGTGTCCTTGTGATTCGGCCCCCTTGAACCTTCTACCTTTGCCACATTTCAGGCTCAAACATAAAGGGATAAATTGTAATTTTTTTGGTTAAGAGGGAAACAGGTGTGAAGTGGAACGAAATGTATTGGATATTTTAAACTTTTATAAAATAATAAACTAAAAAATGGGGAGTGCAATATTATTCGGCCCCCTCAAGTTAATACTTGTGTAGCGCCCACCTTTTGCTGTGATTACAGCTGAAAGGCTGGGGTATGTCTCTATCAATTTTACTCTTGAGAAACTGAAATTTTTGCCCATCTTGAAAAAAACGGCTTGAGCTTCGTGAGGTGGATGGAGAGCATTTGTGGACAGCAGTTTCAGCTCTTTCCACAGATTCTCGATTGGATTCAGCCTGGACTTTGGACTTAGCCGTATAGTAACACCTGGATGTTTTATTTGGAACCATTCCTTGTGGATTTTGCTTTAGTTGAGATCATATCTTGTTCATAAATCTAAAATCTCGTCCCAGTCTTCCAGAATGGTCCTGTATGGGGTCCCCTCCATTTCCCATGAATTTTAACCATCTTTCCATGTCCCTGCTCCCTCGCAGTGCACCCAACAACAAGCAAAAAATGTGGGGTGTCTCTGTATTTGGGAGAAATTGCATATAGATTTAAGATGGGTTTTCTCTTTTGTGAATGTGTAAATTATAGGGCTAAATGAACGTTACCAACATAATTAGGACAGTCTAAATTTTACTTCCATTTTGTTTCAATTAATATGATGATCTCAAATGTTAACAACCTTCCTAAAAGCGTTTTTAATAGTTTGAGGCATGCAGATTTGAAAATGAGGTGATTCATTGGGGTTTTAGTATGATATATTTCATGAAAGCTCATGAAAAACTAAATTTATCCGGACAAAAAGTCATTTATGAAAACTCCCAGTATGTCCCAAGTTAGAACAATTGGCCATGGTGAATGATCTTAGACACCCCTTCCACCACTAGGTGGCTCTAGAAAATTCTACCTGTACCAGACACAGGACTGGTAATGAGTTTTAACCTCTTAGTGCCCCATTAACCCCATTAGTAGCTCTACGGCGAGAGGTCAGGAATGTATGAAGAGGGCTCACAGGCTGAGTCTTCTTCATACAATGGTGGGGTTGTTGCATATTGCAGCAAACCCCCACAACTGCAAGCACTGACCGCGGCTATTAACCCTTCCATTGCCACCGGACAAAGTCGCCGGCAACGTTTAAAAGGCTGCGGCTCGTGGGCACCGTCATCTTTATTCCGTCGTCGTCCCCCGAACGTCATCGGGGGGGCGGCGATCGGTGTGCCATGGTAGCCTCGGGTCTTCGTTGACCTGAGGCTCAATGGATTCTGCAGATTCGTTACAATGAGCCAGTGGCTCATTGTAACGAAAAACATGCAAAAATGCCACATATTGCAATACAGAAGTATTGCAGTATATGGTAGGATGATCTGACCATCTGGGTTATGTACCCTAGATGGTCTAAGAAAATAGTGAAAAAAAGAAAAAAAAGTTTAAAAAAATTGTAAAATTTATAAAATATTAAAATTTAACACCCCCTTTCCCTAGAACTGATGCAAAACATAATAAACATTAAAAATCACAAACACATTAGGTATCGCCGCATCCCAAAATGCCATATATCAAATATAAAAAAGGTTATGGCCAGTGGTGACTCCGAGACGGGAAATGGCGCACCAAATGTCGAAATATGATGGAGATATGTGCTGTGATATCAAGCTGTACACTGCTTTCATTACCTGTTTCCCCTAAAATAAAAACCTAGTACAATTTTGTTCAGGCTTAGAAATATATGACCTCCTCTGAAAATACGACCTAGCGGGAGTCATGCAGCAGCTCCCCCATGCCATACATTGGTATTAGGAAATCTTTAGATGCTGCAGAAGGTGTTGTGACATGGGGAAGAATTCATGGATAAATCACTGTCTGTGTGCTGCAAATGTGATCCCAGCAGCTTCCAGGATAAGAAGGGTATTATGTATGAAAGTACTTTACTAAACATGAGAGATTGGGGCCAATGATTCAATAGAAATGGAGTAACAGAAATACAGCATGAATTCAGAGTTTGGAGAATCATGAGGAGTTAGAGAAGTAGATTTTTGGTAAACCATAAATGTCAATCTGTTCATGGAAAAATAAGACCTCCCCGAAAATAGACCTGGTGCATCTTTAAGAGCAAAAATTAATACAGTCGTATTTTCGGGGGAAACCGGGTATAACAGTATAATTTTGTGTGTCATTAATATAACTCATCACCAGCAATTTACCCCTTACCGGTGTGTGACGTACATATACGTCACACATCGGCTGCGCTTATGGAGAGGCCCTTTCCATAAGGTGGGGGTTTGATGCCTCCAGCAGTTTAAAGACCCGAGGCTGTCATGGCGACTATCTAAGACCGAAGCTGTATAATTTTTGAAGATCAGTTACAATGTGGCCAGTGGCACATTGTAAAAGATGATGTTTAAAATCCAGAAATACTGCCAACTGTAGTATGGCAATAATGGTAGGATCAATAGTCGACCTAAGGTTAAGTAGTTTTTTTCAGGGGGTCTGAAAAATAGTTTACCGTAAATAAAAAAGGTTAAAAAATAAAAATAAAAAAAAAAAACTAAAAAATCAAATCACCCCCCCTTTCCCTAGGAACTGAGTATAAACATCAGTCAAATCATAAACATGTTAGGTATGCTGTGTCTGCATCCCAAAAGGTCTGTTCTATCAAAATATAAAATGGTTTTATCCAGGTGGAAAATTGCATCCAAATGTCAGTGACGCCACTTTTTCACAATTTTGCAACATGCTGCGTACACCAAGTATGAAAAAGTTATGATACCAGAAGATGAAGAAACAAATAAATTCTTTTGTACAAAAAAATTTTTATTCAGCAATCTAAGATTAAGATTTTTTTAAATGGATTAAAACACACTTAACCTAAATCAAATTTAGTATCCCATGATCGTACATCTCAAAGAATAAAAAGATTGTGTCATTGGGGAGCACAGTGAAAGTCGTAAAACCCCAGCCCACAAGAAATGGCTCAAATGCATTTTTCACCCAATTTCACTACATTTGAATTTTTTTTCTGCTTCTAGTACACGGGATGAAATATTAAATACCATCACTATGAAGTGCAAATTTGTTATGCAGTAAACCAACAAACCAGCTCTTTATATGGAGAAATAAAAAAAATATAGATTTTTGAATGCGGGGAGTGAATAGGGAAACTGTATGTAGTGTGACACACTGTGTGTACTCTCCCAGGCAATGTGACGTCACTGTGTGTTCTCTCCTGTACTGCGACACTGTGTGGTATTCTCTCTGTACTTTGATGTCACTTTGTGTATTATCCATGTACTAAGGGAAACTGTACTGTGACATCACATGTGCTTATTCACCATGTACTGTGCATCACTGTTTGTTCTTCCTTGTACTGTGTGTATTTAGTATTTTGATGTCATATTGTGTATTATCCATGCACTGTGAGATCACTGTGCGTATATACCCTCTGCACTGTGGACCGCAATGTGCTTTTTTCACCTTGTACTGTGACGTCACATTGTGTAAATCCATGTACTGTGACATCAAAAAGTACTATTAATTTTTCACTATTAGCAGTCATAATATAAAATTTTCAAAAGTTTACCTCGCTTTTAAAAGTGAAAACCTTGTCTAAATAAGACATTTAATTGATTACTGATCATTTGTCTCATATTTAAATTATATATTAGTTATAGATAGTTCCTTGTTTTTATATATACATTAAATTATAGATAGATTATTTATTTTCATGTGATTGTATTCATAGACTGAAGACTCTGATGGCCTCTCGTGGACAGAAGCTTTTAATTTTATATAAACATCTCCAATAATAACCATAGACTAATATTCAGATTACCATATATTCCGGCATATAAGATTTTGAAGAACAGAAAAATCTTTGTCTTCTCGGGGTCGTCTTATACGCCGGTAATCCCGACCGCCCGATGTGATTCACGGCGGGGGTCTTGTCCGGTGCATGGAGAGGGTTGTGCATATTGCAGCAAAGCGTACCGGTAAACACGCGATCGCGGGTGTTTCAGCAGCGATGGCTGCCGGCAGCCTCAAAAAGCTGTGGCAGTCTCAAAAAGACATCGGGGCCACGGCAGGGTGAGATGCGCCCCAATGTCTTTTTGAGGCTGCGTCTTCTTTCTTCTGCTGGGCGCCGCCATGTTTTCCCCGCAGAGCGCGTCATACTAGCGCGCTGCCGGGGAGATCAATGGCGGCGCCCAGCAGAAGAAAGAAGACGGCGCGGAAGACTGAAGACGAGCGCGCAGCACATCGGGGCCACGGAGGGTGAGTATAGACGTTTTTTTTTTTTTAATGCTGGGCTGTATACTACTGGGGGCTGTGCTGTATACTACTGGGGGCTGTGCTGTATGCTACTGGGGGCAGTGCTGTATACTACTGGGGGCTGTGCTGTATACTACTGGGGGCTGTGCTGTATACTACTGGGGGCAGTGCTGTATACTACTGGGGGCTGTGCTGTATACTACTGGGGGCTGCTGTATACTACTGGGGGCTGTGCTGTAATGGTAATATTGTTGTTGTATGCCTTATGTTTATGAGCGACAGTTTTCCTGCTATATACCTGCATGTCATAAGAATTTACATTAAAATGAGGCAGTGCTGGAAAATAATGACACACAAAATATTGACACCTTGGGCTCAATGCGGCCATTTTCACTTATGGGTGTACTTTCTTTTGTTACCAGTGGTTCAGACAGTAACCTTTTAACGTTGTGTAACCTAATAGCACGTCATGCGTCGGCTGTGGGTGAATGGAGAGGGTTCACGGGCTGAGCCCTCTTCATAGTTGGTAAGTCTTTGCTTACCACTTACCAATAACACCCCCAATTGCTGCTAGGGTGCCGCCATCTTGGTGAAGACCGTCTCTCCCCTTGACGTTTTCCAAAGACCCAAGGCTGTCTCCTTTTAACCTAGTCATTGCAATGTGTGATTCGCACATTGTAATATATGAGGAGGAAAATCCCCATATACTGTAGTATGGCAGTATATGGTACGATCAATCAGACAACCTAGGGTTAGAGTACCCTAGGGGGACTGAAAAATAGTAAAAATAAAAGTTAATAAAAGTAAAAAAAAAATTATATTAAAAAAACTAAAAAAATTCAAATCACCCCCTTTCCCTTCAAGTCATAAAAATATAAATAAACAGAAAAAACAGATTAGGTATTGCCGTGTCTAAACAAAATGCCCGCTCTATCAAAATATAATAACGCTTTTTAACTGCGTTTAGCCCCATAACGAAAAATAGCACCCAAAGTTGAAAATGGCACTTTCTTGCCATTTTGAAACATATAAAAAATTCTATAAAAAGTGATCAAAAGGCTGTACAGTTCTTAAAATAGAAGCATTGAAAACGTCATCAAAAGTTGCAAAAAATGACTCCACACACAGCTACTACACCAAAGTGTGAAAAAGTTATTGGCGCCAGAAGACGGAAAATTAATTAAAAAAAAATTTTTACAGGACGTTTGTAAATGTATGAAAACATTATAAAACCTATACAAATGTGGTATCCCCGTGATCACACAGACCCAAAGAATAAAGTAGACATTTGGGGCGCACAGTGAAAGCTGTAAAATCCAAACCCACAAGAAAATGGCACAAATGCGTTTTTCACCAATTTCACTCCATTTGGAATTCCTATACACTGTATGGAATATTAAATACCATCACTATGAAGTCCAATTTATTACGCAGAAAACACGCCATCACAGAGCTCTTTATGTGTAAAAATAAAAAAGTAATAGATTTTTGATGGGGAATGATAAAATAGAAATTTTAAAAAAGGGCCAGGTCGTTAAGGGGTTAATGGCTGTGTGGTGAGTCAATTTGAGAGCGCAACTAATTTACACTGTTATTTGTCATATCTTAAGTGTTGAAAATACATAATAAAATATCTCCAAAAAAGTGAGGGGAGCACTCACATTTATGTGATACTATAGAACCAACTGTTCCTGATGTCTCTGCTTTACACTGTATCAAAATATGAAATGACTGCCTTGTGTTATTTCCCAGGTTTGCTGCAATCTGGGTTAATTCACAAAGGTATATACTTAAATCATGATTTATTTGCAAATTAAATGGTTCCAAAAATCCCCCAACCTCCTATGCTAGCTGTTTAAAAGTCTGTATTTTCGGTAAGTCTCTAGCATCTCCATGTGGCCGTTTTAAGAATAGCAAGACATTCAACAGAAATACTAAAGTGATGTCATGTATTCATTGGAGGAAAGTGTAAGACATGGGATCAGGGTTCTGAAATTTCATTCATATGTGTGTATATATATTATAAAATTCATAATGTTATGTTCTATGTGCTAGGTATTAGTAGAATTTTCATAAGCTAAATGAAAGTGTAGCAAAATCCTGTACCCTGATAATCTAAGAACACAGTGAGCACACAGAATGTTGGGTACAAAGGAATCAGGAAGTGTCTGCTAAACCCACACTGCTAAACCCACACTGCTAAACCCACACTGCTGAATCCCACACCAAGCAGCTAAAGCTGTGATAGCAGCAAAAGCAGCAAATAAGATTTAAGTAAGTAAGGGGTTAAAAGTTATCTTTATCATGTTATCATCACTATGGGATTAAGATCTTTTATGATCTTTTATAAACCCCTTTAATGATTCAGCTCTCTGAAGACAATCCAGGGACTTTCTATAAAGAGTTAAAGTTGTTGGCCACTAATCAGAAACTTTTTAAGGGTAAGTACAAGACACTAATGGGGTCACCCATATTGTACTTGCCCCAGTAAGGTTTCTCTGTTACCAGCAGAATGGCGCTTGCATAAAGTCCTGCTGCCGACAGGTCACATGACCGGTGGCTCCCGCAGGCTACAGAGACTCTTGGCAAAGGTAAGTACAAGACACTAATAGGTCACCCATATTGTACGTACACTGGTAAAGTTTCTAATTAACAGCCTACTCTAAATCATTAGATACTTTATTAGGTTTCTTTATCTCTTGGTTGCCTGTGGATTATAGGACAGAAAGCTGATTTACACAAACTGCTTAAAGGGGTTTTCTTAAACCCTTTTAACCCATTACTTTACACGTTTACTCTGTTTTATTGCTGTTTCAGTAATGGTCAGTGTAATATTCCAGGGTTTGGGTGTGGACTCTCTAAACAGACACTTCATGATTCATCTAGTGCTATGTGCTGACAGTGTGGTTAGGTTAGCAGGGTATAGGTTAATATACACTTTCATTTACATTCTGAACATTGTACTAGTATCTGACACATAGAAAGAGAGATGAGAAGGATCAGAGATGCGGAGATCCATGAGATGCCTATTGCACACAATGTCACCTCTTCTACTCTGCTGAAGAGTGAGCTCCTGGAGTGCAGGAGACGGGCTAGAGTGTAAGGAACAGAGGGAGAGAGAAGCTCTGTGAAGCCTCAGGGAAGATGGCAGCCGACCCTAAAGTGAGAAGTTACTAGGTCGTGTCTAATTGAAATTGGGTACAGCAGGACTGATAGAGACCGGTTGGAAGTATACCTGTGAAATGCTGTATTATTGTTAATAATGGTGAATTAGGGAATGTGTTATTTTGTTATCCTGAGTATATTTAAGAAACTTGTCTTTGTGGGAATACCCCTTTAAGTAAGTAATAAATGGCAGGGGAAATAGAATGACATAGGAACATAATTCTTTAACCCCTTCTATCATTTTGACTTACATGCTCATCAGAAGCTGATTATTGTAATGCACTGCAATACATTAGTGTTGTAGTATATTAGTCTAATAAGCGACCATAGTGGGACAGAAAAAATATAAAAAATAAAAATAAAGAAAAATATCAAACTGCTCATTAAGAAATTACCATACAACATAAACAATTTAAAATCAGCACGCTAACCCCACATATTTGGTGTAACTGTGTCCGTAACATCCAATACAGTAAAATGAAATCACTGCTGAACCCCAATGTACACTGTGAAAGAGAAAATTACAGGAGGCTATCAGGAGCCTATGTAGGGTATTATAACAACAAGCAATCGAACAATTGCTTGTTCATAACCCATGGTGGGACAAGTAAAAAAAAAAGGAAAACAAGTAAAAATAAACTAACAAATTAATAAAAATTCCCCCAAAGCCCCGAAACATATAATAAGTGAAAATAACCATACAAACCCAACATATAAGATATCACCGTAATGAACTATGCAATGAAAAAAAAAACACTATTAAACCTGCACAAGGAACGGCAATACATTTTAGAATTATTTTAGACTAATAGAATAAATCAAACATTTATTTAGGGTATATGGTGAACACGAAAAAAAAGCCACCCCAAAATAGTGTCACTGAAAAATGCATCTCACACTGGAAAAAATAAGCCCTTACATGGTACCATTAGCGGAAAACCAAATATTTTATAGCTCTCAATAGTGCGCCCATGAACCAACTAAAAACTACTAAATTCTATAGTACCAAACTGGCTAATACATAGCCCACCTTCCCATCTGGGCCTCGCTGTGCCCCCAAGTAACGTCCCCATGTTGGGTGTCTTCATACTCGGGAGAAATTGCATAACAAGTTTTAAGATGAGTTTTCTTTTTATCTTTTGTGAATGGGTTAATTTTAATAAAAAGGAGGACTTGTTACCCATAACTACTTACTAAAGTAAGCAGCTCCTAGTGCTACAACAGATGTAGCAGTGTTATACTGTAGTGTTATCAGAATCCTCCGATAACGCTAGCATACACTGCTGTACTGTACAAAAAGAACGCCGGACCAAGTTCACAGTGGTCCAGCATATTCATGAGGGGGGTAGTCTGAGGAACTGCTTCTCCCCTGGACCGCTCCTCCCACTCCATAGGACGACGGTGATTGCTCGGCTTCGTGCGGCAGTCACCACCGTCTAGTACCACCCCCTCATGAATACGCCGGACAGCTGTGAGCTTGTTTCATCGTTCCTATTGTAGGAAGCAATGTCTGCTCGCTTTATTGGAGGTTTCTAGCACCTAGTGCCTTTTTTATGGGTGACAGGTCCTCTTTAAATGAGTATTAGTGACAAAATCAGACCTTTCTAAATTTCCCTGTTTGCTTTCTTCCAATATTCCTAAAAGCTGTTTCTGATTTAGGGGTCCAGATTCTAAAACTGAGTGATATACTGTATAGGGGCTTTCTAATATTATATCTTTCGAGTTTCATTGAAAACAATAATGATCCCCAAAAAAAGTAAATTCTGAAATTCTTGAAAATACAAAATACTGATGTTCGATTTGTAAGCTGCTTAATATCAAAATAAAATACCCAGACACTTTTAAAAATATGAAAACATAAAAGGAAAATTTATTTAGCAACTAGGTGGTAAACTATCTGTCTAAAAATGAGAAAATGGTTGAATTTTGAAAATGGCAATTTTCACCTTATAAACGCAAAATTTTGCTAAAATTTCCCAACATGTGACGAAAAAACTGTTTCATAAATGCTTTGATAAGTTAAAGTGTTCAAAAGTTATAACCATGTCAGATTACACCAAATGTCACTTCTCCATAAGCTGTAAACTGGCTACGTCCTGAAGGGGTTAGATTCAGCTAAGTACAGGCGGTCCCCTACTTAAGAACACTCGACTTACATACGACCCCTAGTTACAAACGGACCTCTGGATATTGGTAACTTATTGTACTTTAGTCCTAGGCTACAATAAACAACTGTAACAGTTATCAAATGTGTCTGTAATGAAGCTTTAGTGTTAATATTGATTCTTATGACAACCCAACATTTTTAAAATCCAATTGTCACAGAGACCAAAAAAGTTCTGGCTGGGATTACAATGATAAAATATACAGTTCCGACTTACATACAAATTCAACTTAAGAACAAACCTACAGTCCCTATCTTGTACGTAACCCGGGGACTGCCTGTATATTAAAGAGTTTACTATAATAACCTACACTATTCATTTATATTATTTTGTTGAAAATTTTGTTACGATAAAAAGAAACTAGCAGGGCCCCACATATCACATTGGTATATGCCCCTAGCAGTAAGCACACAAGAATTTTTGTCCTGCCTTAAAGGAAATCTACCATCATAATCAAGCATGATAAACCAGGGACACTTACTCATAGATCCAGGCACAGTGACAGTATCCAGGGCCTCCTTCATTCTAAAATCAACTTTTAAAATTATGCTAATAAATGAAATTATGCTAATAAAACTGAAGTGCTATGAGAGGTGTTACCAGAGCCCCTTTTTGTGCACAGGCTGTTACAGTGAGCTGGAACACTTCCCCCTCTTACTGTGTGCTTAAACGGCACTTCCCCAGAGGGAAGCAGGGCCAAACCCGAGGGTGAGACCCACTCCTGCACAGTGTAACATTCTCTGAAACTTCAGAACGTAGGGGCTCTGTTAAATTTTAGAAGAAAGGCGGCCATGAATAACAAATATAAGAAGTCGACAACCTCTTTAAAAAGCAAAATATGATAAAATTGTCTTATTTCTATATGTTACTGGTTTATTCAGATAGAATAAATTTTTTCTTGCAGGGCTGTATGAAAACTATCCAACCAATGCAGAACCAGAATGCTGTGATGTCAGATGGGATTTATCAAGAGATAACCAATCCAAAGGGACTAATAAACAACAACAGGACTCAATGTTGTGTCATAGGACGTCACTCACAGCTTCATCAGCATCCAGACTGTGTAACAGCAGACTTAAACTGTGTGTTCTCGTACTGATACTATTACATACAGTACTAGCAGTTTCAGCAGCACAAAACTCAACAGGACTGGGTTTTGAAAACTTAAGAATTTTGGATGACCGTTCAACAAATGAGGAATAGAAAAAGGGAAATATTTCACTGGAATGATACACTTCTGGCCCACTCCAGCAAAACGCAGTCACATGTAATGGAAACGAGGTGCTTGTACCTTATGACTCATTTTTACAAGTCAGTCTGTGTAAAAGTGGCAAGAAGGGCCAGGCTCCAATCTTCAAGGACAACATGGGACAGCTTTTTATTGACTAAAAGGCTGTATGGTGACTTAAATTTCTCACGCCATTTTATACACTGTGTTTTAATGTATGGATTTTTGTTTGATTTTGCACTTGTTAATACAGGATTTTATTTTTGGGATGGTTTCTCAAAGCTATACTGAGTCTTTTCACTGTCTATCTATTTCTAGCCATTGTCTGTAATCATCTTTTATGTCCTGTCAATTTCTACTATTGAAGCAGAAGTGCTATGAACACAAGCATAGCAAACAATAACAACACTCGTATCCATTCTGCCCATATAAACCACAGTTTTACCCATCTCCTCGAAGCAAAAAAAAAAAAACTATTTCACAAAAGAAGAAAAATCCTAGAATCTGCTTGGCTGTAACTGTGTGATGATACATAACATCTACACCCAGCATGCTGGGGGTATGTCATTGTTGCACCGAGTGGATAAATCTTGTGACTATAGTTTGGAGAGGGTGAAAACAGTGAAAACTAACAATTGTTCTTAAAATGTTGGGCAGTAATCCCATTTTATGTGCACCTATAGCAAACTGTGTTGTTCCAGTTCCCATTAAAACAAAAAAAGTCCAGTCTTTTCACTGGTCAGTTGAACATGAGCAACCTTTCAGAATTCTGTATGTTGATCCAGTTAAGCTCAGTGAGTAATATAGTTGAAGGCCTTCACATTGGAGGTACAATTTTGGCATTCATTGTGAATTTTGTTTTAATTTCTGCTGTAATTACAGTATTTCATATCAAACATAAGAATTGTGTGTACTAGGATCCTTTAGAGTAATGGGGGTTGCTACAGGAACACTAAAGCCTTTCTTAAATTGCTAATTCCCTCCAGCCCAAAGCAATGTGCTGATTTTTTTTATTTTTTATAATGATTAAGGGAAATACACAATTTATGGATGGGAGGGGTTTTAGTAAAAGGGAACCTGTCAAGCACATCTAGCCCTCCAAACCGAAGGTCCACACTTGTGTACTGCTCTGTTTCTCTGCATGATGATATTGTCAGTGGCTTTAGTAAATTATAAAATGAACCCCCCACTCTGCAGTGTAATCCTGTGAATTGAGTCAGCCGGGTGTTACTGAGCTGTCCTGAGTCAGATTGCAACACCCCCATTCTCCTCTGTCCTCCTATAAACAGGGGAGGGAGGGGGTGTTGCAGCCTGACTCAGGATAGCCAGTAACACCCGGCTGACTCAATTCACAGGATTACACTGCAGAGTGGGGGGTTAATTTTATAATTCACAGGAGCGCGGACTCATTTCAATATCGTGCAGAGCAACTCACTACAGTAAATGAGGTAGGACCTTCAGTTTAGGGGACTAAATGTGTATGACAGCTGGGTCTTAATATTAGGAATATATGAGCTAAAAGCCAATTCTTGGCTTTTCTATAGACATTTGTTGTAGAAAGTATATAAATTGGTAAGCTTAAGACAATATCAATGCATGCTGACAGAAAGCAATGGGCTGTGTGTACAGATCCTATCGAATATATCCAGACCACCTTGTATGAAGCTGCATGATTTCAACGTGCAGCTCTATGTACACAAGTCTATATTCCTCCAAAAGAAAAGCTTCATCTGGAAACATACGAGAATGTATCCCTCGGTTTTAAACAGAGGTACCAACCCATGGAGATGAAAGAAAGCTTACTTATCGTTCTGTACATAAAAGAATATCATTATAAATACACTGCTCGAGATTAGAAAAAGCCAATTCAACAAAAGCTATTTTTTGGGTTTTGTGTAAAATTGCAGTTCAACCTTACAATGAGACTTAGCGGCAATATTAGGCACATGGGCAATAGTGCTACTGGGATTTTAAGACGATTTTATTAATCAGTAACCCCTTTAAATAATTAGTATCTTTTCATCAGACTTTGCATAAATCAATATTGCATACAATTATTAGAATTTTTGATATATACGTTATCAAAGAAAATACTCCCTCCCCCCCCCTCAGTATGCAATCTAAATTTTGGTTTCTATTCAGCCTTGGCTTACCCAGAGGAATTTCAGCTCGTAGATGTGTCTGATTATATAATACAATATTACTATATATCATCTGTATAGTCTATGGAGAGGGGACTGAGAGCCATGGGAGGAAAGACAAAGGCGCTGGAGTTTAATTGAACATTTCTATATTGTTGCAAACAATTTATTCCCATGAATAGAGCTCAGAGATGTTGGAGGACTAGAGAGAAAACCTGCAATAGGTAAAAGGGCTACAATTGACCAACATGGTCCTCACACATTATTATTGATTTCTGCAAAGTTTGCTAAAATTTTAGATGTCTACTGATTCATATATCATTATAAATCTGTGTCACTGACAAAATCCTCCTTGGAAGTGCTCAAGGGGGCGTGTTATTGTCTGCAGGAGCCAGAAGGGGCTCTGTTGACACCCCCTGAAGCACTAGCTGCTCCTTAGCATTTTTTTAAACATCATTTTTAGGAAAAGAAGATTAAATCAGTGATGCTGCTTTATAAGTTGTGAGTCAGAGGGTAGATTTCCTTTTAAGGGTCTCCAACCAGAAATAGACCCAAACCTCAATTAGGTCACAGTTAAAAGGCCTTTGCTGAGTAGAATCAGCATAGAGGAATAGGTATATACAGGTCTCACCAGAGCTGGATGGTATCCTGCGGTAGTCCCCGCTTTCACCAGATATTGAACCCTTTGTACACATCTGTGAATGTTGCTATTCAATGAGAACAAGAAGCTCATTGTACTCTGTGACAAGGGGCCTATGACATCTTTATTGTATTTTAGTGGCTACTAGACTACACAGTGCTGTATGTCCATTACCTCCATGCCAGAAACATTCTTTTTACATTTTGCAGTAACATTAAAGGAAGGAAAATTTATAAGGGCTGTTCAAATAATTAAACTCAGTTTCCTTCCTATTCTCTTTCTACACTTGGGAAGTGCACTTCAGAATGTTTGCTGTGTAGCAGGGATACGAAGGAAAATACTAAGAGCAAACACTACGTCTTGATCAAGAGGCCTCCCCATTTATACACTTCATCTTTACTACTTCTCTGCTTCATCGACTACCTGAAATATGTAGGAAGAACCAATACTATGCATTTTTCACTTTTACAAAATACTCTCCTTATTTTTCATCATAAAGAAACGGCGCTGAAACTCACAAGTGAGTCATTTGTACATAATAGCGCAATAACACGAAATTGCACCAGGAATAAAGAAAACAAAGAAAAAGAAAAAAAAACCTAAATGTGGATTTTCTTATTTTGTTTTTTGGAATCACTTTCAGCACCATCTTTTTGTTTGGTACTTTTTCTTGTCGGTCAAACACATTGTAACTGCATTTACATACTGCAAAAATCAGACTAGTAGAATGAATAATATATATAAAAAAAAGCCTTAATTAATGGTAGAATGTAGATTTTAGGTAGATAGTGTATTTAAATATAGCGGAGCAATAACTGGGTGGTACGTAAGTACAGTAGAAAAGGGCAAGGATAGAGCAATGTCTATAAAGCACTTAGCAGGTAAGCTCTTGTTCAACTGATCTACTGTTTAAGTACCTGTATGTATGGTCAGTAAACAGTTTGTTCTAACCTTTATCTACCTCTGCTGGGCAAAGGCCAATCAACAGTCTTTTCTTTATGTGTTGTGCCGTGTGTATTACGTGTCATGTCGAATCCATGCTCATTCACCTTTTTACATATTGCACCATAACAGTAGCAAGGTTCTTATAATTCATATCAATAAATGGTACTTTGGATTGTCAAAATAATACAATAATACATTTGAAAAACTCTGGAGCTGCTGTATTCTTCTATGATATTACTGGTAAATAAGACTTCTATGTTTTGCTTCGTAATGGAATTATGATGGTTTCATTGTATTCAAAGACAAAAATCTAGAGACCCAAAAACGTTTGCATTTCACCATAGTTGCCAACATAACATATGGATAGATTCTGAATAAGCCGTATACCAGATTATATGACTGGTTCATATGTTCTAAGCATCTACCTTCATTCAAATATGCAACTATGACTGACATTAATACATTATCCTACTACAGATTCTGCTACCTACTGTATGTTTATTTATCTATTATTTTCTTCCATTCTTCCTTTCCTCCTTCTGCATCTATCTAAACTAGATATTTATCTATCTTTCTAGTCTGTCTATCTACAGAAAACAAAGTAATGCAGTACTCCAGTAGTATTTCAAGGTGAAAAAACAGGTGGTTTTATTCCATGGCTACGTTTTGGCTTCCCAACACTGAAGCCTTGAGTGTTTGGCTACGTTCAAGCCTTAAGTGTTTGGCTACGTTCAAGCCTTGAATGTTTGGCTACGTTCAAGCCTTGAGTGTTTGGCTACATTCAAGCCTTGAATGTTTGGCTACGTTCAAGCCTTTGAATGTTTGGCTACGTTCAAGCCTTGAATGTTTGGCTATGTTCAAGCCTTGAATGTTTGGCTACGTTCAAGCCTTGAATGTTTGGCTATTTTCAAGCCTTGAGTGTTGAGAAGCCAAAACGTAGCCAAACACTCAAGGCTGGAGTGTTGGGGAGCCAAAACGTAGGTATGGTTTTTCGCCTTGAAACACTATTGGAGTGCTGCCTTTCTTTGTTTTGTGTATGTATATGACGTTTACCACATTTCAATGACTGGCATCCATTTCCAGCAAAGGATTATAGTTGGTTGCTGCTCTGGGCTCTTTGTTCTATCTACCTATCTATAGATCTGCCAGTGCACAGAAATATCGAGAGTTGGCATTTATGATTCAGTTATTATGATACTGTTATAATATATTTTGATTGATTTGAATTATGTATTCCATCAATAAACCTTGAATACTTTTAGACCCTTAAGTCGAGGGTCTCCAGGTTTTACTGGGGCTCAGGTAAATTATATCAGTGAGAGAAATATTCAATATGTAGTATATTTTATGAATGTAATATATATATATATATTTCTATGTCTGTTACACTGGTCTTAGGAATGAATGGATGCATAACTTTCAGTGAGATTTCTAAAAAGGATTTACACGAAAATTACAGATGCACATTCATTTTAGTGGAGGGCACCTTGCAATTATTTTTATATTTTAATTATAGCTTTAATGAGTTTAATTTATTTATAATATGAAATAGAAAGTTATATAATCCCCACCCTCGATCTTTTATAAATATTAATATATAAGTGAAATATGATTAAAGTACCATTTCATTAAGTGAATATAGTGTAAGATGCTATAAGGAGAATTATTTATTAAATCTATTTTTATGAACATAAAAGCTGGGCAGTTTGCAAGCATAAATATACATATTTTTTTACATTGTTTTTAGTTGAATTTATCCATTCATAAATTATTCTCTGATACTTTGAGTAGCACAGAAAATTACATGAAAAAATCTGCCCTTGTATTTTCTTTTTGCACAAAGTATTGTACTAGTTACAGCAGACCAATACATTTGGTTTCCTTTCATTGGTAAGATTTCAGATTCAGAAATGTATTACTTTTTACTTTACATTTCCAAAACCGTGAAATATGTGGGGTACACAATTTTGCAATTTTAATGCATTAGTACATTCGACAACACAAAAATTGCATAGTTTCACGGTATTATAGAAACTAAGAAATGGCATCAAGTGCTTTCTTTTCTGTATGAAAAGAGAAACGAAAAATTCTACTTTGTCTACAACTAACATTTTACTGACAAAAAAAAAAGTATTTTCAAACATTTAAAAGGGCAATGGTTCTGATCATGCAATAAAATGTTCTACATTCACCTTTTTATGATCATGTGGAGCTGACATCCCTCCTGACATGCTTGTTTTAGTTCCACATAAATAGCAAGCCTGGAACATATTTTCTTAGAACTAGAGTTGTATCCTTTCTCTGTAATCCAATATTTATGAATATATTGACAACTTATAACTCATCAAAGAAATGTGTCGGACATTGTCAACTCTAATCTCTTCTAACTCCAAACTGTAATTCTAACTAGTGAATCTATTCTTAAATATTTAGGGGACAAATGAATGTTATTATTTGTATGATGAAAAAATATACAATATTTCAATATAATTTCTGTATCAATTCCTGCTGGTTTTCTAAATCTCTGCTTACAGTCATTCTATAGAACATACTTCCAGTGGACAGAAATCTGACCATGGTCACACAGGTGCACAGCTCATTAGTATCACAGACAGTAATCAGAGCTGTGTGTTATAGTGAGCTGTGCACCAGTGTAACCATGGACAGATTTCTATTCACTGGGAGTAAGATGATATATATGATATAGAATTATTGTATTGGAAAAAGTATTGACACGTTATTAAAAGACCTGGCATAATACCTTTAAAAATAAATCCTCTGAGAGTGTGCATGTTGCCTTTAGAAGAGACCTCAAAATGCATACATACATGACATAGTAAAATACATGCCTTAACATATTCAGCATCTACTAAATAAACTGAGGATGTGATTAAAAAAAATAGTCATATGTAAAGAATCAGAGCCAATGGGGGAATTTATTAAGAAATAAAATTCCCCCTGGAGTCCCGTATCTACTGAGTGGCACCGGCCAGTTAGTAGACACGGGGGAAAATGCTGCAAACTGGCGGGATCAGGACATTTATGTGTCTTCTCACCAGAAAACTGTTGGAAAATACATAATAATTAAATCTTAATGTGTGCAGCGTAAACTGTATTCTCTTTTTAGAGTTACTATGTTATTTTAGGTTTTGTCTCATCTTCACACTAATAAACACCTTTCTTTTTCGGATGCCAAAAGACCCCTATATAAATCTAAGGTTACGAAACCAGATGAATTTTGGAAGGACCAGACAGGCCATGTCATGCATAGGGAGCCCCACAACTCTTTCTTAAAGATGATGATGGGGAAGAGAAGGATTGTTCCAAATTTCAAAGCCCAATCCTTTTATTCTCGCAGCAGAACAGGTGTCACGAGAAGTTTTGGGCAGTCACTTTCTTCCTTCTTCTGATTCCCATGTTATACACACGTAGCCAAACCAATATCATGTGTGTGTATTGAGGAGAGTTGGCACTCTATTGCTTTCTTGCAGTCCACTAGTAGACACAAGCCGTTTTAGGGCCGTCTCTATATGGTTGTTCATAAACTGTAAATATTTTGTATTAAATGGTACAGGCCTTTTGAAAAGTTCTTGCTCTACTATATTTTATAATTGCATTTGCTTCTTTATATATTGTATTATTTTGTATAACAGAATAACTGTATATACAGATATCTAATATACTGTATATCTGTAAAATCTGTTTAGTACATCAATATGCTTTACACTTTCTTTACATTGTGGTCAATATTACAGCCAGAAGCAAACATGAGCTAGAGTCTTATTTACCAGTGACAAATTTTCATAATCTATGTTATGCCTAATGCCTTTTATGTCCGAATCCTTATGTATCACTGAGTCTTAAACATGAATTGTATGTGTTTTCTGTTGTCTTTTTCTGTTGTTGATCTGCTATAACTTGCTTGTATTTATATTACCTTTTAAATATTACTTTTCTTTTTTTTTCTTTACTTTTTTTTCTGTTCACCTTGAAGAATGGCTATTGCTGTATAACATGTTCTCCTCTACAAAGTACTTCCAGTGTAGCAGTGAGGTCCGCACCTCCCTTTTGGAGCCTGCTATAAAACTGCAAGCAGACAAGTACCTGCATTTGAAATGAAACAATAATAATCATGTATGATGCAGATTTCATTCCATCCCTTTGCCATCAGTAATCTTTGTATGGCACAGACTTGAGCATGCTTGTGTTGTGTGCATCTTACTTTGCCAGAATGAATTTGCATCTTGCCACCATTGTAACCATTCTCCTTTACCACCCCCTCATGCTGTATGCCTATACATACATGATTAAAATGGTTTAAAAAAAAAATACAAGAAATACAAAATACAAAACAATATTTCTGGAAATCATAAAAATGGTTTTTATTTTTGTATTCTCGTGGTGCAGATTACAACCATGTCTCTTCTGTCTTATTTTCAGCAATAGGGAAAATCCACATTTTGTGCAATATGTTAAAACTGCTAAGCCAAATGTCATTCAACACAATCAGAGCTATATGTTATTATTACTTACTGGCATTAACATTGATATTACATTATACTGGGATTTTTTTGTTCATTAAAGAGACAGTATTCATTTTTCAATTACGGTACTGGAAGGGTGTCCTCCTTGTAATGGAAGCAACATTGGGGTTCCATAGAAGTTATTTGCAGAAACTTCAAATAACAGAGACTCTATTGTTTGTGACCACACATACAAAGCTTATGTGCCAAATCTTACATTACAATATTATGTCATGTCCATGCAAGAAGGTTGGAAAAATACAACAGATTAGGGCCTGTGCACATCTCCAATAGGTCTTCAGTTATTTTGAACCAAAATCAGGCGAGGCAGAGCACACAGAACAGCAGGGCTGGGGAGTATGTAAGCCAAACTTCCGACTCCTCAATTTCCCTAGCTCCCACTTTGAATCCAACACCACCAAAATAGTCACCGACTCCAACTATAACAGTCCTGTTTTCCTGGTCACTCTGGCAGGTATAAGATGAGTGCTGGCATTCCTTCCCAGTGCCTTTTTCCTCTGATCTCTAGCAGAGGAGCTTCCTCAATGAAAAGCCTGGAACAGGGGTGCACAACCTGTAGCCAACTGGACACATGCAGCCTGTTAAGCCTTAAAGCTTTTTTTTTCACATAACAAGTTAGGTCCTATTCACAGCATAGGGCCTAACTTGCTGATCGGTGGGAGGCTCCGAATGAGACCCCCACAGATAACTAGAACAGGGGGGGGGGTTCGGTGTACCCCCTTGTTTTGTGGGAAATACCCTTTGAGTTCTGCTCCACATCCTGCTGTCAGTCAGAGTCCAATGACTCATTGGTGCAGAAGGTCCGGTAGCGGTGAGTGCAGCTAATAAGTCATAACCACTCCCATAACCACTCCCAGGTCCCCTCCTGCCGCACAACTCTGTGCAGGCCCCTACAGCACTTCTATCTTGTGTTTCTTTCTTGCCCCCTCTGCCACCTCTTCTAGATGTCATTCAGTTCTCAGGACCTCTCATACTTGCACATTACACTCTCCACTGGACTGCTGTCTTCTGCTCTTTGCAGTTGCTGTATTGTGAAGCCACGGTGTATAGCAGATGGCATGGTAGAAGTCCTGATTGGGGCATCTAGCCGGAGCCCAGACATTCCTGCCTCATTTACATAAATATAATAAATATAAAATTAAGATTTAAATCAAAGGAACCTACTGATTACCAAGGGAATGCCTGTGATGTGGATGTTCACCACGACTAACAGAGGTTGTATTCACAAAACACTAAGCAATGAAATCAGGAACATCTTGATAAAAAAAACTACAAAAAGAAAGTCCAAGCAGCACAAACCTTCAGAGAAAAAGAAAATTGGGTGCAGGCAACCCAGGACCGGGCCTCAGGTCCTCCAGTAATAGTATAAAGAAAGCGGGCAGCACTCCGTTGTAGATAAAAGTAAAAAAGTGTCTTTATTCCATAGTGAGCAACTGTGACAGCGACGTTTCGGCTCTACATCCCATAATTTTATTTGCTTTAGTAGCAGCCGCCTGGCTCTGGTCACTAAAATTAAGTTTACCATCCACCAATACCCCCAAGTCCTTTTCAGCTTCAGTTTTACTAAGTAATTGACCGTTTAGAACATAATTATACTTTTTGTTTCCATGGCCCAAGTGCATAACTTTACATTTATCTACATTAAACCTCATCAACCATTTCTCTGCCCACTCCTCAAGCTTCCACAAATCCCTCTGTAATGCTAAACTATCGACCTCAGTATTTATTACTTTACACAGCTTAGTATCATCTGCAAATATTGAAACTTGACTGTGTAAACCCACTACAAGGTCATTAATAAAAATATTAAAAAGGAGTGGCCCCAATACTGACCCCTTTGGCACTCCACTGGTAACGTCAACCCAATCTGAGAATGTGCAATTAATGACCACCCTCTGTTTTGTATCACTAAGCCAATTACTTACCCACATACACAGATTTTCTCCTATTCCCAGCAGTCTCATTTTATATACCAACCTTTTATGTGGCACGGTGTCAAATGCCTTTGAAAAGTCCAGATATACAACATCCACTGCGTCCCCCTGATCCAGTCTTGAACTTACCTCCTCGTATTGGTTTTATGTTTCCATTTTTTTTACAGATGTGAGAAGGTTTCAAGTTTTAGTAGCAACTTCTCAGATTTTCTTTTTGAAAAATGCAAAATTTTTGGTGACCAATTCAGTTTGGAAGTGCCCTATAAAGGATTATGTACTATATATTCCCACAAGTAACATCATTTTATGAACCCAACATCTCAAACTATTCAAATCAGCATTTGAGAAGTCTGTTAACCTTTTTATAATTTTTCCGGAAGCAAACAAATATGGATTGGAAATTTTGAAATTTCAATTTTTGATTACAATATTTCTCATTTAGCCCTAGAATGGACACATTCAGAAGGAATTTGAGGTAAATATACATCCTAAATTTTTTTTCCCTGCTTCTTCCGAGTACAGCAATACCAGACATGTGGATGTCAACTGCTTTGCCACACAGCGATGTCCAGAACAAAGTTTGTACTATTGGGTTTTTGGAAGGCCAATTTGGCTACAATTGAAGAGCCCGTGGAGTAACAGTACAATAGAAAACACATACAAACAAATCCGGCATCAAGAGCAATTGTCCACTCCCAGGATATCATAAAATATTTGAATTCTTTATTTGGAAAATACCATACAAATACAAAAATAAAATACATTGGACATGGAAGGTAAGTAGAGTCAGGATAAACCCCTATGCGTTTCGGATAGAAAATATATCCTTAATCATGGGGAAATCGGCACTACTACGTAAGCGTCTTCACGGGGCTTCCTCAGAATCGCTTTGTGAGGATGAGTTAACAAATAAAACAAACACTTGTCCCCACTTGCTGACTCCCTATCAGAGGCCATATAATTATACACCACAGTCAGTGTATGACTTCTGTGACATGATGGGGGAATAGTATAGAACCCACACAGAAATACAACTACTCTTCCACAGAACACCTACTCCTCCGCAGAACAACGCCAACTCACCAAAATGGTGATGTTAGAGAGTGTTGGGCTAGTAAGATCAGCCCTCCAGCGTCACAGATCGCTGCCATTGGCCAATCTGAATCGATTGGCCAATGGCGGGGATCGGTGTCACAGGACCAATCAGATCGCTCCTGTGATGTCTTCAGTTGGGTGTCGGCTAGCGACAGGGTGATGTCCGAAATGCAAGTAGCGCTCACTTCTGATATATATATCTCAGACGTGGAGCGCTAAAGGGTTAAGGACAGGATCTAATGATACATTCAGTGGCAGATTAAGACTGACATGGGCCCTGGACTGTATGAATATTATAGCTCCTACAAGTCTGAAATTCACTTCCAACTTATCGTACTAGTATCAAGCTACTTGGAGAATGGAGGATGCTTCGCTTATGTCTGCTTTCAATCTGCAGTTTCAGGACCTTTGGAGGAGCTTCAAAGGCCCTCAAATAATATATTATAATCCATTACTCTTTACAGGTCTAGAGCATATCACTCATCTCTGTAAGGAGTTAAGACTTACCTGGAACTATCTGCAAATAAGAAAGTCATTAGAAACATGAACAGACCCCTTTATTTATCAGTTGTCATTGGAATACAGGACAGAAAGCTGATATAAACTACAGGAAGAATGGCAGGGGTAAAAGGAAACGGGTAGAATCTTTTTTACAAGTAAATTTCAATGTTTACAATTATCATTTGCACTATTGATTTATGCAATTTTGCTGAAAGTTTAGTTACACTTTAACATTTGCCTGTCTCTCTAGACGGTGTAGCCCTAAGATTCAAACTACCTCTATTACCAATATGAATACGAGAATCGACCAGGTAAAGTGCTCAATAAAATGGGTTTTCATGAACAAACATACACCTCATTTCATAGTGAAAAATACCAAGAGTTAACCAAAGATGTAAGAAGCTCAATGATATTGGACTTGTGATCATGCACCATCTCAGATTTGCAACCAAGTGTGTATTGGAAAAAAAGTCTTATAATTTTTTTTTTTTTTTATAGGAAACAGATTTATGCTTTTGGCCTTAGACTTATTATAAGTACTAGTAATGAATGCTCTTTGCCCCATACCCTAGCATAGATTTAGAAAACCAAATCGGTAAACGCGATGAGATGTCTCTATTATTAAAAGAACCCTTATCAAAAGACCTTTTATAACCTTTTATAATCTTCATGTAAAAGTTCTTGAAACAAATTAGGTCAAATGGGATGTTAGCTGAGATGCTGATCAATGTAAGTATCCAACTTTATCTATACCACCATGTAACGGTCTTGTGGCCAATGGATGAAAAGCTAAAATTTATCTATTAGGTAATTACATTATTTCCTATGTTATTTGGTTTGGAAGAGCTAGTTTTATGTTCAGCTATCCACAAACTTTTAGCATGTATTGTATGCTTATGCAGAAAAATATACTAATGTACTACTCTATTGAATATCTGAGATATTTCGAGATCAACAATGGGTTTTAAGTACCTATCACCATTATAAAAAATGAAAATTTAAGAACCTCTGATGAATATTAAACATGTGTGTAATGTAGTCAATTGCATTAATTTCAGATCTAAAAAGTTCATTTTCAAAGAAGCATACAGTATTCTAAAAGGCTAAGGACAAATAACTATTATTGTGACATATGTGAAGCCACTTAGCATTCCAATTCCTTCACACACTGAGCTTAATATGTTATGTATAATTCCTACTGGATCTAGTTATATGCAGTAAAACAGATAGTGGCCAAACTGGTAGACATAATATTTATTCTATAGGATACCTGTAGAAGTATTTGCGTTGTCAGATGGAATTCACACCTGATCTTATCAGCAAAAAAATTCCACAATATTCTATGGATTGATGCGCTCATTTAAACACAAAGAAGCATAACATAAACCAAGCTGCATACTTGTGTAAATCTCACTCCTGAAGATGGACACTAACACGTACCACTGCCTATAAGGACTGCAATGTTCAATTACATGCCTAATTACATTAACCCCTTCACAAATGCCATGAGGCTATATATGTCCCATTTTCACATGCCCGTGCAGAAGGGACGGTTTAGCTCCTGCACCCGGGCACTTGGAAACAATTCTGGTGTCATTATTAAATCATCAATAATGCTGTACATATTTATACCATATTTTGCTTAAAATTACTACTTATTATAAAAACTTTAATCGTAAAAATAACAAAAAAAGCTTTTTTCACATTTGTAGTAATTTATTGGCATATTTTATACAGAAAATAATATGTAATTAATAAAACTATCCTATCAAATGTCATGAAAAAAAACAAAGTAAATATTATTATGATATGTAAAGCTTTATTGCCATTTAAAGTAGCGAATAGCCAAACGTCAAAAATTTACCTGAATTCAGGCACCAAAGACCATCAGTCATGAAGGGCTTAAACATGTTGAGATGGGTCTCAGGCCAGGTAATTAGACAGGTTTTGTCTATTTTCAGTAATACAATTTATATGAAATGCCCAAACATGTGAAATGAATACAGTGATGGGTATTGGTTATGTATAATATTACACATTTTATGTTTCAGATTCCATAAATAAAGCATATTCATATCCACTTATTCAGTTTAGGATTTGCTCCACTACAAATCTGTTATCTGAAATGCTAGTCTTCACCATGACCAGCAAATTCTCCCTATAATGAGGAGCTGATACATAGCAGTAAGGCTTTCATTTGGGACTATACTTAGACTTGAATTATTCTAAGAACATTTGTGATTGTCGTTGTGAGTGGCTTGAAAATCACTTTGAAAATGTTGCAGTCAAGTGAGAAGTTTGGACATATCTGATGCTATTTCAGTGGTAGAGGTAAACTAATGTGAAATTGCTGCTAAATTTGCCATGGATAGTTAATATACATACAGTAGAGCTGTTCTAAAACCTTGCTGAAAGCCCAAAATTTAGAAATTAAAAAAAGAATTAATTCCAAAAATATAATATGAAAAAAAAAAAAATTGCTACTGACTAGACTCCAAAGCTTTTCTCATTTATATATATGGAGTGCCTTCTGCTCCGTGTGTATTGGCAAGTATTAAAACTTTGGCCTCAGATGTTTAATTGTTAGTTTGATTCTTTTTAAACAAACATAAATATATATAATATTCACTCACTGGCCACTTTATTAGGTACACCATGCTAGTAACGGGTTGGACCCCCTTTTGCCTTCAGAACTGCCTCAATTCTTCGTTGTTGTTGACGCCAAATTCTGACCCTACCATCCGAATGTCGCAGCAGAAATCGAGACTCATCAGACCAGGCAACGTTTTTCCAATCTTCTACTGTCCAATTTAGATGAGCTTGTGCAAATTGTAGCCTCAGTTTCCTGTTCTTAGCTGAAAGGAGTGGCACCCAGTGTGGTCTTCTGCTGCTGTAGCCCATCTGCTTCAAAGTTCGATGTACTGTGCATTCAGAGATGCTCTTCTGCCTACCTTGGTTGTAACGGGTGGCGATTTGAGTCACTGTTGCCTTTCTATCAGCTCGAACCAGTCTGCCCATTCTCCTCTGACCTCTGGCATCAACAAGGCATTTCTGCCCACAGAACTGCCGCTCACTGGATGTTTTTTCTTTTTCGGACCATTCTCTGTAAACCCTAGAGATGGTTGTGCGTGAAAATCCCAGTAGATCAGCAGTTTCTGAACAGACCAGCCTTCTGGCGACCAACAACCATGCCACGTTCAAAGGTCACTGAAATCAATCACCTTTCTTCCCCCCCCCCATACTGATGCTCGGTTTGAACGGCAGGAGATTTTCTTGACCATGTCTACAAATCCTAAATGCCCTGATTGCCTGCCATGTGATTGGCTGATTTATAAATTAAAGTGTTAACGAGCAGTTGGACAGGTGTACCTAATAAAGTGGCCGGTGAGTGTATATCATCTAAAAATATATATTGGTTATCAAGTCCAGAATATATTGCTTGATTTCAATAAGAGTAGACAGCATTACGTGACACTATCATCTTAATACCAAATATTCGAACCAAATATGTACAGTAATTGGAAACAGTAGAAAATGAAGATCAATTATTAACTATGGCTATAACATGTAGCGCTCATATTTTCAGGAAAAAATACTTGGATGATTCCCACAGATTGCATTACTTAATAACAGAAGGCTGGACATTTGTCATTGGAAATTTCAGGAAGTTAGAAAGAAGCAATGACAGAAGGACTACAAAGACAGAAATCCTCATAATATCTCTAGTCGTATAACAAGATAAATAAACAGGAATCAGACATGTAAGTCTTTACAAACTGCAGTATCATAGAGAAAATGCATTGAAGTTCAATGGAAAAAGACTTAACACTGTTTGGATCAGTTATTTGGGTCTAGATGACCACCGTAAAGATCTTTGTTTTTCTTTTTTAGAGTTTTGTTTATTGCTGATAACATTTAGTTAAGTAGATAAGATAAGTAAGTTTCATCGATCTAGACATATGTATTTCCCCCCAAAAATGACCTTTTTGTAGTTCTTTACTATTTTTTTTTTTCTCATTGTATTATTTTTTATTTCAGGGATTTTCATGTTGCATTTTTATCATGTTTTTGTAACCACTTCCCTGCTATGATTAATGTAGAATTGCAGTACAAAGTGATGAAGTCATGACAAAACTGTGTTAAACACTGGAAAATCCAAATTTCAATCCTGATGTAACTAAAACTTTCAGGTTTAGGTGCCATTATAAGGACTCTTTACGATTTTGATTCAAGTAAAGAAAGTCCATATTGCCATATCAGTCCCCTCAGTACATAACTGCAGCACAAGAGCCAAGCTCAGTACATACAAATCCAAGCTCAGTAAAGAAATTAGCATCAGAACCATACACTTAGTAGACAACATAAATACAAATGTAGTCAGAACAACACAGTGACAGTGCTGCAATCCATAACTGTTTGACACATACTATGTACAGGGAGAATGGTAACACCTGATAGACAAGAGGTTGTTTACTAAAAATAACTGCCACAGAATTGTGACCTCAAGCACTTGGTCTGGTAACTTGGATGGGTTGATTGAATGAGTTCTCTTTTATCTTCTTTGAGTCTTGACTATTTCCAGCCAAGACTGCAGATTTAGCAACACAAAAATTTTAGATTACTCAAAAACTAAATACTGTTCTCCTGCTCTCCTTGAGGTCACAAACACTACAGTAGCCCAAATAGTAAAAGTGCCACCACAGTAGGCAGTGTAATAATGGTGTTCTCGCTTAATATAGCAATGCACAATATAGTAATGGTGCCCCCACGGAAGCCAAAATAGTACCACTGCCACCACAATAGCCACCAGAGCAATGGTGTATCCACTGTAGCCAATATATTAATAGGACCCCCACAGTAAGCAATTTAATAACAATGTAACTGAACAATAGACAATATAGTAATGTTGCCCCCACTGTTGCCAATATAGAAACAGGGCTTCCACAGTAGGCTATATAGTAACGGTGTACCTGCAAATCTCACGCAATACTCAGGGCAAAGGAATTACCAGGCCCCTGCCCTGAATTAACTATGTTCTGGTGCAGGCACATAATGTCATTACAACAGCCTGAACCGGAACACAATACAGACAGAGCAGGGGACTAGATTTTTGTTCTGCATATTCTGTAAACAGAGGCAGGTAGATGCGACACTGGAACATTGTCCACTCAGGGGCAAGGGCATAAGTCTGCCCTGACTTGATGGTGACCCAACAGTCACATGGCACCAGTGTTGGGGCCCACCGAAGGAGCACACTCTCGCTCACCCAATCGGTCTTCCACTCAATAAGCCCTCTACTCTACACTCTATTCTTAATGCAGTAGCTAGGCTGCATTGCACAGCCAAATGGTATTTATAAGCATGGAGTCGCTATTCCCACCAGTAAAACTGTGGCTGCACTGTGACTATTATGTGCCCAAATGAAGTGTAAAGAGAAACCTGAAAATTCTAAAGCTCATGCATAGGTAAAAGGATGGGGAAAGTCTTAAACAAATAGATAATTTTATGTCTATTTGACCGCAGAAATCATGCCAAACAATGAGAGCGGTGGTGGTCCATTTACCTAAAAGTGAGCACAAATCCACATGTGTTAAACATGTGCCTAAATAAGTGCTTTGTCTTTCCATCAGTAAATAAAATCACATATTTCAACCACCCTAATATCAACTGATAAGCAGAGATTCCCTGCTAGGGGCTCTAGACAAAGAACAAAAAGCATAGGTGAAAAGGGGCATCCTCTGCCTGTGCCATTCTTTATTTGAATCAGAGCAGACTCAGTTTATGACATTTTTATCTTTGCAGTTGGGTTAGAAGATAAATGCTGAAAATGCACCACGAAAGCCATTTTCATGAGGGCTCCCGCAATCCATGTCGCGGATCGCCCGTTCCCAGCGTGAAGGCGCGCGCAGACTTAAAGGGCCAGCATTCTCCTGATTGGCGCTGGCTAATCCGGCTCCCCCTTTGTAATCTGGCACCTCCCTTCCTTCCTGGCCAGATCTTCAGCATTGTTACAGCATTCCAAGGAACTTCCAAGGTTTCCACACCTCGCTTCCCACAGTGGTTCCTGTTGAAGTGATTGCCCATCAGCGTTTCCAGATGCCTCCGTGTATCCTGTCTCCAGCATTCCCATATGCTCCTGGTGTGTCCTGTCTTCCAGCGTTTCCAGACGCCTCCGTGTCTCCTGTCTCCAGCGTTCCCATACGCTTCCTGCTGCGCCTTCCAGGGTTCCAGTGGTGTCTTCAGTCCATTCCAGCGTTACCAGTGTTCCTCCGTGTTCCTGCTGTCATCCCAGGCTTGGACTGTTTCCTGTACCTTGGCTGCCACCGCAGGCCTCATACCATCTCCTGCGATGGTCCAGAGGGTCCACTGGTTCCCAGACTCCTCCCCTTCAGACTCTTCCAATAGAGACTTTTAGTTCTGTTGTCTGTGTGACGGTTACAGTAAGATCCGGCCATGGACTCCGCCATGGATCCTGTTATGGACTGTTCCAAGGACTCATACAAGTTCCTGTCAGATGTTCTTGCCCAGCAGTCTCAACTGATTTTTTTCTTGGGGAGAGGATCTGAGTAGGGTTGCCACTCAGACAACCTAGACTCCCGGCTACCTCAGGCTTCACTTCTGCAGCTTCCCAGTGCTGCTCCGGCTTTCCAAGAGCCACTCCAGCCTGTCTCCATCCCTCAACAGCTGTCTAATCGCTAGCAACTACAAGTCCAGCTTCCATGTCGGCCTCGCTTAGCCCTGGTGTTCCAAAAGCCGGCCGCTGTTCTTCCTCAGCTTCCAAGCTCTACTTCGGTTTTCCAAGAACCACTCCAGCCGGCCTCCATGCTTCCATCGCTTCCAAGCTCTCCAGAGTCTCCGGCTTTCCCAGAAGCCACCCCAGAGTCTCCGGCTTTCCCAGAAGCCTCTCCTGAGTCCCGGCTTTCCCAGAAGCCTCTTCAGAGTGTCTGGCTTTCCCAGAAGCCTCTCCAGAGTCTCTGGCTTTCCCAGAAGCCTCTCCAGAGTCCCGGCTTTCCCAGAAGCCTCTCCAGAGTGTCTGGCTTTCTCAGAAGCCTCTCCAGAGTCTCTGGGTTTCCCAGAAGCCTCTCCAGCCTCCGGCTTTCCAGAGCCGTTTCAGCATCCGGCTTTTCCAGAAGCAGAGCCAGAGCCTCCAGCCTTCCAAGAGCCGCTCCAGCCTCTGCATCTTCCCAAAGCTGTTCCAGCTTTCCAAGAGCTGCTCCTGCCTCCGAAGCTTCCCAGTGCTGCTCCGGCTGCCCAAGAGCCACTTCAGCCTCAGGCCGTACAGCTTGCAGAGGAGTCTATGCAAGTTTGTCCTGTTTCTGCTTTCCTTGTCAGGTGTTCTGTCATCAAGATGAATTGGAGAAGGCAAAAGAAGAGGCTGAAGAAGAAGAGAATAGGGGCCCTAAAGGGGGGGATACTCTCACAGGTGCTCCCGCGATCCACGTACACCAATGCTCTGCTGGCTGCCGGTCCCCGTCCCCCTGCCCGCACCTGTCTGTGCTCCGGGTTCCGGCGTGAAGGCCGCAAGCCCCCTTGCATGACGACCATGCGCTCCCATTGCTAGGGCGCGCAGACTTCTCAAGATTTAAAGGGCCAGCGTCCTTCTGATTGGTGCTGGCTAATCCGGTTCAACCTTTATAATCCAGCACCTCTCTTCCTTTCTGGCCGGATCTTCAGCATTGTTACAGCATTTGAGGAACTTCCAAGGTTTCCACACCTCTCTTCCCACAGTGGTTCCTGTTTGTTCCTGATTGCCCATCAGCATTCCCAGATGCTCCTGTCTTCCAGCGTTTCCAGACTCCTCTGTGTCTCCTGTCTCCAGCGTTCCCATACGCTCCTGGTGTGTCCTGTCTTTTAGCGTTTCCAGATACCTCCGTGTCTCCTGTCTCCAGTGTTCCACTTCCTGCTGTGCCTTCCAGGGTTCCAGTCCAGCAGTGTCTTCAGTCCGTGCCAGCGTTACCAGTGTTCCTCTGTGTTTCTGCTGTCATCCCAGGCTTGGATTATTTCCTGCACATCCCTGTACCTTGGCTGCCACCACTGGCCTCATACCATCTCCACTGGTCCACAGACTCCTCGCTCCGTACTCTTCCCATAGAGACTTTTAGTTCTGTTGTCTGTGTAACCGTGACAGCCACGAGCCTTCAGTGGTGGTGATTTACCTTGTGTTATCACCACATTCCCTGTAGGGAATAAATCTTTATGAATCAAGTGTGAGAGCCAAAATGCCAAATGATTTGCAAAGAGTTTAGTGAATATTTTCAAATCAGCATTAAGGAGAGCAATGGGATGGTACGTGGAACGGTTGAGAGGCACCTTGTTCAGAATGGTAATTAAGGTAATATAGGAGTGTAGACATGAACGAGGAATAGGGTTATCAGACATTATTGCATTAAATAATGTGGTCATATGACCAGAAAGCATGCTAGAGAAATTATGATAACATAAGTGAAGCAATCAGAATTAGGGGCATTTCTATTTGGAAGATCCTTAAGGTCCTTCTCCAATTTATCTCTCATAATAGGCACATAAAATTTCTCACATGTTTCAGGTGGGATGATGGGCAAGTTTCATGAGCAAAGAAAATTTAGCTTGAATGGTTTAAGTGTCCATTGGGAGGGAAGCCTTGTTTACTCACTCGTAATATATCTGCTTAGTGTAAACCTTTATGGGTCTCTAAGTCCTCCAGCTCCGGTCGCAAAATAAGGACCTGTGGTAATCATCTGGTTTTAGGTGTAGTTACCAATCTACTCTCCCAGGTAATTGTGAATAAAGATCAAAACACACTCGTTCTAGTTCCCTCTTAGTCCTGGATCTAATAGCTTTACAAACCCCTCTAATCACAGCCTCATTAGCCTACATTGTGATTAAAGTAATATGTGATCGCTTCCTGCATGGGGAAGTTTTGGGAGTCTACAGTTTGGTAATGAAATATACCTGGGCTATATTGGAGTCCCTCTCAGATAAACCTGTAGTATAATAAATCTGAACTGCGGATCATTGTAGGAACAGGTGACCTGGTAGTGCCAATTGCCAGAGATGAGACCCCTGCCTTCCTTCAAGTCTGAGAAGTTATATACAACATTGGGTCTTTTGGTAAAGACAAAATAACCAGTGTGGACAAAGAGTGTCTCTTGCATAAAAACAATATGAGCTTTGAAGTTTTTGAGCTTGGATAAAGCGAGACATTATTTGTATTGGACAAGAGGACATTTACATTCTGAGAAAGTAGCTTAACCTTTATCAGAGATAGGATATATGTGTAACAGAATGTAGCTAAACTCACCATAATGGAGAAGAAGGGCTCACAAGTATGTTCACTACCAGGTGGTAGTATACAGAAAAAACCTAGTAAACCAAGGAATAAATACTTCAGAGAGGACTGTAAAAATAGACAATGAAATCAGTAGTAAAAGAAGCAGAAAGGGAGGTCCCACTTCCTCTACAGTAAATCGCTGACTTGGCCCTCTGATTGTGGGTGTTACCAGAGTAAAGTTTAAACAGGTATATAAACAATGCAAAGTAATCAGGGTGAATATGAAGGTGGTTATACATTCATTCCTAAGGAAACAGGCAATAATAAAAAATATTCAAAGTATGAATAACTTAGTCATGAGCAGGTCCTGAAACTCTGAGTCTGGTCTCTCCCTAAGGCGTCCTTGCTGAGCAAGTTGCCAGACAGGTTGCAGACTTCCCCATATTCTGTTGTAGTTAAGGCTGAGACTGCTTGAGGTTGATGCCAGTGATTATTCCCCCTGAAATGATGCACATCCACTGAATGTGACATTGTTCTTATACAATGTAGGCAATAAATACCTGATCACTAGGTCATCCGCCCATTGAGAGAGGAGGAAACCAAAACTCCATAGGTTCCTTACTTTGAAGGAAATTTTATTAATGTGTTCCCTTCACTTCTATGAGATTTCTGGGATGGGTTTATAGTGAATCTGTCCGGTCACCCCACAGACATGAAGGCAGTTCAGAATGGGCACTTTCCTTGTTCTCCCATTTGCTGGTGGTAGGGATCTTGAGTTATGAGAGACATATTACCTTTTTGATAAAGAATAAAATATCTATTATGGCACAACCCCATTAAGTGATAAGAATCAACAACCAATGCTGGATGTCAGCTAGGCTTCAGATGGATTAAGTATAAGAATTGTTCATTTGGTTCTTGGCCAGATAATTAATCCTGACTGCTATGTGTGGAATGTGGACCCATCAGTTACAATATGCAATAGGGGAAATCCTATTAAATACAGAGTGTAATTGGAATATCAGATCTCCCAAGCTTATCGGCTTTATTAGATTCTGTGTAAATTAAAACTATAATTAGCTGGCATATTAGCCATTATTAGATCCAATTTACACTGAATCGATAAGTGCTGCATCACTGAGAAACATTTCATCCCTCTATAAATTACTCTTTGCTTTTGCCCAGTGATATGAAACAGCTTTTTAATGTTTCTGAATGACAGAACAGAATGAACTTTTTTTTTTATAATTCTGCATATGACTATTATTCCACATTCTATGCGTCAATTGTATTTGGAAATACAATTTACTTATACTTATTTACTTATGCAATACTCCATATAAGGCGAGTTCCCATCTGTGTAGTTGTGTCTGTTAGGACCCTTCTTTACAGAGTATGTGATATAAACTATAAAAATATGGCTGTGAACTGCACTATGGTTTTCTGGTAAATATAACCAACACCATTTCAAAAACTCAATGGGTCCGTTGGGAGCCATCTGTGGCTGTCATTTAATGGATGTGGCAATACATGTCACTATATAATCCAAAGTGTATTTCTCGGACACAATTAGGCAATAAGGCTAACTATCTATTTTCCAACACATGTGTTGAGTATATGATGTGTGTGTGCAGCAAATACTGTCTGCTGAGCTGTGTATCTAATCCTATCCTGTGTGATACTGACTGCTGAGCTGTGTATCTAATCCTCTCCTGTGTGATACTGACTGCTGAGCTGTGTATCTAATCATCTCCTGTGTGATACTGTCTGCTGAGCTGTGTATCTAATCCTCTCCTGTGTGATACAGTCTGCTGAGCTGTGTATCTAATCCTCTCCTGTGTGATACTGTCTGCTGAGCTGTGTATCTAATCCCATCCTGTGCGATACTGACTGCTGAGCTGTGTATCTAATCCTATCCTGTGTGATACTGACTGCTGAGCTGTGTATCTAATCCTCTCCTGTGTGATACTGACTGCTGAGCTGTGTATCTAATCATCTCCTGTGTGATACTGTCTGCTGAGCAGTGTATCTAATCCTCTCCTGTGTGATACAGTCTGTTGAGCTGTGTATCTAATCCTCTCCTGTGTGATACTGTCTGCTGAGCTGTGTATCTAATCCTATCCTGTGTGATACAGTCTGCTGAGCTGTGTATCTAATCCTCTCCTGTGTGATACTGACTGCTGAGCTGTGTATCTAATCCTCTCCTGTGTGATACTGACTGCTGAGCTGTGTATCTAATTCTCTCCTGTGTGATACTGACTGCTGAGCTGTGTATCTAATCCTGTCCTGTGTGATACTGTCTGCTGACCTGTGTATCTAATCCTATCCTGTGTGATACTGTATGTTGAGCTGTGTATCTAAGCTTATTGTGTGTTACTGGCGTCCGACCCTCTTGATATCCCATGATGCACCTACAACAAACCTCAATGTCATTAATCACAGAACGGAGCGTAGATAGTTTGCTTTTATGATTCACAAAACGTTATGGGCTTTCTAAAGTAGGCGGAGTTATCTCCAAGATGTCCACTACTGGAAACTACAAGTCCCATGATCCCACAGTTCTCAGTAACAGCCCCTCCTTCTTATGCTCTGCTTCCAGTGATGACATAACAGAAAGTCACATGACTGAGTAAAGGTTAAATAACAATAATTACACGTGAGCTTATATTTTACTGACCTATTTGGATGTGAATGATGCTTATTTCTGGAATACCCCTTTAATGATCGGATTATCTTATTCTTTGATTAATAAGTGTGATCTCCAGGGGTGTAAATGGTTAAAGCTACAAACCCCTCTGCAGTGTATTAGGAAGCACCGGGTGGTGCGAAGGTTCTGGTTCTGTGGGTCCTGGTCAGTCAGTTGTCTCCTAGAGACTGACCCCTAATGTGAATAAATCTGATGCAACCTCTTGGTGGAGAGTCCATCCACGTGAGGGCCACCAATCGCAGGCCCCCGCTTCTACTCATAACCTCCAACAGGTCGTCAGCTCCAGCTGCCCGACCCGGTCCACGGAAGTGGTGACCCTGAGACGTGGACACAACTTCTGCCACCGGTGCATCGACCAAGTCCTGAACCCACAGGAGAAGTGTGACCTCAGCTCCTGCCCTGAGTGTGAGGAAGAACGTGAGGAACCTCGGGATAAGAATCTGCGATCTACACCGGACCAGGGGGAGGAGCCTGTAGGTACTTGTTCTTATTGTATTCATTCCTCTCTGAGCTTCTGTATGTGAAGACCACCTAGGACAGTGATGGCAAACCTATGGCACGGGTGCCAGAGGTGGCACTCAGAGCCCTTTCTGTGGGCACCCAGCACAGAATTTACCAGATAGGACTCAAGGCTTCCTCCTGCAGTCCAAGACAGCCCAGGGCGCACCATGCTCAGTGCCAGGACTACAGGAGGAGCGAGAAGGTGTGGACAGAGATGGATTGTCATTGGAGCTCCTGCTTTGGGTCCCCTGTTTCTTCCTCTTCAGGGTGGCTACAATCCAAATGTCTCCTGCTTTCTATTGTATTGTTGTCCTCAGGACGCCAATATGATTGAAACTTGTGATACTGCAGAGATCAATAAGTTACTGCTTAAATTGTCTTGTTGGCACTTTGCGACATAAAAGTGGGTTTTGGTTGTAGTTTGGGCACTCTGTATCTAAAAGGTTCGCCATCACTGACCTAGGAGAACATGTCCTATCTGAGCCCACCACCATCCGAGAGGACATAAGAAGATCCTGGAATATTACTGCAACAAGTACTGCCTGGCCAAGTCACCGACTACAGTAGTGATAGGTTGTTCGCGACCAAGCCAGCACAGTGCCAGCTCTTATTAGTGAATGTTGGGAGCCGGCTCCCTCCTGAGATCCCTTTATATCACATCCTACTAAAGAGGATTGGGCCAGGCAGGAGAACAGGACATCTGACGTTTATTGGGGTTTGTCCTCCGAGCCAGAAGAGCCGGCTCTTTTCATTGAGCCTAAGGATCCAGCTCCTTAAAAAGACTCGGAATTTACATCCTTAAAGAGAACCCGTCATGCAAAATAACCCCCTAAACTAAATATATTTTCATAAACTGCCATTAGAGAGCATTGCCCCTATCCCTTCATTGTCCCTCTACATGCCTGTAACCCTAAGCAATGAGGTCCTAAAGCTGTATGCAAATGACCTGTGAGATGTCCAATGAAGCATTAACATATTCAAGCTGTCCAGCTTATTCATGAGTGGGAGGCACAGCCACACCCCCAGTGCATGACTGACAGCCTGTATAATGATGTGAGGCTGTATAATGATGTGAGGCTGTATAATGATGTGCTTCCTGGAGCCGGTGGCCACGCCCTCTGCAGCCTGTGTGTATGAGATACTTCTATACACATGACTGACAGCCTGTATAATGATGTGAGGCTGTATAATGATGTGCTTCCTGGTGCTGGCGCCCCCTGCAGCCTGTGTGTATGAGATACTCCTATACATATGACTGACAGCCTGTATAATGATGTGACACTCCTGGTGCTGGAGTCCCCTGCAGTCTGTGTGTATGAGATACTCCTATACATATGACTGACAGCCTGTATAATGATGTGAGGCTGTATAATGATGTGCTTCCTGGTGCTGGCGCCCCCTGCAGCCTGTGTGTGTATGAGATACTCCTATACATATGACTGACAGCCTGTATAATGATGTGAGGCTGTATAATGATGTGCTTCCTGGTGCTGGCACCCCCTGCAGCCTGTGTGTATGAGATACTCCTATACATATGACTGACAGCCTGTATAATGATGTGAGGCTGTATAATGATGTGCTTCCTGGTGCTGACGCCCTCTGCAGTCTGTGTGTATGAGATACTCCTATACATATGACTGACAGCCTGTATAATGATGTGCTTCCTGGTGCTGACGCCCTCTGCAGTCTGTGTGTATGAGATACTCCTATACATATGACTGACAGCCTGTATAATGATGTGCTTCCTGGTGCTGACGCCCTCTGCAGCCTGTGTGTGTATGAGATACTCCTATACATATGACTGACAGCCTGTATAATGATGTGCTTCCTGGTGCTGACGCCCTCTGCAGCCTGTGTGTGTATGAGATACTCCTATACATATGACTGACAGCCTGTATAATTAATAGACGTAGTGATGTCACAGTACAGGGATAATAGACACAGTGATTTCACAAAATAGGGACAATAAATATGCAAAAATCAGAGCACAGGAAAATGCAGAATACTGCAGTGCAAAGATAATAGACATAAAAATGTATAAATAATAAAATAAATGTTGCAGTTGAGGGATGAGTGATGCAGACAGTTCTGCAATAAAACTTGAGTTGAATGATGTTACATGCCACCTTTATCACTAATTGCTCCCTGTGGCAGAGCTGCTATGGGCCCCATAGTATCTGCTATACCTGCTACCCTGATAGTTACATCAGAACACTGTATGCGATCAATTTCCCTGCAGAACAGTAGTTTTCAGACAGGGAGGCCGGGGTCTATAGTAAGGCATATCCTGCTTTTTGGTGAGGTGCAGTATAGGTTGACAGAACCAACTACACAATCACAGGGCTTTCCTTATTGCCCTATGCCAGTGATGGCGAACCTTTTAGCGGCCAGGTGCCCAAACTGCAACCCAAAACCCCCCTTATTTATCGCGAGGTGCTAACCAAAAATTAAAGCAGTAACTTATTGCTCCCTGTTCTTCAACTTTCAATCATATTGGTCTCCTGAGGACAGCAACACAGTAGAGAGATAGAAAATTTTCCCTCTCCTCTCCAGTTTTCCTCTGTACACAGAGAATCAATGGGCCAGAGAAAGTTCCTCCAAAGATAATTCGGCCCTGTCTACTCATTCTCCCTCTTCCTACAATCCCAATTAATAAAGTCAGTATCAAAATCTGACTGAAAGCAGAATCTTTTAAGTTGCTTGGAACTGCAGAAAGATTCTTTGGGTCCTGTCTGGTGTGCTGGGGCGATAGCCTGGGTGCCCACAAAAAGGGCTCTGAGTGCCGCCTTTGGCACCCGTGCCATAGGTTCGCCACCACAGCCCTATGCTATTAAAGTAACATAACTTCTTTCTTATTTAAATAAAACTATTTTCCAACACATGTGTTGAGTATATGATGTGTGTGTGCAGCAAATCCACATCAGAATTAACAGCATTTCAATAGCATATAGCTATTAAACCCAACTCTGCCCGGTCCAAAATTCCTCCCAAACCAATTATTATTTTTTATGGATAGTACATTGACATGTTGGTTTTAATGAACCCATGCTTTTTTATGGATAGTACATTGACATGTTGGTTTTAATGAACCCATGCACATGAAGGTGTTTTTCCCGGATCTGTGTCAAGGCTGTGAAAAAACTAAGACCGGGTCCTATTTCTGCCTGTGTTTGCGGTCTGTGCCTTTGCATAGAAGTCAATAGGAACATGAAAAATACTGATGCCACACTGGTCTTTATTTGCGGACACTCCAATGGCTTGGAACAAGCTGGTGCCATCATTTGATTTGCGGACACTCCAATGGCTTGGAACAAGCTGGTGCCATCATTTGTCAGCCTTCCATTATAATACAGATCTGCAAAAATGGATGAATTCCCCACAGCCTTCCATTATAATACAGATCTGCAAAAATGGATGAATTCCCCATAACACACCAGCTGTTTCTGAAGAAATATGGCTCAGAGAGAGATTACACACTGATGACACACGGACTGCAAAAAAAGATCATGGAACCATTGCTTGTGGTCCAGGAATATTCTGTCTGCAGGATGCTGCTATACAAAAATGCTATCTGTAAAGATAGAGACTACCAGAGGCATAGTGGTCTACACATCCAAAAACAAAACACATGAACCAAGAAACAGGATGGATGCGTACGATAGACCAAAAAAGATAATAAAAATAAGAATCTTTATAAACAATGCAATCTGTATAAAGGCACATGAAAAAAAATATAAAAACACTTAAAAACGCACAGTTTTTACTGTGCGGATCGTCTCGGGGCAAGCCATAAGTAAGCCCAAAATCCCTCCTATAAAGTACAAGGCAATGTGAACAACAAACAATAAATCACTATACATTAGCCTGGAGAAATGACAAATGGTAAAAAATAAGAAAAAAGAATGAAATACTGCCAAAAAGGGCATCACCATACAATGCCCTCATAAAAATCAATACATAGCGTGTAAGAGAACTAGTATTCTTGAAAGCTCACCGTCAAATATAGTCAGTTAGCCTCAAAAAGGTATCGCCTGATTTCTTCACTCTTCTTCTGCTCTTTATGTGCTAACACGGTATAAATCTACACTACTAGTAGTGTGTGCAGACAAATTCAGGACAAAGTTTGGTTAAAATAGGAGGGAGAGACACTGACCCAACACGTATCGTCATGCCGCGGTGAGTTCCTCAGAGGTAAGTGCAAATAGGATCACAGGTTACAGAAACAGCAGGTCATTGTTATGCTTATTGTCCTATTGACTAATCTTTACTTATTTTAATTTATTTTTCTCTGATAACTGTGACCTATTACTTCTACCTGACTTACCTGAATTATTAATGTACATATGAGAGTGCTAAAACCTACACAAACATTGAGTATATGGCTATGAATTACATGGCTGCTGCATCTACTTTCAGTCTTCCATCTGCCAGATATCTATTATTTTTCTCTTTTTTTATTTCAATCTCCCAATCATGTCTCCAGGAATTCTCCTGAGCTGCACCAATTCTCTGGAATGACCTACACAAATGATTATCTCACAAAAGACTAATACCCAACTTCCAAATTTTCAGACACGGTGTAAAAAAACCCCAAATTTTCAGACAGGTCTATAACATTCCCTAACTGCGTGTAACTCTCCCGTTTTTTAACTAACAAAACATATGTAATTCTCCCGTCTGTTATTCTGCAAGCACTAGATACTAATCTAAAGGCTTTTCTGCAGTTCATTGATAGTTCTCTGTATACACTCACCGGCCACTTTATTAGGTACACCTGTCCAACTGCTCGCCAAAATCTCTGAGGAATGCTTCCAGCACCTTGTTGAATCTATGCCATGAAGAATTGAGGCAGTTCTGAAGGCAAAAGGGTCCAACCCGTTACTAGCATGGTGTTCCCTAATAAAGTGGCCGGTGAGTGTATATACAGACTCTTTATATATGATGGCGGCAAATTACTGGTTCAAGCAGCATCATTATTTAATTATTGTGCTGAAATATACTTTATCACTTTGTATCCAGGGGATCTACTGTCTTCTGACGCTACTTTAAAATGCATGCACAGTTTTACAGCATGTTGCAAAATAAAGTTTACTCTAAAAATGACTTTAACTACTGGCTTCTCTTCAATTGGAATGTTTCCAGATCCCACTTCCATGAATCCATTATGTATAATGTTATAACATCACCATATTCCCTGTGATTGTTTCAGTTATGCATCCTGGACACCTTCATTATGAAGACAACAAATTTTTAAAATATTTCAATTTTGTGTCACCTTAAAGGTTTCCTTGTAGATTTTTCTAATATTTTCTGAATAATTATATTTAAATCTTCTTGTCTTTGTGCATGTCTTTCTTGTACATCAGGAAGGAGTTGATCGCCTGTGTTGTGCTCATTACTGCACACTAGATGGCAGTATTGTCTCACATGATTCAGGGCGCAGCTGTGTATTTGCATTTCTGTAATACCTCACAAGTGAAATAACTGAACTGCAGATGATAATTACCAGCTACAACTCAGTTCTCCAGAGGAATATAGATACATTGAGCCAATGAAAAAGGAATTGTTAACACTGATTGCGTCAGATAGCATTTTGATCAAGTTCTCTTGAAATGTCTATGTCTTAAACTTTTATTCTGAAAATTCGCCCAAATGCTGCTGACTGGAACAGCATCTTCTCTGCGTACAGTTCAGATTATAAATTTCATCGTATCAGAGGTCTACAAGCAATATCATAACTATATGTATTCAGTTCATGCTTTTATGAAATGTCTACTATCAATCTCGATGATTTTCATTTCAGGTTTTAACGCTCTGCATTGCTGTGATATTGAGACTCAGCAGGATATCCAGCAATGTATTCTAAGTTACAACTATTAAATATTTTCTATGTATATGTGCCCACTGAATATATAGATCATTCTAGTAGTTGGAGCAGAGGCTGAATTCATCATTTGGATGTTTTAACTTTAGAAAGTGTCTACAAATATCTGAACTGTTCTCTTGGGAAATAAAAGCTACTAAATAAAGACTAAGATCTGGGACTCTCGTAGACATAACATTTCTGTTTTTACTTACCCTCGGTAGCCACCTTGATCTATACCTTCATATCCAGAATGAGGTACAACTGGTGGAACATAATAATAACCAGACATCACCCGTTACCTAGAGGTGAGGAGGTCAAATCTACTTCCAGCTTAAACTCTTTAATAATTAAGACCAATTGGATCAGGGCTTTAAACAACTTTATGAGGGAGCATATAGATTCTGCTCAACTGTTCATCTATTGGGTTTCGGAATCTTAAGAACTTTTTTTTATGTTACATGTTCTCATCATGAAGAAGTATAATATAGTATTAAATCAACATATAGAAAGGTTTAGAAACAGTATTGCTATCTAAAAATGGGAAGTAGTCCTGTATAATAAAATAAACATGTGAAAATACATAGGATAAATGCATTTCTTAGAACTTGTAATGCAAAAATCAAAGTAATCTATATAAAAGTGTAGATATGGAAATATGAAAATATGTATAACTAAATCATGCAAAACAAAGAACTTTCTAGGCTTTGGTCATACTGGAATCAAGGCTTCTATACAGAAGTAAGGGCCTGTGCCAGATCCAGTGTGAGGCTCCATACACTTGCCCTCTGAGCAGACATTAGCCGTGAGCCTCAAGCCGGGTGAAGGAGAAGAGGGTGAGCATTCTTAACCCTTCCTCTTTCCATGGGGAGCTGAGTGGCTTCATTGCAAATTCAGGCAGGAATGGGACCTGCCTGCCCATCGTGGTGCAGCCACCAGGCTCAAATGTGCACAATGCACCTCTGTGGCGGCCGTGAGCTAGCTGCCATTTTTGTGGTGAGATCATGCCCACGATTTGCATTGAGCCTAACATAGGTCCAATTGGTGACTGGCAGACCTCATTTACTTATAATGCAGCATACTGGGGTTCCATTGAGCTTTCTATTGGTCTGATGGAAAAAATAGTGCAATGTTATTCTAGCCATCATAGAATCTTAATAGAATAGAAATGACTTAGGGCCTTAGAGACATATTTTGGTAGAATAATAATATAAATTAAGGTCCTATAAGGAGAATTATGATCCATGTACTGTACAAAACAAGTACTGGTGGTCCACTGACAGTCTCTTCTCTGCTATAACAGGCAATAAGTGGTCGGTGAATAGACCAGTGCAGAGTTAAACTCTTATTCTGCATCAGATAAATCATGGCACCCAGGTCAGGCCAAACTCCTTTTTCCCAAGACTACACCACTTTTCAGACAAGTTGGAAATTTCAGGAGGAAATAACACTAGAATTCTGGTGTAGACAGGTTGATAATTCTCCCCCAATGTTTCTTCCCAGGCAGAGAGACAAGGACATACAGGATATGGCCGAACCAGACAGATACAACTACTAACAGGTGCACGTCTATCAAACATATGTTTCCAGGTCTTTGTCATGTAGTTTGATTGATCCCCAATTATTTATCATTGATCTTCTGTGCTGAAAGTAGTGTGTAAGAGAGCTCTCTGCTTGTAAAAGCTGTGTAAGAAAAATGTCAGGTATAATGCAGTTGCTCTGGTAAGTCACCTTGTCTGCTGACTACCCATTATAACTTCCCAGGTCCAGAGTTTTCCTAACCAATTTCCTAAGCAATTTTCAATGTCTGTTTACAACATGAATTAAAACTAACTTTTTATTGGCATTTTACTTCACTGTAGAAACTATATGGAAGTCCTAATAATCATATTAACCCTGTATAGGACTCATTAAAAACCCTAACAAAGAGTCTAGGGTATGAAGACTCCTGTTTCTATGGAGTGCAGCATACTTTTCTGGCCAGCATATTGCTGATGGTTCATCTTTACCAATACCAATATCTAAATGAATATGAGCAGCTAACAAGGTTCTTTACCATTATGGCAATGCTGTAGACATCATCTGTTTGGTAATTATATACAAATGGCACCACTAGAGGGAGCTTATTTTATACTGCGTTATCATAGATAATGTTGTTATAATATGCACACAATATGCAGTAAGTGACTGAACCTCTCCTACTGATGGCAGAACAACAATTAGCTATGCTGGAAATGCTTAAGCTAGGTAAAAGACCAAAAAAGTCTTCAGCTACTATAAAAATATATTAATAAATTAATTGCCACAAAATTGTGAAATAGTGTGAAAGGGGCTTAAGAGATTATTATTGTTTTTAAAAGCTATTAATAAGCGACCATCCTGTTTTATTATTTATTATAGTTACTAATATTTGCTGAAGTCCTTGAATTAAAAACTTAAAGGCACATATAAAAGTGGTCAAAAAACTAAATGGGTAAATATTCATTTTTAACAATTAAAGGAGAAGTCAATGGGTATCCAGCTTTATCTAACACAGTTTTAATCTAACCCAGTCTTAGCCCCGGGCCGGGCGGCATACCTCGACGTGCAGGAAAGAAGGAGGGGATGAGACCTGCTCACCCCCGCCCTTCTCCATAGAAAATAGTAGACACACAGCCATAGATACGACCAAAGTTTTGCAGCTACGGCTTGGAACGATGAGCACTTGGGCTCACTGTACCGGGCCCGGGCGCCATAGCCATCTATGGGGGATGTAAGTACGGCCATGAGCTTGCCTCTGCTATAATGCACCTTATAATAAATGATGCTCTAATAATTTTTAATTTAGATGAACATTTCATTTTCAAAACGATTTTTTACAAGGATCCCGATCTCTTTTCAGGTCAAACTATTATGAACCAAGAACGTTAGCTAGGATGAAGTACAGCAAAGTGTATAGCGCAAGACTGAAGATAACCATCAGCCAGAGTCTGATGGCAGCATAGAAAATGGAGGAAATCCTACTTTGAAATGAGTTTTCCCTCCTCCAGTGTCTATTAAATGTTACTAATAGAGAGGTTGTACCTCTACTCCCAATTATTAGTGTCTTATTCCCAGTGTCTTATTTTAAACAGTAGTGTTCAGCATCACAAAAATGTAATAAACAGGAGGCACCTAATTTTAAAGTGGAGATAATGATGACAATTATTCATTTTAACCCCTTCAGGGCCAGGCCCGTTTCCTTTTTTCACTTCCTGCATTCCAAAAAAAAAAAATCTTTTATTTTTTCCATTTATAGTATCATCTGTTCTTTATCTGCAGGATGAATTGTGCTTCCAAATGCATAATGTTCTGAGAAGTTCTAGGTGCCATTGTTCGTGACTGCACTGATCGTAGAGGTTACTATAAGGTGTGTGCTGTTTTGTACAGCCGTCACCCGCCCTGTTGAGAGGACCCATTCCATAAACCCTCTCCATACATCATTAACAGAACCACTGTGCCATCTGCACAAGTTGTATGCTCTTGCCAAAATGACCGGTTCCATAACAGAGCAATTGAACTGATCTGACATGCTGATCTTAGTGCAATTCCATTGCTCAGAGTTCAGGACCGTCATTCCAGCACGCACATATATATAGCGAGTTTGACTGATCAAAATAGTTCATGTAAAGGCGACCTTAACCTTGGGAAAGTAGCCATGTTTTTCTAATCCTAGAAATCCATTTCAAGCTGAGGACAAATGGGGGGCATTTCGCAAACTTTTTTTCTATCCTTTTTTTGCAACTTTTAATGTAATTGCGCAAAAACTTTTTAACTCATTTTTCAAAGTTTCCTCATATAAAACAGATGTGGACGTCTGAAATTTTTTTTGTGCGTTTTTGGTAAAAAGTCACTATTTTTTGCGCACTTAGGGGCAGATTTATAAAGTTGTCTGAAAGTCAGAATATTTCGAGTTGCCCATGGCAACCAATCACAGCTCCCCTTTAAAATATTCATGAGCACTGGTAAAATGAAAGCTGGTAAAATGATTGGTTGCCATGGGCAACTAGAAATATTCTGACTTTCAGCTTGATAAATCTGCCCCATAAACTCCAATCCAGAGCTGGCATAGGAGAGGGGTTGCTTACATATTTGTAACTTTTGGCAAAAGTCTCAAAAAACCAACAAAACCAATCTTGCCTCATATATCAAACCTTAAAAAAAACCTTTAAAAAACCTAGAGACCAAGAGACAAATCTCCCCCTTGGTGCTATAAAATTGCTTGCTAACCCTAGCAAAATCACTGGTGGATTTCTCATAGTGATCTACTGTCTCATCTACATGGATTAAAAAAAACCAATGAGTTCATAGCATATTAATTATTACTGATGATTTACAGGGAGATTCCTAAGGGTGATGCCAGACATGCCGTTTTTAGTCCGTTTTTAATGCTTGCGTTTTTAAAACGCATCAGTTTTTGACCGTTTACCATGAGTTTGGCTGCTTCACAAGTCACTATAGAAACCAGCAGTTTTTTTTTTTACCATGTCCAGATTCACTGTTGAATACCCTAGTCTAAGGGCTCTTTCACATTGGCATTAGTTTTGTCTTTGTTGTGCCTCAGTATTTCTTACGTTGTGTCCCCGTGATGTGTCCTCCGTTTTGTCTTTGTGTATGCAAAAAAAACCTGAAGCTTTAACATAGCTTTGAAAACATCACACCTGGTTTTTCAGCCTCATCAGTGAAAAAAAAGGATGTTTGATCCGTTTGCTTTGCAGATCTATAGATTCCTATTGCCTTCCGTGATTTGTATCAGTGAAAAAAATAGGACATGTTTCGTAATTTTTACCACAGACAACGGATCAGTGAAAACACAAACCAATGTGAAAACACCCATAGAAATCAATGGATTTATGAGGCATCCATGGAAATCACTGAACCAAGGACGTAAAAAAACAATGCCAATGTGAAAGATCCCTTAGAGTGCGTTAATCGTTGCAGTTAAAACTGCATCGCAGTCAACTTTGAGGTGGTTTTAGGTGCAGTTTTGTCAATTGAACAGGTAAAATACATGAACTGAACAGGTGAATGTGATTTGTGGAGCAGGTTTCGCCTTCAAAATCAAATTCACTTGTTCAGTTCATGTCTTTCACCTGTTCAATTGACAAAACTGCACCTAAAACCACCTCAAAGCTGATTGCGATGCAGTTTTAACTGCAACATGTGACCGCACCCTCAAAGTCTCCCTGAGAAAAGTTGACAGATGTATACTATATAGGGGATGATTGAATAGATAGCGATAGATAGATAGATAGATAGATAGATAGATAGATAGATAGAAAGGCAGGTGGCTCTTGCTATCATTACACAATACACCATGATTGCTGTTCAATCATTATGGTAGTAGCTTGTATTATATGAGATTGATTTGGTTGAGGCAGAGCACGCACACACTTTATACATGTCATTAAGAAATTATTAAGTTGTTATCATTGCGTTCATTAAAAAATTAAAGAAGTGGATCTTGAAGGAATGTTAAAAAGTCCTATTGATTGATGGGAGAGAGTAAAGTTATTAATACACATCAAGGCAATCAATGCTATGAATAAAATCTCATTACATTTGGTAGAATTGCTCAGTCATAAGATTCTCACGAATGAAGTGGAAATATCACAATGTAAGAAAGTGCACCCATTAACAAGGGAAGTGCAAACCAATCACTAAACATTTAAAATGGATAAACATGAGAATTGAGTCTTCTTTAAGTCACAAAAACAAAAAATTTATAGAAATCTAAAAGTGTAAGGGGGAGATTTACCATTGGTTTTGCTGGGCTTTTTTGGCATATGAAAGTCAGAAAAAAGTCGCATAGAGGGTTTTTGTGACTTTTCATTGCTCAAAAGTCGCACAGGACTATTCCCACCACTTAACTATACTGGTGTAAACATAGAACTACTGCTAGTGCAACGCCAGATTCATGACTTGGGACTTTTTAATAAAAGAAATGTGATGTCTGGTGCTCCGGGCTGCTAATTATACACACCCCTGCACCTCTCTCTCCCATGCTGAGAGAATGGGGAGGGAGGTGCCGTCACTGAGAGGCATGAATTCACTCCCCTGTGTGATGTTATGTATACACCTCATGTATTTTTTGCATAGGTGCGATCCCGGAGATAGCTAATGTATATAGGCTTTATTGTGTTTTAATAGATTTTAAAGAATTTAAGCCCTTAACGACCTGGCCCTTTTTTGATTTTTCATTTCCATTTTCCAGTAATTTTTACACATAAAGTGCTCTGTGACGGCTTGTGTTCTGCATAACACACTTCACTTCATAGTGATGGTATTTAATATTCCATGCTGTGTACTGGGAAGCAGGAAAAAAATTTCCAAATGCAGTGAAAATGGTGAAAAAACCCATTTGCGCCGTATTCTTGTGGGTTTGGATTTTATGGCGTTCACTGTGCGCCCCAAATAACATGTCTATTTGGGTTGGTGCTATCATGGGGTTAACGAATTTGTATAGGTTTTACAATGTTTTCATACATTTACAAAAATGAAAACCTCCTGTACAAATTTTTTTTTCTGATTTTGCCATCATCTGGCGCTAATAACTTGTAAAATAACATCAGAAAAATGGTTCTAGGTGCTATTCAGGCAAAAGTCTTCTGAAGTGACCCTATCCTAAAACCTTTCACCATGGTTTATTTCCTCAGATAATCACTGCAGTGAGACAGTTCTCAACTAATGCCCATATAGCATGAAGGTGATTTTTTAAAATAGAATACGGGGTATGTTTAACATAAAAGCGTAAATTAAAAAAATATAATAATTTAATAAATTTCCTGAGGGTGCTGTGGGTTTAGTGGTGACAGGTTCCCATTAACAAATCTACAGTACATGCTGCATAAAGAAGCCACCACTTTAGTTATTACTGTAGATCTAGGTGCAGATTTCAACCTTTACAATACGTAGGATTATGTCTTTCTAAGCACATAAGGTATCAGTATACTACTATGTACCTCTTATGTCAAGAATTTGTAATATGTTGCCTATTTAAAGTACTGTTTGGTGGTTTATGACATGGTCACATGACATTGAAAATATAGCTACTTTCTACCAAAAACAGCTCCTCTCCCGACCATTGTTAGTGTGTGGTAATGCAACTAAGCTCCATTCCTTTCTATACAGCAAAACTGTAATACCAGCATAAACCATGGTCCAGTAAGGTGCTGTTTTTGGAAAAAAAAACAACATGTTTGTTAGACTTAGATTTAGCGGTGTGCAACCTTTTCTTATTCTTACACATTTTCATTCTTTGTTTTTGGAATTGTGTCGAAAAAGGATCCCCTGAACAGGGTCAGGAAATGCAAACTATATTAGTAGGTTAGTATTGATCAGCACCAATATTCGTACGTCTGGTCTGGTGCATAGTGGATGCGTGTTTTTCTCTCTACCTGAAGCCTGATAGTAACAAGGGCAGCATACATGTTATATGAGATGATGGAGATTCCAGCTAACTAAAGGAAACTGTATACACAGGGTCCTCTTGTTAGAAATCTGAGAAATTGAGACTGTCTGATTGTTATCCTGTCTGTGTCTCCCCCACTCCCTCTTCATCTTTCACCAAATGGTCATCATCATCCTCATCTTTCTCTTACTACTCAGAATTAATGTTCAGTTAAAGCAGAAGTCATCATCTGACATATTGAGGAAACGACATGATGTAAAAATAAGTGTTATTCACTCATATCATGGTAGTTACCACATCCAATGCATATATGACCATATTTGTCTGATGACATAATGCCTCAAGCTACATGTGACAAGACTGGGAACATGACATTTACATCATTGCAATACAATGGGTGAACTGAATGGTGGATTTGTGCATTTTATATGATGGATTAAATTCATTGTAGAGGAAATGTGAGAAGAATGAGTGAAAATGTTGGCATTGTAAAAACTTCCTTCTCACATTGAAGGGGTGGAAAGTCTTTGTGCCACCACACAAAAGGTCAATTTAGGTCAAGTTTAGTATTCACAACTCATCTTGCGATAACCCTAAATCTTGCAGATTTTTTCCCGATATTTTCTTAGCTTTTTTTTTTTTTAGAAAAATATGCAATGGTCTGAGACTTAGTTGCAATAACATAGTCTCAGAAGTCAAATGATTTGGTGATGGGTTAGAAGGAAAAATTGTTTATTAGACGTAAATCTTATTGGTTATATATCGATAGAATAGGCTCAGATTCTCTTGTGCTTTGCATCTTGGGAATAAAGCTAATTCCACCAAATAAGTCTATAAAACTATGCAAATCTTCCTATCAAAGCTTTATCCATTATGTGTTCATGTTCGATGTTTTTTTTTTATTGAAAGTATATTTCATACTTTTATCACTAAAAGAATCCATCAATGTAAATGTTAGGTTGAAACCACATTTCAGGATTTTCTATGACATTTATTGTTAATTTAGCACTGACATTTACATCCACTAAGTGCATATTCGTGATTGCTAAAATAACTCATAACTTCATCTTCATTTTAGTCCAAAAGGTATGGTGTGTAAATTATATGGAAGATGAAGTAGTTTACTAATAATAATAGCAAAAATAAATAATACAAAAAATGTCAAATTACTGACAAAGCACATTTAGTGACCAAGCACTGATCACACTTACGTCGACCCCACCTCAGACCTGTTGCTATCAGTAGTATTAATTAAAGAGACTACTAGAACCACTAAATGTCATAGAGTTTTTTAATTACAACTTAATATTTATTCTTCTCACAAGGAGGCCCAAAAAACTTCAAGGTTCAAGGGAAACTCTCAACTCCTAACATCTAAACATATGGCCTTGTGGGTGAAGTCCCCTGCATTTTAAAAATGCACTTCTCACTGGTATGTGGCAATTCAGATTAATCTTTAATTCTATTTATATGCAAGTGAACACTGATGTTCACCATGGGCATAACCCTTAGGTCCGGTACACCCTCCTTTACCTGGCTTGTGACCAGAGAGCTGATAGGCTCCCTTTAGGTGTTATACCCTGCTTAATGGTTACATTCATGCTGAAAAGGAAACTTAATCTTTCAGAACATTCCAATATCTGAGTCCTCGAGTAAGCTGTGCCTCTTCCAAAGCCTGTAGTGCCCAAACTACAACCAAAACCCAATTTTATATTGCAAAGTGCCAACATGACAATTTGAGCAGTAACCTATTGATCTCTGCTGTATCACAAGTTTCAATCGTATTGGCATCCTGAGGACACTAATACAATAGAAAACAGGAGACAGTTGGATTGTAGCTTCCCTCCAGGCTCCCCTGAACAGGAAGAATCAGGGGACCCAAAGCAGGAGCTCCAAAGGTAATCCATCTCTGCCCACACCTTCTTACTCTGCCTGTAGTCCTGGTAGCACTGAGCATGGCACATCCTGGGCTGTCTTGGCCTTGAGTCCTATCTGGTAAATTCTGTGCTGGGTGCCCACAGAAAGGGCTCCGAGTGCCACCTGTGGCACCCGTACCATAGGTTCGCCACCACTGCTCTAAGATATATGCATATGCATATTATTTAACATGTAAGTTACAGCTAATCTCTATTTCACACACTCCTTAACTAGTTCACAGTACTGTCTTCCCCAATGATTAATGATGATTCATTATATAAATGCACTAGAATTAATAGACATGGGATAAAGCATAAACATAACAATGGGTTGTTGGTACAGGCTTTATATACAATTTCATTTACCTTCTGAGCATTGTACTAGTATTTGACATATTGAAAGAGAGATTAGACAAATCAGAGATGATGAGATCCATGAGATGCATATAACACACAATTACATTCTCAGCTCTGCTACATATCAGCCACAACAAAATGTCAGATCTGCTGTGCCTCCCTTCCCCTCCCTCAGATAAAGACCTTATCTGTCTGTAACTTTACTCTCCTCATAATGCTGTTTGCTGTCAGGATGTCTCTGTGTGTGTCTGTGTGAGCTCATCTTGGAATGCAAGGATGGGGGCTGGAGTGCAGAGAGGAGCTCAGTGCAGCATCAGACAGGAGAACAATATGTCTTCCTGATCCTAAAGTCAGAAGATTGATGATCGCATCCCGGGGCAACCAAAGTCAGATTGGAATTATATATGTGAAATGCTGTATTTTGTTCATAACAGTGATTGAGAATGGGTTATTTTGTTATCATTAACCCTATACAGATGGTCCCCAACTTAAGAACATCTGACTAGTTACAAACGGACCTCTGGATGTTGGTAATTTAATGTACCTTTGCCTTAGGCTACAATAAACAGCTCTAACAGTTTTCAAAGGTGTCTGCAATTAAGCTTTATTGTTAGAATAAATCAGAGGAAAGAAAAGTTTCTTTATTAAAGAAGTAGTGAGTGCCAACTTTTCTTTCCTCTGATTTATTCTGTACATGTTGAAGAATTCAGAACTGAGCTTTGTTTCTACAAGTTTGAGCACCACCTTTGTAATTACAAAGCTGCATCATCACTCTCCTAAGAGTAAATATACTCCATTCACCATGCCACTTGCATATGAGGGTCCTCAATAATGCCCCTCTATACTCTCTCATACTTCTATAAGCATTATTGTTAATCCTGGTTCTTATGACAATCCAACATTTTTAAAATCCAATTGTCACAGAGACCAAAAAAAATTTAGCTGGTGGTACAGTTATTAAATATACAGTTCTGACTTGCATACAAATTCAACTTAAGAACAAACCTACAGAACCTATCCTGTACGTAACCCAGGAACTACCAGTAGTATATTTAAGAATGTCTTCATGGGAATACCCCTTTAAAGGAAACTGTCAAGACAAATTGGGGCACTACATCAGTCAAACATTTTTTCTAGTGTCCCAAACAAAAAAACCCTCAGTCTACAGCTTCTACACCAACACGGTCAGCCAGTGAAGTTGGCGCAGTACACCACAGCTTCACAGTGCTTGTGCCAGGCTGACCTAACACATAAATTAAGCCACAATTCAGGAACAATAAGCATAATATATGTTCACCATGAGGAAAATGCATCTATTTATAAAAAAATATTGTGATTATATGATTAGTTTTATTGTAAATTGGATAGAACACGTGTACTTCCAATGCTTGCAAAACACAAATACACAGAACATGGTTGCTATAAGACATTTTTGAGGCACTTATGGTATATTTCTGAAAATGTGAAAAAAAAATCATACAATTCACCCTTTTGTTTAATTTCTAAAAGTTTGTGTGATCCTCTGTGACCTGTTTGCGCACAGCTGTCCAGCACAAGGTGATAAGGAATGTGAGGAATATGATAATGCATCAGCTCTTATTTCAGAAGGCTTTTAGCCTGTGAAATTCTTTAGCATTTCTCTTGTCCTGTGTCAGTAAGTTCTATATCTTGCTGGAATGTTTGGCCATGCATAAAAAAAATAAATAGCCTTTATTTTGAAGACTTAAATGGGCGCATTCTTGACATATCTTCATGCAGTTCTGAATGGAGAGCCATATATTCTGCTACTGTCGATAGAATTACAGGCTTATAATTTATCCCTTCAGCTAATGCTCACTTAGTGGCTGTATTGTATTATTTGACAATTCTACTATTGAAGTTATTCTGATACATTTTCTTAGTATTAGAACTCATTTTGGATAATGTGTTGATTTGTAAATTGCTGAAAGATTCTACATTCAAAGGAATCTCACAAGAACAATGTCTATGGGGGTTCAGACAAGTTTCCAATATGTGATGAGTGGTTAAAGGGTTTTTTTGTTTATTACTTATTATTTGGTGACAATTTTTATTTTAAATCAGAGACTTTTAAAGGAAGCACCACTTAACATATATCACTGTGTTCTCTACGTATGGTGTTGTATAATGTACAGTTGGTATAGTAATACTATATAGCTGACAGTATAGTAATTTTTATATTATTACTATACTTACTTGTATTGTAGTGCAGTCTCAAAATCCCTTTTTTTACCAATTTGTCCATTATACAACACCATACTTCCAGAATACAATAATATATCTTGAGTATTGTTTCCTTTAAAAATTTCTGACTCTTTCTGTCTAAAGTGAAGGGATCATCATGACACAATTACATGTCTTGGTGGGTTTCATTGAAAGAACAAGACAAGTCATTTTAACATTACTATGATGCCTTCTTCAGTTCCGGTGATGTGACAGTGTAATTAAGTCTCGATAGCTGTTCTTTGGTCAATAAAATTATTCTCTTTATTGATGAAGAACTCCTGAAGGCTGGCTAACCTTACGAAAATGTCAGAATGCATGGTCTGTCCTTACAATTCACTGTAGACATGTTGTTGTGTTTAGAGGTAGGTCCACCATTAGCAACCAGATATCCCAGGCCTCTAGTAATCAATGGTATGTGCGTCATACCGCTGAATACTGGACACAGGCAGTGTAACTTTACTGCCGCCTGCTCCCATTGTATGATGCTGTTAAAGAAGAGTATAATTAAAATTTTGTGCTGTGCTGCATATATACTGGGGTAATGTGCTACGTTACCTTTATACTGGGGGTATGTTCTGGGCTACCTAAAAAATGGGGGGCATATGCTGGGATATTTATATACTCAGCGCATGTGCTGTGATCCATATATAGGGGGTTCATGTGGTGATGTGGTGGGCTATATACTCGAGGCATGTGTTGGTAAATAAACGGGATGGCCCAAAGTTTAAGATTGGATGTTATATTCAGGACTATGATAGAGTTAAAAAATGTATGCATCGTGTAACTGCACGCTTTATCTAACCATGCATGTTTCTATGGAGAATGTCACTTTATCTTCTGATTGTTCCATGCTGCTGACTTACTAAAGGGGTTTTGCCCTACATTTATAACGAGGGATGATGTGCTAACCAAATTTATAATGTTGCAGCTGTTCTAGCTAAATTAATGAGGAGGTGCTGGTGTTAAATTTGAGTTCATAAGAGGGAAACAATTTGGTAGTATATATTATACAGTATATTGAGAGGTCACAGTGTATTACACAGTATGTACACAGGGCACATTGTAGTGATTTTGGGGGGACATTATATTGGCTATGAATTATTATGGACTGCGGGTGAAGATGTTCTCTAGAGGCCAAAGACACCAGAGTAACAAATTTGCAGTGATGTCATGGCTGGGAGAAGTTGCCATGAGTTCTGTACCTGGTAGATAAGGATTACCAGATATGAAGAGCCTGTAAGGAAGAAGACTGGATTGGACCTGGTCAACATAAACATAGAAGTAGCCAGCTGCATCCTAATTTGAACGGTAAGTGATGTCTGTGTCTCCCTGAAGGCAGCACCGTTGTGGAGGAGATTTAGTGCTGGTATATTTTTATATGTGGTATTTATATTTAATTGGTATATGTTATATATGTATCATATCTATTTTGCTATATTTACTGCAGGTAGGCATAATTGTAGATGATCCCATATCAATTGACCTCTTCTGATTTATTTTTTTATGATGTTTAATGGGTAATATGGAACCATTTTATTTTTACCCTAGGATTGGTTGTCACTGATTCTGTCATGTTAGATACAAATTTACAGACAAAGGGGTGGGGCTATTGGTGAAATAGTGGCGGGGCACAAATCTACTTATTTGCCTAGGGCACCAAAATGCCTTATCTCAGCCCTGACCAAAATACATCAAAATTATTACCATCTATGTGAAATGCCCTCTAAAACCCTTCTGATGTAACAATGACATCATTCTCTGTCCATAATGATGTAATGATTGGTCAGTGTTTTTTTCTTTATAGAAGTCATTGTGATGTAGGGGAGTAGATAAGCTGTAACATCATATATTGTCAGTTGTGATGTAATGATTGGTCAGTGTTATCTTCATAGATTTCATTGTGAAAGGAGGGGAGGAAATAAGTTGTAACATCATCTATTGTCAGTAGTGATGTAATGATGGGTCAGTGGTGTTAACTATATAGAGGGCATTGTGCAGGGAGGCGAGGGTGAGAACTGTGACATAACCTATTTTTATTTAATCCAGTGTATGGATTTTTTAAAATCTTAAAAAATGTTTAAAATGAGAAAACTTGTTACCATATTAGTAAACTTAATAAAAGGTATTTTTTGCGTCAACTTACCTTCTAGCGGCAGATTCCTCAATCTATTTATGAAAGAGTTCTTTCTTAATTTGTACCAAAAATAATTTGTTTGCGCCACATTTATCAAGGGTCTAAGCCAGTTTTCAGGTACTTTTTGACAAGTACAACAAATGGGATGTGGCTTATGAAACGGAGTGTGGGACCACATCAAATGGTCTGTGTGCTAAAAATTATGCTAATGCACAAGAATTTTGGCACAGCTTTCTGGCATAATCTATGCCAACTAATAGGAGGTGCAAAGTATGACTCACCAGCCTCCTAATACGCCAGATTTATCATCCAGCATCAGACACAGTGATAAACCTGGTGCAGCATAAAACTGTCTGTATAACTGTTCTTGGTCGAGTCAGACTCTTCTCTGACACTTTTGATAAATCTGCCCATTATGAGTGGGACTGATAGAGGGTTCATTATTTCAGCGGAACAATTTCCCCACTGTATTGTGTAGGGGAGTTCAGAATGGTCAGCAATGGTTGAATTTAATGTTTACCTCTTTAAACATTGAAACATAAATCAATGCATCTTCCAGTTTGGTTCATTGTACTTGGAAAAGATAATAAACTCTAAAAAAGAAAGACTGAAGCCAATGAAAATGTGATGTCATGCCAAGTTTAAGGACATGTCTGAAAAGTATATCAAGGACAATTGTCCGCCGGCAGCCTTATCAGCGCCCATCACATTTTAGCAGAGACCTTTCTCCACAAGTCTTCTTTATTCTGCAGCATGTGCCTTTTGATCATATTGATTTATTCTCTGTTGTGCGTGAGTTCTGTTTATCATCCTTTTGAATATGCTTTACTCTCTCCAAAATGCTGTGGAGCAAATATAGCCCAACCCGCTACCCTCTAGCCAAAATCAATACGGCAAATGGAATGAAGTCGGAATAGAGTGGCTATCATCATAGTAAAATATCCTTGCTGACCATTTTAATGATAATATTGTTAGCAGTGCAGTTCAGTGTCACTTTTATTCAAAGCAATACATTTATCAGTGGATGGAATTGCTACTAATTGTGCTCTTAGATGGCTGAGGCAATGACCACCAGTGCACTGAATAGCAAGCAGTAGATTAATCTCTAAGTAAGATCTCAGGTAAATTGGTTTGAGGTGAATTCTTTAACCTTCCTGTCCACATAAGGTTTAATTGGCTAAATATATTTTCTCAGTTGCTACAGGTTAAAGTTAGAATGAGAACTGTCTCTAAATGGTAAGTGAACTTTCATTGTAATTGCTTTCCATACTTAATATTTTATTTGGGAGCAAGGACAGACTATACTGCTGTATTGTGCATCTAAACAATTCAGCAAATGGGAACAGAGATGTGCAGCAACAATGTCTCAAGATGGGAAAATAAGATGTCCTTAGATGCCATTGGCTGCCTGGTGGTCCTCCCACTCTCTGAAGCCATGTGACCATCACAACCAATACCTCGTTTTACCCTCACTGTGCCACAAAGCCAGCAATATTACAGGTGACTGCTGCCGCCATTCTGGGGGTGCAGAGATCATATTGGCTCATATTTATTAAAGCCCCTGTACCAGTTTTTTGTCCGTCTTTGCACTCTCTTTGCAGTGTAAATTGCTTGCACATGTAATTATAATGCTGTTTTTTTTAAGGTGGATAACCTATATAATTTACTTTACCAATGTTCCTTTATGTTATCACTCAGAAAGCTCCATCATTGATGTACTTAATAATGTGAAGATATAATCTAAAAGCCTGAACCTTCATGTTACATCTGTAAGGTGTTTTCTCTTATTCCATAGATCCTTTATGAATGCTCATGTGAAATGGAATGCATGGAAAACTAGTCTGGCTTGTAGGTTTGCTATAATTGATTGGCTATATCAATATACATAATTACATACATAGTACGGTTGAAAAAAGACATATGTCCATCAAGTTCATCAAAGGATGGAAAAGGACAGGGTTGAGAGGAAGGGATGTGGTAAGACTATAGTATTACAAAGGCATCACTGTTCCTTCACTGTAATGCAGCACCTAAGCCCTTTTGATGCGTCTTGCATGCCTGCAGTGAGCAGCTTCTGACGCAGGGTATTTTTACTATAAAGAACCTCCGTCGCCTCCATAAATTGAACCCTTTTTTCTAAACAGATATAATTTATGTATAGGCCATTTAGAGAAGTTATTCCTATCCACCTTTAGATTTCTCAATGCTAAATACATTATTTGAAACTTTCTTCTTATATGAGATCCTCCTTGTTACTTATTGGTTTTGTGGCTTTGTAACCTTGAACTTGTAACCTTTACAAATCCAGGGCATTCTTTTTATGAAATGAACCACAAATTTAAAGACAACCTGTCACCAGGAATGTAATTTGCAGCTGGTGACAGGTTCCAATAGCCTGTGCAGAGTTAACCCCTTCCCGACATTTTACGTAATAGTACTGCATGGCGGGAGGTGTGTACCCGCATTTTGCAATATTATTACGCCCCGAACAGAGCTGGCACCAGAAGCTGCTGTGCTGGCTGTATATTATAGCCGACACCCGGGATCGCTGCCTCTAACGCTGCGGTCACGCTTGATCTCGGGTGAATTAATCCCCCCGCAGTGCTTACCGCTGCTCCGATGGCAGCCCCGGGGTCTGCCAGTGCCCCGGGGCTGCGCAATCTTCTTCCCGGAGCAGGATCTGGCTGCATGTGCTGCCTGCTCAGTGTGTTACATAACACAGTGTAAGTCAAGTGTAACAAGGAGAAAAAGCTGCACTCACCATTGCTGTGAAAAAGTAGTTTTCTTTATTTCAGGTGCAAAGTACAGGGAGGAGCGGGACCGTGGCGACGAGCCGTTTCGCGCCTACTGGCGCATCATCAAGCCAATGACGTCACTTACCCGCGCCGCGCCTCTTTTATGCGCGGTCGCCGGTAAGTGTCGCCATAGAAACAGTATACAAATATCACAGGACACACGTGAGAATATAGTGATTATAAAAACAACAGTAGCAAAGTTTTTTTAAAAACAATACAGAATCGTGCACATGTATGTTCATGTTAATAACGAGCAGAGAGAGTTTTAATCATTATTGATAGGCGGCATATAGCGTTTTTATATGTCATAAGTCAGATGGTGGTCTGAATCGATCCACCGGACGGAAAAATTTGGAAAATCACATTTACATTATAGAGAGACGTTTACAGGAACACACTGTAGTCATTTTTTTCATTTAATCCTAAGACGCCAGTGGCGTTAAAGGCAATAATTTGCCTACTTTCCTCTCTCAACAGACTTTGATTCCTATCTCCTCCGGAAGGATTGGCTTTAACTTGTTTAATACCTGCAAATTTTAAAATTTCAGGGTTACCATCATGGTATTTTCTGACATGCTCTATAAGCCGGGGACACCCATTCCCTGTGGTAATCGATTTAAAGTGTTCTCTGAATCTAATGTATAATCTACGTATAGTCTTGCCAATGTAAAACCGTTTACACGGGCAAAAAATAAGGTAGACAACATATGTTGATTTGCATGTAATAAATGTATCAACCTTCCGGAATATGCCTCCAAATTCTATGGATTTTAGCTGGCTATTGTATGTACAAAATTTGCATGAGCCACATTTATGATTACCTTTTGGAATACTTTTTTCTAACCATGTCGGTTGTGTGGTGGAAAACCTACTTTTGACCAATGCTTGCTTAATTGTGGGACAACGTCTAAATGCTACCACCGGATGTACAGATGTAATATCTTGGAGTTGGGGGTCCTGGCTTAAGATGTTCCAATTTTTACGGATCGCTTGTCGTATGATACCTTCACATGGGCTGTACTCAAAAGAGAAGGCAAACTTTTTTTCCTTTTCTTGACCATTCTTGCCTCTCCGTCCCCTCCCGCCAGACAATACGGCTTCCTGAGATAAGGTGGTTACTTTACGATATGCTTCCTGGAGTACTTCACTGGGGTACCCTCTTTCTAACAAGTGTTTGGTTAAGTCTTCAGCCTGTTTAATGAATTTTATATCCGTATTATTAATTCTTCTGAGGCGAAGGAACTGACTGTATGGGAGGCTAGTTTTAGTATGAATGGGGTGGAAGCTATTGAAGTGTAACATGGAATTGGTGGCCGTGGTTTTTCTAAAGGCGGAAGTACAAAGCTCCTCTCCTATCTCTTTTACTTTGACATCTAAAAAGTCTAATTCTTTTTCTCCGTATATAGCTGTGAATTTCATATTCGTTTGGTTGGTGGTATTGAGATATTCGACAAAATTAAAAAATTGGGTACGGGTGCCTTCCCAAACTATAAAGATGTCGTCCACATATCGTAAAAATACCTTCGTGTTCGCGACAAACGGATTGTCCAGAGAGAAGACACAGCGGTTTTCAAAATATGCCAAAAATAAATTGGCAAAGGTACAAGCGACAGGAGTACCTGTCGCTGTGCCCGTTCTCTGGACAAACCATCTGTCATCGAACACGAAGGCATTATGGGACAAAACAAATTGTAAACCGGAACAAACAAAATCAATGTATTGTGGACTTTTTTGAGCATTTGTGAGTATATCGTGAATACACTGTACTCCTAATTCTTGGGGAATACGGGTGTATAAACTTTCAACGTCAATGGATGCCAATGTATATGTATTGTTCCAGTGTATGTCCCTAATGGCCTTCAAGAAGGAATTAGTATCCTTTAAATAAGAAGGTATGTCTGCGAGCAAGGGGCGGAGAAGCCAGTCAAGATATTGGGACAGTGGCTCAGTTAATGAGCCAATCCCAGCTATGATAGGTCGTCCTGGAGGAGCCAACATCGATTTGTGTACTTTAGGTAGAAAGTACCACGCCGGATGTTTTGGGTGTTCTGGCAATAATTTCTTAGCCATATTTTCTGGGAGGATCCCATTCTCAACGCTCCCACACAACCGACATGGTTAGAAAAAAGTATTCCAAAAGGTAATCATAAATGTGGCTCATGCAAATTTTGTACATACAATAGCCAGCTAAAATCCATAGAATTTGGAGGCATATTCCGGAAGGTTGATACATTTATTACATGCAAATCAACATATGTTGTCTACCTTATTTTTTGCCCGTGTAAACGGTTTTACATTGGCAAGACTATACGTAGATTATACATTAGATTCAGAGAACACTTTAAATCGATTACCACAGGGAATGGGTGTCCCCGGCTTATAGAGCATGTCAGAAAATACCATGATGGTAACCCTGAAATTTTAAAATTTGCAGGTATTAAACAAGTTAAAGCCAATCCTTCCGGAGGAGATAGGAATCAAAGTCTGTTGAGAGAGGAAAGTAGGCAAATTATTGCCTTTAACGCCACTGGCGTCTTAGGATTAAATGAAAAAAATGACTACAGTGTGTTCCTGTAAACGTCTCTCTATAATGTAAATGTGATTTTCCAAATTTTTCCGTCCGGTGGATCGATTCAGACCACCATCTGACTTATGACATATAAAAACGCTATATGCCGCCTATCAATAATGATTAAAACTCTCTCTGCTCGTTATTAACATGAACATACATGTGCACGATTCTGTATTGTTTTTAAAAAAACTTTGCTACTGTTGTTTTTATAATCACTATATTCTCACGTGTGTCCTGTGATATTTGTATACTGTTTCTATGGCGACACTTACCGGCGACCGTGCATAAAAGAGGCGCTGCGCGGGTAAGTGACGTCATTGGCTTGATGATGCGCCAGTAGGCGCGAAACGGCTCGTCGCCACGGTCCCGCTCCTCCCTGTACTTTGCACCTGAAATAAAGAAAACTACTTTTTCACAGCAATGGTGAGTGCCGCTTTTTCTCCTTGTTACACTTGACTATCTATTGGACTGTTTGTCTGCATAGCAGAGCACCACCGGCAGTGTAATGATAAGGAGTGTATAAACGGAGTCCACTACAGTGACATAACATTGCTTCCGGATTGAGACGCACCGCGATTAGTTAACTTGGATTGTGCCGAGCGCTGTCCTCTATTAATAACACAGTGTAATGCATAAGTATTACACTGTGTTACATGTATGGCGGCTTGAACAAGCGATCAGTGCATTGCTTGTTCAAGCCAACCTGTTAGAAAGTAAAAAATAAAAGTTAAAAACACATAATAAAGTGTTTCTGATAAAAAGAATTAATTAAAGTAAAAGTCCCCTAAACACAAACATTCCCTATACACATCTAATAAAGTAAAAAAACACAAAATCACCAAAACCCCCCACATATTTGGATATTTGGTATTGCGGCGTCCGTAACAATCTGTACAACAACTCAGAAACATTATTGGACATTTGATCAAAAGAAGGACAACTCAACACGTAAAAAATAAGCCCTAAACCAGCGCTGTCAACCAAAAAATATTAAAGTTATGTCTCAGAAAAGATGGCGATACAAAAACAAATGAGATTTTCTTTATATTAGTTTTTTTCCAGTAAAATTGTAAAAATATATAAAAACTATATAAATGAGGTATCACCTTAATTGTAGTTATCGATAGAATAAAGATAATATAGTATTTTTAGTCTACGAAGTACGACCGCCAAAGAATTCAATAAGAAAGGAAACTTGAATATTTTCTTTTCCTCCGTACATTCAAGAGTTAATAAAATCTCACCAATAAGCTACTGACCCACTAAAATGAAGTAATTGCATCTCATGTTGCAAAAAAATAAGACTTATATGTCCAAATTGCCCAAAAAAAAAGATTGAATAGCCAATGAAAAGGGACAATGCATAATCTGCTCTGAATGGCGCAGCTTCCCTTCGTTGCCCTGGTGTGTGCCCATACAGCAGGTTACCACCACATATGGCGTATTGTTACACTAGGGAGAGATTGGGTATCAAACTTTGTGGAGCGTTTTGGTATTTTATCCACTGAGATTGTGTACATTTTATGAAAAACACATTCATTTAGCCAGAAAAAGGGTAATTACAAAATTGCATCCAATTTTGTTTAAACCCATGTAAAACAATTAAAGGGTTAACAGACAGAAGTTGTTTTACATACGTTAAGGGATGTAATTTCTATAATAAGGGTAATTTATGGGGTTTTATTTTTATTTAAAGTGACCTGAAGCCCGAGCAGGCCACTCAATAGGGTGATTTTGCATTTATTATGAAAATTTGAAAATTCGCACCTTACGTTCAAAGCCCCATAACCTCCTACAAAAATTAGAGGATGCGTAAAAAACCATGTCCACATAAATGTCCACATTCGGTAAATGTTAGATATTATGTTTTTTTTTTTTTTTTTTTGCTGTTATGACTATGTGTGGAAAAAGTAAAACATTTTGAATTTTGAAAATCGCAAATTTTTCCAAATTTTCATCAAATATCTGATTTTCACATAAATAAAGACACATACCACCAAAATTTTGGAACTAACATGAAGTACAAAGTGTCATGAGAAAACAATTTTAAAATCACTTGGATATGTTAAAGCGTTCTAAAGTTAAAGCCACTTATAGTGACACAGGGCAGATTTGAAAAAATGGGTTGTGTCAGGAAGATGAAACATGTCTTCGGCGTTATGGGGTTAAAAATGCCTTTGTTGGAATTCTAAATCATTTTAGTAGTTTATAAAAGTATGTTAGACATTACCTGGCTCCCTACCAGCACTGTCCAGCGAGTCATGGTGCGGACAGTTCCAGCGGCCTGAGTTCCCATTTCCTCAATTCATCCTCCCCTCTGCCTTGCTCATCCCCCTTCATATGCCTTACCCCTGCTCACTACCCCTTGCCTATGTCAGCTGGAGACATGGTCAGAATCAAGGAGGAGGGGACTCAGGTCATTGTACCTGCCTCCTAGACCACCCCATCAAGACTCAATAGATGGTGCTGGGAGGGAGCCAGGTAATGTCTAATATGCTTAGAAAGTACAGAAACAATTTAGAATTACGAAAAGGCATTTTTAAACTCAACATTGTAGAAGATTTTGGAAACTGTCACGAGCTAAAATGACATTCCTGGTGACAGATTCACAGTTTTACTCCATCCAGGACATTCCCACAACCTTTATCCACGTGGAAATTGTGCTATTAAGCTTGGAGGTCCTGTATTACTAAGGTGGTTGGTCCTGTTCTGCATTACTGTGGTGGCCCTCTGCTACATTACTAAGGGGGGTCCCATACTACATTACTATGGGTGGATGCCGGACTACATTACATTACTGAGGGGGGAAGTTGTGCTAACTTAAAGAATGAATTATGGATTAATGCGGGTAAAACTATACTTTATAATATTATATCATGCATTGAGGGGTGAAAGTGTATTAAATGTATACGGGGACATTGCTGTCAGTTTAGAGGGGTAAATATTACTATGGAGCACTGTGGGACATAGTTATTATTAAGAGGGCATTATACTGACTGTGAATGCTTGGAGATGTCATTTGGAGGCTGAAATCACAAGTTCTGTACCTCACTTGTGAGGAGTCCTCTAGGCAGAAGACTAGGACAGACAAGGCTAGCCCAGAGGGAGTAGAAAACAGCCTCAACCTAATTTGAGCAGAAATCGGTGTTACTGCTGACAGGCCCCAGTTGTAAATTATCCCATTGCAGTTGACCTATTTCTTTTGACATTTATTGGGGGGAGTGCACTATTTTATTTTTCTTTTCAAGATGGACCCCAATTCCCCTTGATTTTACAGTGTGACTGTTGTTGTTGGTGGCATAATTTTGCTTGTCTGCCTAGGTAACCATGATACCTTATCCCAGCTCGGACACTGAAATTGCCTTTTCCTATGATTTTGACCTAGCTTCATGCGTTTCTCTGATCTCAGTTTCTGAACCTCACCCTAATACCATAATACTAATTCATTATTTAGTTTTTTACACCTCACTTTTTGGTGTTTGTAGAGGGTTTCGTGGCTTGTTATTTGTGGAACTAAGGGACTGAGGCAGCATTTAATATTCAATGTAATGACCTGGGAAACTAGGAAAAAATTCAAATGCAGAACGATTTTCAGTATTTACTTACAGGCTTCATTCATATGGCTTTCACTAGGATAATCTATTTACAATGTAATTTTTGTGGTAGAATTTGTTAGTTTCTAGGAATTTACTAGGTGAAGAACTTTCCTTCTACAAAGAATATTGGGGAGGTAAGTGGACAACTATTATGAACTTAAATAATGAGTGAATCCTATTTCATAAAATACTAAAAGCTTCAAATTGTATCCTATTCAATATGCAGATCCTTTAATGCACTAGAAATGAAATAAAATGTAATTCTGCTTATGACAGTATGCCGAGATTTTAACAATTAATCAAACTATCTTTATAATGATTTTATACAAAGAGAAAGTTATTATAAATCAAATTACACTGAGTGACATGCTACATTTGCTACACAGTTGTAAAATAAGAGAAAATCTTGAGCATGTTAAACGAAGTCCCTTCACAGAATATTAATTTGATATCAGTGTTAACAGCAGAATTGCATAGGTCACACTTCATTACTAAAAGACCATAGCAGTCCTTCCTCTCTCACTTTCTCTGTGATGTTATCAAAACCAGCAAGTCAATGGGAACCAGGAGTCTGAATACTATACAAGTAAAAGAACCATGAAAACCTGAACTTAGAGTGAAATATTTCTTTACAGTAACTAAAGATATGTAAAATTCCATATGAGAGGAAACAAAGAACAGGCCCCTATGAAATAATTCTTATGTATGTGTAAGAAATAAAGAAGTGCAATATAATACAGACATGTTTATGCTATTGTAACATTGTGGTTTCTAGGCCATCATCTACCCATAAAGTTTGGCAATAGATATGGTGCTGACAATGCTTTTGTGCTTAGTTTCAATTCTGTCCTGCACTAGTCTGAACACTGCCTTATTTTACTGCTGCTGTTGATTTCCACCACACAGGTTTATCTCCTGCCGACTTTGTTTTGGGCTGTAGATGGTTAAACAAGCTGGTGGACACACACATTCCTCCCCTGATTTGTCTGGGTGTCAGGGAACAGTCCAATCACCTTTTGGACCAGGACTTATATATTTCATAAGAAGATTGTCTGCACAATCCCAAGTGTTTTCTATAAGTCTTCTGTGGAGCTTTCCAACTGACTTTTCTTCTCACCATTTGTTGATATTGTACTTCATTGTACTCTTGGTTTTGACCCAAATTTGAATGACTAGTGTTCTTTGTTTTGTCTAGTTTTCTTTTTGTCTCAGTTCACTTTGGTGCAGGAAGGGAATGCCAACCAGTTGTCACCTACAGTCTAGAGTAGGCCATGCAAGTAGGAAGGGACAGCTGGGTTGGTCTAGTTAAGGGCTCACTTTCCATGTTTGTTCTTTCCTTTTCCATCTTATTGCTAGTTCCTAAAGAGCAGCATAACATGTATATTTCATTCTATAAAGAAAAAAGAAAAAAAGTTTTTTGTGTGTGTGCTCATCCTTCCAAATGTAAGTCCCATATGATGGTCATGCTGGATATGAGAGACACTTGGTCTGGGTCCAAGGTGAAAATACTCAAAAAGGAAAAATTAAAAAGTCTGCAATGGCAGCTGCTTAAAAGGTTCTTAGAGCTCTATTAAGTACATATTAAAAAGTGACATCACAAAAAAAGATGCTGGTGGTCAAAAGCGATTAGCAGTCCTTAATCATGCCTGAATATTTCATTCCATGATTTTACTTATGTAAGGATTTTACTATATCATTAATTTTATTCCAAATATGCATGTTTATATTTTCCATGGCTGTCTCTACTACATACTTCTAAACCTTATATTGATAACAATACATTTTTAATTGAATGGTATTATCTAAATGGGAAATCTAAACATTTTTACCTGTTCTATAACATGTCTTCTTGTAGCATCAAACCAAACCTTTGGGGGCTCATGAAAAAGAAGGCCCTTATTTAGAAGCACTTGATACCACGAAAAATATTTCAGTATATAAAATAATAGTCTGTGAGAACAAAGATATGAGAAATAATTAGAACATATCAGGTCAGAAAAATTTGATAATCCCCTATACTCCTGTCTGCTGTCAAAAGTCCAAGGTTGGATGACACCCTGATTCATGTGTCTCTCTTAACTGGGAAGAAATGGTACCAGAATGCATTGTGGGAGAGGGAGTGTGATTCTCAAGACCATATTCAGCTGGAAAACCTGACATGGCAGAGAGTCTAATGTGATAAAAAGCCCACCTTGCAAATTACAGGATGTACTATACCGTTAACATCTTTGTGCTAGATACTGTAAAAACCCATGTGTCTTGGGGAATTCATGCCTCAACAGAGTGGTTGGGTGGATAGATATATAGATAGGTAGACAGACTTTATCTACAATACAATATTATATTACCAAGTCATTTGTGATGATAGACTTTCTGTTGCTTATTCATTTGAACATTTTTAGTCACTGTAGCATAGAAGTGAGCTGCAAAACCACAAAGTGGTAATAATCATATTCAGAGAACCAAAAGCTGCATAACTAAATCTTAATATTGCACATTTTAAAATTAATGAACTCTGGAACATATTAGAAGGAGATTAGTATCACTCCATGCTCTTAACCTACAGTCATCATTAAAACCAATTATTTTTTGATACTTGAACAACTCATGGTTTCATTAAGTTGAAACTATACGGCTTATGCAAAATTGTGAAGATTAGCCCTAAAATAGCTTTAATCCTTTTCAGTGGTAAAATAGGTCTAACCAAGATGCAAACCAGAGCTGGAGAATAAATTGTAGAAGTCAATAATGCTTTTTGTTACCATTGGCTATATAAATAAAGGAATTATTATTATTAATTGGATGCAGTAAGGGATATATTCTGGTATGAGGTTTCTTAATGATATAGATATTTCCCTATACCTGGTAAAATAAGAAGATATATTGTATATTCTTAATATTTGTGTTATGTTGATGAGAACCTTTTAACATGTTTTTTCCTTTTTGCAATTACAACCAAGAGGACTATTGTTAAGTTGTAATATCTAAACACAGAGTAGAAGTGGAGAGAGTGAAATTATAGCTTACCATATATCACACACTATTTCTTACCATATAATCTAACCACATGTGTAATTATTGTAATGTGTAGATGTGAGATATAAGGTCACAAGAAACACCCATTACTTACTATCATTTCATCACCCGAGATGTCTGAGGAAAACACTATTTATTTATTTTGGCTAGTTGTACTACAAGTCAATAAACTAAAAAATGTATTAACTAAAAATGATCTAATACCTAACGTAACAGTTTCCATCACTGATGTACAATAAACTGTTTTTTAATTCTTACTGTGAGGTTAAATGAAGTTGCAATAATGAAGACAACAATTCATAGAATCACTTAATGCACCTTTAGCAAATGAAATGCTAATACTACTACAACTATACTACTACAAAGAATTATTAAAATATTACTTTGTTAAAGGACCAGATCAATGATTGTAAACCAAACATACAGACATACTGGTGTGCTAGATGTCCTTAAATAATATATTTGACAGAATGTCAGGGACAGACACATTTGAATTTGGGACTAAAAATAAAAACTAAAGGCGGAATGTATTTAAGGAAGTAATACCATCCCCAATACAGTAATCAATGATGAGGCTTCTATGACTGTGCACTTTAGATCCAAAACCACAGATTTATATCATTGGGTTGTGAGATTTTTTTTCAGTGATGGGACCACTCAAGAAACTTATGACAGTGACCAACTCGCCTATACTCAGTAGGTGTATACTTGGCCAAGCCTAGTGTGTATGTAGCCAGCTTACACAGTTACAATTTTGTGGACATTCACTCTAGACTTGTCTATTATACACATGGCAATACATTCAGATAAAATAGGAAATCTTGCCCCAGGATGTTTTATATAGTCTAGGAGTGTAGACCTGTAGTTGCCATCTTGTAAACTAATGGCAAAAAATGGCACCCTGATTGCATTGGAAAGTCCTGTGTAACATCTTCCATGTCATGTTGTTTTAACTGTTTATATTCATTGTTTTACTAATAATAATTTATCATCTACCATATGGCAGGTCAAAAAAATCCAAGATATTTAGCACATCTCAGGGACTTCTGTGTTACAATGCAAGGACTACTTCTGCTGCCAATGCACTCCTGGGAATAAACTGTTCAGAATGTGAGTAACCCTTTTTTTTTCCAGCCACAGTGTAGGAATTCAATGTTAAATCACTCACCCTAAAAAGTCCACTATGATTCTACCACTTGAAAAGCAGTTATAGAACAATAATAACAGTAGACTACAAAGTAATACAAAAAGATCATAGTACTCATTGGAATAACAATAGTGATGCCACAAAAAATATATGGCTCCTTAATGGTGTTCAATTTTCAGAAGCCCTTTAGCCGAAGTGATAAATATTATAACAGCAGGGGTCCGCCCACTGCCACCAACACCAATCACCTGTAAAGGGGCTGCAATGCTCCACTGAGCACTACTTTATTGACCAATTAACTGTCATCCTTTAATCACATGGTCTGTTTGCTGCTCATTTAAGTGAATGCGGCTGAGCTCAGGATTGTACGCTGTGGTTTCTTCATACAGCTAATCCTATCCTAAGTATGGGTGATCATGAAAAAAGCATGGAATACCATTTTAAGTGGAACCCCACCCATCATGTATTATTTAGCATGTACGAAGTGTGCTCACCAATTACAGTGGATTTTTCCTGTGGGAATATACATGTGTTACATCTGTGCTTATGTCATCCTCTGTACAGCTGATATGACACTGATATGTCAGTTTGTTCTATTCTCTTAGTCTAAACACTGGTATATTCCTTCTCCTGACAACTTGAATTAAATTGCACCACACTCATCTGTCTCCTGCAAATGCTACTCTGGTTCTTGGATGGCTTGCTGTGATTGACGGAATCCCTCTCCAATATCCTGCCGGACTGGGCCTATAGATTCTCATATAAGCTCTTCCTGATCAGTACCCTTTGCCTGCTGTTTTATACTTATTTAGCTTCTGTTCTCACTGCCATTTGTATACTGATATTTCTGACCTTTAGCCCGTATTTTGACTGTTGGTTTGCCTAGTGATTTTGTATCATGTTTGTCCATCTGGATTTGACTTGTGTTTGTTGACCATTCCTCTCTGTTTGTTTTATTTTTGTCTCTGCTTAGGGTATGCTGGGCAATAGGCATGGGCAGCTGGGAACAGTGTTTAGTCTCAGGGCCCACTGTTTCTGTCTGTGTCTCCAGTTAATTCCCTGACACTTTCTGAGTGTGCTGAAAATAATGTGAGGCAGTGTTTGTCTGCATGGAAATTTGACATGCATTGCAGATTTCACAATCCATAGAATAGCCATTAATGGGTATCAATGGTAATTTTATTCACTATATACGTGAAATAAATAATAATTCCTATATTTATATAGGACACAGATTATGCATCACTGCACAGATCTCCCCAAATTGGTCCCTGCCCCAATGGGCTCACAAACTAATCAATCCACCAGTATGTTATAGAGTGTGGGAGGAAATCAGAGGACCTGAAGGAAACCAACGCAAACAGGGAGAGAACATACAAACTCTTTACAGATGTTGACCCTGGGACTTGAACCCAGGACCCCAACACTGCAAGGCTGTAGTGCTAGCCACTAAGCAACCATGCTGCCAAGAGACATCTCTTGCATAAGTTGTGGGCATGTCTACATAATGGTTCATTGGGGGTTTTTAGGCATAATCAGCCAGATAGCCTTATAATCCTTACTTCCTTTTTGGGATGTGCATGTTTAAATGAACATGTAGCTGTGTAATTAATTAGGATTGTATGTCATACATATCTTTATAAGTGATACAAGGGAAGTAATGTATATTGTTAGAATATCATGGTTTCATTAGAAACCTACTATAGGTAGATTTAAGAGCCATATGATAACATTCTGTTTTTAAAGAGAACATGCCATGCAAATTAACCCTCCCATAATAAATACTTAATTAAAACTGTGATTAGAAAGCATTGCATTTATCCCTGAATGGTTCCGTTACATGGCTGCAATGTTCCAAAAATCAGTTTGTAACTTACATGCAACTCACCTGCTGTAAGTCCATCATCAAGTGAGTCCTGTACATTAGGAGGAAGGGGAGGAGTAGAAGTCATGGAGGCATGCTATGATTTCATGTGATCAGCTATATGCATGATGTGCAGTTTGCTAATGTTAGGATCCTAAATGACCTGTGATGATGTCACCCTGGTCACATGACATACTGAGAAGAGGCATGGGACATGGAATGGAGTAGATGGGAGGGGCTGACCGAGCAGTTGATTTATGTGGATGTAAGGGGAAAACTTTTTAACTAAAACAAGGGTGTTAATTAATAGGGCTCTATAGGAACCTAACTGTCACTAGATTTATTTGTGAAAATGTGGTGACAGGTTTTCTTTAAAGCAATGCAAGACCAAGATGACTAAACATTATTTTGTCCATCTTTGGGCCATCCATCAAATCATACAACAATCTTCACTTTACATTACAAAGCTATGGGTTAAATTGACTGTCATATGAATAATTTATGTTTTGCTATTTTCTTCAAAAAGATCTTGGAGACATAGTGAGAGGGGATTAGAACTTTACCCTGATCTTTTGATTGCTTTATAAATTCATGCCAGGATAAGTCCTGTCCTTTCAATTATCAAAACAGGATTTCTACAGGTAGCATAAATAAGAAGATTCCCTTCATAACTTTGGGACATGTACTGCTATAGTTTGTGTTCATGTCTGGGTAATGTCTACCTCAGTCTGACACAGACCACCTTTCTGATTTATAGATCACGATTGTGCGGTGCATCTCCGTGTTAATGCAGCTTTCAATGTCAAAAACTCCTCTGCAGTCTCTAAAGATATGTTAAATGGCATGACTCATGTTCTGTGCATTCGTCTACTCTGTAGAGACTAATAAATAGGGAAAAGCATTTCACAAAATATTGCTTTATGAGCAATTGCCGAGTTATTGTACATTTTACATTAAAGTATTGATTTATAAATTTAATGTTTTTCTTCTTTTATCGTCCATTATAGTCATTTATGAAGCACTTTGTGTCTGTTTGTGTTGCTTCTTTTTACTAATACATTACTCATATACATCATAACAAGGCTGAATTAGTTTACAGTGAGGACACAAGGGGGACACCCATGATATACAACAAAGTCCTGTCCACATGATTTGGTCTTGTGCTCCATTTTTTGAGCCCCTGTTTATGTTAAACATTTGCTCACTGCCTGATTAATGTCAGGATTGTTATTAACTCTGCAATAACCACACAATACCATTGGGGAACCTTCAGAGATTGTGCAACTACAGAAGAGATCTCCCCACAGGGCAGACAAAAAGGTACATTATTATTTTTTACTTTTATCCCCACCCCCTACAAAAAAATTTTTGCCCTTAATAAAATATGAAAATATGTTTTTTTCCCTCTTTTTAACTGCTTATAAAAATGAATTGAACAAAGCATTATATATTACCAATATTTAGATGCAAATAATTATATTAATAAGAGATTACAAAACCCCACATTGTTATTTTCAAATCTACCTATACTAAAAAGAATAACATGGAATATTTGTGGCTCGGTTTGGAAGTAGTTAAAGGGAACCTACCATCATGAATCTACCTATAAAGGTAGATCGAGTGGTAGGTGGATCAATAGGACGTGAGGATAGACCTTTTAAGGGTTAATCCTCATGTCCCCGCACTTTTTGGATAACTTTTATTAGCCAAATATGTAAATTTTGTTAAGCGACTACTGGGGCGTGGAGTAGCTGGAGCTGAGGCTACAAGGCGCGGCTACTCCATGCTCCAGTGGCCTCTTTGTTTCTCCTACCCCAAATCTTCGGCGCGCAGCTCCTTGTAGCTGTGCGCCCTCATCTGGAGAACCTGCCGTCTGCGCATGCACAGAACAGCAGGCCCACGCCTGTGCAGCTCTGGCTACGAGCTGCGCACCGAAGATTTTGGGTAGGAGGAACAAAGAGGTTACTGGGGCGTGGAGTAGCCACACCGTGTAGCCTCAGCTACGGCTACTCCACGCCCCAGTAGCCGCTTAACAAAATGTACATAAAAAATTTATCCAAGAAGTGCAGGGACGTGAGGATTAGCCCTTAAAAGGTCTATCCTCACGTCCTATTGATCCACCTACCACTCGATCTACCTTTGTAGGTAGATTCGTGGTGGTAGGTTCCCTTTAAGGAGGGAATCCATTCAGCAAGCTTGTTGGCTGAATCAGTAATACCAAAATACATAAAATGTTTCCTGCCCTCACCAAATTGGCCCCATCCTTAGGGTATAGTAGGTGTTTACTTCCATCCACCTAGGTTTTAAGCACTTGCTTAAGTTATTGTGCCTTATACGTAAAGGCTTGAGGATGAACATCATGTGGATTATTGGAAGAGAAGAAACAGGTAGTCTGAAATAGCCAGCTCAATTCTCTAAAGCTGAAAAAAAATCTGCCTTTAAGTCAACACCCTTTCAGAGAAAAAAAATCTATTGTTGTCAGTGGCAAGACAACAGGCTTATTTACTAAGGGTCGCAGATCCCACTTTTGTCGGTCTGTTATCCGTTTTCGGGATTTGTGCAGCTTGGACAGTTACTTAACAGGTGCTTGCACTGGGATTTGTTTCTGGCCCAGCTGCGCTGGCTTTCATGCGACATAAATCGGGGGGCAGGCCATTGGACGATCCGACTGATTTGGACTGAGCGGGATTTAGGTTTCAAATTGTGTCATAAGACAATGCACTTACATACACCACTAAAAAGATTGTGAACTCTGTCGGACCTGAGCAGGGAAGCGACACATGCAGGATATTGGGCGCACAATCTAAGGGCACATTCACATGGCCGTCTGCGGGGACGTACATGCGGCCGCAAATTTGCGGCCGCATGTACATCCCCATAGACGGCAATAGCGGAGCGGCGCAGATGCGGTGCCACACATGTGTGTCACCGATCCGGCCCGCACACCGCAAAAAGATAGAGCATGCTCTATCTTTTGGCGTATGTGCGGCCGTGAGCCGCTATTCTCTATGGAGGGAGGAGGGGGCCGCATCCTCCTCTCCAGCACACGGCGGTATGCCCGCACGGCGGGCACACCATCGTGTGAATGTACCCTAAGTGAATTGTGGCAGAGTGCATGATCTCCTCCAGATGGGTAAAAAAATGTGCCCCAACATCTTCCGCATTTTCTGTGTATTGTGACACTGGGAAGAAAAGATAAGGGGACCAAAACAGTGCCAGAACCGGATAGGTGTTGTTACTGGAGGAACATATTTTTTATTCAAATTTGAAGCAAAAATATAATGGCTTTAAATCCCCTTATAATATAAATGAAGTGCATGAGACATCCTAAAACTAATTATTACCCATTCACCCCAATCTCCATAATGAGAGTAAGGCCCTTTACAAATCTTTGTAAATATGAAGAATATAGCTGAATACAGATAAGTTATTTCTGCTGTACTATAAGTCTTTCATTTTTACATGACAGCTTTATGTAGTCGCAGTTATTCATTGACCTTACATATCAGCCAGAGACAATAAAGCTGTTTTAAATGACGTGATCTTTGAGTATAGAAGTGATTGCTTCCAGGTTTGAATTCTATAACATAAAAAAGAAATCTCTCTATCGCTATTAACTACATTTAGTATGTACAGTTTAAAAAGGCTCCTTGCAGACGAACGTTTGCTCGCCTCGGGCTACATGCGGGTACAGGAGAGAGTAGGGAGGAGTGCCTCTCTCCCCCCTGTCCATTAAAAGCCATGTCCTATATTTTGCGGTACAGCTACCACTAGACCAAGGTGTGGTCTAGTGTGGACAGCATGTGCTCACCATGGGCATAACTTCTGAATGGGCCCCCCTTCCCCAATGAAAAAATATATAAATATTTGTACAGTTACAATCAGACTCATTCATACACTCATATAAACACACATTTATATACTTATATAAATACACATACAGCATAAACATACATACAGTATATACTCAATATACATACAGTACCATATACACCCATGCAGCTTACACACATCACATATACACAAATATACATACAATACCATAGAGAAACATACATTTTATACACACATACAGAATATACACAGCAAACACACACATTGAGTTTACCCCCCCCCCCCCCCGACACTGCACAGCTGCTGTTGGTCACCACACCATGACTGGGTACCATGGACTTCTATTGTAGCCGCAAATCTTGCTACCGTAGCAATGGCTCCCATACTTTTGTCTACAAAGGGCCTAAATGTCTCTCCATCAAAAGAGGCAGCAAGCAAATTCCATGTAATTTCATATGAATTGGAACAATAAACATAGGGGTGCAGCAATTCTTTGCATAGTGGGTGACTGGGAGATTTATTTCACTATTCTCCAGCACTGTACAGAGAGCATAACCATTTACATTTCATTACTATAGAGAGGAATGTTATAATTATTATCAGTGCTCTTTGAATGTAGAAGCAAATTTTCCTTCTAAATTGGTTTCTTTATTCTGAAATGAAATGGGGGTTCTTGAAGAATATGAAAGGCTGTTTTTAATACAATAACCTGCAGATGATGTGCATACCTATTTTTATGTATTTCTTAATGAGAACCATACTGAATTGATTCTCTTAATGTAATATGCCTGTAATTTGGTGTCAGTTAATTTAGCATAACAATATACTATTAGATCAAATTGAACTAATGAAATAACACACAAGATGATTTCAGTTTTTTACAATAGTATAATGCTGTATTTCCCCAGATCCTCGTTAGCCTGTAAATGATGTCAATCTTCTAACATGTGTTCTAACACCCAATCAGCAGAGCCAACAATGAGTCTATAGTGATTTCCTGCATCAGAGCTGCCTAGGAGAAGTCAGGTGCATGTCTCATTTAGCGCATTATGACAAGACATGCTAAATCTTTATATTTGCTTCTCCATATGTTCCTACAATTAGGCAGCTGCAATAAGAAGCTAATTGCTATCACACAAAACTTTTGTGACAAAGGGATAGTTCGGAGGATACAAGTTGGTTTTGTCGACCTTGACCAAAACCAATAAATATTATTTTTATAACATGATAATAAATATTTCTATGCTTACTATATGAATATTTATGAAATTGTACTACTTCTGTTCCTTTTTTAACCTGAGACAAATGGAATAATTTAATTCCTTAAATTGAGAATTTCATAGTGTACCTGCTGAAGTCAGAGCTTGTGAGCCACACTCAAGACTGCTTTGTTGGGAGCTGATTGACAGCTGCTTTGTAGTATCTGTTCCCTGGAAAGCATTGGTAGTGCATTCTTAGACTCGGCTGTGGGTTGAATGATGCAGGGTATAGCCAGTCAGCTGCTAGGTATCAGCCGATATCCAGCCTAAGCTGCTACCCTGAACCCCAGTGTGAACTGTTACCTGTACCTGATTCTGTATTTTGCCTGATCTGGAGTCCTGTTTTCTGCCTTATCTGGAACCCTGTAACCTTGAAGCCTGCCTGGACCTGAAACCATGAACCCCAACCTGATCTAAAATCCTGCGTCCTACTTGATCCGGAACCCTGAACCTTGTTCATGAACCTTGTATCCTGCATTGACTTGAAATCATGAACTCCAACCTGATCTCCTACCCCAAATCTTGTGTCTTGCCTGTTCTGGAACCCTGAATCTGTACTCTGAAGCTTGTTTCACAGTCTGTACCCTGTTCCCATGCTTGTAGCCGATCATGTGCCTTTTCCCCGATCCTCATATTTCAGCATATTTATCGGAAACCCTTACAGTACAACTCAATTTTAGGTCAAAATGAAATTTTTAGAAGGCCCAAAAACTTACAGTATTATGTTACTCATATATCTTAATAATAGCATAACTAGCATAATCTGCTAAGTGTGTATGTTAGTCCAATACAAATGCCTACTATAACTACTCATCTTACTGTTTGTCAGGACTATTCCTACTAGCACAAAAGAAAAGTGAAGCATACCCGAAACAGGTCATATTCTGAGGGTATCATATGAAGAAACAGCAATTTTCGATGCAAATATACTTGGAGAAACACTAGTAGATTGCATTAGTTTCTGTAAGTACATACTACAGTATATCTGTACATGTTTCAATAAATGCAGTTTTGATATTTTATCACAGAAAAGGATTAAAAGACCATTTGAGGTCTTCCTAACTACATTTGTGAGTTCATTGCAGATGTCAGTAGTACTAAGTACTAAACTAGCCCCAAATTGTTTTAATGTTTGTTTTAACATTTTGGAAAAAAATTCAAATTAGTTTGTTTCACCCCAGGACACAAACATCAAATCATCATATGTCATATCATGTAAGAAAAGCATTTTTCGAAATATGTGATAAAATCTTTTCAAAATGAATGTTGTAAAATTAAAGAATGTTTGATCAATACAATATATATTAATGTGAAAATCTTGTGAGAACATCTGGCCCCTGAAAATGAGATCAATCACAATTTCATCATAATAACTTGTATAACATATACAAATGGCCTGGGGCTTACCTACAGACCCAGCTGTTTAAGGCAAGTATTCCCCAAGCAATAGCAGTAAATATTGGACAACAATGAAATAATCTTAGAGCAGCTGGAGGGTGACTGAAGGCTCACTTAAAGGATGGTCATAATATACAAAAAATGTACAAACCGTAAAGATTATATTTGGACGTCCCCTTTGGAGGTGACCACATAAAATAAAGAATGGATGAAAATGATAGAAAGTAGTTTATGGATTTGGAAAAGGCACTGCCAGATTTTTTTTATAATTTGTCTGAAATATTGATAAAAAACATCAACTGTACCAGTACTTCCATACAAAGATTACAAACAAAAGTACCACTGTTATATGGAAGTGTTTGCATATGCAAATCTCGGGTTCAGAGTGTAACAAAGTTGTCGAGATTAGTCACGTGGCCAATTATAGCAATGGCTAGTTGCTAGGGACGTTCATTTGCCTGATTGGCATCAATCTGGCAATATGTCCGAGCCAGGTGGTTGCACCCTTACACCGAACATGATTCACCGAACCGAACAGGTCAGCTCATCTCTATCTGTAGGAAATCTACCATCAAGATCAAGCATGACCAACCAGGAACACTTACTCAGGGATCCAGGCTCTGAGACCTTGTTTATATTCCTATATTTGTTATCCATGGCCCCCTTCCTTCTAAAATGAACTTTTAATAGTATGCTAATTAGCCAGAAGGGCTCTGGGGGCATTACCAGAGCCCCTATGTGCTGTAATTTCACTAAACAAATTTTTTAATGTGTGTAGCACCTTAAAGGGAACCTGTCACCAGAACACTGTTTTTAGGTTCTCCCACGTCCCCACAGTCAATACCAAGCATATCCAAAAAGCAGTTTTCATCAGATTTCTGACTTGTTTCTTTCCAACAATAACTTTTATAAAACTTTACCTGGCTCCCTGCTTAATTATCCCCTGGGCATGGTCATCCTTGCTCAAAGTAAGTGCCCCCCTCTACAAACAGCTCGTCTTCCTCGATTTTGAATTAAAAAAAACCCTCCCACCACCCTCTGCTACATTGCTTCTTGCCTCCGCCTCCCTGCATTCTCTCATTCAACTTATTGAGCACAGGGTTGCTGTGGCTGCGCAACTGGCTACAGAGTTTGCGTGCCTGCATCCTCCTCACTGTCTACCAACCCTGTGCTGAAGCTATGCGCAGATAGAGTGGAGACCGCCGGCAGACAGTGGAGAGTGGAGACAGCTCGATCTGTGAGAGTATGCAGGTAGTATATAGCCAGCCTGCCCCCCCCGGTAGTATATAGCCAGCCCCCTCGTAGTATGTAGCCAGCCTGTCCCCCTGTAGTATATAGCACGCCTGCCCCCTGTAGTATATAGACAACCTGCCCACTCTGTAGTATATAGCCAGCCAGCCCACCCTGTAGTATATAGCCTGCCTGCCCCCTGTAGTATATAGCCAACCTGCCCACCCTGTAGTATACAGCCAGCCCCTCCTGTAGTATATAGGCAGCCTTCCCCCTGTACTATATAGCCATCCTGTCCCCCTGTAGTATATAGCCATCCTGTCCCCATGTAGTATATAGCCAGCCTTCCCCCTGTAGCATATAGCCATCCTTTCCCAGTATATAGCCAGTCTGCCCCCAGTAGTATATAGCCAGCCTGCCCCCTGTATATAGCCCATCTTTCCCCCAGTAGTATACAGCCTGCTTGCCACTCCCTGTAATATATGGCATGCCCCCCAGTGTATACACCCACACAGCCCCTCCCTGTAGTATATAGCCAGCCTATCCCCTCTGTAGTATATAAGCAGCCAGCCTGCCCCTTCCTGTAGTATATGGCCTGCCCCCTATTGTATACAGCCAGCCCCCCTGTAGTATATAGCCTGCCCCCCTGTTGTATACAGCCATCCTGCCCTCCCTGTAGTATATAGCCTGCCCCCCATTGTATCCAGACAGCCCCCTGTAGTGTATAACCTGCCCCCTGTTGTATACACAAAACCTATTGAACCAATTGAACTAAAATTTGCACATTTATAAAGGCAAAATAGTGCTCGAAAATGGCACAGGAGATATGAGGCTAATATGCTCAAAATGACACGCACTACCAATAAAGAAAAAGAGAGTATATAATGCTAAAAGATCAAAATTTATTGAGTACACTTAAAAATAGAACATGTCAAAGTCCTTCATGGACGAAACACGTGTCGGGGAGGTGCTGGGCAGTGTCTCACCCCCTGTGCCGTACTACATCTTGCCATCAGGTATACGTTGTCCCTTTACTCTGTACGTGCATTGTGTGTGTTTAATTCATTAATCTGTTTATCAAACAATGTTTGTCTCATTATGTATTGCACTTTTTGGCTATGCACTATGCACTCTATAAACGCCATTTACTTTGTAGCCTCATTTCTGTGCTTGCTGCCCGGCACCTACATGATTCTGCCTTGTAACCACCTTTCTTGTTTACATGTTCTATTTTTAAGTGTACTCAATAAATTTTGAACTTTTAGCAACATATGCTCTCTTTTTCTTTATTGGTAGTCCCCGTTGTATACAGCCAGTCAGTCCCCCTGTAGTATATAGCCTGCCCCCCGTTGTATACAGCCAGCCCACTGTAGTATATAGCCATGCACCAAAAAATAATAAAATAAAACACACCTACCTGCACTCCCTTGAACCACATGGTCTATCCCGCGTTGCTGGTGTCCTCTCACTCTAGGACCCAGGTGGCGCCTGAGCAACTACATCAGCGGCAGCCGCGCGCTGTGCACAGCAAGAGGGAGCCAGCTGTGCACAGCAACCAAAGATATGTTTATCTTAAAGATACACGTATCGCTGGTTGCTACGGGGGCCAGGACGGTGAGCCAGGATAGCAGGATAGGAGGCGAGGGTAGCGCCCTAGGTAAAAGTTGAGTGGTTCCCATACTAACTCCATAGAATCATGTTGAGTAGCAGCAGGCCACCAGCACTATCATGTGGATTGGTGATAATCCATTTCATTTTAGAGATTTCATTTTTCATTTCCCACCTTCAAAAATCCATAACTTTTTTATTTTTCCATGTACAGGGCTTTTTTCATAGTGACAGTATTTAATATTCCATCCCGTGTACTGGGAAGCAGGAAAAAAATTCTGAATGCAGTGAAATTGGTGAAAAAAAGCATTTGTGTGGTTTTCTTGTGGGCTTGTATTTTACAGGTTTCACTATGTCTACTTCTTTCTTTGGGTTGGTGCGATCACAGGGATACCAAATTTATATAGGTTTTTTAATGTTTTCATACATTTACAAAAATTAAAACCTCCTGTACAAAAAAAAATCTTCATTTTGTTGTGTTCATACTTCAGTGTACAGAGCCATTGGTGGTGTCATTGTTTGTGACTTTTGATGTTTTAGGGCTACCATTTTAAGGACACTACAGCCTTTTGATTTTTTAATTGAATTTTTATATTTTTTAACATGGCAAAAAAGTGGCCTTTTTTGAATTTGGGCAATAAAAAACATTATTTTGATAGATCAGACATTTTGGCATGTGACAAAACATGTTTATGATTTTTACAGTTAATTTATATCCGTTATAGGGAAAGGGGGGTGATTAGAATTTTTGGGGTTTTTAATTTAAATTTTCTTGTAACTTTATTTATCATTATTATTTTTTTTCAGACCCCCTAGGATATTTTAACCCTAGATTGTCTGATTGATCCTACCATATACTGTCATACTACATCATGGTAGTGTATGAGGATTTTACACATCATCTATTACAATGTGCAAATTGCTAATGAGCTAAAATCAGACAACCACAGGTCTTTGTATAATCCAAGGCCATCATAGTAATAAATTGCCACCCCCCGATGACTTCACAGGGGGCGACGATTAGATCCATTATGGCGGCGCCCACACGCCACCGGGATTTAAATTTACTGGGTTAATACCTGCAATCGGTGCCAGCACCATCCATGGGTGCTACCGGTGGGTGTTTGCTGCAATATGCAGCAAATACCCACCTTGTATGGAGAGGGCTCAGCCTGTGAGCTCTCTCCATACACCCGGAGCTGACGTGTGACGTACAGATATGATAATCTTTTATCATTATACTCTCCATAGAAAACTTTGTTAAGAGTTATTTATTGCCTTCCATAACCCAATTGTGTAACCCAACTGTTCTTCCTTAAATGAGATTAATAGTGCCATGACTTGCAGGTTCAGGTTTTTGATATTCTTTGATCCAGATTCTTTAAGCAAACAAATTAGCAGGAGTTATAAACAAGCATAGTTTATTTCTTCTGTACCTAGGGCTGCCAAATAAATTAGACTCCACTTTATTCGCTCTAAGCAGTATATGTCCATGCATATAATTTTATTGTTCTACATCTGTCCATGCTGTGACAGCATCATAGTCAGTGAAATGTCATGATACTGAAGAATACAAGTAATACAGATATTGTATTTGTCAGCGTGAATGTACTTTACAATTGGGCTATTTTTAACCTTTTGGTCAAAACATCAACACATTTTTATATCAACTCTATAGTGACAAAAACATTTTTCATTTTTTTACTTTATTGTATGTTAAATCTGTTTTGGACATCAGTGTTTTATTTTTGTGATATGACTGTGCTATTTAAATGCTATGATGTTGGCATAGGGAGAAAATGGACGTAGTGCTTGGCATTGCTGTCTTGCAGCACTGGGGTGCTGGGTTTGAAGTTAACTAAGTGCAAAACCTTTATGGAGTTTGTTTGTCCTGTGTTTTCACGGGTTTTCTTCGGGTGCTCTCTCCGATGCTGCAAAAACAAACAGAGAAGGTACACTAAGCATTATGTTGTATCATTAAAGTAAGAGAATTACATAGAATAATATAATACAGTTTATATATTGCTTAATATAAATGATAAGCAGAAAGTGAACATTGTATATTGTATGACCATAACCTTGTAACCTTATATCAACAAGTACATACATCTTTACAGTCCTTTACATGAATTTATCATTTTTATATAACTGAAATACTAAAAATATGTTGGACAAGAGCAAAGGTAAAAGTGTTTTCTAGCTCAGCATTCTTGATGTATAGTGTACACGCCTCCATAATAATAATAATTATTCAAGTCCTGATCAATATGTCTTATCCCTTCCAGAGAGGGTTCTGTATGTAAACAGGTAACTCTGCATTGGCTATGGTCAGTAGTAGAAAACTAAAGATTGCTGGACAATAAAGCAGTCATTTTAATGGTAAAGAAATAAACTTTATTTAAAGGTTTGCCACTAACAACACCAATATTGTACATACCCCAGTAAAGTTTGTCTGTTGTTTGTGGGAGCAGTGAGTCACGTCCCCCATCAGAAACAGATATGGGTACTTCCTATAACATCCTGTTGCCTGTTACCTGATACACCGCCAGATAAAAGGGGCCATGCACCGCTGTTACTGTATGCATGCACCCTGCCTAAAAACCACTCTGCTCTCAGTAGATAAATGCTGGAACTCAGGCAAGATAAACATAATCATGGGAAGATAATGGTATCAAGTTCTACGATTAGAAAATGATAACAGAATAGAAAAAAGTGAAATGTTTTGTTATATGGTTTAAAAGGGTCAAATAAAAAGTGTGGATGTATTTAGTAAGATACCCACAGCAACAAGATTCACATAAAGGGGCACATTTACTAAGGGCCGGACACCAATTTTCTGACGGACTTTGCACATTATTTTTAGTGCAAACTGCTTGTACAGGCATTTAAAAAGTGTCTGCGCCACATTTGTTTGGATGCAACTGTTTTGTGGGGCACCTGCACCAGGCATAATGTGACAAAAATTAGGGGTGTTCCGATGCTCAGTTGGATAAAAATCTACCATCAAAATCAAGCATAATGAATCAGGGACAATTAATCATAGATCCAGGCACTGTGACTGTGGTAATATCCTTATATTTGATATCCATGGCCTCTTCCCTTTTAAAGTCAACTTTTAAAATTATGCAAATGAGCCTGAATGGCTCTGTGGGTCTTACCAGAGCCCCTCAGTATTGCAGATTCACAATCTGTTACAATGAGCAGAACATGTCTCACCCAACCCCTGCTCTCTTCCTCTACCCTTCCTCTACCCTCTTAAGATTAAGAAATCTTAATAAATGTACATTGGTAATTGTCTAATATTCTGCCCCCCACACTTATATACACATTACAAAAACATGAGGTGACAACCCCTGTTCTATATTTGATGTCCTTCACATTAAATCCTATCATTTTCCTCATTTCTTTGTATACATGTATTATCTTTATGCATAAATTGTTATTGTTGAGAATCATGGAGTCATGGAGTCACTTTTGAAAAGCTGATTCCAGATCTAGAAGTTGAATACATATGTGATATCTCAAAAACAAACCAGCAATACATATTTGTTTTGCATAAAATGGGACCTGCAGCAGTATGCTATTAACCTATTATGTGAAATCCCGCTGACAGGTTCCTTTAACTGTGATCCAACCACTTTGTTGCATGTGATGCATCTAATAACTATCAAAGTGATGGGTTTCATCTAGAATGGATACAAATGTCTTACTTGATAATTAATTTACTGTTACCTGTCTTAAAAATGGGGACAACATGAACTGAATACTGACATCTTATGAAGGGCAGCAAATTATATTGTACCACATAAGTAATTCCATGTAATCTTTTCAGTTTGGTAATACAATGTAAGAAGCACAAATCCAACATGTTATATACAATTTGTTCGTGCAGTTCTTACTTCTGTAATCTTAGATGTCATGTCATACAAATTATGTAAAAATGACTTTATTATTTCTAAGTTATGAAGGTAATGGTTAGTGTACAATATATCGTTTATAATGAACCTGTCACAATTACAGTTCGCAGACCTCTAGCCTAGTCACTTCCCAATATAGTATTGTTATTGCTTCCAGCAGGAGACGTTCCCTGTCAGACTAATTGATTAAATTAATGCTGTAGCTAATGAGGGTAGTTAGATGGCACCATACAGGCACAGGTCCTTTAGCAGCATTTTTTCTTATTATGGTAACTACCTCTTAGTTGAAGATACAAATCTATGAAACTGAGGCCCAAGGGGATGTGAAATGCTAATAAAAACAAGTTAATTTATATATGCACACTATATTATTGAAAAACAGCATGATAAAAAAGCAGTGTTACAATGACATCTATGGAGTGTGGAGCATAGCAAATGGGATATTTTGCTTTTTATGCACATTTTCTATTAATGGGCTACTTCTCTTATACAGCATTTTAGAACTCAATACTATATCCAACTGTACCAACATTTGCAGAAGGAAAGATCTGGTCCGCACATCCACACATTATACAATGATCTAGGCAGCATTAACAAAGCAAATTCAAGGTTCTTAGTTATATCTTGATCAAATTGCATGAGCCCACTAACTACTTAATGGTGACCTCGTTTTAGTGGGTCAATAAAAAACAGTTATTATTCACTAATACACATGACACCAGTAGCCATTTACCATCCTAGTAAGAAGGTCACACCTTAAAGTTTCATCACTCCTATGCTGTACATGTGATACACATGTACAGAGTTGAATTGGCCAACCAGTGTGGCAGTGAAAACACCAATGGACCCCGATGCCTTTTACCTCCACCCCTTGCCGTGTGCTAACTGCCCAGATAGAGTTGAATAACAGGATGGTGCTATTAGCTCTATACATCATCAATATACCCTTGTAGCTGTGATGGCAGGCGCAGAGTGAAGATGTCATCATCTGTCAGCATCACAGCACAGTGGAAGATAAGAAGAGGAGAGCTGCTGGGGAACAAGGACAGGTGAGTATGTGGTTTTATTTTCCCCTTGGGGACATTGACCAATTTGACAAGCTCTGTGCAGCGCTGCATAATCTGTGTGCACTATATAAATAAAGAATTGTTATTATTATTTTAAAATTAATTTGAAATAAGGATAAGAGGATGAGTGGGGAGCACAATATTTTAGGGTATAAGAGGGGCCACAGTTTGGAGGGTTTGAAAGTGGTCCCAAAATATTGGGGGGTATAAGAGGGGGCCCACAAAATAGGGGCATATGAGCAGGAGCCCACATTATGGGGGGAATATGAGAGGCGGCCCACATTATTTGGGTATGAAAGGGGGGCCCACATTATGAGGGGGCATAAGAGTGGGCCAAAATATAGGAGGGGTTATGAGAGGAGAAAAATATAGGGCATTTGAGAGGGGGGCAAAATATTGGGCATATGAGAGGGGGCCCACAATTTTGCAAGTAAGAGGGGGGCTACAATATAAGGGAAAGATAATAGAGGCTACAATATGAGGAGGAGGAAATGAGGGGCCACAATATAAAGAGGAGATAAGAGGGTGATAAGATGCCACAATATTATGGGGAGATGAATGGTCACAATATGAGTCACAGTATGAGAAGGGAACAACATTTTGGGTAATGAGAGGGGAAAATATGGGGCTCGCAATTTGAGTGGTATGAGAGGGGGCTACAATATGAAGAAGAGATGAGAGGGTCCACACTAGGAGGGAGAGATGAGGGGCCACCCTATGAGGGGGAGATGAAAGGCCACAATATGAGAGGGATATGAGAGAAGGCCACAAAATGAGTCACAATATGAGATGGGGCCCATATTATGGGGGATATAAGAGGGGGCCAAAATATGGGGACAATATGATGGGAAAATATGAGGTATATGAAAGGTGCCCCCCAATTTGAGGGGTATGATATTGGGTTGAAATATAAGGGACAAATATGAGGGTCCACAATATGAGAAGGAGATGAGAGGATCCACACTACGAGGGGAAGATGAGAGGGGTCCACATTATGAGGGGGAGATGAGAGTGGCCATATTATGAGGAGAAAATGAGAGGATACAAAATAAGGGAGGGATGAGAGAGCCACAATGTGAAGGGGAGATGAAAGCAGCCCCAAAATGAGAGGGACATGAGTGTCCATAATATGAGGCGGTGGGAAGATGAGGGGCCACATTATGAGGGGGAAGTGAGAGGTAGCAAGATAAGGGAAACGTGAGGTGGTCCACAATTTGTTAAGGGAGATGGCCACAATATGAGGAGGAAATTAGAGGCCACAGTATGAGGGGGAGATGAGAGAAGCCACAATATGAGGGGCTACAATATCAGGGGGGGGGTGAGGGGCCATAATATCAGGGGGGATGAGTGGCCACAATATCAGGGGGAGATGAGGGGCCACAATATGAGAAGAAGGTGAGAGGTCACAATATGAGGGATAGATGAAAGGTCACAATATGAGAGGGAGATAAGAGGAGGCCATAATATAAGGGAGTGATGAGGGGCCACAATAGGAGCTGGCAGAGGCACCGATTGCTTTCAATAGGTCATTCCAATTTCTGGACCTTACACCCATGTTCACAAGATTGAATTACATTTTAGGTGCATCTGGGGAATCAACTCATTTTTTGACCCTGCACTCGTATGTGTATGTTTGTGTACCAGAGGAAAGTATAGAGTGGAAGATTTTTTGTTTATCTTTTCATTTTCATTTCATTAGTATTAGGCTACATTCACATACATGTATGGGGGACGTATAGAGCGGCACCGTACCGCTCCGCGCGCTGTATCTTCCTATGGAGAGGGGCGGGGTGCGCAGCGATCATTCCCTGCTCCTCTCCACAGCGCCGATGTATGCCCGCCGTACTATGGCATGATCTCCACAAATGGGGTGACTTCTCACAGTGTAACCTCTCTCCTATTCCCCTCAGGGTTTATTCAGACGAATGTAATGGGGAGCGATATCCAGTCACACCATTTGTGGACTGATATCGGTCCCCATTGACACTGATAGAGATTTTTATCCAGGGCTCCAACAACCCTTCTTCAGTTGTAAGGTGATCTCCAAATTAATTACAGGGGAGGATAAGATGGCTTCCAGTACCTGGATGTAAGAGTATAACAGAAAGACACACACAGATCATAAGCTGCACTCAAATCACACTTTATTCCAAGCTCGCAGTCATGTATATAGAAAACATAAATGCTTTACAAAGGGCCTGTAAAGCTGATAAAACACTGAAATAGTAAAGTTTAGCTTCAATATACTGTAATCACCTCCCCTTAGGCTGTTTTATCCAAAATAGTGTTGCAATGCTTTAGGTTTTGTTTGTTCTAAAAACCTTGTTCTCAAGGTACCGGAATCTCTTTATCACTAAAAGTACTGTGACGGCTCCCCAGTAGTCAAAAGATGACCTTCAGGCAGGACAAGCAGACAGACTTCACAAAATGGTGTCTGAATCATGAGATGGCTTGAGAGAAATATGATATCTCTCACAACGCCTATGGCCCCCAGTTTTGGTGTGGTGAACACACATTGGGGCACATTTACTAAGGGTCCCCGACTTTTTCCGTTTTTCTTTGTGCCCGTGATCGGATTTTGGTGCAATCGCGCTGACTTTCATGCGACACAAATCGGGGCGTGGCCGTCAGACAACCAGACTGATTCGGACTAAGTGCGGGACTGAAAATTCGAATTGTGCCTCAAGACATGCACTCACATACACCAGGAAGAAGAAGGTGAATTCCGGCGGACCTCAGCGGGGAAGTGAGACATGCCGGATATCAGGAGCATGATCTTGGTGAATCACGTCGGACTTCATTCTTGTCGGAAAGTCCAGAACGGGGATCGTGAACGGACCTGGTAAGTAAATGTGCCCCATTGTCTCACTGCACTGTGACATGTCCTATATTACGGTGCCGACCCTGCGTTCCTCTATCCAGAGGGGTGAGGTGAGCAGTGCTCATCCCTCCTCCCCTCCAGCTCCTACGGCTGGACGTGCGTAGGTTCGTGTGAATGTACCCTTAGTACTATTGTTTGGCTTGTCCACCTGGTAATGCTACCCCACTCTCCTTTCCCTCTTTCATTCCTTTCTTTCCTCTCTCTTCCTCCTCTAGTTGCACTTTTATGACATCCTTTTCTCCTAGTTACTCCTTGGCCTGTTTTTGTGGCTTGTCAGCTCCATATGTTGTTTACTTCAATTATTGCCCTCTCAAAATACTGTACTTTGGGTGCTGTGATGCACCTGGATTGTTATGCATTTGTTCTTGTGTTATTTGTATTTACTTTTCCATTTCATGTGCCTCAATAAATATTATTTTAATGAGTTGGTCCCTCACGCCTCTTGTTCCATATAATGATAATCTTTAATAATAAAATTCTGTGTCACTTTACAGATTCTAGGGAAACATATACAAATAAAATAAGACATTACAGTAGAGTAACAACAGTCATATGAAACAATAGGAATGAGGGCCCTGCTCGCTACGGAATATGATGCCGCTATATAAATAAAGATTATTATTATTTGTATAAAAATAACAATTAAGAAAATCTTTTTTCTGGGGTATTGTGAAAAGGAGCGTACAGCCACTAATAACTCTTCTCTAACATATACTTAGAAGGTTATCTGATTGCAGGATTCATTTATCCTTGGGGATTGCATGTAGTAAGGTTATCTCCCAGGGACACCAAAGAATGTGTGCGAACCTTCCACCTAGGCATTAGCAGTTTGTTTACCTAGGGCATTGTTTACTCTAGATTAACTCTGCCGATCATATACATTGGAAAGACAACAGACAGTGATAGGCTGATGATAGCTATCAGCTTTACCATATTGTCTGCCTGGAAAAAAATGTGACCTTCTTTTTTTCTCACCAAGAGTCTACACATGTCTTGTGTTTGACCAAATAAAAACACACCATGACCTACAGAAAAAAGGAAAATGGTTTTCAATTAATTATAGACTTATCAAAGGAAACAAGGGATCACATGAAGGATTTTCTTAAAATTAGTATTTAATAATTGAAGAAATTATTATTGTATTTTATTATTTACTGAATGGCACAAAGAAGCTAATAAATGTATCATTCACCATTTTTATGTTTATTATGTGCACTATTTTTAAATTTTACTTCACCTTTACTAAATGTTTCTTCTCCTGGTAAACGATAGGGACACAATGCTATAAGGAATGACTGACCCTTTGTTCCATCAATCAGTGGGGACCCTCAAAATCACTCTTATTTCAAGGCAGCAGTGTTTATGCTGCTACTGTATACACCTTCATATACATATATCTCTCTCATTTATAGCGTCTTATATCAGTCTTGGTATCTAGAGAGAAAACAAGCTCTCATCTATCTTGTGATGGGATTGCAGGCAGACGTGTCATGCAGAATCTGTCTATTATCAGTGCTGACAGCAGACAGGGAAAAGTGTTAAGAATGCTGAGAGCTCAATGTAGGAGGAGGCTGACATTTTTGCCCACAATGTAAATAAAAGCTAAGCTCCTGTAATTGACCAAAAGTTTTAGCAATCCTTATCATATCAAAGTTCTGCCTTACAGCTGTGCATGGGATACACTGGCAAGTTTGAAACTAGGAATACAAGAAACACAATTACCAAGTAATATTCACATTAAGATAAATCTGTTTTAATCCAAATATCTAGAAAATGCATACCAAACAAATAACTCACAGTGAGATTCCTGTCTATACTTATCAGGCCTGTTGGGGGGGGGGGGGGGGGGCAGTATCAAACTAAGGGACAAGTGCAAAATTGCAACAATTATTGGGAGGGCCCAGAAGACAATTGGTTTACTGCTTTCCCGTTTTGATGATATCTGGCATGATAGATGTTCCAATATATTTGCCACTATCACAAGTAATAAATCACACCCACTGTTCCCATTCATAGTGAATCAATGAAGCACTTTTAGTGAATGACAACGCCAAATAAACTGCCGTACCCAGAGGTTTCGGAACTCCTTTGTCCCAAAAGCAATTGAAAGGCACAAGAAATCAATTATCTCCAACAAAACCAGATCTGCCTCCTGCCACCATTAGACCATACTGAGGATGACATCAACCCCTCCCTATCCTTACCCCTGAAACTCTTATTCCCATTGATTATATGCTTGTGTTCTATCATTTATATGTAGTCCTGGCTCGGACAGTTTGTATACAACCCAATTTACTGAAAGAGATCCATAAAGTTATATTGTATTATATTGTATTTAAGTGCTGGGCAGGGGGTGTGATTGCCCAGGGTTCCAGAGTGGTGGGGTTCCTGTGCTTCCTCTCCTCCTCACTCCTGCAGCGGTCCAGTCAGTGAGAAGAGAAGAGGGCTAGGGCATGACATCACTGTGAGTATAAGTGAGAAATATATGTGTGTGAAAATAAATGTTTATAATATTTTTTAAAGGAAATTTATCATATAAAAACTTTAATTCATCTGCGTCTGTGTGAATGTATCATGCATGTTTTAGCAAGTGTGTGTGTACTTATGTAGGTCTACATGAATGTGTCCATTCATGCATGTGCCTGAATGAATTTCTATTATGCGCATGCTTCTGCATGTGTGTCTGCATGTATGTTTGCATGTCTTCTGTGCATGATGTCCTGCAGCAGCTGAGGTGTGTATTATGGGGTTCTGCAGCAGATGAGACATTTAGCAGAAATCTTTTTTCACAAAGACAACATGATCTACATGACTTGTTAGGGCATGTGGATACATATGGGTTCTCTATCAGACCTGTATAGTATAGATATCAATATTATATGATAGAATAATGGCATAACATTGCATTACATATATACAATGTTACACAAAGGCACCGCACTAAGCTTTATAACTCATAAACATATGTAGATTCTGTGTTATGCTATGTTCTCCCTGCTATATACAAGGGGCCTTACAGCATAATTTTGTCGTAACAAAACTTTTTATTTAAACATTTATTTGTTGAACCGCAAATTGGAGTTCCAGGTTTCTTTTAGTTCCAGTTAGTTTGGTTTTCCATATTTGATCTGAAAAGGAGAACAAGCCACACAAAATATACCTTCTAGAATGTGTGAGTCATTTTTTGCTTGGGGTAAAAAGACAATAACCATGCAGACACATTACAGCAATTTAGAAAAAGACACTACAATACAATATGACTATTCACATAATGCAAAAAAGGTTTTCCGAAGACATTTTTGCATGGTTCTTAGCTATGGCTCTGTTGCCATAAATTGTGTATGATCATTAAAACATATACAGTGTTCCATTTGTTATGTATTAGGGAGCGTTACGATTCATTATTCATTCTCAACAAGAAGGGAAGTCACAGAACAACTTGCAGGTGATTCTAATTTAGCAAGATAACATAATAGCTGTGTATCCACATTTCTGTTTAACTCCTTAATGGCTAATCCCCCTGTTAAGATCCGGAATATAAACATGATTTGTAGGAGGCTGTTCTCCAATAATGATGCAGTAATGTGAAAGTGTAAGGTTATGAGGGAGGTGATCACCTTAATGTGAGCTGTAAAGAATAGACAGACAGCGTTTTGGCAAACTGTATTGATTCACTGTATGTGTCATTTGCTCCCTGAATAGTTTGCATTCCCATGAATTCATCAACTTTTGTCCTGACCTACAACCCAAAAGCACAGACTCTACAGGTATTGTTCACCACATACTTGTATAGTTGATTATATTCCAAGCCTACATTTCCAAACTTTACATGAAACACATTTTACTGTGTGAAAGACTCAAAATAAAAGTATGCACTTAAATCCTTTCACAAATTTCTAGAAGAGAAAAATAAAACAGAAACATCTGGTTAAAAAATTTGCATTTGTTGAAATATACACTACAGGCAGTCCCCGGGTTACATACAAGATAGGGTCTGTAGGTTTGTTCTTAAGTTGAGTTTGTATGTAAGTCAGAACTGTATATTTTATCATTGTAATCCCAGACAGAATTTTTTTGGTCTCTGCGACAATTGGATTTTAAAAATGTTGGGTTGTCATAAGAATCAATATTAACACTAAAGCTTCATTACAGACACTTGTGATAATTGTTATAGCTGATCATTGTAGCCTAGGACTAAAGTACAATAAATTACCAATATCCAGAGGTCCGTTTGTAACTATGGGTCGTATGTAAGTCGAGTGTTCTTAAGTAGGGGACCGCCTGTGTATATATATATATATAAATATATATATATATATATATATACATGTGTGTATTTGTCTTGCTTCTGTTTATGTTCAAGTGTAAAACAAAATATACAGAATGCATTAAATATATGTATAATGTCTAAGATCTGATAAGTAAATATAAAATCAGTTCAAAGGCTTTAGGCTGGATAAGCGTTTTTTGTATTGTTTTCATTGGCATTGTGCACTTTTGTTGCAGCCAGATTTACTTTAGTCTGCATACAAAGTATTTTGATATGTTTTTAAAAAAATATATATTCTTAAACTTTGTAAAGTGCTACAGAATTTGGTGCTGCTACATAGACAAAGATTATTATTATTATAAAGTTAGTGATGCATACTTATGTCTGATATCAATCACCCTTTTCCATATGCCCTATTTCTATTGCAACATATAAGCTTCATAACAGTGGCTCCCGGCTTGGTCCCTTCTTAACCCCAAGTATTGAACCACTAATAAGCAGGTCATCTCACTTTGGTCACCATAATACATGAAGGGAATTAATTTAAAGGAAATCTGCCATCACAATCCAGCGTGATAAACCATTGACACTTTTCCGTAGATCCGGGCACTGTGATTGTGGTAATCTTCTTACATTTGTTATCCATAAACTTTTGTAATTATGCTAATTATCTTCCCTCTGCCTATGTAATCTAGTAGCAGCAGGAAGTGCAGAGGAAAAGGAGACTTTCACCTCCCATTGTAACAGCCCATGAATCTGCAGCACTGATAGGCTATGGAAACACCCACTAGAGCCCCTCAGGCTCATTAGAATAATTCTATAAGTCTATTTTACTAAAAAGGAGGTCATGGATACCAAATTTACAAAGATTTCCACAATCACGGTGCCTGGATATATCAGTATCCCTGGTTTATAATGATAGATTTTGTTGGTAGATTTTTCTTAAGTGACAAAATATAGCATAATTATACTACCAATATACCTTTACCTATTTTTACAAACATAGAAAAAGCATAGAAATGGAAAATAGATTCCAATATATTATAGCATCTTCATAAGGCTGACACCTGCTTTACATGGATTAAAGACCTGGGAGTGATTGTCTGGCCCTCAGGATATCAACCTATTGGAAATCTTATTGAGGTTGAATGGGAGGGTTAATGGGGTGACAAAGACTGCAGTTAGCTTTAATCATCACCATTGGAACAGATGCCCCATGGTCATTCACAACTGGAAGCCTAAGGTGGTCGCAGTCATATGTCTGCGCAATATTCAGCAGGGCACAGAATCTGCAGATGATGGACGTGTACAGTATGGCATTTTGATTAAGGGGTTAATTTCATGGAAAAATGTAATCTATACGATAGATAAATAGATAACTGCATGAATCAAAATAATCACTGCACTTCTTTGCATTTTATTGACGTGTCTCTCTATAGAAGCTATTCATAGAAACGCATCATTTTTATCTCTGGGAAGTGTAATTAGGTTAAAGAGTGACATGAAAAGAAATGTCTTAATTGGAAGTGTTCGTTAAAATGACATCTTCTTCAAGTGGCATCAATGACAAGCGTTATAAAGATACAATTTGTGTAAGATGAGAAGGATCCTTTGTTTATTTAACCCATTCTTTCTAGAAGGAGGACTTAGTAACTTAAGCTTTATCCTTTCTTATAAACACATTTTCTTTGAAAAGAGCCCTCTTTTATTTATGCTGTGGATTGCTGCCTGGGGCGCTTCAGCTTATTCTATTTGCTTGATTTAAATCCCATTTGGTGGAAGTGGTTTCTTAAGTGCTCCCAATCACAGTCACATGCAATGGCCACATCCCCCTTTCATGTCTCACCCTCAGAAAGAAGCCTCCAGCTAGCAGGAAACAGTCTGAGTGTTTCAGTCACGCTGGATAGGGCAAAAGGTGGGACACGCAGGGAACAAAAAGATACAAGTCTTTAAACCATTAACTAATACCACTCTTAGCTGCCAAGCATACCAGTCTACAAAGATATTACAGGAATGCCTCTAGTCTTAATATGGCCATGTATAAACTCATGTCCAATGTAAACCACCAAGCATTAGGGACCGCGCGCCACACAAAGAATGAAGCAAAATCATTGTAATTCATAGCAATTATGAAAATGTAGCACAAAAGCGCAACTATAGAATTGATTTACCACTTGTAGATCTTGGTTTGGAATTTCTTCTATCGTAGAATTCAAGCAGAAAGCATAAGTTGCCCATGGAAATATGAAAATTGAGGTTTAGTTGTGACGTTATTGTAATGTATTTGCTAAAGAATAACTCTTTTGTTGTAGTAATAATTCATAAAGCTGGATGGAGAAAGTTTAAGCAGAGGACTCTTCACATTTAGTTAAATTTTATTTTATCTAGTACCCACCCAATATGATAATTTTATGCCAGCAGTAGCAAGGACTAATAGGGACATTGGGCAAGACCACACTGGCAAATGCTCCACTGTTATGTGTATGTATGACTGTTGAGTACTGACCTTCCATGGGCAATAGTCAACTTCCCTGTTTTAATGTTACCTGCTGTGGGGAAATGTCTGCAACTGCTCCTTCACTGTATTTCACATACATTACACTGAGGAGTGATGAAAAGTGTCTACGTAGAGCTAACAGGAAAAGAATGTCAATCACTGTAGTACTTGAGGGCTATATATGGGTGTATATATTGGATGAACCATACATTCAATACAAATCTGGAATTTTTCAGGCACCGAATTGAATTTGTAAAAATTAATAGCAAAATAGGAACTTTTAATGAAAACTCTGTGTTTCAAGGACTGAAGGGGGTTATATACCAATATTCCAGGACAATTGGAGAAACACTGTTTCAGATCCAGATTTGAATCAAGTCTTATGAAAATTTGGCAAAGCTTCTATTACTTGGATCTTTGATGATTTGCTTATTTCTGATGTGGGGCTATATTAGAGACGCAATGGTGCACTTTCCACAGCCCTGCCACTTGGAACGTGCAGACGCCTTGGCTCTGAAACTAAAAGAAACTAATTTTGGAATTTAGACAGTGCTTTCTCTCTAGCAGGCTGCATTTGTTTTAAAATCTCCTTTTTTGGAGGGTTTTGGGAACTGCCAAAATCTTTTGGCATTGAATCACAGTTGGGACTGTTCTTTTGAAATGTACTATATTTATTTACTATAAAATACATTTTTAGCAAGAAAAAATCTTGCTAAAAAGTCCCTGCGTCTTATATTCCAAAGGTCAGATGTATCCAGCACTGCCAGACCCTGTACCACTGTAATAGAGATTGGGTGAAGCGCTAAAAAAGCATTCCATCCGGTCTCCAAGAGAGGAGTGTCTCTGCACCACTCTCTCCCTCTCCTAACTTACTGACAGTAAGCTTACTCATCATGTGTCATCTCAAGTCACATGACCTGGGAAATAGGGCTCTGATGTTATGAGCTGCCTGTGCTCTGCAGCTACAAATTGTAAGTAGCTGGGCAGTTGAAGGAGAAAGGAGGGCAATGTTATAGAGGGGATAAAGAGCAGATAGGGGGCAGTGGAGTTATTAAATATAGGGGCATAGGAGATGATGCTATATGTATGTGTTTTGGGATGTGGGGAGGGGGAGCTTACAGGATGGGGTGCTCAGGGTATGAAGGGGCTGTAGTAATTCTAAGTGGTTGAGAACTAATGGTGTGTGTGGGGGTAGGTGTAATATAGCTGAGCTGTGTGTGTTTGTGCAAAGATGTAGCAAAGCATGTTACATAGACGTTATAGGAGCTATGTGGGAAATGTAATTTTTCTGATGTTCAAATATGTATCTTACAGTAATAATCTTATAGTCTGAAAATATGGTCATTTTTTAATTCATTAATATTGTATTATTTTAATATATATTTGAGGCAAAACTGTACTGATATATTACCAATATGCTTACATATGACAAAGGGACACTCATTTGGCATACATCTGGCTAATGATAGCCTGTGGGCGCATTAGACTTATATGTCAGGAGAACTGACCCCAAACACAGTGTGACTGTTAAAGCAGGGTTCCGGGGTGTATTTTTGCTCATAAACACCAAGTTGGGAATACTTTACATTAACGTGTTTGTAATGCTATACATGAATGCTAGAAGTGATTAGGTCTATGTTTGGATTCCCCTCCAGGACCAATTACCAGATGTAAATTTATGCATAGACACTGAGAAAAATTATTAGTGTGGATTGATTACTAGAAACCCAGCTCATATGTGAAACATATGTAACAGGACTTTATTTGTAAGCTCCCCATACGTTATTTTCCCATAACTTTTCAATTTACTCAAACACTTCCATACTACTGCAAGACACAGACTGGTTAATAAATATCAGCATCATTTACATTTCACATATCTCACAGGTTAATAGAATACTCCTGGATAGAGACATGGTTACTTTTCATTTTAACAAGGCCTGACTGTTTTTATAGTCCCTGAAACAGCTGTATCTACTGAATCAACATGCTCTGGTGTATTGCTTGGATTCTTTCCAGTTGCATTCTGGGATTTGTGGTCTTCATCTACGAGCGTGTAAAAGTAATTACTCATAAATATTTTTTACATAGCACTGAAAAGGCAGAATATGGCAAATATAATTTACATATCCCATTCTCATCTCCATGTGTGCTCCAATATGGACAGGAAATAGTTAAAGGATGGCTAAACAAATTTTTATTTTAGGACATTGTTATACAATTTGGCAACAAATAATTATGGTTTGTAATACAAATGTACTTTCTTATATACATTTCAAATAAAATCCTCACTATTTCCGCAGCTTTCTTCAGTGAATACAATCATTCCTGTTTATACATTGCAAAAAATAATTTGAGAACTGTTGGTTATAATAGAGATACACTGGGGCTTATTTACTAAGGGTCCCGCGGCCGCATTTCCGTCAGGTTTTCCCGGGGTTCCCTGGGTTTTCGGGGATCGCTCTGCTGGGACAGGTATTTAGAAGGCGATTGTGTTGCACGCAATCAAATTGTGTCGCAATCACGCCGACTTTCATGTGTCACAAATCGGGGGGTGGGCCGTCGGACAATTCACCGAATTCGGACAAACCGCGGGATTTAACTTCAAAATTGTGTCGCAAGCCAAGCACTTATGCACAGGGAGGAAGATGGTGAACTCCGGGGGACCTGAGTGGGGGAGCGACACATGCAGGATATCAGGCACACGATCTTAGTGGATCGTGCCAGACTGCCTGATCGTCGGACACTCTGGACTTCGTAAACTCAAGCTGCGGGGTAAGTAATTGTGCCCTACTGTTTTATTGTACCTACTAATGTGAACCTTTAGAGGTAAAACTAGAATATCCAGACCAAGAATTTATGCACAACATTACATGAAAAAAATGGTATAGATTCATTGTTGTGTGTTACATCTTTTGATGGACATGGGAACTTTAGAATACAGTAGCCACATAAAGATACCCATTGAAGAAAATTTGTTCAAAATTATGCCCATTTTAAATACGGAAAAGTTCAGATTTCATGATGGATGTATAAAGTCAGAATTGAATTTTGTAAAATTTGATATTCATTTATAGATTTTTAACATATTCACAAACCAACAAACAATAAGGAAAAAAAGTAAAAAGCAGCCGCACAAGATACCTGCTCTATAGACGAGATGAGGTCTATAGCACAGCTGAGTGTATTTTATTGGTTAGATGCGATAGCAGAGTTCAGTATGTCATTGTCTTAAATCCATATCATGACTCCGATCTGTCTCATCTCTATTTTTCTATGTGTTAGATATTAGTAGAATCACCAGAAGCTAAATCAGTGGGGCACATTTAGTTACCCATCTGACGGAGTTCAGTGCTGCGATTCACTAAGATCGTGCATGTGTCTCTTCCCCTCTCAGGTCCAACAGAGTTCACCATCTTGTTCCTGGTGCATGTAAGTGCATTGTATTGTGACACATTTTGAAAGTTAAATTCCGTGCTCAGTCCGAATCAGCTGGATGATCCTACGGCACGCCCCACAATTTGTGTCGCATGGAAGCAATCCCAGTGCAGACACCTGTTAAATACCTGTCCAAGCCGTGCAATCCCTGAAAACGGTGCAAAGTGTAACCAAAGTGTGATCCGCAAACCCTTAGTAAATGAGCCCCAATGTGTAGCTAAACCCTGTCCCCTAAACACATTATCAGCACACAGCATCTCAGGCAGAAACATAGCACAGAGGAATCGGCAAGTGTCTGCTGAGCTATTGCTCACCCACACTGCTGAATCCCACACCGAGCAGCTAATGCTCTGATAAGACCAAAAGCAGCAGTAAAACTATGTAATGTAATTAAGATATGAGAACTTTTTTGTCATGGACAACCCCCCCCCCCTCCCAAACATTGCCATTTCATAGAATAGAAGCCTCAGTATGTCTTCGCTATAACATAACAGTTCTTGAGCTACAGTAATTTTCTGATTGCATTACATGTGGTTGGATCACAACTTGAGTCACCGATTATTCACTAGTGACTGAACATTGACTATTATAGTATTCAATGCACCCTGAAGCTGAAAGTCTAATGATGCCCAACTTTTTAACAGTTTTAACTCACAGATGAAAGATCTCAGTTTACATTGCAAACTTGTTAAAGGAGTATTCCCACAAAAGCAAAATGCTTGGAAATACTCATAATAACTAAATAGCATATTCCACAATTTGATGTCATTAACAAAAATGCAGCCTTTTACAGATATTTTTTTAACTGATGTTGTACATTTTGGTTGCCCCTAGATCTGACCATATATTCAGTCCTGACTATGGTCTTGCAGGTCCTTCTCTCTTTTCGGACTCCCATGTGAACGTGCACAGTGTGTTCCCTCTTTCTCTCTATGCCGGCTCATACAGCTGATGTACCTGCGGATCAGCACTGGTCACCTCACAGGGCGCGTTCACATGATGCGTTGCATCATGTTTTTTTATGTGTTTTTGACGAATTCCAAAGGCACTGTCCTTTTCTGCATTGTGCCTCCTCTGTTTCTCACTCACGGTATCCAGCTCTGTCTAGGCTTTGGTCCACCCCTGGGCCCTTGTGTTGTGTTTGTAAATGCAGCACAAGCTCCGTGTGACCGCATCCTTATGCCCTACTCTACTTCCTGTGCACTGAGGATGAGACAGCAGTCATCTAGCAATGTGCAGGTAAGATGCACCGCAATATGTATTGTGGTGGTGATGTATGGGTACGGTGTTGTGCAGTGTCCATGCTACGACTGGTGATGATGTGTGGGTGAGATGCTCTGCAGTGTGCATGCTGAGATTAGTGGTGATGTGTGGGTGAGATGCTCTGCAGAGAGTATAAAAAAGAAAAACGAGAGATGCAGGGGGAACTATTAAAGGTCTTCGTGAAACAAATATGGAGCGGGCGAAATTCATAAGCCCTTAGGAGACATAAAACATATTGGGGCAGATTTATCAAGTGTCTGAAAGTCAGAATATTTCCAGTTGCCCATGGCAACCAATCACAGCTCAGCTTTCATTTTACCAGTGCTCATGAATATTTTAAAGGGGAGTGTCATTGGTTGCCATGGGCAACTGGAAATATTCTGACTTTCAGACACTTGATAAATCTGCCCCATTGTCTACAGTCTTCAGTGTGGTGCTCAAACTTATGACAGAAAGTTCATATGCAACATCTTCGAGACGTATAGAAGGAAAAAGTTGGCACTCACCACCTCTCGTAAAAATTCTTTCTTTATTAATCCATTAAAAACTTGGCATACACAACAGGGGAGGGTAACTGGAAGGGATGCATTCTAGTACAGGGACGAATCGTTTCATGCTTAACCTAGCGATTCATCTTGCCTGTATACTGCAATAAAATGTATATTCTTCTATAAGCCTGCATGACACATACTTTTCTTGTATTCTATGGTTATCCATTCAATACGGCACATTTACTTACTACAGTCCCGCTGGAGTTCACCGAAAGTGCATTGTCCGCGTTTCACTAAGATCGTGCGCCCAATATCATGCGCCCAATATCCCCGCTCCGGTCCAACTGAGGTTACCATCGTTTTAGTGGTGCAACTAAGTGGATCGGTTTGCGACACAATTTTAAAGTTCGACCATCCAACGGCACACCCCTTAATTTGTGTTGCTGCGCAAAAAAAGGATTGCGTGCACCACAATCATCGCACACACTTCTTAAATACGTGTGCAAGCCGTGTAATCCCCGAAAAAGGTGGTCCGACGAAAATGAGCAGTGCTACCCTTAGTAATTGAGCCCCAATGTGTCTGGCATTTTGACTATATATTAGTTTTATTTGGTGAACCAGCCCTTTCATTCTTTGTCTTCAAGAACTGATGTAATGTTGTTGCCTTACAGTGTAAGACAATCTCCATGAGGACTGTAGACCTTATCTGTGACTTTAAAATATTTATCCTACTAATGGACGAGATTCACTAATCTCTGCTACATCAGAACAACAAAGAAACTAAACGATGCTAGAAAGCAAATTTTCCTTGAAGCACAAGAGTTTAGTATATAGTTCTTGTTTAATTCTCCAGCCGTAAATGTCAAATAATCACATGGTTTCTCCAAATATTGTATCCTGATATTCGCTGTTTCTATTATGTTGTCCAGGACTTGTAGGAACCTTTGAGGATGAATGCAATTGGCAAATGGGTCATGGAAGGCATGTCCTGGGTATCACATAGTAACACCCTGATCGTGGGTGACTTTGATCTTAATATGGGTTCCCTCTTTCCTTTTAACATATATCAGTTATATTCTAAAAATTATTACTGTAGGGCTAAAAATGGAACATATAAGAAAGAAAACTGTCTAGTTATACATGTGTTATACATTATTACGTTATGAATGTTAAATAAAGAAATGCGTTACTAATATTTTCCTAAATGTTCTTTTTTCAGTCCCGGCTGATATTCTATAAAGTATCTTTTAGTCTAGTGATGTGCTGGGAACCTGCTGCTTCATTTCATTTGTGTTTGGAGGACAAATGTTTTATCCTACAGTGAAACTCTGAAAGACAAAAGCTTTTTAGTAACCGGCTTTTACAGGCCACTGTTATATGTATGTTTATCATGATGTTCCTATTTGTTTTAATTTTGTGTATAAGGCCCATTTCAGATATTAGTTATTCCATTATTTTTTTGCTTCTGTTATTGTGAGCCAAAACAAACTGTGGTGACTCTTCTCTGTGCTCAACCACTCCTGGTTCTGGCTCTATAGTACTGGTATATAACTGAGGAAAAGTGAACTGGCCCTTATAGAAACAGGTAAGAATAGTACTCAAAGTAGTCATAGTAATCTAACTTTCAGCAACCATTGGCAGTAATTTAAAATATTACTGTATTTTTCGGACTATAAGGCTCACTAAAAATCTTTAGATTTTTCTCAGAAATCAAAGGAGCGCCTTATAGTCCAGTGTGCCTTATATATGAACCGTACTGCCTTGAACTGTGCTCAGGTCTGCCACCTGCTGGTCATTCAGCCTTATAAACAGGTGCCCCTTATAATCCGGTGCTCCTTATATATGAACCTAGACGTTTTAGCAGGCATTTATTGATGGTGCGCCTTATAGTCCGGAAAATACGGTATTTAAGAGGCTAATATGAACACATTAATGTCTATAATCTATGGGATTTAGCGGACTCTGCAACGCAAGGCTAAAAAACCTCATCAAAAACCTAAAAAACCCAATCAAAACCACATCATGCACACTCTAGGGTTTTGGAGGAGTTTTTGAAGCAGAAGAAACCACTCTGAAATCTATGTGTGTGAACATGCACTTATTTCTCTCTTTCTGTTTTTTTTTTTTTTTTTGAACAGTGTAGATACCCTCTGAACTAAGAGCGAAAATTCTTGATAGTGTTTTACATGAAGTCAGTATTATGGGAAAAGGAAGCACCGTTAACACTATGTAGATTACCTGCAGAAAATTTTTAAAAAGATGACTGCAGAACTCCAATTATTGTGTAAGCCTATAATGTAAAATGTACTATTCTTAGAATAAATTTAGAGTTTTGTCATCATTCACAGTACAGCTAGGTGGAGTACCCTATGTGTAGTATAGTGGGGCACAAAGACAGAGCTCAACGAATGTGACGGCTTATGTTGATATTTGTGCATTTAAGATTAATAAAGAATAGGAATCTATCAACAAAATGCACATTATTAAAACATTTCTCAGCTGATGATCAGTGCAAATTGTAAGAGTGACACTAGAATTCCCTATGAGAGTTAATGAAATTGTGTAACTTTCCTTTTACAATATGATTTTCATGTAAGATACAAACCTTTTAAATACAGAAATCTGTACATGTACATAGTAACACAGCTGAGATGCCCTTCTTATTGTCTCCTCTGCATTTATATTGTATTCGGTTAGAGCTCATTTACACACAGCGTTTTCAGTGTTCCGCATAGCGGTTTTAGAAAAACTATGTTTATTGTCATAATGTTGGAATCCAATATGGACATCAGGATCTAGGTCTGAAAATCAGTTGAAGCAATTAAACCATAATACAAATGGGAAGAAAACTAAATTTAGAATCCTGATTTGTAGATATATAACTTTATTGGATTTTTCATTCTACAGCTCCTTTTTTACCCATAGGTAATTGCAATTTCTTTGTAAATTAGCTGTAAATCACAAGTGTAACATGAATTATTGGATTCCTAATGTTTATTACAGTAATTTCGCCGACATCTATGACCCATCAGCATTATGTCTTAAAGACAATTACTGACAGTACTACTAATAAGAATACATTTCTTTAGCTATTTAAATAAATGAAATGATCTGTAACTAAAATGCTACTGTTACTTTGTATTATCATATTACATGTAAACATATTGTTTTGCTACCCACAGGCATAGCAGATGCAACTTCCTTAAATCAATTTACACATCCATTAGTGAAGAAGGATAGGATAGGATGATGATCATCTATAAGTACATCAACCATATGGCAGGTACTAAAGTTATGCAGTGAATGTGCAGTGACAGTGGATCTCACGTTTATGTCCAAATAGACTAGAATTTAGTCTGTCAGTTTTAATTCATATAAGTAAATAATGAAATAAGTATTTAAATATAACTTGACATCTTAATAGAACATAATAGAATGTAGTAATTAAATTGGGACATTTTTACTCACTGCAGAGCCAATAAATAAATGAAGTATCCCACATAAATGGACAATATTGTGTAAAGCAATTTAGAACATTTTAAGACATAGGGGCTTTTTTACTATGCGTCCGTGATCGCACTTTGACATTTTTTTTCTGGCGTTTTTGGGATTTGCGCCACTGGGACAGGTATCTAACTGGGGATTGTGTCGCGCACGATCGGATTGTGGCCCAGCAGACTGAGCGCAGGATTTAACTTTAAATTGTGTCACAAGATCAAGCAATTACATGCACCAGGAAGAAGATGGTGAACTCCGGCGGACCTGAGCGGGGGAAGCGACACATGCAGGTAGATTTTAGTAGATTGAGCGTAATCTACATGTAATCTTAGTTTAAACCTAAGATCTGAACCGGCGTAGTTTTCTGCAATAGTTTCTTCCAGTTTTATAGTGGAGACTATAGTACATGCGGCGGGCTGGGGCATTCAACCCCCACCTGCCTTACTCCCGACAAGCCTTAAGTGGATTTTGGGTCTGGAAAACTAAGAAACTGGAGGGGATTAGGAGATCAATGTGCTTTCTCTGCCAGAAAACTGGCAAAGAAGGTATAATGAATCTCAACCAATGTATTCAAAAATATCACAGTTTGTCAATGCAAAATATGGCAAGTGAAGCCCCCTGGTACCAGAGTAAAGCATTTATAACCTCCAATTGCAATGCAGAGGTATGATGACAACTGACTGAGTTCCCTTCATCTGCCAAGTTTATAAATGCCAAAGTTACACAAGGTTCACATGTACATCAATGACTTCATTAGGAGCCTCTGTTGCAGATTCTGTCAAAAGAAAGCACTTAAGTAAAATGGAGGTAAATAATGCCATTTTTTTGTATTATGAGCTGGTGACCTTTTAAAAAATCAAACAACAAATAAATGCAGAATTGAATCAAAGTGAGTAATTTCAAAATTGTTTTGTAATTTGTTAGAAAACAAAACTTTTGGCATTTGTCTCCCATAAATCACCATGGACTAGACAAAATAGAATCTTCAAGTCTAGGAAGATTTCCTGGAAGCCAAATAGGAAGACCCAGATCTGGTTGTGGTGACCATTGATGGGGCTTCAGATAAGTGTCCCCCCCAGATCAGGGGTCGCAGGAGCATCCATGCTCCTATCTGGGTGGTCCGCGCGCTTCCCCCTTGCTCCTGTGCTGCCTGTCCTGACTTTCCGCTACGTCCCTGACTCCTGTGCTGCCTGTCTTGACCTCCTGCCTGTCTTCAACCACAACCTTGCCTTACGATTCTGTACTTAGTTTTGGCCGCCAGCACGGACAAAGTCACTCCTGTGGAACAACCTGGTGGTACCACCCCACAACAAGTCCAACCAGCTTTGCGGCAGAAAACCGGGTACCTCTTAGACTCTGGTCCCAGGTGTAGGCTTACATCATCATCCGCAGTGGTACAGACGATCCACTACCACTGATCCTGACAGTAAGATCCGGCCATGGATCCTGTCAAGGTTCTGCTACCTGACCTGGCTAATCTTACCACCGTCATGGCTCAACAGTCTCAACAGATTGCTGTTCAAGGTCAGCAACTTGGACGAGTCACAGCCATGTTGTGGAAGTTGTTGTCTACCCAGTACCTGTGGTTACTACAGCTGTGTTGTCTACTGCTGAACCCAGGCTGTGCCTTTCTATGCTCAGCAAGTATGATGGTGAGGCCAAGTTATGCAGGGGCTTCATAACCCAGTGCTCCTTGCATATTGAACTGATGCCTTCACCGTTTGCCACAGAACGGGCAAAAGTGGCTTTCATGATCAGCCTTCTTTACAGGAAAGCCCTGGCATGGGCTACTCCTCTCTGGGACAGGAATAATCTGGTCACGGCTACTCTCACCACGTTCCTCACAGAATTCCAGTCTGTCTTTGAGGAACTTAACCGGTTGTCTTCTGCTGAGACTGCGTCAAGGGGACTCCTCTGTTGGAGACTATGAAGTCTAGTTCTGTACTTTAGCCACTGAGCTGGATTGGAATGAGGTGGCCTTGCTTGCAACTTTTAAAGAGATACATTCTGGTCAAATCAAAGACGCCCTGTCAGCACGGGACCTCCCGGCTAAGATGAGTGATCTAATCTCTCTGGCCACTCAGATTGACATCCGGTTTACTGAGTTCTCTGAGGACCAACGTCTGCAACAACCACAAGTCAGGACCCAACATTTTGCTCAGTCTGGCTCCAGTTTTCGGAAAACCACCTCAGCCATATTCCGTGCCTGCTGCAGAGAAGCCAATATAGGTGGAGAGAGCTTGTCTGTCTTCCCAAGAATGTTTATGATGAAGACAGTAGAATCTCTGCCTCTATTGTGCGAGCCTGGAGCACTTTTCTTATGTCTTGTCCAGTCCGTCCACAGCGTCCGGGAAACGCCGGTACCTAGGGTACTTGGGAGAAACGTCCCTAGGAGAGAGCAAAGCCTCTCCTTGTCTGAAGGAGGACTCTGGCTCTGCAGGGAATTTTGTTCTTTTGTTATGTTTTCCTGTGGCTCGTCTAGAGAAGCCGCCGGTTATCTCTTCCGTCAGTGGACAGATAGTCCATGACCCGGTCCAGTATCGTACTGAGCCTTTGTCGCCGCAAATTGGGGTGATGCGCAAGGAGAGACTGTAATTTTATGTGCTCTCCCTCCCTACGTCCCCACTGCTTTTGGGCATTCTGTGGTTGCAGAAACACTTTGGTGCTCGACTGGCAGACTGGCATAACCTTATCCGCATTCCATGAAGGCGATGAATTGAAGACAGCCTTCAATACTCGTGATGGCCATTTTGAGTATCTGGTAAGACCCTTTGGACTCTGCAATGCTCTAGCAGTATTCCAGGAATTCATCGATATCTTCAGAGACTTGCTCTACACTTGCATTGTTGTTTACTTGGACAATCAATATTCTGGTGTTTTCTCCTGACCTACAGTCGCACCAGATCCATGTCCAGCAAGTTCTTAGGCGCCTAAGAGCCAATTGCTTACTGTATATGCCAAATTTGAGAAATGCCAATTTCTTCAGAGTAGTCTTCTGTTCCGGGGATACATTCTTTCGGACAAAGGACTACAGATGGATCCTGCCAAGTTGTCTGCCGTGCTTCAGAGGCAGTAGTTCAGTGGGACTACATGCCATACAGAGATTTCTGGCCTTTGCAAATTATTACCGGCAATTTATTCCACATTTCTCCTCTCTTGTATTTCCTATTGTGGCGCTGACCAAGAACAATGCTGATCCTAAACTCTGGCCTCCGGCGGCTGAAGAAGCTTTCTCTAAGCTGAAGTCTGCCTTTGCCTCTGTCCCAGTTCTGATACGGCCTGATACGAAGAAGCCATTCCAGCTGAAGGTTGACGCCTCATCTGTTGGTGCTGGAGCCGTTCTCACCCAGAAAGGGCTCAAAGGTCAAACCCTCACCTGCAGCTTCTTCTCTAAGACCTTCTCTGCTGCATAGAGGAATTATTCCATTGGTGTTTGGGAACTTCTGGCCATAAAGCTAGCTTTGGAGGAATGGTGCTATCTTCTGGAAGGAGCTCATCATTCGGTCTATATCTACACTGACCACAAGAATCTCCTGTATCTCCAGACTACTCAGCATTCCAACCCTAGTCAGGCTTGCTGTTCCGTCTTCTTTTCTCGATTCAACTTCCTGATTCACTTCCATTCAGTGGAGAACAACGTCAAAACCGATGCCGTCTCTCGTGCCTCTGATGTTGTTGGGGAAGAATCGGCTCCTCGTCATATTGTTCCTCTGGGACGACTGGTTGTTGCTGCTCCTGTGGACCTACGGCAGATGATTTTGACAATGAGTAGACAAATGTAGTATGGCAGTATGATAAAAAGGCAACTAATTATTTTTCTTTACATTCATTTTAACATTTAAATATATGTCACATGTGTCAGTTGTTCAGACAACAGACAGTTAAGTTATATTTTTTCTTGTTTTGTGTCACCTAAAAACACCATCAGCAAAAGGCAAATGCAGAATAACGACAGCTTGCGTATGGAACTCTCCATCATCATATTTGACATCTTTACTTTTTCTATAGATGATCAATATCGTCAATAATACTCAAAATACTCATTGGGAATGAATAAACAATGACATTTTGCATTGTAAATATAAGGGATGTGCACAACTAAGGCCAGCCTTTTCTCAATCGCACACTATTCTCATGACTGTTTAATTCTGTAGGGATGTGAGAACATTTTACACTATTATATAAGTGATATATGTGACGGAGGCTTCAAAATCAATAAGCATTACAAAAATACAGAGAATGAGAAACTAGCCGTCATTGAGACTAGCTACTCTGTAATACATTATTTTTAATCTATTGACTGCAGCACATTTAAACTTATAGTTTTTAAGCATTTTGTACTGAATAAAAGTATAGCGGTGTTTCAGCAGAGGTTTATTGATATTGGTGTCAATGAAAATGCTACATAATTATTTCCACTTGGAAACAAAACAACTTAGTAATTGCCTTTTGTATTATTCAGGCATGAAATCCTTTATATTGTTGGAAAACTAATTTTCCCGAGTTGTCCATGTTGTGTCTCAGTAATCCCTAGATCATAGACAATGACAATCTAAATCCCCTTCAACAGAATTTGATCAAATGTCCCAGAAGGCACGACTTTTGTCAAATTCTCAAACTCATTTCCACACATCTGAAAGCTTTTACCATTCTCCGTATTTAGCAAAATCCCAAGAACTTTTATATGTCACCAGGGTAACATAACCAAACTCTATCCTGCTATTCTTCTGAGAATCCATTGTTTTATTACTGGCGGCAACAATACATGATATAAATCAATAGTCTAAAGACTTACTAGAGATATAAGAGCATAACACCAAGAGGAGAAGGTGCACATAATAGAAAGATTAATGAAGCTTTACAAAAAACCTTCCAAACAGATTGAGGAAAAGATATGGCTCAAGAAAGGTTTCTGATGTTACAGTACTACAATAAATATATAGGCTGGGTTGCAGGTTATAAGCTTTTCAATAACAGAGTTCATATAATTCAAGGACATTATATTTAATTTATCCCTTCCATTAATTAAAGTAAAATGTATTGTTTATTATACAGTTAAGGACTATGATAGAAAATGTATTTGCATATATCCTACCTAGAATCACCAACGGAGAAGGCATGGCCTTTTAATCACCATACGACTGTAATGGTGGCCTACACAGTTAAAATCTTCATAAAGAGTTCAGTTTCTTCTCTGACCTACATCTATGGCCTTCCACCTTCCCCAGCAGGTTCCCTTCGCTATGCTGATGAGATGGAAAAACATTGAAATACAATTGCTCACAGTTGGAAGTCCTGTTGGAAAAGATATACTGCTTTGGCTATGTGAACCCCACATATTATTGCTAGGTTTCTTGTAAGTCATGTTTGATCAACAGGAAGTTACCATTTAAGTTTTCCTTTACCCACCCTGGAAAACATATTTCTGTAACTTCCTTCCTTAAATATATTTGAATATTCCTTGCTACATAAAGGGTTGTCTGGTTTAGAGGAGAACATTTTAAGCTCTCTAAAATGAATAGTAGCTGATCTCTTGTTTGCAGCCATTATCTCTTACCAAGAATGGAGAGCAAATGCAAAGCACCTAGCACTCTGATACATTGTCGAGATATGGTTTAATACACCTCCAGTGGGTTTTTAAGGGGGGGGGGGGGCTGTACTCAAGGTTCTAAAGGGAATTTTATGGGTACCATGAGTTTATGTGATGTGCTTTTTAATATGAAATTTATGTGAGTATAATAAACATTCACTACTCACTATTCACTATTGTATTTTGTATCAATCTGCCACATCTGGGGATTTTTGTTAAAAAATTTGTTGACTACGGCTTGATTGGATTATTAACTGTTTAATAAGAAATGTGGAAGAACTATTGTCATTATCTTTGTATTTAGAAACCCATCCCATTTGGACCCATCTTGTTTCTAAAAATAGGCGCAGGTCCCTTAAGACTTGAATTCGACCATCATGTGACCCACCCCTTTTCTGTATATAATTCTGTTGTTAATTCCATATGTTTGTTCCATATTGTTCTAATTCCAATATAATTGTACTTGAAATTAATTTTGATGTGTATTGGTGTCTATACAACACCAAGTGATACATATATTTACATTACTGTGTGTAATTACTTTTTTATGACCATTGTGTTATATTAATTTCTTGAAACAGAGAGAAAAATCTGTGATCTACATACATCTGATCCATACAGACATCAGTGGGATTACATTCCGCTATAACTTCACATGTTCTGATTCTAAAGTACGCATGTTACTTAGCCAAGACAAATACAAAAATGGTTATATTTATTTTAGTTAATCATAGATTAATTCTACGAGAACAATAAATCTGTCAGCAGGCTGGAACCGGCTTTGTACAAATTTCCCAGAGCTGCTATTATAATGAACTGAAAGTTTTAATTAATTATCTGCTATACCATCTGACTATCACTCACTGGTATCAGATTAATTGAGGAAGATCAATCTTATGCTGGCTTATTAACACTCACCCAAAAATGAATAACCTTGCTTGAAGCCAGACTCAACAAAATTAGAAAGCAGAACCAAGCCTGGTTTAGTTACGAAGGTCCATTTTTTATCCATGGCAGAACACAAGCCTTAAACTGGGTAATAACCATAAAAAGATAATACAGTTATAAAATGTACAGAGTAATATCCACGTGATTATAGAGCACTGAAGGCAGTTTAGGTTTATTTTCACAGAGTAGAACACTGCTGAAAATATTTATAGAAGTGGAGTGGATTTTGAACTTGTCTATGGAGTTAAGAACCATGAACACATTAGTATTAGTAAAATAAGACATACTGGCCCAAATATATGAAAACAGTTTGCCTCACGAATGTGCACTTCGCGCCATATTATCCAATTGTGGCACAGGCTGTTCAATTATACGGCGCAAAAGGATTTGAAAACTGTCCACACAGTGGCAACTTTTTTTCTTGGTGCACTTTCAATCTTCTTCATTGGATACCATTGTGTCTGGTTCTAGACATAAATGTCTCAAACTACAAATGCACATTAATACGCTCCTTTAAGTGCACAGCTTTCTAAAATGTCAGATACAATGCAACTGCAACACAATTGTGGCTCAAACACATAATAAATACATGTGCAGCTCCAAAGACACTTTTCCATGCAAACTTAGACAAAAAACTGATGCAGACACAATGGGGCAGATTTATCAAGCAGTCTGAAAGTCAGAATATTTCCAATTGCCCATGGCAACCAATCACAGCTCAGCTTTCATTTCACCAGTGCTCATGAATATTTTAAAGGGGAGCTGTGATTGGTTGCCATGGGCAATTGGAAATATTCTGACTTTCAGACTGCTTGATAAATCTGCCCCAATAATGTATCTGGGCATTATATATCAATTTCAATGCGAGCAGGAAAATAGGACATTTATGTAGGGATAAGGGGACTTTTTTAAAGGGGTATTCCAGGAATAAGCATAAATTGTATACAAATGGGTCCTTAAAATATAAGCTAATATGTAATTAATTATTATTAAAATTTTTCTCCACTTTGCAGAAAAGTGCTGTGACATACACTGTAATGAAGAATTAAAATGCAACTGGCCCTTTAATCAGTCCATAGATTTTCTCCACGCAGAGACAGGACGACAGGAGATGGTCGCTGGTCACATGTCCACACCAGATGTCCTGCATCTGCTTGGGTAGATCATGTGATTATCACTATGTTTGGCTGTAATTGATTGGTTGCAGTGCATCCAGTATGGTCGGTGTTGTGGTGAGACGTCATCTCAGTGAGGTAATGTGCAGTGATGGCAGTTACACATCATTACTATGGTAACAGAGCAGGGCAGTCTGTTACATCATCACTGTGAGTAGAGTACAAGATGGAGTAGTGGTTACTGAGAGCTAAAGGATCATGGGTAGAGATGGGCGAATTTGTTGAAATTCGGTTCGACCCGATTCGCCGGATTTTTTGAAAAAATTTGATTCGACCCGAATCAAATCATGACGAATCATGTTAAAAAACAGGCATTTCCTGGCTGCAGAGAGCCTGTAGGGTGTTGTAGAACATTGTGCCATGCTTAAATATGAATAGGCGGCGTGGTTTGGTCTTCAAACAATGCTGTGTTTTAGTATTACACGCACATGACAGCCGCCGCTCTTAGAATCGCTTCACTCAATTCCATGGGCACTTACAGAGCCCAACTTGGTAGGCCACAGTGACAGTGTGGAGGTGGCAGAAACATAGTAGGCCACAGAGTGGCACAATGACAGTGTGGAGGTGGCGGCAACATGGTAGGCCACAGAGTGGCACAATGGCTGATTGTGTAGGTGGTGGTCAATTCCATTCCCTGGTAAAGATGGTAGGAGGCAGATGGCGCAACCGGCAGCAGATGTGTGGCATCAGGCAGGTGGCAGCATTAGAATAATGGCTGAGGAAGGTAGCTAGAATCCAGACTCATTTCTCAACGTTTGGGGGAGGCATCATGGCTGATCTAATCTGATGCATAAGGTATTGTTGAGTTGAAATCCGGGCCGATCCATGCCTGATTCATCTTGACAAAGGTCAGGTGGACAAGCGGGTTCTCCTTGGGGTAATGATGGCCCCCTGCAGCACTGAACACCCGCTCTGATGCTACACTACTGGCTGGGCAGGACAGCTTCTCTACTGCAAACTCTGCAAGTTGCAGCTACACATTAAGTTTTGTTGCCCAGTAGTCCAGGGGATCCTCTACCTGGGGTGGTAAAGTGCCGTCCAAGTAGGCCACCACCTGCTGGTCTTGCTGCTGCTGGTGGTGGCTGCTACCCTCCTCACTATGCGGGTGAAGGAAATTGCTGATTAAGGACTCCAGACTTAAGCTGCTGCTGACAGAGGATGGACAATGTCGCACATAGGCAGCGGTCAACTGTCTTTTCAGTATTTCTCTGTAGTACGCCAGTTGTTCTTCTCTCTCGGCAGCTGGAAAAAATTCACCCATTTTTGACAGGTAGCGAGGGTCCAAAAGGGTGGAGAGCCAATACTCATCCGTATGCCAGATGTTGACTATTCGGCTGTCACTAGTTAGGCAAAGCAACATGCTGTGTGCCATCTGCGAGGGACTCCCGGCCTCCATCTCCACTGTATACTGCCACTGTGCTTCTGGATCATCTGCCTCATCTTCTACCTCTTCGGGATTCTCCTGCTCCTCCTCTCTTGTCACCTGAGTGGAAAAACCACTGATTTCACCAGACTCTGCTTGTGCTCCAATGTCCTCCTCCTTCTCCAGTTCAGCCCCTGGCGGACTCTTGTGGCCATGAGATGTAGTCTCCACTTCTCCAGTGCCCTGACCAGACAGATTTTGCAGCATGAGTTCCAGGACATGAAACAGTGGAATGACGTTACTCATCCCGCAGTCCTGGTAACTGACAAATAACGTGGCTTCTTCAAAGGGCCTGAGCAAATGGCAGGTGTCACACATGAGCTGCCAGTTGTTGAGATCAAAGTTACACAGGGGAGTACTATGGTCCGCTTGCATCATCAAAAATCATTAATGGCTTTTCTCTGTTCATACAGGCGGTCTTACATATGGAGGCTGGAATTCCAACGGGTGGAAACATCGCATATCAGACTATGCTGGGGCACATTTACTTACCTGTCAGACGAAGTTCACAGAAAGTGCATTGTCCGACGATAATGCACTCTGCTGCGATTCACTAAGATCGTGAGCCCGATATCCTGCATGTGTCGCTTCGCCGCTCAGGTTGGACAAAGTTCACCTTCTTTGTAGTGCATGGAAGTGCATTGTCTTGCAACACAATTTGAAAGTTAAATCCTGCACTCCATGTCCGATGGTGGCGCTCCGATTTGTGTCACTTGGAAGCCAGCGCAGCTGTGCCAAAAACTGATCGCGTGTGACACAATACCAGCACAGACACCTATTAAATATTTGTCAAAGCCGCGCAAATCCTGAAAATGGTTCAATCTCTGACAAAAGTGCAATTCGCGACACTTAATAAATAAGCCCCATTGTCTCTTGCGGTTATGTGATAGGGAGTGAATTGGCGCCCATATACCTTCAAAATATCACAGAATTGTCTAACTGTACTGTGAAGTGCATGTGAGATTTAGCATTTCACTATTATACATAAGTAAATAAGTATTATTATTATATAATGCTCCATAAGCATATTGACTGATGCACAATGAAAGTCCAAATTATAGAAGGTAGGGTATTTTATTTTCTGATATATAGTGCTTCAATCAAATTATCCTATATAGAGAGGATCATCACATACATTACATTGGCCAGTACTTAATTTTAAACAAATGTTGAGAAATCTTTGGTATTTTCCCACATTGTGATAGGTGTACTCAGTGAACCCAATGTGAGATAATCCCAAACAAAGCTGCTTCAACAAAGGTTAGAAATGTTCCAAATGGTGTGGGCTTTGAAGGAGCGCATCTTTGATGTTCAGATTACAAAATACACGCTCTAAGCTGATTTTTGTTGCAGCGTATAATGCCTAAGTATTTCTCTGTAGCTCACTTAATATTTTCAGCATGTCATAAAGAATCTCACATGCAGAATGGAAACCATCAAAAAGGTTGAGCAGTAAAGTGACTGCTGTGAGCTAAAATATCATATTAAGATATGTTCTCATACATAGTAAAATTGTGCTTATAGTGTGATATCCAAGGGTATGCAGTATATATACACGAGGGTGGTTCAATAAGAACCCGTGTTTGACGACAGAGGGCGTTCCTGAGGGAAGTTGGTGTTATCATCGTGTGCTGCCATCTATCAAACGGCGGCAAAACAAATTGCAGACTGATTGATAGGTTAGTTTGGCTTTTTGCAGCCATTTGAGTAAGACCTGTTTCGTAATTTTCGCTAAGATGTAAAAAGAGCAGTATTGTTCAGTAATTCGCTTTTTATTTTTGGATGGGAAAAAATGCGAGGAGATAAAAGCAAAGTTGGATGCTGTTTATGGGGACACTTCGCCGTCTATGACCACAGTTAGATATTGGTTCAACAAATTTAAAAGTGGGCGAACATCCGTTTTTGATGGTGTCTCGACTGGAATGGCAATTAATATTTTACAAGAAAAGGAAGAACGATGACTGGAAAATACTACAGTGAGTTATTGGACTGCTTCGACAAAAAATTGAAGGAGACACGGCCACATTTGGCGAAAAAGAATGTGCTGTTTCACCACAATAACGCTCCAGCACATTCATCTGGAGTTTTCGCCAACAAGAATTGCATTATGAATTGCTGCAGCACCCCTTTGACTTTTTCTTGCGGGAAAAAAATCATGAGGAAATCATTACCGAGACAGAGGCGGATTTTGGAGAGTTTGACAAACCCTACATTTTGGAGGGGTTAAAAAATTGCCAGGAACATTGGGAAAGGTGTGTCTTTCTAAAAGGGGATTATGTTGAAAAATAAAAAAAAAATTATTTGAAAAATGCTGTCTTCATTTCTAACAAAGGTACTTATTGAAACACTCTCATACCATAGAATTAGACATATATTACTTATCTTAACACAGATAAGAATATGTTCAGAAATCTCCTTTTAATAAGCTCTACAGCAAAAGGAGGTGTAAATATAACCTGAAGTTCATGGAAAGACAAACAAGTACCAAGAAAGGGATTTTATACAGCAGAAAACATACCATAACAAGGTCAAATGTGCAATCACATTACAGAAGCTTTAGATGATAAGAAACTTCAGGAAGGCCCAATCTTCTCTGTGGAAGGTCTTACAAGCATCATCTTCACAAGAATAGAGCTTAGCTAAAGGGATCATGAACACGTTCTATTCAACAATCAATGGGAAGAGGGGACCAATGAGTGCTGGGCAGGGTTGTCCCATAATTGATGATTCTAGTAACGTGAACCAGCGTCAGAAAGGGGTCTTATATTGATTTCAGCTCTAATATACTCCCCAATACCTCCTTTAAGAAATAAGTGTCATACTGTATATGACAATTTTATTCACTGATCCTCTACAACCCATATGCTAAATACATGCCTGCAGGTTAACAGCTATTAATTGGAATTCTGAGTTGGTTTGCATTGGTGCATGTATTTTGGCAGCCAGATAATAATTTTTCAGTCACTGAAAGATTAATAATAATTATGAATCACAATGTGTGTATAGAGATGGGGATATGTGTGTTCTATTTAAAACACTATTATTATTATTCTTATTTTTTTATTATTGTTGTTTTTACTCCTGTTTAAAAGTAGTTTGATGTTAGATGTGCTATTAATTCACTACACCATAGTGTATGGTAGTAATTGAGTCTCAGAACTGCAGATGATAGTTGGCAGTCAGTGAGACATGAGTTGGTGGTCCCAGGCCAGTGTCTTGTGCCTATGTTAGAACAAGATGTAATTGCTTCTGATGTTCCAATTGGCAATCTCTGAACAGATTCAACAAAAGGGATGAATAATCCTATTTACTCTAACAGGCAAGCACTTCCTAATTTTTAATGGCTAGTGTGGGAGGTGAGCAAGTGTGTGCCACATATATATTTTTGGCAAACACGAAAGACTGCGAGTAGGCAGTATCCTAATGATACAAGATAAAACGAATAACACAATGTGTGAACATTTAAAAACAAGGTATGTATTGTTTGATAATTTTATTGTTAATTGCCCCAGTTAATTATAGCTAAAAAATATTTCTCCTGTTTTATGTGACAGACAAAAAGCCAAGTCAAGCTCAATATGGGCACATCAATTGTAAAATAAAAGCTGAAAATAATATAGTTCTGTGAGCTCTCATTTATTCTCTGAAATAATTAGTTCTTCCATCTTTAGCTGGCACTTGGTTAACTTATGCGGCAACATAGGCTGGAGTGTAATAAATTTCTTGCCTCCTGATTAATTGAGTACTTTATACCACCGTTATGTCCAGTAATCTATGTTATATTCAAAATTATTGATCTAAAAGGAAACATCTAATGGAAATGACTCAAATCAATCTCAAAGAACCATGACAGTAAGTCTTCTGCACATTATTCTATCAGAATTTATTTCCTCCGCTCTATTCTTGATTCTTTTCTGTCTTAACAACTAGTTATTAAAAGCACTTGTTTTCTTACAATATACCTCCTTTAGAGTTGATTCACATTAGTGATTCCGCACTAAAGCCATTCTGGCCTATAGACACAAACAGATTGGTTTTCTCTTCCTGGTTCCATGATTTTTCACTGATGTCCTACTGAACCATTCTTTTCAATGGGCTTTTTGACACTTCAGTTTTGTGCCACTGATCTAATGTTGCCAGTACAGGCAGTTACCTACAAGATAGGGTCTGTAGGTTTGTTCTTAAGTTGAGTTTGTTTGTAAGTTGGAACCATATACTTTATTACTGTAACCGCAGTCAAAATTGGTCTCTGTGACAACTGGATTTTAAAAATGTTGGATAGTCATAAGAACCAGGATTAAAAATAAATGTCAGATACAGGCATCATTGATAACTGTTAAAGCTGTTTATTGTAGCCTAGGACTAACGTACAGTAAATTAGCAAAATCCAGAGGTCCATTTGTAACTAGGGGTCATCTGTAAGTCAAGTGTTCTTAAGTAGGGGACCGCCTGTAAACACAAATAGGACAGAGTTCTACATTTTTTACCACTGAACACGGATCAGTGGAAAAAAAACTGAAGTGTGAAAAAATCCATTGAAAAAAATGGGTCAGTAAGGCATCAGTGAAAACCACTAAAGCCAGGAAGAGAAAACCAATCTGTATGTGTCCATAAGCCAAACTGGCTTCAGTGAGAAATCTCTGATGGTTCAAAAACGCCAATGTTAAATAGCCCTTTCTTTAGGGTGACTCAACTATAGAAAGGAGACTGTGTTGTGTCCATACTTCTGCAATGAACAGTCATAGGAAAAGAAAGTACTGTTGACCATCTATAAATTCTCTGGTTTTAAAAAAAATGTGCTCATTTTGTCAAATTTGGTCAGGTAGTTCCCAGGTATCAATAGATCCACCTTAAGCAGCAATAGGTTGAAGTGATCCTTAAATCCTCCTGTATGAGTTTATCATCCTCTAGGATCGTTCTTAAAGGAGACCTACCACTACGGACCTACCTATAGAGGTAGATCCGGTGGTAGGTGCCTCTAATGTATGTAAGGATAGGGCTAATCCTTTAGTCCACTTTATCTTTTTTAATCTTTAATTGTGGTAATATGCTAATTTACTAAAGAAACTGCTGGGTGTGGAGTAGACATAGCTGAGGCTACATGGCACAGCAACTCCATGCCCCAGTAGCCTCCTTGATCCTCCTACCCAGATGCGCCCTCGTCCACGAAGCCGGAGTTCTGCGGATGCACAGAACACAGGCCGGCAGCTGCGTGGTCTTGGCTCTGAGGCCGGGCTACTGCACACGAAGATGAGGGTGCGCAGCTCCCCGTAGCTGTGTGCTGAAGATATCTGGGTAGGAGAATCAAGCAGGGTATCTGCATCACCTTTATTTTACATATACCACTGATTCTGATATCTGTTTGCAGCAATGTGTGCATAAAACATACCCAGGAGAAATGTGAACCGAAGGATAACAACGTGTATAAGGGGATCTGAAAAATAATGAATGAAAATGGCAGCTTTAAACTTTTTCAGCTTGAGGCAACCAATAATATATGTTAAAACCATATTTTCCATGTCAAAGGTGAGCATAGCTCTAAAGAAAAATCACTTGATTGAGATCAATAAGAGCGATTAAGTAGAACTGCTTCCATTTCAAATAAAAGTATAGCCTACAAGTCATTTGTATTGAGTGATATACCTTAATATTAGCAACGATAGGGCTATTGTGTCTTTTGGTTTTAGAAGGGTTCACATCTGCTCTAAAATTCAATTCAATATTAATGGTAGTGAAACATGAATCATAGAAGTGATATTATCTAGAGGAAGTGGTCAGTCGCTAGACAAAAACCTCCCCTTCTTGATGAAACAATCTTTCAGGTGCTGACGAGTATCTCATCTGAGACAAAGGAAGAATGTTGAGCATTGTTAAAAGATTCAAGCAGTTTATCTGCAATAAGATCTCCCCTATGAAACTGATCTTTTGCCTTTGTGAATGTACCTGAGTGTCTGTGGAGAAAAAAAGTGATGAAATGCAGTAAGCAGGCGCACCATGTTTTTTAGTGTAATCTTCACTCGGCTATTTTAGTATATTATCATGAATTTGATTTTGTCTGGCTAATCCTATGTAATCCCTTCACCTAGCACCTTTTAAGGGAAAGAAAAGATGTAAGAAGATTAAAGTTCACTTTCACTGTTATACATATAGCCTTTTTTTGTAGCGATGTACTGAGGTGTTTACATGTAGTCAGGCACATTGCATGAGAAGTTATTCATGCCATTTTCTGGCATCAATGTATTGAAAATATTGGACTGAAAAAAATATCATTCAGAAAAAATACAAATGATTCGAACATATTGGGGAGGTCCATGGCCAATGTGTAACATGTGAACACCTGTATTCCCATAATGTAACAATTGTGAAGCATCTCCTGGTTTCTTAATTGTACTTTCATTTCTCCTAGAAATGTATGCAAAAATATATTACAAAGGAGATACAAAGTGATCCAGCTGCCAATAGAAATCCATGTATATGAGGGTTCAGCGTTGGCTAAGGCATTTATAATAATTTCCCATTTATATCCCGGCCAGGGCACGACTAGTAATTATAGGGTCCCATAACAAAACCCTATAATGGGCCCAAACTACAACATGACACTTTAGATTGTGATGTCATAGTACACAGACAATCATTACAGTCATGTTACACTACAGGGCTAATGCACACATTGATGTCACCATGCAGGGAATACACACAGTAATGTCACAGTACAGGGATTATACACACAATGATGTCAAAGTACAGAGGTATTATACCAAGTGATGTTACAGTACACACAGTGACATCACAATACAGGGAAATACATACAGTGATGTCACAGTACATATATAATACTTCAGTGATTTCAAAGTACATGGATAATAAACAAAGTGATGTCACAGTACAAAATAATACACACAGTGATGCCACAGTGGAGGGTAAATACACACACTGACATAATATTGCAGAGATCATTCTCACAGTGATGTCACATTACAGAGATAGTTCTCACTGTGATGTCACAGTATGGTTATAGTATAGCTTGTTAAAGACATCACAAAAAGTATCCTTCTGGTCTCAACATCCATGTCTCAGTTCATTGCGAGGCCCTTTGCAGATATTCCCCTTGAAAGTAATCCATGAGGCAGTTCTGACTCTTAACCACCGTGTTTTCGCCCTGGTAGGCAGACATGCTGGTCACATGTAAATATGTGGGATAGCATGAGATACCAGAATGTGTATTCTAAACCTTCAGATGGTCTGATCAGATACTTATCAGTAGACCAAATATTTTTGGTAGCAGCTTAGCTAAAAGTGCTGCTAAAATATTTGGGTTTAGAGTCCTAAGTGTCCTTAAAGGTAATAACTACAAAACTGCTAAAGTCCTGTAACATTTCTGAGCACATGAGGCTTCAGGTTCAGATAACCATTGTAGTGATATCACAGTACAGGGATAATCATTGTTGTGATGTCACAGTACAGAAAACCATTGAGATGATTTTCACAACACAGATATAATACTCACAGTGATGTTAAAGTGCAGGGACGATACATTGATGATATCACAGTCACAGTACAGGAGTACAGGGATAGTACACACAGTGATGTCACAATACAGAGATAATATACAATGATGCCACTGTATAGAGATAATGATCACATTAATGTCACAGTACAGAGATAACACAAACAGGGAGATCGCAGTATAGAGATGATACATTAAGTGACATTACAGTACAGAGATAAAACACACAGTGATGTAACAGTACAGGGATAATAAACAGTGATGTTATAATACAAGTAAAGGATAATACACATAGTGATGTCACAGTACAGCGATTACACTCACAGTAATGCCATAGTGCAGGACTAATGCAGCAACCTGGACTGGAGAATGAACAGTGACAAAGTGTACAAGAAGGCCAGGTGTAGGTTGTACCTCCTGTGTAAACTAAAATCATTCCATATATGCAACAAAATACTAAAAAAAATTTACGAAACAACAATAGTGAGCATAATATACTTTGCTGCTGTTTGCTGGGGAGAAGCCACCAAAGAGAGAAACAAATAGACTTGAGAAGATAATTTGAAGAGCCAAATGCACCGTAGGAGAGCTGCTATGTGCATTCAAGAAGGTATGGCAGGATAGATTTAACAACATATTGGGGCAAATTTACTTACCCAGTCCGGACGCGATTCCCGATCCAGACGGTCCGACGAAGATGAAGTCTGGCTAGATTCACGAAGCTCTTGTGCCCGATTTCCTGCATCTGTCGCTTCCCCGCCGAGGTCCGCCGGAGTTCACCTTCTTCTTCCCGCTGCTTGTAAGTACGTGTCTTGTGACACAATTTCCGATGTTAAATCTGACGAAAATGCGTTCCGCAGACCCTTAGTAAATGAGCCCCATTATGTTGTGACACCCACCCACTGCACAATATAATGCAACAACGCAGCCCAATAAGCAACTGCTATCAGCAATTGGGATGCAGGACACTAAGATTTTATTCATCCCCAAAATTATTGAATGTTACAAGTTCTATTCTATAATACATACAGTAATATTACAGTGCAGAGCTTATACACACAGTAATATCACAGTGCAGGGATAATGGATACAATAATGCCATAGTTCATAAATAATATTCCACCCTGGAAAACATATTTGCATATTTCCTTTCCAGAATTCTCTGTGGAGCAGGCATGGCCTTTATGCTTCCACATGCCGTCAAAGGTGGCCTTTAATGGCAAATTCTCCTTAAGGAGTATCTTATAGATGGAAATGACAGCCCAGATACTGAAACATACTGGTGGCTTCATATTAGGTAACAGCATTTGGCATCATATGCAGACAATGATTTATAGAATATGCCACTATATAATCAGGATTATTTCCTATTAGCTATTTATTATTCTTCTGATAAATTCTGGTCAGACCCAGACTATATATTACTTGCTATCTATGTGCAGTAGTTAATTCCAAATATGTCACAACTGTATCAACTAGCCATCTTATCAATAACAACGAATCTGAAGAATATTGGACGCTACTTCCAGCAAGACCTGGGAGAGCATCACTACATAAATCCCATGTATCTCAACCCACCCTCCCTGCAAACCGTATTAGAAGCCAAACCTTTCTAAGTATATCTGAGCGGAGTCTTATTGAGTGGAGAGTGAAAAGCTTGAATGAGTCTTTCAGTCAATAATAAGGTGTACAAGATTTCACTTCTGAAAAGAGGACTACATAGAGTGAAACCTGATCATGTAGCCAGTGGAAAGGCAAGGGTATTGCTCAGCTATGGATCCATCTTCCCCAGGCTTTCCTACATTCATAAGGACTTGACCTCCTGCTTCATTACTAGCGACAGGAAATCTAATCTCATAGTTTGAGTTTGTTACTAATATGTGATAGCGGACATGTCCAATTTTCTGGGTTGTAAAAAAGAAAACATTAAAATAATATTTGTCAAGATTGTAAAGACAGAAGGGCTGTAATAAACTGAAAAGTCACATCAGTGTTACCACCATTTATTTTAGTTTGAGGACAGACATGTTTTCACTTATTGAATTCGGTGAGATATCTGATTTCATGTGACAAGGTGTCAGACTGACAAAGTGAATGTCTTTCTTTTGAAAGGTGTTTATACAGAAAATAATTTCCATGGATCGTATGTAGCATTAATGTTATCTGCAACAATTCACTGACGAGATTCAGTTTCATCATAAAAGAGGCAGGTTGGAATATTTCTGTACTATAAACAACATTAACCCCGTCATTTACAGCAGGCAAATCCCAAAACACTGTGCAAAACTTTTTCAGATAAGTTTTGTCTCTTGATTTGTGTAAGAGAATGTTGACTTCTGCCTAATGTAATAATCCTCAGCACACCATAAACTATAGCTGCTTGTAGAGATAAGGTGGTAATACAAACAGTTGTATAATCCCATAAAATAAAAGACTTTATTTGTTTTTTGTTCTTGTGTTGGAACTCTTCAATATAGATATCTAATGTTTTTGGTTCAAAATAGTTTTCTTATGTATTCTTAGCAGATAATCAGATAGCAGATCATGTAAATCTAAGGCTACATTCACATCAAGTCTTTTGTATACGCTCCGTGTATATGCCAGGAAAGCTTCTGGCGTATACAATGAGTGTATAAATAGACATATACTGGTAGACAGAAGCATGCTTTTTCAATATCCCCCACCGGGTCCTAGCCTTTTTGGGCTTGGGGGCAGATGGATTCCATTTGGTACCAGAGTTGCTGGGTATCGGAAGAACAGGCCTTGACCATGCCAGGCAAGTAATAAATTATTGCAACCATGCAATAAAAATCCTCTTTGGATGGGGATGCCGGGAATCGCTCTGATGTATTCTTGCAATGGAGGCAAAAAAGTTAAACTACCATAAATAGGTGGATGAACTGCATGAACAGAGGATATGATACAGATCCTATGATCGTGTGATCATATGTGATGCAGCACAGGATAGGTATATCAGACCTTGCAGTCTGTCTGCCTGCAAGGCAGACTTAATTGGCAAAGTCTCCATAAGGAAAACTCCTACTTCCTCATATGTTTTGCAAGCATTCCACCATACCACCTTTTGCTGCAGATGCATCGTAGCTATCATAGTGGATCTTTCTTACATTGGTTGGCCATAGACATGCCCCACTCCACTAATAGACCTGACTGAAGAGCTGAATAAAGCCAAAGAGACATTTAGAATCGAGCATTTTAAAATAATGTCAAATTATTATTTCTCAAAGAATTTGCTATGTGAAAAAAAATTATGTTAGCCTGTACATATTTAATAAACAGCGTGGAGAATTTGGTAGGTTTCGCCAACATGCATCAATGCTGTTCCAGTGGCTAGTAATAAATATGCAGGCAGGCAGATATGCAGGCAATCCCCAGGTTACATACAAGCAGGGCCACCTCGTGGGATTTTGTTCAAGGGCCCCCTGTTTTCCAATCAAATTACCCACTAAATCCCCCATACCCAAGACTATATGATCCGCCATCAGCCTGACAAAATAAATAAAAATCTATACTCACCTTTCAGCTTCTTCTTCTGGCCCTGCTGCTCTGTCTCCTCTTTTTCTGGCCCGGGCTCATACACTATGACGGGTCATAGTGATGCACCCGGGCAGAGGAGGAGAGGAGAAGAGGAGAAGATAGGGTCGGAGAGAAGCAGCCGAAGGTGAGTATAGATTAATGTAATTCCCTGCTGTAGACATTACATTAATGATGGGGGTGGGGGGGTTGTAAAGAGGGCATCTGAAGTTGACACTTCATTAAAGGGGGGTTTCTTGGGTGGACATTACATTAAAAGGGGGCATATAGGGTGGATATTTCATTAAAGGGGGGCATCTGGAGTGAACATTTCATTAAAAGGGGGCATCTGGGGTGGACATTTCATTAAAGGGGGGCATCTGCTGTGAGCTAGGGGGCTGACTGTGGACTGGGGGGTGACTATGGACTAGGGATGATGACTGTGTACTGATGGAGAGCTGACTATGGTCTGGGGGGAGCTGCCTATGGACTGGGGGCGGGGGCTGACTGTGGACTGCGGGGGCTGACTGTAGGGCTGTCTATGGACTGATGGGGCATGTGCTGGGGTGCTATCTATATACTAAATGGGCATGTGCAGGGGCTATCTATATACTGAGTGGGCATGTGCTGGGACTATCTATATACTGAGGCGGCACATATACTGAGTGGGAACGTGCTGGGGCTATGTATACACTAAATGGGCACATGCAGGGGCTATCTATATACTGAGTGGGCACGTGCAGTAGAGTAGGGTCCTGTCAAAAGAGTCTTGCTTGTCATGGCTTAAAAATGTTTTGGTCAAAAAAAAAAAGTTGTATAATGTTACGTATCAATGTGGGAATAGACGCTGCATGTGGGGGCTATAAATATCTTCCTAGTGGCGGTGTACAAGAAAGGTTCTGTAGGTTTGTTTGAATGTTTATATAGAAAAAGAAGAATCACAACACTCACCAGCTTCTTTGTGGAAATGTTTGTTATTTAGAAAGGTGACAAGTACAGAGAGGGTGCACGCCGTGGCAACGGGCCGCTTTGCGCTGAATAGTGCTTTCTTATTGGCTAGATCCTCCGGGATTTAAATGCCTACCAAAAGCTTTGCTGGTGTCATTTACATGGTTAACACCTGCAATCGGTGCCAGCCCTTGTGTGGAGAGAGCTCAGCCCATGAGCCGTTGTGTGAAGCACTATTACATCACACGTTGGTAATGGGTTAGGGATTGTCTGTATTCTACTTTTTATTGTCTGTGAATAGTAATAGAGTAATAAAAAAACACAATAAAATTTAAATTATTGATAAAAAAAGCCTGCTTTAGATAATCTTTTTCTGCTCAAAATAATAGGAACATTGTGCAATAAAAAAATAATACAAGGGAAAAAATACAGCAAAAATAGACATTCAAAGGCAATTATGAAATGGACTTTTTGTTTTGATCTTGAAGCTGCATATCATGAGCACGCTGCTTAGTTTACTATGAACAGATTTTCAGGGTTTTAACATGATAGTTTTTGAACCCAATGAATAGTACAGAACTCAATACAGTCATGGAAAATAAAGCTAAATCGTACAGGGAGGAGGCGGGGGAGAAGGGTAACACAATAAAACATGCTTTTAGTTCATCATATCACACATCTGAGAGTACAAAAAGAGAACATAGTCAATACATTGACATTGCCCTCTACTGCTGGTTCTGAACATAAACCCTGCTGTGTTACCGAGCATTACTATTCAGTATCAGCATTAATAATACACATTCATTTCTTCTCTTCCCTGTGGGACGTCTGTATAAAGTGGTCAGTCTCAATGGAAGGTATATCCTGTGGATGCATGAAATTAATCATTGCCGATGGATGTCAGAAAAGCCCATTAGGTATTAAAGATTGTCTTCCTTATTTTAAATCAGAGATCTTAGCTAACTAAGAAACTGAGGGATTATTTCTACCAGTTCTTTGTGGACAAATACAATTTTACTGTACTTCAAGGGCAACTCTTTGTTGCATGGACTTTTCATTACTGTACAGTATTGCATGGTCAGTATAAAAGTGCAAAGCAATGTAAAGAGATAGGGATTCTTTAAAATTAGAAATGGTAAAAATAATGTTACGTTAAAATGAAGTAGTAAGTGTTCTGGAAAAAAAAAATGATATTGAGCTGTTATTGGGAACAGACATGATTAGGCTACTGTCTGCATTGGGTCCTAGGAAGGAAGTCTCCCGAGGTTGGATAAACGAGAACTCTTTCATAGATTACAAAGCGCTCAGGAGTAGGCAGGCCGTAGACGCTGTGAGAATCAATCTAAGGAAGCCAAACGCCATAGAACGGCTTCCTGTGTACTGCGTGGGAAAAACAACCAAGTGCAAACTCAAGGCAACAATGAGACAATTAAAAATGATAAACAGGAAAATAGCATGAGATCACAAAATCAATAGAGTGAGCCTGCAACAAATGGATAGGGCTGGCTGAAGGAATTAAACTGCACATAACATGTGATCCAAGTCCCTACATGCTGCTAATGGTAATTACTGCTCATTCCCATACTGCAGTCTACCAGGTTACTGGGTATAGAATTCAATGGCCGGGTGCCGGATGCCAGTAATAACAGCAATTGTTGTCCAGGGCTCATTCTGCTTTACAAAATATAACACAGGTGATTGAGTCAAAGAGAATTGGAACACAAGTAGATGTAGCAGAGCTGAACAAGCCTATGGACAACCTCAAATCAATGTTAACTTAAATGCTGCACCACAGTTTGTATGATGCAAACAGAGGCTGGAGATATGCAGTATTAAAGTCGTACTGTATCACATTGTGATGCCCTATTAATATGTGGTTGCAGTCTGGCATCCATTGACTGCATCCCTCCAATTAGAGATTTTTTATTTCCAGGATTAATTGTTGGACAATAAAAAAAACTGATGGAATAATTCCTCTATCAGAAAAACTATTAACCTCTAGAAGCTCAAAATACTGTGGCAACAGTGGCACTCAACATGCTGCACATCTGTGCTTCACATGCTTCACATCTGTACACCAGTACAATGGGCACTTAGTGTGCAGTTGTATGGGCTCCATCTTCTATGATGATAGTTACTCACTTTCTCTGTCAATCTATGTCACCAATTTGGAAGTGTGAGTGTTAAGCACGCGGCGGCACAGAGGAGAGGAGGAGGGAGTGAGCACTGCTTGCCCCTCTCTATAGAGATAAATGGCACACGGCGCCGTAATACGGAGAAAGATAGGACATGTCCTATCATTTCCCTGGGTACGGCCACGTGCGCCCATTGCTGGCCAATGGGGGATGTATATATGAAATATATAAGTCGACCATATATATGTCCCCCAACGACCATGTGAATATAGCCTAAAGCTTAATTACAAAAACATTTGGTAACTGTTACAGCTAGGGCTAAGGTACAGTAAATTACTAACATCCAGAGGGCTGTTTGTAACTAGTGGTCTTCTGTAAGTCGGGTTTTCTCTATAGGGGACTGCCTGTGCTTCAGTGGTCAAGGCCCTGTGTTGTCATTCTTCATAATATGTATCTACCTAACATGGAAATCGGTTTGTGACTCCAATGAAGGAATGAACATTTTTCATTTTCTGTATATTCAGTACGTAGCTAGATCATATGTAGCTGTTTGTGGGGCTCCTTGATGTAAAGTCTAAACTATGTGAAAGTAACATAGTGTTGTACAGTATTTACTGATGATTATCACTGTATTCCCATAAAAGTGCTGTGCACTCTGCTTTTGTATATAGAATAATGCATGTCTATGTAACCTAGCAGCATCCGTTTCAGATCCAGTGATACTGAAGGGCACGCAATGCTTACATTATCTGTGCTCTCTGCCCTGCTCAGAAAATCTCCATCTCCGCAGATAAAAATATGCAGCAAACTGCAAACTCATGTCCTGTTCCTGAAAGTGTTAACACAAATAATTTCTGACATTTTATGTGAAGTAGTTATTTCATCAGGAGCTGAATATGCAATAATTTCTCATTGAGAACAGTCCCAGCCACAATTTGAACAGAGCTCGGAGTAGAAGACTGACCTGAGGATCCTGAAGGGATAATGTTTCTTCTCTTGGCTCACTAGGGATTAGATGGAGCAATGAATTATGGCCGATATATTTAGAGAAGCCTGACACAAAGAGATAAGATGAAGGTGATAATGAACATACATAAATGTTATCAGAAATGTTGATAAATTACCTTTCCCTGTGATAAAAAATAATATGCAGACAGACACAACAAAGGCCTGAGAACACTGAGGCCATAAAACACACAGATAAACAAGCAGCAAAGTTCAGATGTTATTGTTCAGCTGTATTATTTGTTTTTTGTTGATTTTGTTCATTGTTTAGACTATATTCGGGTTATAAAGCTACTCTGAAAATAGTACAATATAGAAAAGTACATAGAAACCACATATAAATGGAACTATAAGTGACCATGTGGACCAAAGGCCATGCCCAATTTGCCCAAAACCCCAACTCAGCACAGAGTTAAAGAAGTTTACTAGAGTAAATACAAGACCCTAATAGGGTCACCCATATTCTACTTATCCAGCTAAAATTTCTTTGTACTCGACAGGAGCAGGATTCAGGACATCAGGACTGTGACGTCCAGTGTCCTGATGACTTCAAGCAGGTTAAGAGGGTATGTGATTATTACTGACATGGAAGTAGTGATCATGGAGGGGGCTACATACAGTAATAAGTGCACGGTCCCCGTGATCCACCAGAAGCCATCAGGACATGGGTTATCAAAGGAGATGACTGCAGACTACAGAACCAGGGTATGTATAATATGGTTAAACATTTGTATGTTTGACCAACCCCTTTAAGACCTAAACCTGTAAATACAGACCCCAAATATGACACCTCAAAACATCCTAGACAATTATATGCACTTTGCCCTGTTGGTTAAAGGGAACCTGTCATGAGGAGACCTTTTTTATGGCTCCCCATGTACCTATAGAGAAGAGTTTTTCCAAAAAAAAAAAAGTTAGATGAAAGTTTACCTTTCTGTATGCAGCGCAGTGTCCCTAGTCCCATAGGAGTGGCCAATGAGGAATGGGACATACATGTATGACGACTTGAGGAGTGAAGAGATGGGGGGAGGAAATATGGGGGACATGGGAGTTTTTTTTAATTTTAATTTTATGCACTACTAGGTACTAACTTATCCATTTTTTTTTGGAAGCCGGTTTTACTATAAAACATGACATGGCAATGTGTAAATTATTCTCTATAGGGACATGGGGGAGCGAGAAAAAGGGCTCCTGATGACTTTTACTTTCAGTAAAAGAGCTAACATTTTACAAGGACTATAACTCCTCCAGATTTCAGTTTCAGGAATGTCACAACTAAAGTACGTGGATCTGTATAAATGGGGTGTTGTAATAGGGCTACGTTCTGCTGCACCATACTTGTGTAACAGGACACTTCCACAGGTAGTTGCCTAACTAATCAGGGTGCTAAATAAAGGGTTAAAGCAGAAATGTTGCACCTATTGGCTAGACTGCTGAACTAGAATGCATAGAATGTTCTATTTTACAACTGGCATATTTATAGCAAATCCATTACAAGCCTTTCAGATCCATCAATGTAACCGCATTTTATTGAGTTAAGCCATTATCTTGATACCAGTTAGAAATCATTACACACATAAAATACTTTGATTTGCCATTGTTTTCATTGTGCTTGAATCATTGCAACGGTTTATACTAGAAGATTCGATGATTTACTCCAAGATTTAAATACAGCTTTTTTGTGGAAATAAATTGAATTGAGCAGTAAATGACAGATGTTCATGATGCAAAAAAGGCGCATTTGTCTTTTTTATGGTACACACCCGCAGTAAGGAGCTGAAAGGCAAGTTATAGAATGATTCAGCTGACAGTTCCTAATACAGATTTCAGAATATGAAAGCAGCTGCAAATAAAATGTATTGTATATTGTGCCACTTTTTATATGCAGACATTGGGCAACAGATTTTGTAAATTTTCTGTTTTGGACAAAATCAGATCACATTTTTATTTAGAAATTTAGGGATTATGTAATAAAAATCTGGATTTTTATTTTTGTGTGTCACTCAGAAATCAGATAAAAGTGACCTTTGATTTTCAGAATTGAATGGGTTATGCACATCTCAGCCTTTCACGTCTCAGATGACATAAGCCTTGTCTCCGCCCACCTGAGGTGTTGTGAGTTACGGATTTTCTGCAAATTGGTGTTTACGGAATGAGCACAACAGAGCAAGATCTGCTTTTTGTGTAACTTCCAAAGTTATAGAATCAGGAGACACATATTCTCTACTTGTCCAAACATGCCTGTAGATTGTAAGCTCTGGTGAACAGGGTCCTCACTGCTATTGTATCATATGACTATGTTATTACTCTGTAATGTCTTATTCTGTTTGCATATACATATCCCATGAAAGCTAAAGCGCTGGAGGATATAATGGCTCTATATAAAGATTTATTATTATGGTGACCTGAAATCACATTTTTAGATTTCTTTAATGATTTTTTTACAGTAGTAGAATTGTAGTTATTATTTTTATATTAAAGTCCATCATTGCTCATGCACAATATATTCTTTATATCCTTAATAAGGTCCCAATGTAATTTCTATGACCAGAGCAATTGTGAAAATGTCCCTCACCAATATACTAAATCAGAAACTGGAAAACCCTCAAACGACATCTGCACCAGACCTGACAACCTCTATACCCCATCAAGCTACATCCATGATTTGAAAGAAGAAAAAATAGTTTTTTTGTTTCTCCACATGTTTGTCCTATGCAGGAAACAGTGAAAATAAAAAGTATGGGTTTGAGTTGCCACATTGAAGAGTCTTGGGTGTATATGAGCACCACTGCATAGGGAATATGTGCAAAGAAGCCTAAGAATACTTATATCTTTATTGTGCTGATCGTGTGTTCTCAATGGGGGGAGAAATAAGCCACTATTAGTGATTGTCTAGAGAGCCGTTATGGGGGCAGGGATATGATAGACCCCCATAGACCTCTATGTTTTCTGATCACTATGTGGTAAGGACACGGTGTGTCACAGCATCGTGACCCGGTTGGGTGACATGTTCTATATTTTGGCAGGTTTGTGGCGCGGCCGCTCGTCTTTCTACGGAGGGAGGAGGAGTGAGGATCTCTCCCCACCTCTTCTTCCAGGCCCTGTTGCTCATCAGGGATCCGGTCCAGGCAAGCACACGGGCGCCTCAATGAGTCCTTAGACACTGTTTGACAGAGGAAGGCACAATTACTGCAACAATTCTGTCAATTGTATAAGTGGCAAGTACATGGGTTTCTACTAGCCATATTCAGATGTCCTAGCAGTCAGAGTCAGATATTCAGCAGTCATAGAGAATTCCAATAATAAGGTAAACATGCATTGTGTGAATCTCGAATAATATACATAGCACTATCAAAATTCTATACTTCTACTATACATTTACAACAACTGTTTCACATTATTCCTCCATTGTGGGAAAGACAAAGACGAGTACCCGACACTACTCACAGGAGAACAAATCATTTCCCTTTCCCTACTCTGGACGTGATTGTTCTTACTTTCATTGATCTGTGAAGATTACAACAATATGAGCTGAGGGTCTCCTTCATATCTTATGTTTCCTGTTACTGTTATATTTCTATACATTTTTATTTTGGGCAAAATGTAATTGTTAATAGAAGAGTTGATTAAATTAAACACTATTATAATCAAATTCTACAGTAACAACTGTTTTTTTATATGTAATTCTTTTGGCCACTGGGGGCAGTATTGCATTATTGACTGTGAGATATCGTCATATAATTACTAAGTTCTTACAATTGCTATTAAATTATTTTGAATATACGTTGACTAAATATAAAATACCCATATTTTATTAAATAACTGTTGCTACATTAAAAGTAATGCATTTCATATTTACATACATTTTTAAAAATTCTTTTGGTGTGTCTTCACTAAAATATATGGATTTAACTAAATAATGTAAACTGTGTTTGGAGCTTTTACTTATTTTACATTGCTTATGAATGCTTTAACACTCTGCAAAGCAGTACACAAACATATCTTATGTCTCCCATCAGGCCCTGTCACAATGTAGTTGTAATGTTATGAAGTAATAGAGACGATTTACAGAAATTAAAAGGCATTTTCCACAATTTTTAGATTTAGTTGCTGAATGCTAACATTTCCCACTAAATAGATACATTCTGATGAACAATGTTCTTTGGGTCAAAGTGTTTTTAAGTGATATTACTCACCACCAGATGGCAGCATGGCACAGAAAACCAAAAAGTTCGGGAGAAGTCCTGAAAAGCACTGGCCCATTTGCAGTGATTATTGCTCAGGCCGAAAAGTATCACTAAGTGTTTATATTGCTCTATGTGAATAAGCCAATGTAATCAATGCCAATGTAATATAATCAATGTACAATGAAATATTGCATATTGTGAACTAAATTCTTCATACATGCTTATTTGAGCCCCTTCTGCTTCATACAGGATAAGTTATGACTCCATTTGTGCAGGCCTCTTTACATGTAACAAATACCCAAATGGCTCAAAGCGATTTTAACACCAATAGGCGTTGTGACAATAAATACATAAACAATACAAACAATGCTTTCCTGCAAAGAGTATTGATCATCTATTCACATATCCCTACATAACACCATTACAGTTTTACAGACTGTAATATTTCAGTAGAAACTGAAATGTATTCTATTGTTTCCTGTACAAAGGTTTCATGTATTCATTTCAATCTAACAAAATAACACAACAAAGGGAGAGATAGATAAAATGATGTTCTTGTTCTTAGATCCTTCCATTCTCAAGTTATTTGCCAAACACATAGCATTTGTTCGAAATGCAAAATTTGAAGGAAATCTATAATATTAACAATAATAAAGTTTTATTCACACTATGCAACCTCTATAACAGGTAATGTTGTACATTTTCTGACATTTTCTGGCTGGCCTAGAATTAGTATGGATGGGGATCCTTTCTGATCACTAGAAAGAGGTTTTACTTCAAAGGTTTTACAGAGATTTTGACACCTTCATTTTCTGCTGAGGACATCTATAGAGACAGTTGTGGAAAAATAACATTTATGGCGATGCAAGCAAAGAGGTTGAAAGGTGATGATCCTTGAGACATCACAAATTCAACATTATTGACCGATTTGGCAAGTACTATGCAACGCTGCGTAATCTTTGTGCGCTATATAAATAATGGAATTATTACTATTATTATTAGAGAATGACTTTATTTGTTCTAGGTTAGGAAGGAATTGATTCCCCTGATGGAGACTTTTCCATTTTTACATGTGTACAGGGTTTAGACGCCATAAAGACTCCGCTGTGGTTTCTGGGTAAGGAATATGCAAATACTCTAAGTTTTATAGTGTTTGGAAAATGAAAACTGTGTGGTCATTTATTATGATTGACTTTCAAACGCAAAACTGTGGGCCTTTCTTTCTGTTGCTGTGCCTGTTGAAACCCACAAATTGGTTGTTTTTTGGGCACAACATTTTGCCGCCGCTTTTGAATCTGACACTTTTCTGGTGCATCTAGTTTTCCAACATATTTTTTGGTGGCAAAGCATTAATCCATTGTGCAACAAACTTACATCTCACTGAAAATTATAGTACACTTCGTGTACCACCCTGTACCCAACTTGATATATGCCTCCCCCATGACTCTACTGCTGCCATAATAAAGCAGCTTCCTCTACATCAATGTTTGACTTGTGATATGACATGAGATAATATCCAAGCCCGTATGTCTTTTTGGAAATGGATAGGCTCTTAACTCGATACAGCTCTGTTTCAATCATTTTCAATCTTAGGGAAAGGTTAGCTTGGTGAGAGGCCATGGACATGGGTCAGGAAGGAATTCACTCTCCTACCGTGGAAAATGTATTTGTATATTTTACAGTAAGGATTTATATTGGTTATTATTAGTTTGTATCAAAATGGCTGTACAGGATTACAAAGACATACTTGCCTCCTTCAAGAAACAACTCATCTTCTAATATTTCTATTAATGTGACTAATATTGCAGCTAACTCCATTATTTGATAAGTATAAAGCTGAGCTACAATGCCAGACACAACTGACAAGCCAATGCTGGACATTCTGTGGAGGAAAGCAGCCATGATTTGCTAGTTCCGAATACCTCCTAGCATTGCACATATTCTTTTTGTGCCAGTTCCATTTTTTTAATATCCATTTTGTGACTTTGACAATGAAAACGACAACTACAACTGCTCAGAAAGGGTGGTATGAAGAGTGGACTCATTTCTAAGTATGTAATGAAATCTATCTTACAAGAACTCAGGGGGTGGTTAGAATTTGGAAAGGCAGATTTGTGAGACTAAACCAACAGCACATAAGGATGTATTAGTGCATACTGTCCCAAAACTTGCTGACAGTTTTTCTGTAAGGGGGGAATCCCCTCATTTTCGGAGGACAACAGAGAGAAAAAAACTATAAGGGAATAATTTGATGTTAATATTACTTTTGTATCTACATTTAGGTACTTATATTTTGGCTGGGACTGTTTAGCTCCAGAGCTTAATCCACTATTGTGGGAATGAACAGTGACAAACATTTTTGCTTGTGAAGAAACATTTCCATGTCTAGGTGGCTGTCAGCTTTCTGATTAATGAGAATACAGAAATGTTTAATAGCTACTGAGGCCTGGAAATAGGGAGAGAGAAACAATACCCAAAATGTAATACAAAACACATCTCCTAGGGACAGGCCTGTTCTTAATGAAGTCGCCTGCTTAAGACACAATAAGAATCCATTTAGCATCACAAAATTTCACAGCAACAATGTAACTTTATTAGTTTTGGATTGTTATGTTATTGGCATTCTACCCCCCTCTTCTCACATAGTTCCAACCATGATATATGGAATACTTACCTCCTCCCTCTTTTCTCTCCATGTAGCAATGTAAGTATACTAATGTTTTACTCATGCTATAGACATAAACATCAAAACAAAAAAATCCATCTATTTATCATATGCAGTGATTGTGATTTGTAGTGTATTCTTTTTGCAAAGCACAAACAAATATATCCCAAAGAGAAAAAAAAGTGACAAATTCCCACATGGTGTTTACCAAATGCATTACATTATGTTAGCAAAGTATTTCAGTGCTTTCAACGATGTGAACAATGAGGTGACAGCACAGCCAGAGAACACAGAGGACATTTGCTGTTATGTGGTGTCCTAGGCTTAAGAATGGAAGACTGTCTTGACACCACTTTCTAGTTGTGGATGACTGAGGAAAAACAATAATAGAATATGTGGCTGTGTTCATAGCATGCAATTTGCTAGAATTGTCACCATTTGAGTGAGGGACAATATACTACTGAGCAGGTGCTCTGAATCCTGTCACCCTGAATGCAGACCCTATTTACGTACTGTAATTCCTTTTCAGTATCATTTTAATTATTTTGCATCATGTTTGTAAGCCAAAACCAGGACTGACGTCAAAACACAGATGAGGTATAAATCTTATGCTAGTTTTTACTAGGTGTACTCCTGGTTGGGGATTACAAATTCAGAAAGTAAAACAACACAGCTTTGTTAAAGTGGCCTAAGGTCATGTACATATGAGGAATCGTCGTAGTGGGATAGGTGCTGTGAACTCAACAACACTACATTCAAGAGCAGCAACAGTATATGATGCAAAAAAAATCAATTTTGCCCATAGGAAAATGATCAGTGCATGAACAACGGTAAGAAATACCCTTATTTTCTTCACAGAAGCAAGTGGCGCAGATGATAATAATAACCGTTGCAATATACTTTATTAAATATTCCTTTGTCCTTGATTATCCCTGCCTGGGAATGTCATCTTTAGCTGGGGACAGGTTCCAATAGCCTATGCTATGATGATTTTCAAAATGTCTTTGTCAACATTCTGAATCAGGGGTTTATTAAACTTTATTTCATATTACTTGCTTCCCAGCCAGAAGCATGTGGTAAATCCCCAGGGGGAGGACTGTGTGCCTGTGTATCCTTATGCATTCATCCTCTACTCCACACCATCCCCATCCCTCCCCTGCCTGCTCAATGCACCTTGCAGGAAGTGGGGAGCTGCATGAGTGTGGAGGAGAGGAGACTGAGACACAGCATCACAGCTGCCAGCCCCCTCTCCCTCTGGAATTCACCACACGCTGCTGGTAATGTTGGTAATGCTGGAAATAAAGTTTTATACAGAAGTGAAATGAGTCAGAAATTGAATGTTGAATCACTTAAAATCAGTATAGTATAGGCTATTGAAACCTGTCACCAGGTAAAATAACAATCCTGGTGACAGGTTTGCTTCAAGCTGTTTGTTTAAATGAGCTTCCCTTTACTCAACTGACAGATTATAGATAAAGGAAGCTTATAATGTGTATAATAATTTATCTCTTTAGAGTGCAGGGACAGTTTTTCCTACTAAGAGCATTAAGTGAAATATTTAAGGCTCTTTTTATTATTTCTATGCTGTGTATTTCTATGCAACGAGAAGTACATTACAGAGTTTACGGTTCTTACCTACATCATTCCTTGACTGAATCAAAGCTTTAGTTACACTTTAAATGTTAACTAGTAATATGTCCATAGATGCCCAAAATAAAGAGTTAATGTTACTTTTCATAGCGAAGATGTGGCTAAAAGAAAAGATCAAATGTAATTACAGTCACATTGGAATATATAGACTATCTACAATTCCATTCGGACAGAGGTCAGGGAAACCCATGGACAGCATCCAGGGATCTTTGTATGGATCCTATTCATACTGTATAATGGAGTTTTTTTAAATAAGCCCTCCCTATAGCCATTATCTACAAGATCATTGCTTAGAGACTGAACCTCTCTTCAGTGTAACTTATTAGTTTAGCTACATTAATTAGATACTTTACAAGGAAAATGTCACCAAGAAAAGGACTTATAAGAAGGTGCACAGCTATAATCTGTGAGTGACCAAATGAGTGGCTTCCATATTACAATCAATGTTCATTCATTGTTCAATTAAAAATGATTTCCTAATTTTATCCAGCGGATATACCATCTGATAAACAAACACTTGCAGGGTGCATGCAGCTTTTACCATTTCGGGAAAATAGCTGCATGATAAATAAAGCTTAATATGAAATTTGTGATTGCAAGAAAAAGACATCACTAGTGACTGCAAAGTCAGTTTCATTTGGGGCTTTCCTCCGCTGCACATTTGGGGTACTTTAGTGTTTAAGAACAAGACTAATCCTCTAGCACTGTCCAAGTGTGGAAATAAAGTGTAGATAAACAGTTCATGTTTTTAAACAGAAAATTGATAATGGAAATTCTTCTTCTACATATTTACTTAGGAAACGATGTATTATATCAACCTGACCGGTGTCTGCTGAAGTTACGGCCACCATTATGTGTATTTCCCTTTGCAGATATTAAAAACGGTAAATCTGTAAAACGCATATATGCCAATATATACAAATAAAAGTTTTTTGCTGGGCCTAATAAACTCCTCCCCTCTAGTTTGTGTTCTTGAGACAATGACAGTTATATTCAGGCAGCGAGAATCCAAAATTAAAAGATAAGTCAACCAGACAGTAACGTCTTTGAGGCAAGGAGAAGCATTTTACTTATTTAAATGCACCCAGCTACGATTTTGCTCTTTTTATTTTCCAGATCATTTAAAGTGCTGCACATTCCCGATGTTATCTTAATAAGATATAAGTGAAGCTATTGAATCCACAACCTGGAAAACGTGTAAAAGCAATGTCACAACTCCAGGTCAACTGCTTAACATAAGTTTTATATCTGCAGCGTGCGGGAGAGAGTGCGCCGTGCCCTTCTCAGCATGTCGTGGAGTCTGACAGCAGCTCATATGAACTCTTTTATACAGATTGGAAGCACTAGTTGTCATTTACTTCACAGGCCCTGGCAGGGGAGGATAGAGCTGTCACTTTCTCCCACCATGCAGTAATTTTAACTGCTGATCTTTCCACTCACTGTCACACCTGAGATTAAGGCGCTAGGAGGGAGACTGCAAGACACACATGGGAATAGTATTCTACAGGCGGGGTGACTTACTGTGATAAATGAATACAAAGCTAAGACACACACACACAATTTCTCAATGTAGGGTTCTTAGTTCAATACATCTGTAGGTCACGTACATGTTTCAGTTTGAAAGAACAGACCTTTGTATAGTGATACAATGTTTAATATAAGACCAAGATATGAAATCATTTGACCTTAGATCAAAAATTAGTTGAGGGGCAATTATTTATCAAAATATTGTGTGCAAAAGATATTTTATATAAATAAGGTGTTTCCCATATTACACTGGATCCTTGGTCAAAGGTATATGACTAAAGACCCAAAGAGTAGGATTAGAAATGGGTCAGAGCCTACCCACAACAGCACCTGTGAATTTGTTGGTTTTAAAAGGACATTTTTTTTTACTATGTTCACAATGGATATTTTACATTGGAGTATTAGGGTCAGCGGTCATTTGATAGGGTAAAATAGAGTAGCCTTACAGTTCCCTCCTGCTTTTTGGATGGATGAAACAAGCCTGAAGGACCGGAACATCTATGCATGCTGTACCGTGACCTGTACCTAGCACCACTGACTGGGTGAGATAACTCCTGTTTTTCCTGTGCTATACTTGCGTTGGTTACTTAGATTGTAAGTTCACTGCCCTGCTGACCCTACTTTTCAGACACTACAGTATAAGAGAGACTGTTTCCAAATATTGTTGGGAAGCGGTCCCACTATACGGTGTTGTCTAGAGGCCAACTATTGTTTTGCACACTTACCTTATGGTGCACATGTTGACACCATATTTTAGCTATATTGAAGTAAAAATTATGTTTTAATATGTATTTTTTCACCTATGCTTATTGATACATTGGAGTATTGGAAGTGCTGTCTGCTCTTTTCCTTATGTTATAACTATTGATTTGGAGCTGAGCACCCTTGGAGGTGAACGGTCTACTGGCTTTTGAAGCATGACAAAACTCTTTTAATATGACTGGAATTATTGTTTATTGTTTGATTTTCCTGATGGTTGAAATCTGCCTTTTTCATCAACTTTAGACTTATTTAAGTAGATGTTTCTGCTTTAAAATAAGCAATTTGCTTGTGTTAAACTTCTTAAATGTCTACCCCATCTTCCAAAAAGCTTATATAACCTAATATATAATTGAAAAGCTGTGTGGGTCCATAAAAGTGCCAGTGTTGTGCCTGCTAAATATGACACTGTTGTACACAGCTCCAACTACAGTTACTTATAGTGTTTTGGATTGCACACTATAACCTTGTGCCACTGCCACTCGATCTCTGCCCCAAATTTTGCAGCGCTTTAATATATATAAGTATATATTTTATCATATAATCACACACAGACACCCAAGTTCTCTAAAAAGGTATAAGGTTCTCTAATTTATTACTGAACTACAGGGTATTTATCTAGCTTAAGAGGGAGTAGCCCTTATACTTACCTTCTACATCGCACCTGATGTCCCGCGCTGCCGCCCTTCAATGATGTGCCACTGTTTGTTTACAGAGGCAGGTGCCCCTGTCCAACTAATTCTCTTCTCCTGATAAAGCATTGGACGGATGCACCTATAAACAAACAGTGACACGGCACTGACAAAGGTAAGCATAAGTATTTTTTTTTGCATCCACAGCCCCCCCCCCAGCCAAATATATTGGGGCTCATTTACTAAGGGTCGTGGATTGCACTTTCATCGGACTGTTCGCCGTTTTCTGGGATTGCACAGCTTGCACAGGTATTTAACAGTTGTCTGTGCTGGCATTGTTTCGCATGTGATCTGTTTCTGGTGCAGCTGTGCTGGCTTTCATGTGACACAAATTGGGGGGCATGCCGTTGGACGATCTGACTGATTCCAACTGAGCACAGGATTTAACTTTCAAATTTACAAAGTTAACTCCTTCTTGAATAACTTCACTAGAGAATAAAGTCATAGCTTTAATACTACTATAACAGTAGTTTCTTACAATATTCATATAGTAAAATACAATCAAAATACCATTCAGAGGTTCCCATCTTAGTCTCATTCTTTAGTAACAAACCAGAATTTACATACTTTTGGGACACCAAAGAATCAGTTATAGAAATGGCTGAAGGGGTCATGGGGGTATTACCAGAGTCCCTCCATGCTGCAGCTTCATATTGTATGCTGGAACAACCTGTGCTGCTGTGAAATTACGACAGACAGGCCAGAAGTGCTGAGGGGACAGACGGGGAAGGGGAGACAATTAAATGGCCCGTGGAGCTACAGCACAGAGGGGTTCTGGTATTGCCCCCCTCCCAGATCACTTTTGTTCCATTAACAAAATTATAAAAATTGAATATATAGATGGATAACAAATATAAGAAGATTACCACAGTCACGGGCCTGCATCTATGAGTAACTGTCCCTGCTTCATGATGCTTGATTCTGATGGTTGATTTTCTTTATTGTTTGATCGTTTCTTTTGTAGCTTAATTATTTGATACTGAGAAGTGACTGTAATTGTGATGGCAGGAACGTCTAAGTGTAAGTCTCCGGCTTGACGTGAGTTGCTTTTGTGATCTGCATATTAGTGCGGCCTATTTGACCTATTGCCTCCGTCAGAGGGTATTGCAGTGTGAGGAGATTTTACTACGAAGACATTTTACCTTGAGTATATCTGAAATCAGTTTTATAGAAAGGATTCTGAAGGGCATATTTGCCTCTGGTCATAAGTAAAATCACATTTAATGATTTTTGTCATACCGCTGTCACTTTGTCTCTAAGTATCTAATCTTCATCTTATCCTGAATGGTAGTTCGGGGTGAAGAGATCACCAAGACATTATAACTTTGAAATGTCAGGTTACTGTGATTGTCTAACAGATTAAAATACATCTCAGCCAAGCTTATAGATAGAAAGTGTAGCTCACTGATGGCATAATATTGTCTCTTTGTAGAAAACGCAATTTTTGATATTTCATGCATTTTATACATTTATAACCATACAAGAGCGAGCATCAAAATGGCGCTTCCTATTGGTGTCACAACTCTAGAATTTATGTGATCTCCCTTTGTTCTCAATCAACTTGACATCACCATGCCCCATTTTCAGACCGGGAGAGTGCCATTTGGCAGTAAACTTATGAACAAGTGGTTGGCTTTGTATCAGCAAAGTAACTACGGTGCCACTTATAATCTTGCATCTTTTCGGCGAAATAAAAGATACATGTGGCCAGGTTGACACATACATTTTAGCTCTTTGTTGATGGATCAGCAGCACAATTTAATGGACCAATTTTAAAATTCCAGCATATAGATTAACCAGGGGTGGATTAAGACTATCATGGGCCCTGGTCTGTATAAATATTACAACCCCTACAAGTCTGCAATTCACTTCCTACATATGGTACTAGAATCAAGCTTCTTAGAGAATAGAGGATGTGTCCCTTCTGACTGCTTTCAATCTGCAGTTTCAGGACCTTCAGAGGAGCTTCAAAAGTCCTTACATGGCTTTTGTGTACATATGTATTGAGAGCAAGAAAAGATGTACAAAGATTTCATGGGCAAAGATCCTTCTCGGTATCAAATTTGGAGGGGGAGAAGTTGAGTGGCCATGGGCCCCCTTGAAGGCTTGGGCAAACTGCCTATATTATAATCCTCTATTGGGATTACCAGAAAACCCGTCAACTAGCACTTGTTTGCATGAGCCTGTTACTCTGGGAGATTCAAAGTATTTAGAGTGATACTGATACATTTGCACAATAGTATCAATTATGTGAGCATAAGGGAATCATTTGTATATGAATTGTAAAACTGGACAATATATTGTTTTTCTCAACAGGAGCTTATGTATGTGCAAATATTCGTGGTGTGTTAGTCACTCTCTTTAGGTATGTATTTCTTAATCATAAATTGAAACTGCCTGTATAGTTGAATGCTGTCATCAGTTGGACTTTTAAGCTGGTCTGCCCCACCCATCCTTAGGCCCGGTGCACATGGCGGTGTGATCACCTGGGAGTAGCATGCGTTGAGTTGGAGAAGGGAGGTGGAGTGAATGCTCTTCATCCCTGCCCTCTCCATAGGAAGATGAGTGGTCGCACTGTAAATCGGTCCAAAGACAGGACATGTAATATCTTTTGTGGTGCACTACCCCATTAACATCGATGGAGACACGTGCTAATTGTATAAAAACGTTACGGTACGAGGGGTTTACAGTTATATTTGTCATGTGCCACATATACTGCTCAGTGGTATTACTTTTTTTTTTGCTGTAGAAGAAGATGAAAGTCAGATGCACATTTCTATACATTTGTGCAGCTAATAACATGGTATCCTTGGGGAAATAATCAATTGGAACTGTGACCCCCCCATGTCCATGAGACTAGTCCTACTTTTACAGCTATAATACAGCCTTGTAGTGTATTTGTACACAAAAGTGGCAGTATATTTTTTATTACACATGTGGTACCTATACACAGTTATTCATGGTGGGGAGGACCTGGTGATTGATGACAAACACACAGCTCCACTTTTATGCAGCAGTAGAAGTTATATGCATAATTATTTTTATGTTAAGTGGTGGTAATGAGATGCTAAAATTGATTTATTACTTGATTTACTAGAAAAGTGCCTGGAACTAAGTATTTTCATTTGCATTGCATTTACATTAATAAGTTATTTTAAACATTCCCCAAGAAGGCAGTGAGATTTCATATGGTTATTTTAATCTATAAGTTGTGTTAGGGGTTTCACAATGTGGAAAACTGGCAAAGCGCTATCCCCTGCCCCGTATCTAATTATTTGCTAATTAAGTTTATTATGAGATTTAGCACCAGTATTCATAGTGTTTACCTCGGGTATAGTAGGCTACATTATACAGTACATTATAGTGTTCCTTGCTAATACTTATGCTAGCCCATAGACACAATTAAGAGAGGTTTAAAGGGAAAATTTATGCAACTTTTTTATATAATTTCATTTTCAATCGTCACAACTGTTAAAATATCTGTCTTCATATGGTGTGACCACAGAGCAGAACCCCACGGGAACTGTTGCATATTGGTGAGCTTATTTCTCTCTAATCAATTAATTAATTTGAGTTAGACAAACCCTTCCTAAAATAACATACCAAGTTAAACTTTTAAGAGATGTAGAAACCTGGATGGCGGTGGTATAAGGGGGTTCTCCATGAGTACCAAGCCGCCGGGGAGCAAGCACAAACAAAGGCGCAACCCTAGTGTGATACTGCTACAATAATATGCCGGGAAGGATGAGAAAAGGAGAGACTCTCACCTGGTCCCAGATGGTCGGGAGCTTTGAGTAATAAGATCGTACTGATGGCAGCCTGTTCACCTCGTTGGCTCGTGCAGAGTGGACCCAGGTGACCACTTCGTCGAGAAGAAAAATATACGTAATCCCGTGAGGAGAAAGAGAGGATCGAGGACTGGCGCCAGTCCTCGATCCTCTCTTTCTCCTCACAAGTTAACTTTTATCACAAATACCATATTTTTCCATTTTAAAATAAATTTTCCCATGACATTGTTTATCTGTACACATGTAACCAAAAAATTCATTACCAGGTTGCGTACTCATAAACAAATGATCAATCATCAGGCTTTTATGATACTACTTGGGGACTTGGGAACATCGATAAATGGTAGTCTTTCATAGGCCATGCTGCTAACAGTCCCACTTATTACCATAGAAAAACACTTACTACTTGATGTCATAGAGAAGACTCCCAGGGATTTTGAGGCCTCATATAGGCAAATTTTATGAATTAACACCCTTAATAATTTAAAGACAGAACATTTCAAAAGTAATAAAACACTTACCCAGGCCTCTGTAGACCTACACAGATGGTATCATGATATCATTGTGCTGCACGTAAAATTATTAAACTAAATGTGGATGGGCAACATCCCTGATGAATACAGGTCATAGTTGTAGGAACTGTCACAAAATGCACAATTGAAGACAAAAATATAGAAAAAGTGTGAAACCCAAGTAAAGTACAACAACAAACATGAAGAAAAATAGAGATCTTTATTATACAAAATAAGACAAAAAACAGTGTAGCAGACTGTTACCAGATATGCAACAAATAACAATATACAAAAAGTCACAAGATGTTATGTATCTTGCTAATAAATAATATGCCACATATCAGCAAGATGAAGCCATTCTTTTAACAGTAACTGAAGGAGGATAAAGAATACCTGTAGGGGACAAATTGTTACAAGCCAATAAGCAAAGACAATAGCAATATTGGCATTTCCAAGACAGACCACAAATCGGTGGCTGGTGTGGTGCTCGGTCCCCTTATTCTCATTATTCACTATTACTACACCTATCTGAGGTCTGCCTTGTTTGTACCAGCATTGATATTCCCTTTGCTTATTGCCTTGTAATAACTTGCCCTCCAAAGGGACTTGGTAGATCATTTTCATTGATCTATATTGTATTATCTTTGTATATACCTTTTAAAATCTACCTTCGGCAAAGAGCAAAAAATTATGGGCAATTTGGGACACTTTACTACCAAGTGGTTGACATGTTTTATTTAAAGTGAGTATGGCATGATTATGTATTTCTGATATTTCCACTGTGGATCATGGCTCTCAGATTACACCCATACTGGAACATGTCTAAAGGTTCTGAACTTCAAAAGTACAATGCAAATGGTGAAATCATTGTTGGTGGTTCTAGCATCAAGTCCTTAAAGTTCTTTATTATGATTCCTATTTTTTAAAGCTTCAAATGGCAAAAATTATTAATCAAATCCAACAAATTCTAAACCGAACATTGGAGACTCATCTATGTCTTGCACATGCAACAAATTTGCATTAAATTATCCTCCCAAGTAAAATGAATGCCGCCTGCTTTTCCTTAGAACCAGGCTGCTCTGTAATGATGCTGTAAATGTTCATTTAGATACAACATGATGTACAATTACATTACAGCTGTTCTAATGGTCTTTGATGTGAAGCACTGTGTTTAACAAATGCTAAAATGTTTCCTCCTGTAGAAGATCTGTCAGTTCTACTGACAATACTAATGGCAATGTCTTAAGGTGCCCATACACATTAGATGAAAGTCTACTGGAAAGATGTTAAACCAAAAAACCCTGGAGTGGAATTTGGCCACAACGTATGTTTTCTAAAGAATTGCAAAGTGTTTGAGTAATGTATTTATTTACTATTTAACCAGAAAAGGTTTACAAGCTATAAGCTTCTAGGGAAAGCTTCATGTTTTTAGACTTCTTGTAGGTCATACTTGGTGTAAAGGGGGCTGCCTTTGAAGGTAGCAAAAGGAGGCATTCTTCTCCATTTAACACATTGGGAAACATATTTTTCCCTTGGCACTAATATAGTGAGACCCAAAATAATAACTTTTAACTCATTTATGTACAACAACCAGCGATGGATTTTAATATTGGCAGTATACCTGTATATTTATAAATTTACTCAGAGGAATGGTATATATTATAATGTATTGAGAGCTCACTCTGTACTGTTTATATGCAGGGACACAGTATATTATTAGCATATATGTGGTTGGGAGAGGGTACAATATAGTCAGGTGTGAGGTGTATATATAATGTTTGTGGTGGGCAGTGTGGTCATTTGTGTAGTAAGGGTTAATATTTTTTTTCGTTATGAGCACAGTGTTGGCCATAGTTGGCGCAGTGTGGTGATGTTCTGCAAAAAGCCTGAATGGGGAATTTTTTAGCAATAAGCCAGGAATCATGAAGTTCTGGACTGTGATGAAGAGTTATTTTACCCATAAGTTGCTAGATGTAGAAATAGGTCAAACAGTGTTAGCCTTTGTTATCAATGTGTCAGTATTTTAGGGGGGATGGGTGTTTTTTTTTCCCTAGGATTTTTAATAACTTACAACATGCACCAAAATTTTTTGGAGAAAGTGCAACTTTAAATAAGGATGGATGTGTTGATTTACATCTTGGCATTTTGCTCTTTTAATTATAATGGAAGTAAATAAGGTGTTTGTAAGACAATTGTTCTGCAGCGATTGAACTAGAACTATTCCCACAAGTCACACTGATAATTAACACTGTTAACAAGTCCAAATGACTCCAGCTTGTCCTGCTGAAGTTCAATGTAAGGGCCTAAGGCTTGTGTAATAGGAACATAACACCTACCAAAATATGGGAGATATAGGGTTTCATGGAAGCAGACACAAGGCACCTGGTAAATATAATGCTAAAGTTTTCATGGACTACTGCCTGTTAGAAAAGACTCGCTGTATTTAACCCTTGCAATACTGCTTTGTTTACTGGAGACCTTAAAAGGATATTCCCACATAGACAAGATTCTTAAATATACTCCAGATAAAAATAAATATATAAAAATAAAACAACACATTATCTAATTCAATGTTATTAATAAAATACAGCATTTCACAGATATAATTCCAACCTGTCCTGGTGTTTACAATCTGGTTGTCTCTGGATATAACTACAGTATAAATCTTCTGACTATGGTCGGACAATTCCCTCTAGCTTATCTAGCCTTTCAGCAGGAGGAAGAGGGGTAGGAGGCAGACCGCACTACATACACTGGCACATCCTGGTTCAGCCATGCTTCTAGTAGTGTGGATAGGAGAAAGCAGCATCTCTACAAACAAGATAAGCTCTGGATCACAGGGGGGGGGGGGGCACTTAGCAGTGCTGACTCTGTTTTATTGATTAGGTGAGGCAGCAGAACTGAGGTGTTATTATGTCTGATATCCATCTCATGACTGGTCTGTCTCATCCCATTTTTCCATGTGTAAGATTTTAATAGACTGTCCAGAAGCTAAATGAAAGTGTAGCTACACCCTGGACCATAATAATCTATGCACATTTTAGTTCACAGCATTTCATAGCACAGAGGAATCATGAAGTGTCCCCTCAGAGAGTCACCGCCCACGCTCTGCAACTTTAAATTGACAATCACTGAGTTATAGTTGCTAAAACAGCAAAAAAACTAAGTAAAATTGCAAAGTAAGGGGGTTAGAGATCTTTATTGTGTAAACATGTTTAGGGATTCAAATTTGAGAACTGTCTTTCATTTGCAAACCCCCTTACGTACTTAGTAGAAATGACTTTGTAGATGGAGGCACAATCATTGTTACTGTTGTCCTCGGGTACACTGTGATATCCTTTGTCAACTAATGTACTGTTTTTCAGAGGCTATAGTTTTCTTTGTATCCAATTAGAATACTTTGATAACAGACATGGATGTACGTGGAGTAGCAGTAATACCATCTTTTATGTGGTCAACATCTTGGAGGGCTCATCCCTATAAGGTGTGGTTAGCAATATTCCTATACTGTGTGCATTACACCTCTACTGCACCTTATTGTGTTATTCATATGTTGCATTATCTGAGTACTGTTTCATCATTGTGTGTAGTATTACTAAAGGTGACAGATGTATCTTCTCTTTTAAGGTAATCTGACCGTAATGCCTTGTGGAATGTTTATGTATGCAATATCATCATGTGCATTTACACAATATAAACATATGGGGACTTCTGCGACAGAACACTGACGTAAAAGCCCAGAAATAATTTCAAATGCTAGTGTATGACTAGAATTTGCGGTTATTTTCACAGCGAAGAGGGTGAGGCCAGCATGGGGTTTTCCTTTCCCTCACCAGTGTACTCGCTGCAACAAATGTATAATTGATAACCCCAATGGTGTCTTGGTATTGGAACGGAATATAACATTGACCAAATGATACTTTATTATGTAAATTTTACCAAGTAGTTCTAAAAAGAAAAGACAAATCCAGGAGCCAAAGCAATCAAGGGCAAGAACTTACAGACTTAAAGGTGTTTGCCCATGAAAGAAAATTGTCACATTTCAATCCCCTAGTTATGTTTACACAATAAAGATTTTTAGCCCCTTACTTTACAATTTTACTCCGTTTTTTTGCTGTTTTAGCTCTCTAAGCAGACAATTCATGATTCCTCTAGTTCTGTGTGCTAAAAATGTTAGATTATCAGTGTACAGGTTTATGTACTAGTATCTCAGACGTAAAAAAAGAGATTAGACGTATCAGAGATGAGAGATGATGAGATCCATGACATGTGTATTACACATGACTGCTCACAGCCATAACATGCACAGTTCTGCTATATCTCACATACTGTCAGATCTGCTGTGCCTCCCCAGATAAAGATCTTATCTTAGCTGTAGCGTTACTCTCCTCAAGAGCTGGCTGGCTGGCAGGAAGTCAGTGTGTGTATATGTGTGAGCTCATCCTGGAATGCAGGGTGGTGCCTAGAGGCAAAGAGCAACGTCAGACACAAAAGCAAGATGTCCGTCCGACCCTGGGTCAATATTGTGATACTTTATTTCCATTTTTCTTTTTAAGGCTATTACCTTTCAGTGTTTATATGTTATACTTTTGTTCAGTCTGTTTTGGGAGTTTAAGTTTGTGGTCAAACTTAAAATATGAAGTTTTCCAGAACATTTTTCAAACATTCTAGAAAAGAGCAGGGCAATTCATCACAGTCAAGAAATCTCTAATCTATAATTTTAAATCTGACTATAGACATGAGACAAATGTCTTCAGAAACCAATGATTTTGATTAGTTCTGGGTCCATTGTGTCTTGTGAGTAATGACAATTTCTGTAATCCAATGTTAAATATCTGAGGATAAAGTCAACTGACTGTCATCTGGGAATGGCTAATGTTATTTTATCCCAAAGACCTATTAGCTGAAAGCTTAACCAGTTTGATTCTTTAGAAAAAGAAATCTGACATTTACAGCATATTACCATGGAATTGTAGACTTCATGCTGTAACGCAGAATATGCAGCAACAATGACATTTTGTGCATATTAGAATCTGCCTTACATATATCATTGTTACTTGTATTGGCTTTAAAACTGATCTTGATACAGTGAAAGAAGCCACTTCAAAGAATACATTGGGAAACATCCAACACACACTGTTTAACCCCTTAACGAACCTTTTTAGTTTTTTTCACTTCCATTTATTACTCCCCACCTTCAAAAATCTATAACTTTTTTTTTATTTTTCCCCGTAAAGAGCTGTGTGAGGGCTTGTTTTCTGTGTAACAAATTGCACTTCATAGTGATCATATTTAATTTTCCATGTCGTGAACTGGGAAGTGGGAACATTTTTTTTTTGTTGGCTTCGATTTTACAGCTTTCACTGTGCGCCACAAATGACATGTCTACAGGGATGTCAAATTTCTATAGTTTTTATAATGTTTTGATAAATTACAAAAATTAAAACCTCCTGTACAATAAAATCTTTTTTGAATTTGCCATCTTCTGGCACTAATAACTTTTTCATACTTCGGTGTACGAAGCTATGGCCGGTGTCATTTTTTGAGACTTTTGAAGACATTTTAAATGTTGCCATTTTTAGGACTGTAAAGCATTTCTATCACTTTTTATACAATTTTTTTGTATTTTTTTAAATGGCAAGAAAGTGCCATTTTCGACTTTGGGCGCTATTTTCCATTACAGGGTTAAACATAGTGAAAAAAACGTTATTATATTTTGATAGATTGGGCATTTTAGGATGTGGCGATACCTAATGTGTTTATGATTTTTACTGTTTATTTATATTTATACAAATTCTAGGGAAAGGGGGTCATTTGAATGTTTGGGGGTTTTTTAATTATAATTAAAAAAAAACAAAACTTTTGTTTATTTTTATTTTTTACTATTTTTCAGACTCCCTAAGGTACTTTAACCCTAGATTGTCTGATTGATTCTATAATATACTGCCATACTAAGTATGGCAGTATTTGGGGATTTTCCTCCTCATTCATTACAATGATAGCACATTGTAATGGAAGGGTTAAAACCAGACAGACTCGGGTCTTCGGAAGGCCAGAGGCTGTCATGGCAATGGAACTGCGCTCCCCGATGACGTCACGGGGAGTGAAGATCCTCGGCAAGATGGCGGCGCCCATCTTTTTGAAGCTGCCAGCAGCATGGCAGGCAGTGATCGACGACATAGTACCCGCAATCGGTGCTAGTAATATGCAGCAAAGACTAACCGGCTATGGAAAGGGCTCAGCCCGTGATCCCTCTCCATGCACCGGGACCCGACGCACACTGTACTACTATAGCGCGTCGGTAAGGGGTTAAGGAAAGATCTCACAGTGGCCACACATTTCTCCAGAGAGGACCACAATATGGAAGACTTGCAGATTACTGTGTTAATGGGCATTCAAGACACATAGGTAAAGGAAAAAAAGGGAATATAAATTAATGCAGAGATTTAACACATTACAAATTGGTCTTAATATCCATACCAGCTTTATGGCCTTGAACTGCTCACCCCTCACCTCTCCATAAAGCAGCGCAGGGGCGGTGCCGCAGCCTGGCAAGATATAGTACATGTCCCATATTTCTCCATGCATGGTCATGGTGTGGTGAGACAACATGTGCTGACCACATCATGACCGGTCACGGCAGACGTCAATGGGGAACGATATGCTTCCACAAATGGTGCGCCCACATACATTGGTTCCTGTTACGCTCATGTGAATGAGAACTAACACAGACAACAAGATGATAGATCATATTTCAAAATGGTGGCATACTCATATTCAAAAGCAATATGTTGATTTTATAAAATTGAAAACTATGGCGCAAATACTGCATGGATATTCAATCTAACAAAAAGGCCAACACCGAATGAATCTATATTTTTTAGAGTAATAATCTGGCCACAATATTAGCTATTTTATTGAACATATCTATTTATAAAATGTTGTTAATAAGAGTTATGGCTGTTACTCCAAAAATATATGAAACGTTTATATTTGAATTAAGATGCTTTACCTTTTAGATGCAGATATATATTTGCTTCTATAGCACATCCTGTGGAATAAAGATAAATACATGAAACTAAGATCAGGAGGAATTTAAGTGACTCACTCAGGAAATGAACCTGCAAGCAAATTTATTCAAGCTTGACACTTTAACCACTAATACAAGGCCCCTTGTGTGCCAATGTTTTCCTCAAAATAGATGGCTTTGGCATGCCGCTGACTCATAGAGGTGAACACTGTTGATGGAAATAAAAAGAGAAAAAACTTGACTTCTCTAATTACATAATTGATAGTATATAGTCAGGATTATGGCTAGGCAATATTTATTTAATTATCAATGTTTTTCAAATTTTTTGTTAAACTTTTTAGAATTTTGTATGAATGTAAAGAGCGATATATAAAAATGACAAACTGTATGTGCTTATAGCCGCAAATATTGTCAGCCCAGGACAACCCAGAACTATTTATACAACTAGAAAATAATCACATTAAATATTATATGTGATTTTCTTAATAACTTTATTGCCCGTTAATTCATACATAGAACCTTTAAATGTTTGGACTGTGGAGTAGCTCAATGCAAAGATCTCATTGGAGGATATGCCCCCAATGCACCAGGTCGAGGCACAGCCCTAAAATATAACTTTATTTTCACAGTCCTTCTGCTACTAACAACACTGCCAGTAAAGGTATGATTACACAGATCTTTAGGACTACTACCTTAGACTCCATTTTAATGGGTTTACCAATGAGCTAAAATTAATTAATTTCATCAGTGGGTTGCCAACCTACCTAAAATTGTTTATTTGCACTCATTAAATGGGTTGTCCACTTTCAGCAAATAATTGTTGTCTAAGGAAAAGTTATACAATTTTCCAATATACTTTCTGTATCAATTCCTTATGGTTTTCTAGCACTCTTCTTGCTTTCATGTATAGGAAGCTTCTGTGTTTACTTCTAGTGGATAGAAATCTGTCCATGGTCATGTAATGTCACACAGTTGCATGAGCCGTTATAATCGCATATCTGATTACCCTCTGTGATAATAATGGCTCATGCACCTGTGTGACATCACATGACCATGATTTCTATCCACTGTAATTAACTTAGAAGCTTTTATAGCAGGACAGCAAGCAGAGGTATACAAAACCACGAGAAATTGATACAAAAACTATTTTGGAAAATTGCATAACTTTGCCTTACACAAACCATATAAATAATTTGCTGGAAGTGGACAACCCCTTTAACTTTAACTTTACATGTTGTAATTACTGGAAGAGTTTTGTACAATTGATGGTTCTTGTGGTAATAATGTCCACATCCCATTAAGTTTCAGTGAGAGTCACTCTTTGTAAGCTCCTGAGGAGTGAGGGGTGGGGAGGGGGGAACTCTTCTTTGACTCAGAAAAGGGAGTCTAGTAAGGGTTCCCTCTAAATGATGTACATATGTCAAAATAGATCATGTGGGAACCATGCCAAAACTGGTCATGTTTTGTTGCCATCAGGAGTTTACATCAATAGAAAAAAAAAATTAAATAATGATATTTTTTCCTGGATTATCGCTCAAATAAGAAAAAAACAACAAGTTTTATCCTTCTGTTGCTGAATATTTAAGCTCATATTTTATCTGTGGGATTCCCGCTAGCCACAATAGATTGTTCTTTTGTCTAGTATTCCAAGATAAATTGTCATAGAAAAAAAGCCTATCATCAGCTTTTATAAAACTGTAAATTGATGAGATTCATTGATTTGTCCTCAATCTTGGCGCTAAATGAGTATATGATTGCTATAAGAGCAATTCGGAACCATTTTTCTAGTCTAATCAGAATCATTCATGGGCGTTCTACATCATAATGGGTTTGAACTATGATTTTTTTTCCTTCATTCCATCTGCACAAAAAAAAAAAGAACTGGAGCAGACACACATTTAACTCTACTAAACAAGTAAGATAATTGTCAGCATGAAACAGGGACTGCTATTTATTCAAATTGCCATCTGATGGGAGGACGGGCAGTTTAGAATAACAAGCATTATTGCATTACAGTTTAAGAAAGGAGATTTAGATGACTTTGCACAGTATGGTGTGAATTGCTACCAATAGTTAGTCCTTTTGATCTCACTAAAGACCAAAGGCATGTTATTTGTAACCTGAGTAGATCTCAGGCAGCTCTCAATAGGTGAAATACTAGTATGTTTGCCTAGGGGAGCACCTGGTCCTTAGACAGTCAATTTCTGAAAAAAAACACCTTTAAAAATATTGTGGTGAGGCAAAGCAATGTTTGTGGACTTAGCATTAGTGAGCTAATTCTTGGCATCTGTCATCTGAATCATTGTGACTCATTCATTACCCCTCTCCATAGCTAAACAACTTACCTTACTCTATGTATAAATACTTTCCTTTATGGGAACAAAATCCACATCACTACTAGCTGCTTACAAATAAACACACCCAAAACTAAACTTCAATTTGGATTTATTTTTCAGCTATTTTGGCAACATATAACAGGTAGTATTTAGGTACAAGCAGGACAGAATTTCCAGGATGTAGCCCTAGGGGTGGTATAATTAGGGAAGCACTGGAGGCTTGTAATGTTGCCTTAACAGTGGGATTAGCCACCAATGTTTGTCATTGTCTGGGAAGTGATTGGGTAACAAAGTAGATATATGATAGGGGGGATTTATAAAAAGCTTGTATGTCTGATTTAGTCGCAATTCCTGACCCAGTGCTGGGAATTGTGACTACTTTGCCCCCAGGCCAGTTGGGCAGGGAATGGGTTGGTGCTGGGCTGTGTAGTGGGCCAGCATGGAGTGTTCTTGTCCCGCACTTATGCACTACCTACAGCCTGAACCCCATTTAGGTGCAAATTAATATATCCCTACACAGATTATTCTTGGGCAATGGATAGTGATAGCTAATTTAAGGCCACATATAGTCTACACAGTATTTGATCAAATTAAAAGCAACTTGGCCTGAGTAAAGACAACAACGCACATAAATCTTGCATAAACTAAATCAACTAATAAGAGATGCAGATTTATACTAGACGGTCTTGGACTATGACAATTTATTATTAAGACACTTTTATCTTATTTATCAGGGTCTCTGCGCACTTGCGATTATTTAGTCTAATTCAGCACCTTCAGGCTAGTGGGGCATGAAGGCGTGTGAAGGGGGGTGTGGCTGGCCTTGCGGAGAACTCAACCGGCCGGGAGTGGGGTGTTGCCATCCCTCCACCTGTGACTTTTCACACATGTTGGTACCTCTGCAGGGACAATACACCAGTCTTTATAAATACCCAATGTATAAATGCTGTGAAAAATTATTTAAAAAATTGCTGTGTACCCTGTGTAAAATCAGGATTGCAGTATGCGCTCATTGGAGGTTATTTATAATTAGGCAGGTTTCTTGCAACAGTTCAATGTCTGTCTTCGGAGCTTCGCTGCCCTTCAGATTTATTAAGGTGACATTGGCCCTGTAAAATCTCTCAGCAGGGACTGGGATGTTTTTTTTTAAATAATTGCTAAATATTCACAAGAAGAGTAAAATAATCGCAGGTGGACATACACCAGGAGGGGAGTGGAGTGACCTTGCAATTTTTTTGCAATTATTTAAATAAAATGTAAGTCATATATCTAGCGTTACACTGCGTTTCACTAGCAGGGGTTCTCTGAGTGGCGGAAAAAGGACACTCCAAAAAAATTGCAATAAAACCCCTTTGCTATTTTTTCTGCAGTTTTTTACACCAAAAAGTCAATGAAAAATACTCCCATTGTATTTTATGCGTAATGCTTTACAAGCTCATACACCAATAATAAAGAAACTAAATAATCTAATAATAATGTTGTACACCTACTGTCATTCTGATCATACTGGAAATTGTTCCTTGTAATCTCAGATTAGAATCCAAGAAACAAGAGGTCTCTTTCTCTTTTCTCTCTCCTTCTGAAACAAAACTCCTTCAGCAATTTACATTTCTTTACAGCCTTGTTTTGTTATGTAGATTTTCAGATGTTTTCAATGTGTAGCTAGAAGATTTGCAACTGAATGTCACTTCAAATGAAAACATACAGTACTTCTCAGCATCCCTTTAAGGAAATGTTCAGGTTGGGTGATTAGAAACTTAACTACCTCCTTCATCTTAGCGCGGTAAAGAATAAAGAGAGATGCACACTTCCTGTTTAATTGACAGTGGTCACACAGCCTTGGGTGATATCATCAATTAGAGCTGACTGCACATGATGGGAGCGCAGTGTCCTTTAAACATGTATTATCTTATATTCTGTATCAAGTGGAGACAATTTCATTGAAGTTTATTGCAGTTCAGCAAGGACAGAAAATTACAGGAGAAAATAGACTACAGAAGTAAGCTATTATATGGGAATGAAAAACGTAACTTTCTGTAAAATGTACCTATTTGACTTTACTTGGCAATGATGCTGATAAAAACGTTATAGTTATATTATTTCTACAAGCTTTTAGACATAAACAAGATAAGAAATTCACAAAGTTGTCAAACTGCAGTGATAAGGAGGTATAGGAGTGTAAGAGTAAGACTACATATATTATGTATGTGCTCAGCGTACACAACAGATACACTGAGCATATACATAGACATATACTGGCAGATGGAGGTATCTGTTTTGCTTATACCTGCACAGTATACACAGTATACAGGCATTGGGGCATATTTATCATATGCTGGAGCTCGTGCTGGAGTTCGCAGCGGCATGCATCAGGAGGCAGCAGAGGCGAGTGCGCCGACGCGGTGATAATAACGTGCAGAGGTCCTGATAAATATGCCCCATTGTATATGATAGAAAACACAGGACGGAAAGATGCAGCAAGCTACACTTTCTCATCCTGCTCTTTTTTGCTGATCGATGTATATGATCTGTGGAAGCAATGGGGGAAGGATGCAAAGTACTGCATCACCCCTGGCCTCCACTGAGCTTACATTTTGGGAGGTGCAGTCAGTGCACCTCACAGTGCAGTCAGTGCCCACATAAAGAAAATAACATTACTGGGGGACACACCGTGAACATCAGCAGAAGACAATCTTTGGCTAATCACTGCCAATGCCACTTGCAGGGGGGTTGGAGAGGAAGAGGACAATGTATCCTAAAGTATTTGCACACAGTGGGATACATCTTTGCCCATTGTTGTAAGAACACCCAGTGTACCCTTACAGCATAGGAGAAAAATAGGATGTGAACCCAGATTCTGCATGAAGGGACCACACAAGAGTACGCCGATTTTATACATGAAATATAATAGTTCTGTTAGGGGTGGAGATTTCAGCTAAGAACAATTTATTATATATACATTGGGGCATATTAATCTGTTTTAAACTAAATCGGTTTTAATTTGCATCAACAAAACAATGCCTAGTGCAACATTTTTAAAGGAACCTGTCAGGAGAAATTGACCAGTCAACCACTACCTGAATGTTGTGAGGCCGATGTGAGGGTACTCTAGAGTTTAAGAGATCTTGACTCCAGTACTAAAAGCTTTATGATCCTACCACACTCATACCATAATAATGAAGAAAACATGATCTGGAAGGTGTTAATCTGCTTGACAACTTTCTCGTAGTGGTTTATTACTTCAATTATTACTACAGATTCTGTTTAAGGGTTTGAAACTTGCTGTGGCCATGTGAATAGAAAATTTGACAAGTGAAAATTTTAACACATATTTTTGGGGTGGCGCTCAGAGCCTTCTCTGTGTGCACCAAGGTCCCAGCACAGAGACCACGATTCTTCATGTTCAGTGCTGGAGAGAGGCTACCATCATAATCCAAATTTTACAATCACCATCCAACCTTTAATAAACCTAATACAGAGACAATGGATTATCTCTATCACTCACTTGATGTGGAGATAGCAGAACATTCTTAAGAGAGACAATTGAGCCAGGCGCCTAAAAAAGTGTTCACAGAGGTGTTGTCAAATGGTTATGGGTGAGAGGTTGTTGCAATGTCTAGCCCCAATCTGGGTGTAAAAAAACAAAACAAAAAAAACACAAAACAGAACACAATCAATAAAAAAATGAGTTGGTGTGAATGAACCAACTGTAGTGAAGTACAATACATTACGGATGTAGTGCCATTTTTCTCTCAACGAATTGTATCAACTCACAGAATGTGAACACATTTAAATTTTAATTGATAATTATTAAATTATTGCTTTATATGCAAATATATTTCTTCAGACAACAAGCAAAATTAAAGCATAGCTCCTAACAGTAATGTATAAAACTACACAAGACAATTAGGAGTATTCATTTGATGTTCATATAAAGTAGTTACCAAACCTTTTATAATCTTACCCTTCCGCTTCTCCAGATGTTTAGCAGTTCAATTTCCCAAATTCATATGGAATTTGGGACCTTAGACCTCAAACTGCACCATCTTGATTCATAACCCCTGCAGAGTTTCTATTTGTGGAAGTTCAATCAAGAAAGTGATTGAAGGATGTATGGACAACATGCAATTGTCAGCCATCTATCATCCATCCACTTTAAAAGTGAACAGGAAGGTTACCCCTAGAGCTAAGGCATGTCAAAGTGAAAGACACCACAAGATCTATGGGCCCTGCTATTATTAGCATGACAGAATCATGGCAAGAAAATACAAAAGCTGAAGATGGATGTATTAAGTCATATTCCAGAATTAATGGGGATGTAAATACCTAATCAATAACAATTAGACCAACTTAGTACTTTCTATAACAGACGTAACAGGGCACCTGTCAATTAGGCATCACTGAAATTAGCGCAATCTTAATGGGGTTCTGTAATAATTCAATAACTTGACCTCATTCAGTGATAATAAGGTCACTGGTCAACATGTCACCGGAAGCCTTACTCTGAAGTGTCTTTATCAACTAAATATATCAACTATATATGGGGGAGGCGCAGGCACGAATCGCAAAATGACGGGAGGAAAGGGGGGAAGGAAGAGCGCCGTCGTTTCTTATACAAACCAGGTCGTCTTATACGCCGGAATATACGTTGAAAACATACAGTACTCTCTCTCAGCATCCCTTTAAGGAAATGTTCAGGTTGGGTGATTAGAAACTTAACACTACCTCACTTCCTTCTCTTAGCACGGTAAGAAGAAAGAGAGATCACACTTCCTGTTTAATTGACAGTGGTCACACAGCCTTGGGTGAATATCATCAATTAGAGCTGACTGCACATGATGGGAGCGCCAGTGTCCTTTAAACATGTATTATCTTATATTCTGTATCAAGTGGAGACAATTTCATTGAAGTTTATTGCAGTTCAGCAAGGACAGAAAAATTACAGGAGAAAATAGACTACAGAAGTAACCTATTATATGGGAACTGAAAACGTAACTTTCTGTAAAATGTACCTATTTGACTTTACTTGCGCAATGATGCTGATAAAACGTTTGTTATTTTCTCATATCTACAAGCTTTTAGACATACAACAAGATAAGAAATTCACAAAGTTGTCAAACTGCAGTGATAGGAGGTATAGGAGTGTAAGAGTAAGACTACATTCACTTAATTATGTATGTGCTCAGTGTTACACACAGATACACTGAGCATATACATAGACATATCTGGACTAGGCGATGGAGGTATCTGTTTTGCTTATCCTGCACATATACAATAATACAGGCAGTGGGCTATTTATCATATGCTGGAGCTCGGCTGGAGTTGCGCAGCGGCATGCATCAAGGAGGCAGAGAGGCTGAGTGCGCCGACGCGGTGATATAACGTGCAGAGAGTCCTGATAATATTCCACCATTGTCATAGTATGATAAACCAGGACGAAGATCAGCACGCTACCCTTTCTCATCCTGCTCTTTTTTGCTGATCGATGTTATGATTCTGGAAGCCATGGGGGAGGATGCAAAGTACTGCATCACCCCTGGCCCCCACTCGACTTACATTTTGGGAGGTGCAGTCTGCACCTCCACTGCAGTCAGTGCCCACATAAAGAAAAACATTACTGGGGACACACCGTGAACATCAGCAGAAGACAATCTTTGGCTAATCACTGCAATGCCATTGCAGGGGGGTTGGAAGGAGAGGACAATGTATCACCTAAAGTTTTGCCACAGTGGGATACATCTTTGCCCATTGTTGTAAGAACACCACAGTTACCCCCTTACGCATAGGAGAAAATAGGATGTGAACCCAATTCTGCATGAATGGGACCACACAAGAGTATGCCGATATTTACATGCAACTATATGTTTCTTAGGGTGAGATTTCAGCTAAGAACAATTTATTATATATACTGGGGCATATTATCTGTTTTAAAACTAAATCGGTTTTAATTTGCATCAACAAAACAATGCCTAGGGCAACATTTTATAAGGAACCTGTCAGGAGAAATTGACCAGTCACCACTACCTGAATGTTGTGAGGCCGATGTGAGGTACTCTGGAGTTTTAAGAGATCTTGACTCCAGTACTAAAAGCTTTATGATCCTAACCACACGCATACCATAATAATGAAGAAAACATGATCTGGAAGGGTGTTTAACTGCTTGACAACTTTCTCGTAGTGGTTTATTCTTCATTCTACTGACAGATTCTGTTTAGGGTTTGAAACTTGCTGTGGCCATTGAATAGAAAATTTGGCAAGTGAAAATTTTAACACATATTTTTGGGGTGGGCGCCTCAGAGCCTTCTCTTGTGTGCACCAAGGTCCCAGCACGAGACCACGATTCTTCATGCTCAGAGCTGGAGAGAGGCCTACCATCATAATCCAAATTTTACAATCACCATCCAACCTTTAATAAACCTAATACAGATCCCAATGGATTATCTCTATCACCACTTAATGTGGAGATAGCAGAACATTCTTAAGAGAGACAATTGAGCCAGGCGCCTAAAAAAGTGTACACAGAGGTGTTGTCAAATGGTTATGGGTGAGAGGTTGTTGCAGTGTCTAGCCCCAATCTGGGTGAGTACCCAGTAGAATTGATACACTTAGTGAGAGAAAAATGGGGTAAGTAAATAGACGTGTTACATCCATAATGGAGACAGAATTGGATTCATATTTTATTCTATTAAATATTTGATTAAAGATAGCACGCGGGGTTGGCTTCTTCGTCAGATCAAAAACCACATAGTGGCCATGTATGTAAAAAATTTAAAAAAAAAACACAAAACAGCACACAATCAATAAAAAAATGAGTTGGTGTGAATGAACCAACTGTAGTGAAGTACAATACATTACGGATGTAGTGCAATGATTTACTTACCCCATTTTTCTCTCAACAAATTGTATCAAATTGTATCAACAGAATGTGAAAACATTAAAATTTTTATTGATAATTATTAAATTATTGCTTTAATAATGCAATATATTTCTTCAGACAACCAAAATAATAAATAAAGCATACTCCCTAACAGTAATGTATACTCACACAGACATTAGGAAGTTTCATTTGATGTTCATATAAAGTAGTTACCAACCTTTTATATCTATCCTTCCGCTTCTCTCCAGATTTTTAGCAGTTCAATTTCCCAAATTCATATGGAATTTGGGACTTAGACCTCAAACTGCACCATCTTGTATTCATAACCCCCTGCATATTTTTTCTATTGTGGAAGTTCAATCAAGAAAGTGATTGAAGATGTATGGACAAATGCAATTGTCAGCCATCTATCACCCATCCCACTTACAAAGTGAACAGGAAGTTACCCCTAAGAGCTAGAGGCATGTCAAAGTGAAAGACACCACAGATCTATGGGCCCCTGCTGATTATTAGCATGACAGAATCATGGCAAGAAAATACAAAGCTGAAGATGGATGTATTGAGTCATATTCCAGATTAATATGGGATGTAAATACCTCATCAATACAATTAGACCAACTTAGTACTTTCTATAACAGCAGACTAACAGGGCACCTGTCAATTAGGCATCACTGAAATTAGCGCAATCTTAATGGGGTTCTGTATAATTCATAACTTGACCTCATTCAGTGATATAGAGTCACTGGTCAACATGTCACCGGAAGCCTTACTCTGAGTGTCTTTCACTAATATCTAACTATAGTAATAATATCCAAGACGTATATTCCGGCGTATAGACGACCCTGGTGATAAGACGACCCCCCTACTTTCCTGTTAAAATATAGAGTTTAGTATATTCGCCGTATAAGACTACCCACCTTTTCCAACGCATACAAAACACCGTAAAATTAAAAAAAAACAGATTTGAATTAACATGGTCCTTTTTTTTTAATTTAAATTCTTATGACATGCAGTTATATAGCGGAAAACTGTCGCTCAATAAACATAAGGCATACACAACAACATTACCCATCGTCCATTTTACTGTAAATGTTACCATACTGTACCTTAAATTTTTATTTTTTTATTAAATATTCATGCCATGTACTCAGAAGCTCGGAAAAAAATTCCAAATGCATGAAATGGTGAAAAAAAGCATTTGCGCCATTTTCTTGTGGGCTGTGATATTACGTCTTTCACTGAACACCCCAATGAACTGTCTAGTTTATTCTTCTTTGGGTCGGTACGATTACGGGGATAACCAATTTTTTTATAGGTTTTAACAACAAATTAACCTCCTGTACAAAATCATTTTTTTGATTTTGTTATATAGGTTTTACAAAAATTAAAACCTCCTGTACAAAATAATTTTTTTTATTTTGCCAACTTCTGGCGCAAATAACTTTTTTATACTTTGGGCGCTATTTTCCGTTACGGGGTTAAACGCATTGAAAAACCGTTATTATATTTTGATAGATTGGGCATTTTTGGATGCGGCAATACCTAATGTGTTTGTGAATTTTACTGTTTATTTATATTTATATCAGTTCTAGGGAAAGGGGGGTGATTTGAATTTTTAGGTTTTTTATCATAATTTTTTTAAACTTGTTTTTATTTATATTTTTACTATTTTTCAGACTCCCTAGGGTACTTTAACCCTAGGTTGTCTGATCGATCCTATCATATACTGCCATACTACAGTATGGCAGTATATGGGGATTTTCCCTATTCATTACAATGTGCTATCAGCACATTGTAATGAAGGGGTTAAAACGAAATAGCCTTGGGTCTTCGGAAGACCCGAGGCTACCATGGAGACGGATCGCCGCCCCCGATGATGTCACGGGGAGCGGCGATCCCAGGTAAGATGGCGGAGCCCATGCGCCGCTATCTTTTTGAGGCTGCCGGCAGCTTTGCCGGCAGCCAACGCTGTGAAAACACCCGCGATCGGTGCTAGCGGGTAAGCTTCAATATGCAGCAAAGACTTACCGGCTATGGAGAGGGCTCAGCCCGTGAGGCTCTCCATGCAGCGCGACCCGACCGCCGCCGTGAATACACGGCGGGCGGGCGGAATGTGACGAGATCTGTGGTAAGATTAGGGTCTGTAATGGAGTTTTGTTCTTAAACACAGGACATCCACTAACACTCATATACTTCTAGATCATGTTACTGCAGGCCAGGTGGTTATTGTAATCATCCAGTAAATCAATATATATAAAATGGTGTATTATTAAAGTTCAAAAAACGTGGGTCTCCTCTCCTAAAGAATGCCCACTTTATTGCATCCAAAACATCACTCTCCGAAGTTGGTGAATGATGTCATCACAAAGCATAGGGGGCGTTTTGAGGTGGGATAGCTTGAGTTGTGCTAAAGCTCCACTGCCATGAATTATAGAAAGAGTTTTATATCTCATTTCAAATTCATTTTCTTGGATGATTGCCCACTGACACTGGTGGCAACATCGGGGAAGGTAGAATCTGCTTAATCGTGTCGGTCTGCTTCACACACTGAGCTGGTGGTTGTGGGGGTCAATTCTGCGACAGGTTTCCCAGTAATGTTAAATTGATGTTTCAGGGGGATATTATGAATAATTATGGATTATTATTTAAAATATACAAGTTTAATTTAACCATCATATGGAATTAAAGGGAATTATTGTAAACACAAAATATTCTCTACAATTACATCAAGTTTCACACACAAATTACATGATCTTAAACATCTGTCATTTGGGTTTATAAGGCCTTTGTGCGTCATCTGTCCTACATTCTGTCTTCCGTATTACAAACTGAGACAGATTGTGGCATGTAGAATTATAGGGATTGTACAATCCGTCACGTACTAAATTACTATCAAACAGAGTCTGTACAAAGGCTGATACACAGGTACTGTGACCTGTCATTTCACCAGGGATTGTAAAGGGACATGCTCTCCACTTCTCTGATAGATCATGTCCCATTGGTCTGAAATTAAACACATTCACTCAGCTGTCAACCAGAAATAAAAAGCAGCAAGTACTACAGTACCATTACTACACTATAAGTGTCGTACCTAGATTTGCTCTTCTTGCTCAACGGCTTTTATTTCATGAATGGGTCATAGTTCTCCCTTACAATTGTAAAACGCGTATGACATGAAGTTCTTGTTTGGCGGCCATCCATACAGGACTACCGCAGTGGTACCTTTATAATAGTAAATTCGGCTGATCAGCATGGTTGTCTTTATTTACGTTTGATTACTATGTATGGTTTTTATTTTAATCCATTGGCGTTCTGGTTGAATGTAATGACCCTGTGGAAAAAGAAATGTAAATTAACCTGTTATTAAAGGATTATGTGTTCAATAGGATTTCTAGAATACACAACAAGTAGATGCATTATTGTTAGCTGCGTAATGGATATATAGTAGCTATTAATCACAGTGGTTAAACCACAATTCTCACTTCTTCTCAAGGGACACAGATTAATTGCCTCCTCTGCTCCAGCCTCTTCCACTGATACTTAGAGTTTTTTAAAGGGATGGACCATGAAACATTTTACCATTAATCATATTTGGGGGGGGGGGGATCAAACTTTTGCCTTTGTACTTACTTGGTAACACCTCAATTCTGATGTTCCAAAGACAAACACCAGTTGGTTGAGAAAAGTGTGCCTTGGTACATCATAAGTCTGCAAAATGAGAGAGCTGATAGAAAAAAAGAATTATAACAGTTACACTGATTAAAGGGGACCGGAGCAGCAGTTCAAACTGAATCTTTAGGAAGGTGAAGAAAAGCCTTTGCTACAATAAACAGGCAAAGAAAAAGGCTTTCGTGCTCACACTCACTATGGAAATAATTTGTGTTGTAAAAAATACTTTGACCAGAACACATTAGTGCAGAAAAACTTACAGTCTAATCATCTTCCAAAGGTAAGATAAGAATGCAATAAAATACCAAAACCTTTCACGACTTGACATTAAGGGTTGGACCAGAGTGACACTTTGATCCACACCGGGCAATTCCATTGTCATGTCAACAAGGGGCATAGAATGGCTCCCATCCTACTACACTAATTAGCCTTGCAATGAATGATCACATGCTCAATACAAATACTGGTGGGCAGGTTTTTGTCATGATATACAAGTGAATAGGAAGTGAAGGCCTGATTAAAGTTACATGTAAATCATAAAAAATTAAAGCCCAAAGAAACATTTTTCTCACCACAGAAAGTTTTAAAAACAAGGGAAGCCTTGGAACATTCTAAAGGTCAAGGTTAGGTTGCTTGTTGTTAGAAATTTTTTGTGCAAAAAAACATTCCAAAATCCAGAGGATAGGGGCTAGCTTGCTTATTGGTGGGGGTTCGGTGATCAGACCCCAAAGATACGAAAATGGGGAGGTCCGATGGGGTCCTAGGCACGCTCAGTAGGAACCCACCTCGCACTCTCGAGATTAATGGAGCAGACCATCTGCTCCATAATCTCAATGGAGCTGACGAAAATACGTGAGCACCGCATCACGAGATGCCCCAACTTAGGCATTTAGAATTATAATAAAAGAAACTCCTGAAGAACATTGTTCTTCAATCGCTTATTAGCACGATAGTCGTATTGGCCTATAATGTAAAAATACAAAACCACTAAGGTTTTTCCTTTATGATTTGTACTAACCAAAAACAGCTTGGAGGAAGCGTTTGCCCAATCCTGCCATTGACAGAAGGGCGGGCTGTAGCAAAACAAGGTATTTCATAGTACGCGTTTGTTGTAGCCATTCACGTTCTACAGGCTGTCTAACCAAACGACATGGTGAGAAATCCCTTAGAAAGTAATGTGATTACAGACTAGAGGATGAGCGAACACCTAAAATGCTCGGGTACTCGTTATTCTGAGACGAAACTTTCCCGATGCTGAGTGGCGTCTAGAATAACGAACCCATTGAGTCAATGGGAGACCCTCGAGCATTTTCAAGGGGACCAGGCTCTGCACAGGGGAAGCTTGGCCAAACACTGGGACCCTCAGAAAAAGGATGGAAACCCCACGGAAATGGACAGGAAACCAGCGGGGCAGCCTGCATGGATGCCTTGAGGCTGCCTAATCGCACCATTATGCCAAACTTAGGGCAACAGGCATGGCATGGACAGAGTGACAGAATGAGCTAGATAGCATCTAAACACATCCAATAAGACCCTGGACACTTATAGGGGAACGGCATGCAGAGGCAGCGGCAGCAGCAGAGAGTGTCATGGCGACATACCATAAATGGACCTCAGGCTCAAACCAAGGTGGCAGAGAGGAACAAAGGACGTAGGTGAGGCAAGAAGCGCTCAAATAATATCGGTACATGATAAAGTTTGCCAGTATATTTTGTGGAGTACACAGCAGGGTGGCGACAAAGTTATCATGGAAGCCATGAAACAACCCCCAAAATTCCTGCCTGACACAGCCGTTGATAAGGGGACCATGTATGGAGGCAGTGAACTAGTAGTAGATTAAGGTGCTGCACAGTTTAAATAATGGTGTGGAACATCTTGGCATGGAGCTGGGGCTCCGCTGCCCAGGGCGAGCTTTCGCACAATCAAAGCCCCGTCATATAGATCGTCCCCAAACAGCACTTCTAAGAAACCTGTTGTATAAGATCACGTGTAGTAGCGTCTTATGAAGTTAGGATATGGCGGGTGGAGGGGAATGTAACAAAGGATGCTCAAGATAAGCGCTGAAATAATATCCTAAATGGTTAAAAGTTTGCAAAGTTATTTTGTGGATTACACAGCAGGGTGGCGACAAAGGTACAATTTGTGGGAAGCCCTGTAAGCTTCTGGGCGGTTGCCTTTATCGCCTAGGCGCAGCCGTTCAGGACCGCTGCTTCGCCTTAGCGGACCGGCACTGCGCTGTGGCCATAGAGCTACCGGACTGATGGCGCTGATGCCACGGATGGTAATTAGGAGGAGGGAGGAGGATGGAGGGAGGGGTGTGGAGGAGGATAGTAGGCCTTGAGGACCTGGACCGGGTGGCCCCGCAATGTCTGCTGCAGTCGGCAGATATTGACCAGCCCCAGGGTCGACTCGGTTCCCGCCGCGCCCAAGTTAAGTGTAGGTAGCGCTTCTTATAAGTTTGGGATCTGGCGGTGATGAGGGGAATGTAAACAGATGCGCAAGAAGCGCATGGATGCGCATGGCGACTGGCGTTCCGCTGCCAGGCGCGCTTTCGCCCATCCAAGCACCGTCCTAGGCTACTCCCCAAACAAGCACTCTAAGAACTTTTGTATAAGATCAAGGTAAGATAGCGTTGTCTTATAAGATTTAGGAGGATGCCGGGTGAGGGAATGTACGAACAGGATGGCGCAAGAAGCGCGTGAAAATTAATATCCCTAAATGGTTAAAAGTTGCTCAGTATATGTTTGGGAAAACACAGCCAGGGGAGGTGCGACAAAGTTAACAACCTTTATGTGGAATACATGAAAACAACCCAAATTCTGCCTGACACACTCGGTTTGATAAAAGGGACGATGGTATGGAGGCAGGCTTATGAGAACGACTTTGGAGGTTAGCAATGGAGAGACAACTGTGGAGGCTGCATGGAATTTTAATGGACGTCTTTAGTGGCCAAATGTCACAGGAGCAGTAGGGTATTAATGGGATGATTAGTGCGTATGTGGTCAAATGTTTACCGGGCAGTACTGGATCCGAATGGAAGAGTGCCGGTGGCAGTATCCAATTTTCAAACACGAGGAGACAGGAGTGGACCCAGTAAAAATGGATAGATTGAGTGCCTGTAGTGGCCGTCCAAAAAAGATTGTTCAAACAGAGGAGGCAGGTAGGTGGCCCGCAGTAAAATGGAATAGATTGGAGTGCCTGTAGGTGGCATCCCAAAAATTGTTCAAACAAGAGAGCAGGTAGGTGACCTCAGTAAAATGGAAAGATTGAGTGCCTGTATTGGAGTCCCAAAAATTTGTTCAAACCGAGGAGCAGGTAGGTGCCCTGCAGTTGTAAAATGGAAAGATGAGTGCCTGTATGGCAGTCCCCAAAAATTGTTTCAACCGAGGAGCAGGTAGGTGGCCTGCAGTAAAAGGAATAGATTGAGTGCCTGTCTGTGGCAGTCCCGAAAAAATGTTTCAAACCAGAGGAGCAGTAGGTGCCTCCAGTAAAATGGAATAGATTGCGGCCTGTAGTGGCAAGTCCAAAAAACTTGTTCAACCAGAGGAGCGGAGGTGGCCCTGCGAAATTAAAATGGAATAGATTGATGCCGTATGTGGCAAGGTCCCAAAAATGTTTCAAAACCAGCAGGAGCAGGTAGGTGCGCCTCCAGGTAAATGGAATAGACTTGAGTGGGCCTGTATGTGGCCGTCCCAAAAAATTGTTCCAACCAGAGGAGCAGGTAGGTGGCCCTGCAGTAAAATGGAGATAGAGTGTAGTGCATGTCCAAATGTTACAAGGGGTGCCATGAAACGGAATGAATGATTAGAAAAAATGCTTCAAACCAGAGGAGCCAGTTAGGTGGCCTCACGTAAATGGAATAGATGAGTGCCTGTATTGGCAGTCCAAAAATTGTTTCAAACCAGAGGAAGCAGGTAGTGGCCCTCGCAGTAACATGGAATAGATTGAGTGCCTGTATGTGGCGGTCCCAAAAAAATGTTTTAAACCAGGGAGCAGGTAGGTGGCCCGCTGCCAGTAAAGAAAAAGATAGATTGAGTGCCTGTATGTGGCGTCCCAAAAATGTTCAAACCAGAGGAGAGGTACGGTGGCCCTGCAGTAAATGGAAAGATGAGTGCCTGTATGTGGCAGTCCCAAAATGTTTCAAACGAGGAAGCAGTAGGGCCTGCAGTAAAAGGGGAAAGATTGCGTGGCCTGTATGTGGCGTCCAAAAAGTTTCAAACAGAGAGCAGGTAGGTGGCCTCGCAGTAAAATGGGAATAGATGAGTGCCTGTATGTGGGGGCAGTCCCCAAAAATGTTTCAAAACCAGAGAGAGCAGGTAGGTGGCCCTTCCAGTTAAAATGGAATAGATGGTGCTGTTGTGGCGGCAGTCCAAAATGTTCAAACCAGAGGAGGCAGGTAGGTGGCCCCAGTTAAATGGAATAGATTGAGGCCTGTATGTGCAGTCCCAAACAAATGTTTCAAACAGAGGAGCAGGTAGGTGGCCCTGCCAGTAAAATGGAAATATGAGTGCCTGTATGTGGCAGTCCCAAAAATTCAACCAGTAGTGGGCCTCATAGAATGATGCGAGCGTCCAAAATGTAACCAGAGTAGCCGTAGGGGGGCCCGCAGTACAAATGGATAGATTGAGTGCCTGTAGGTGGCAGTCCAAAATGTTTGCAAACCAGAGGAGAGGTAGGTGGCCTCCAGTAAAATGGAGATTGATTGGAGTGCCGTATTGGCAGTCCACAAAATTGTCAAAACCGACGAGAGCAGGTAGGTGGGCCGCAGTAAGTAATGATAGATTGAGTGCCGTATGTGGCTAGTCAGTCCAAAAAATGTTCCAAACCAGAGGGAGCAGGTAGGTTGGCCCTCCGTAAAAATGGCACATAGATTGCAGTGGCTGTATGTGGGCGTCCAAACAATTTTTTACAAGAGGACGGGTAGGTGGCCCCAGGAAAAGGGATGAATGATGAGTTGCTGTATGGGCACTCACAAAAATATGTTCAAACAGGAGAGACCGGGTAGGTGGCCCTCAGAACAATTAAATGCATGAAGTACTATAGCAAGAGCCAGGGGCCTGTAAAAAAAATAGCATTTTCCTCTGCTTACTGTGACGCAAAGAGGAGGCAGAAGGAGGGAAAATATGGAGGGGAGGGAGGAGAGGGAATCAATTATTCAGGTGAGCTTCTTCACCTGAGTGGAGGATTGAAATTCTGAGAAATCCAGGCCTATTCATTTACATACGGTTCAGCCTGTCAGACGCTGTCAGTCGACAGGGTGTCGGCTATCGGTGATGATTGCACCAGTGCATGACAAACACGGCTCGGACAAGCACGCTAGCGGCAAGGGAGGCAAGAAAACTCCAAGGCGTACAAGGCCAGTCGTGCCAATGCGGATCAGCTTTGAAAACCCAGTAGTTGTAGGAGCTGCTGTGATCATTTAGGACGATGTATGGTCAGCATACGTACTCCCTCACCACATTTCGGTAAAGATACAGCCATACGTCTGCCGAGGACTTGGGACAGGTGCAGTGTCTTGCTGGGGGGATAAGAAAGCTGCAAAAGCCTTGTGAAAGCTACCCTTGCAAGTGCGGACAAGCTGGCCTTGCTGCCTTATCCCCAAGCTATGTCCCGACGGAACTAGCACTCTGCACGCTAGCGCTGTCCCCAGAAGGGAATACTGTTTCAGCTGCTTGCACAGGGCCTGTGGTATTTCATGCCTTCTCAACTCTTCTCTCCAGGGATGAGAGTGGGAAGAGTTTTGCTTGGCGTACCGTGGGTCCGGAGGAGAGGTGACACACCCAGTAATCGGTGCTGAATAAATTATTTGAACGCGGAGGGTACGGGATAGGCAGCCTAGCATGAATATGCCATATGGCGCCAGAGTATCCAAGGCGTAAGAATTCCACTACCCCACTCAATGGGCACTGTGTCCATTTCCTCCTCCTCAATCTCACAATCCTCTTCTTTGCCCAATACGCTGAAACAGTATAGGACTAACCAATGGTCCCCTTCTTGTGTTCGGCCAAATTCTCCTCCTCTCACTCCTCCCCTCATCCCTTCACCTTCCACCTCCTCGATATGGCTGAGGAAACAGACCTCAGGGTGGCTTGGCCTATCAAAAGGGAATATTCTTCCGCCCTACTTTGTGACGAGCGACAAAGCTTCGCTTCATAGGACCAGAGAGTTTTTCAACAGGCCAAGCAAGGGTGTTGGTGAGGATGATGATGGCGCATCGCCACTGACCATCTGTGTTGACTCCTCAAAGTTATCAGCACTGACCGATATAGACATCCACGTCCACTCTCATTGTAGATTGAGGAAAGCTGATGACCTGACTACCAGTTCTGGTGGAAGTTGAAAATCTGGCAGTCTCTACAATCGCTCTGCGCTGCTGGTAAACTCTGGATAACATGGTCAGTGTTGAATCCACCTCGTGGGCACGTCGCACAACAGTCGGTGAGGGGCAGTTGGAAGGCGGTGCTCGTGCCCTGAGAGTGGCAGCATCTGGGCTGGACTTCCTGAAATCGCACCAGTGCGGCGCACCTCGTTGAGCAAATCAGACAGATTGGAGGAGGTTATGTCTTGAGGAAACGCTGCGGCACAGTGTCAGTTGCCGAGTTGCAGAGCCGCCACCGGTTAGGCCGTTGTTGTCACAACACAACCATTCCCGGCTGAGGTCAGCGGTGCCAGCCACAAGATCAGTCTGCGCCGTGATGCCGGTAAAGCTCTTGGCGGTTGTGCATTTTGTCGCCTAGGATCAGCAGTTGGAGCACCGCATGCTGTCGCTTAGCGGAAGGCACTGTAGCTGTGCCTAGAGCTACACGATGATGGGCCGTGCCCACGGATGGTAGTTCGGAGGAGGAGGTGGAGGAGGGGTGGGAGGAGGGGAGGCATAGTAGGCCTGAAACACCTGGAACGAGGGTAGGCCCCGCAACTCTCGGCGCGGCAGTATATGAGCAAGCACCAGGGTCAGATCAGGTCCCAGCCTCCACCAAGTAACCCAATGTGCCGTCAGCGATATATAGTGGCCATGCCGCAGCACCGTCCACGTGTCCGTGGTCAGGTGGACTTGTCAGAAACGGCGTTGAGTCAGGGCACGGATGATGGTCTGACACGTGCTGGTGCAGGGCTGCACTATATTTGCGTTTCCGCTCAGCGGTCTGGGGTATGGAGAGCTGAACGCTGGTGATGCTGTGGAGGATCGTGGAGGCGACGATGGGGTTTTTTTGTGCCAGGGTCCTGGGCAGGGGGCTGACTAGCAGCTGACACAGGGGAAGGAGCAGTGGTGTGCACGGCCGGGGTGAACGGGCTGTTGCCATGCATAGTGGGGTGCTTAGCATCATATGCCTGCGCTACTGGTGGTAGTTAAGCTAGTAGTGGTGGAACCCTGCTGAGCCTGGTTTGGCAAAATGTTGCACACCACAGTCGTCGGTCATCCGGTGGTTTCCTTAAAGAACCCACACTTCTGAAGATCTAGCCTCGCCGCAAGAGCCCTCAACCGGGAGCTTCACTAGTTGAGCAGTGGCGCTGATGCACCAGCTCTGGCCCTGCTCTCCGTCTGCGCCCCACCAACTGCTCTTCCAATGTTCTGGTCGAGGACTCTTCTCTCGTCTCAGAAGCACTGTGTTCACCCCGGCCTTCAACCCAGCTTGGGTCTGTCACCTCATCATACTCCGATCCATCAGTCTTGCTCCCCCTCGGACTTCCTGCCCTGACAACAACTTCCCCACTGTTGACAACCGTGTCTCTCATCGTCGGACACCTCTTTAACACTTCCACTACGTCAAGAAGGTCTCATCACCACAGGACTGTACGGTGGAAAACCTGGGCAGCGGAAAATGTCAGCAGCAAACGGACAAGGGTTTGTGACTTGTGGGAAGGGTCCAGAAAAACAGTTCCTCAGAGTATGCCGGTTCAAAATGCAAAATTTTCCTGGGAGGGGCAGACTGGGGGGGAGGAGGCTGAGGGCAGGAGCTGGAGGAGTGGGGATTTCGGTGACATGGGTGGACTGCGTGGAAGACTGACTGGTGGTGGACAAATTGCTCGAAGGCATGTCAGCAATCCCGACATCACCTGTTCGCACTGTTCTGGCCTCAACAGTGTTACACGAGCCAGTACTTCAGACATGAACCTAGGGAGTGTAGCTCTGCGCGTTCCCTGCTCCCTCATCAGCAGGTGGTGTCTCACCCGCCCAGGACACCGGCCTCTGACCCCTGCAGTAGTTGGACGCCCCCGTCCCCGCCCGTCCTCTAACCCTAGCCCCGGGTAAACATTTTTAAAATGAGAGTTATAACTTTTTTTTTTTTTACTTTCTTTTGGGGTTTTTTGTGGTTTTTTTGTGGTTTTTTTTTTTTTGTGTTTTTGTTTTTTTTGAGTTTTTAAAACCAAACAATCTACCTATTGCTATGGCTATTTTCTAGCCAAGTATCAAAGGAAGCACACTACTATGCCAGATGAGATTGACACTGAGTTAGTGCCAATAGAAATCCAACCCCTACTGAATTTTGCCACTTCGGCCTTGTGCTATGGATATGTGCGCCACTAAGCGCAGAACACATGGTGCAAGTCTCAATACAAATTGCTCAGAATTGGCAAGTACATGCACTGCAGAAACTACAGCCACAGCAGATCAACCAGAAATCCAAATATATAGAACGTACTGTAGGCTTCAAGAAGCTGTTTGTATTCTCCTATGGCTATTTTAGCAAGTATTCAAAGGAAGCACACTACTATGCCAGATGAGATGACACTGAGTTATGCCAATAGAAAATCCAACCCTACTGAATTTGCCACTTCGGCCTTGCTATGGATATGTGCGCCACAAGCGCAGAACACAGCGGTCGCAAGTCTCACTACAAATTGCTAGAATTGAGCAAGTACAGCACTGCAGAAATACAGCCACCAGCAGATTCAACCAGAAATCAAATATATAGAACGCTACTGTAGGCTTCAAGAAGTGTTTGTATTCTCCCTATGGGCTATTTTCTAGCCAAGTATCAAAGGAAGCACACTACTATGCCAGATGAGATGACACTGAGTTATTGCCTAATAGAAATCCAACCCCTACGAATTTGCCACTTCGGCCTTTGCTATGGATATGTGCGCCCCACTAAGCGCAGAACACAGCGGTCGCAAGTCTCACGTACAACATTGCTCAGAATTGGCAAGTAATGCACTGCAGAAAACTACAGCCACCAGCAGATCAACCAGAAATCAAAATATATAGAACGCTACTTAGGGCTTCAAGAGCTGTTGATTCTCCTATGGCTATTACTAGCCAGTATCAAAGGAAGCACACTACTATGCCAGATAAGATGACACTGAGTTATTGCCTAATAGAAATCCAACCCCTACTGAATTTGCCACTTCGGCCTTTGCTATGGTTGTGCGCCACTAAGCGCAGAACACAGCGGTCGCAAGTCTCACACAAAATTGCTCAGAATTGGCAAGTACATGCACGCAGAAACTACAGCCACCAGCAGATCAACCAGAAATCAAATATATAGACGCTACGTAGGCTTCAAGAAGCGTGTTTGTATTCTCCATGGCATTTGTCTAAGCCAGTATAAAGGAAGCACACTACTATGCCAGATGAGATGACACTGAGTTATGCCTAATAGAAATCCAACCCCTACTTGAATTTGCCACTTCGGTCTTGCTATGGATATGTGCGCCACTAAGCGCGAACACAGACGGTCGCAAGCTCACTACAAAAATTGACAGAATTGGCAAGTACATTGCACTGCAGAAAATACAGCCACAGCAGATCAACCAGAAATCAAATATAGAACGCTACTGTAGGCTTCAAAAGAAGCTGTTTGTATTCTCCTATGGCTATTTTTAGCCAAGTATCAAAGGAAGCACACTACTATGCCAGATGAGATGACACTGAGTATTGCCTAATAGAAATCCAACCCCTACTGAATTTTCCCACTTCGGTCTTTTGCTATGGATATGTGTGCGCATAAGAGCTAAACACAACGGTAGCAAGTTCCCCTGCTAATTCCTCACAAAATGGTAAAGATGCAATTAAAATAAAAAAAGTTAGACGTTATTGAGCCCTAAGAAGGGCTGTTGGGTTCTTTGAGAATCACTCTGCCTAACAGTAAGCTAATAGAACACCCTAACGCTTTCACTCTGACCAGCAGCAGCTCTCTCCCTAGCGGCATCCAGAGACAGAATGATCCGAGAGCAGCGCGGCCGCGGGGCCCTCGTCTATCCCAGGGTAACCTGATCTGGCCAGCCAACCACTGCTATGACAGTGTAAGGGTACCACGTCATGGGGGTGGAGTGCAGAGTCTCCTGGCTTGTTGATTGGCTCTGTTTCTGGCCGCCCAAAAAGCAAAACGGGCGGGAGCTGCCCATTTCTCGAGGGCGGGCGAAGTATTCCGGTACGCAGTAACAGAAGCAGTTCAGAGTACCCTAATGCTCGACGAGCATCAAGCTCGGACGAGCATGTTCGCATCATCTTATTACAGACCATTATGAGCTGTGTGATGCGTGAACTGTTTTACACATCATAATCACCATTATCACAAGTCATTAGACCCCCAGCAGTTGTTCGCACTGGGATGGTGTGTTGGGAGGATGTTGTGTACATCTGAACAAGTGTATAGATGGACTCCTTACTGTACGTGGCCGTTATATGTGATCTAGGTCCCAAGCTCAAGTTTAACTATCCACACCATAAATATATTTTGCATTTTTACTGCTTAACTTTTTTGTGACATGAAAGGCTTGCCAAACTTAGAGCAATTAGTATATTTCTATGTTTTTTGTTGAGACATTATGGCAACAGATTTCTAGACAACTGTATTCCAAAAGCATATACATATGTTAGACAAAGGAAGCATGGCACAATGTGGAAGCAGCTGGCCGGGTGACAAAAAATGGCATGAGACACTGAAGAAGAAACCTGTAAACCAATGTACATTGAAAGTCTTTGAGTTGTCGCTGTACACTATAGGAATGTTTTGACTCATGTCATTTCATTGTGTTAACATCATATCGTGAAAAGATTCAGTCTGAAAAGGACCCATTGTGTTAATACCGTAGATGGTGAACACCTGCCACAAAACAGATACTTTATAGGAGACTTGGTTTTATTTCCATTATCTTGTCATTTTAAGCGCATATTGCATCTTTACTTATCTCTATCAATATGTTATTCATACCAGAGCTCCGACTCGAACAGCATGGAAATAGCAAAGCGAAAAGTTTTCTGTGATTGTCAACATTACCTGATACAAAATAAAGGCATCAAACCCCCAAAGGCATTAGCAAGACCTCCCATACCACTGTTATCAAAGTGTCATTTCTATACAAACCTTACATATTAGCCATTGCCATTCTGCTCATCTCCATAGGCATTGGCACAGATTGCTTTTGTCTTGCGCAACTACGTTTGAGGGTCCCAAAAGAAATCTTTATAGTTTCAGAAATGTCCTCCTTTTAAAGGATTTTACAGGGTGTCTATAATTGATCACCTCATTATACCAAAAAAAAATGGGAAAATTTGTTATTGCCCAAGCAAAGCCAATGGGGGCTAGGAGGTGGGCAAAAAGCTATTTTAGCTATATTAAAGTATATTAAAATATAAAATTAGGAGAATCCAACCATGGTCCTTTGTGCTTTCAAATGTGTTGCAGTGGCTGTATAGTTACATATGGGATGAATAAACAATGTTATATAAAACATTATGATATAATGGGATTTCATTAACCTGGGAAAACCCTTATAGCATCTATGGATTTTACTGTTCACTTACTGCCACTTCTAAATCATTTCATGGGAACAAGTGACACAAAGCCACCAGACTTACAGTTTACAATAAGTGATGGATACCACCAAGCTTTTTGCTGATCCCCAAAGAAACACACATAGCTCCCATGAAAAATGGCCAGAATTTGGAGAGTAAAGCCATTAAACAGGTATGTTCCAAGTTTTGAGAAATCTCAAATGTATAGCAACCACAACGATAAAAAGCAGGTCACCAGAAAAGGAGTTTCTCAAGCTCTTAGTTTGGCTCACGGACCAGGTACCCGGTAAGGGACTATTCTCCATCAGGCCATATGCCATAATAAAGCATGTAGACAAGTGTGTTTTCTTGGTCAACTCTTTTGATAACATAGAGAAGATAAATGCTATTTTATGTTCACAAACCTATTTCTTTATTTCTAAAGATTAATGTTCATCTATCAAAAACGCATTAAATTGCCAAAAAAGAAAATAAATCAATATTTAGTTCCTGACTTAGAAGTGTTAGTTACACATTAGATACAAGTTAAAATCTACAAAGTTTAAAATTCACTTGTAATTTTCTTCATTGGTGAGCAGGCTACTAGCACTTTACAACTGAACAATTATGGAGAAAGAGGACTGGTACAAGTATTTAAGAAATTAACATCTATCAAAGAGATGCAACTTTGCTGATTTACTGAGGTTGGTAGCAGTGGATGTCCCCATGCACCATTATCATTATATAAAAACATATATATATACGTATTTCCGGCGTATAAGACGACTTGAAGACAGAAAAAATCTTGTCTTCTCTGGGGTCGTCTTATTACGCCAGGTAATCCCGGGCGAGCTGCCCGTGAATACACAGTGGGCGGTCGGGATTACCGGCGTATAAGACGACCCCAGAGAAGACAGAAGATTTTTCTGTCTTCAAAAGTCGTCTTATACGCCGGAATATACGGTATATATATATATATATATATAAGGTTGTCTGATCGATCCTATCATATACTGCCATACTACAGTATTACTATACTACTATATGGGGATTTTCCTCATTCATTACAATGTACTATCACCGCCGCCGATGACGTCACGGGGAGCGGCGATCCCAGGTAAGATGGCGGAGCCCATGCGCTGCTATCTTTTTGACGCTGTGAAAATACCCGCAATCGGTGCTAGCACCGATCGCGGGTGTTACCGGTAAGCCTTTGCTGCAATATGCAGCAAAGACTTACCGGCTATGGAGAGGGCTCAGCCCGTGAGCCCTCTCCATGCAGTGCGACCCGACCGCCGCCGTGAATACACGGCGGGCGGGCGGGATAACCGGCGTATAAGACAACCCCAGAGAAGACAGAAGATTTTTCTGTCTTCAAAAGTCGTCTTATACGCCGGAATATACGGTATATATATACACTCACCGGCCACTTTATTAGGTACACCTGTCCAACTGCTCGTTAACACTTAATTTCTAATCAGCCAATCACATGGCGGCAACTCAGTGCATTTAGGCATGTAGACATGGTCAAGACAATCTCCTGCAGTTCAAACCGAGCATCAGTATGGGGAAGAAAGGTGATTTGAGTGCCTTTGAACGTGGCATGGTTGTTGGTGCCAGAAGGGCTGGTCTGAGTATTTCAGAAACTGCAGATCTACTGTAGTGAGCGGCAGTTCTGTGGGCGGAAATGCCTTGTTGATGCCAGAGGTCAGAGGAGAATGGGCAGACTGGTTCGAGCTGATAGAAAGGCAACAGTGACTCAAATCGCCACCCATTACAACCAAGGTAGGCAGAAGAGCATCTCTGAACGCACAGTACGTCGAACTTTGAGGCAGATGGGCTACAGCAGCAGAAGACCACACCGGGTGCCACTCCTTTCAGCTAAGAACAGGAAACTGAGGCTACAATTTGCACAAGCTCATCGAAATTGGACAGTAGAAGATTGGAAAAACGTTGCCTGGTCTGACGAGTCTCGATTTCTGCTGCGACATTCGGATGGTAGGGTCAGAATTTGGCGTCAACAACATGAAAGCATGGATCCATCCTGCCTTGTATCAACGGTTCAGGCTGGTGGTGGTGGTGTCATGGTGTGGGGAATATTTTCTTGGCACTCTTTGGGCCCCTTGGTACCTGTTGAGAATCGTTGCAACGCCACAGCCTACCTGAGTATTGTTGCTGACCATGTCCATCCCTTTTTGACCACAATGTACCCAACATCTGATGGCTACTTTCAGCAGGATAATGCGCCATGTCATAAAGCTGGAATCATCTCAGACTGGTTTCTTGAACATGACAATGAGTTCACTGTACTCAAATGGCCTCCACAGTCACCAGATCACAATCCAATGGAGCATCTTTGGGATGTGGTGGAACTGGAGATTCGCATCATGGATGTGCAGCCGACAAATCTGCAGCAACTGTGTGATGCCATCATGTCAATATGGACCAAAATCTCTGAGGAATGCTTCCAGCACCTTGTTGAATCTATGCCACGAAGAATTGAGGCAGTTCTGAAGGCAAAAGGGGGTCCAACCCGTTACTAGCATGGTGTACCTAATAAAGTGGCCGGTGAGTGTATATATGTTATATAATGATAATGGTGCATGGGGACATCACTGCTACACAACCTAAGGTAAATCAGCAAAGTTGCATCTCATTGATAGATGTTAATTTCTTAAATACTTGTACCAGTCATCCTTCTACCATAATTGTTCAGTTGTAAAGTGCTAGTAGCCTGCTCACCACTGAAGAAAAATTACAAGTGAAATTTTAAACTTTGTAGGAGGAGGGTTATCTAACGTGTACTAACACTTCTATAGTCAGGAACTAAATATTGATTTATTTTCTTTTTGGCAATTTAATGGGTTTTGATAGATGGAACATTAATCTTTAGAAATAAAGAAATAGGTTTGTGAACATAAAATAGCATTTATCTTCTCTATGTTATCAAAAGGGTTGACCAAAGAAAGCAACACTTGTCTACATGCTTTATTAGGGCATATGGCCATGATGGAGAATAGTCCCTTACCGGGTAACCTTGTCCGTGAGCCAAAACTAAGAGCTTCTATGTTTGAGCAACTCCTTTTCTGGTGGACCTGCTTTTTATCTGTGTGGTTGCTATACAATTTGAGATTTCTCAAAACTTGGAACATACCTGTTAATGGCTTTACTCTCCAAATTCTGCCATTTTTCATTGGAGCTATGTATGTTTCTTAGGGGATCAGCAAAAATAGCTTGGTGGTATCCATCACTTATGTAGAACTGTAAGGCTGGGGCTTTGTGTCACATTGTTCCCATGAAATAGTTTTGGAAGTGGCAGTACTAGAACAGTAGAATCCATAGATGCTTAAAGGTTTCCCAGGTTAATGAAATCACATTAGATCATATATGTTTTAATATAACATTGTTTATTCATCCCATATGTAACTATACAGCCACTGCAACACATTTGCAAAGCACAAAGAGACATTGTTAGGATTCTCCTAATTTTATATTTTAATATAGCTTTAATATAGCTAAAATAGCTTTTTGCCCACCTCCTAGCCCCCATTGGCTTTGCTTGGGCAAATAGACAGAATTTTTCCAATTGTTGGGTATAATGAGGTGATCAAATTATAGAACCCCTGTAAAATCCTTTAAAAGGAGGAAATTTCTGAAACTATAAGAATTTCTTTTGGGACCCTCAAACGTAGTTGCGCAAGACAAAAAGCAATCTGTGCCAATGCCTATGGAGATGAGGGCAGAATGGCAAGAGGCTAATAAATGTAAGGGTTGTATAGAAATGAACATCTTGATAACAGTGGTATGGGAGGTCTTGCTAAGCCTTTGGGGGGGGTTTGATGCCTTTATTTTGTACAGGTAATGTTGACAATCACAGAAAACTTTTCGCTTTGCTATATTCTTGCTGTCTCGAGTCGGAGCTCTGGTATGAATAACATATTGATAGAGATAAGTAAAGATGCAAAATATGAGCTTAAAATGACAAGAATTATGGAAATAAAACCAAGTCTCTATACAGTATCTGTTTGTGGCAGGTGTTCACCATCTACGGTATTAACACAATGGGTCCTTTTCAGACTGAATCTTTTCACGATATGATGTATAAGCACAATGAAAATGACATGAGTCAAAACATTCCTATAGTGTACATGCGACAACTCAAAGACTTTCAAGTAACATTGGTTTACAGGTTTCTTCAGTGTCTCAGCCATTTTTGTCACCCGGCCAGCTGCTTCACATTTGTGCCATGCTTCCCTTTGTCTAACATATATATATGCTTTTGGAATACAGTTGTCTAGAAATCTGTGTTGCCATAATGTCTCAACAGAAAACAGAAACTATATAATAATTGTTCTAAGTTTGCAAGCCTTTCATGTCACAGAAAAAGTTAGCAGGAAAAATGCAAAATATGTTTATGGTGTGGTATAGTTAAACTTGAGCTTGGGAACCTAGATCACATATAACAGGGACACGTACAGTAAGGAGTCCATCTATACAGCTTGTTCAGATGTAACAAAGACATCCTCCACAAACACACATCCCAGTGCGAACAAACTGCTGGGGTCATAATGACTTGTGATAATGGTGATTATATGATTGTAAAACAGTTCAGCGCACTACACAGCTCATAATGGTCTGTAATCATTACCTCTAAGGGGATTTCTCACCATGGCGTTGGTTATGACAGCCTGTAGAACGTGAATGGGCTACAAACACACGTGGCTATGAAATACCTTGTGTTTACTACAGCCAGCCATTCTGTCAATGGCAGGATGGGGCAAAAGCTTCCAAGCCGTTTTTGTTTAAGGAAAAAACCTTATAAAGGAAAAACCTTATTGTGTTTGTTTTTCCATTGATAGAGCATGACAACTATCGTGCTAATAAGAAGATGAGGAACAATGTTCTTCAGGAGGTTCTTTTATTATAATTCTAAATGCCTAAGTTGCTGATCAGTGGGGATCTCATTGATGCGGTGCTCAGCTATTTCCGTCAGCTCCATTGAGATGTATGGAGCAGAATGGTCATGCTCCATTAATCTCAGAGAGTGACGAGGGGTCCTACTGAGGTTCCTAGGACCCTATCGGACCCCTCATTTTCGTGATCTTTGGGGGTCTCATCACCGAGACCCCCACCAATAAGCAAGCTAGGCCCTATCCTCTGGATTTGGAAATGTTTTTTGCAACAACAAATGGTCTAAAACAACAGGCAACCTAACCTTGACCTTTATGAATGTGCCAAGAGCTTTCCACTTGTTTTAAAAACTTTCTGTGGTGAGAAAAATGTTCTTTGCCTTTAATTTTTTAATTATTTACATGTAACAGTATCAAGGCACTTCACTTCCTATATCACTTGTATAGTGCATGACAAAACCTGCCCACATGTATTATGTATTGAGCATGTGATCAATTCATTGGCAAGGCCTAATTAGTGTGGAAGGATGGAAGCCATTGCTATGTCCCTTGTTGACATGATAATGGAATTGCAGGTGGGGATCAAAGTGTCACTCTATCAAACCCCTTAAATGTCAAGGTCAGTGACAGGGTTTGATGTTCACTTGGAATTCTTTATACAATACCTTTTGCAGATGATGAACATGTAAGTTTTTCTGCACTAAGGGGTTCTGGTCTCAGTAGATTTTTACACAAAATTATTTCCATAGTGAGTGTGAGCACTAAGCCTTTTCTTTGCCATTGTTATTGTAGCAAAGCTTTTCTTCACCTTCCATAAAGATTCAGTTGACTGCTCTGGTCCTTTATCAGTGTACCTGAGTATAATTCTTTCTTCTATCAGCTCTCCTCAATTTGCAGACATTATGATGTACCAAGGCACACTTTTCTAAAACCAGACTGGTGGTTTGTCTTTGGAACATCAGAATGGAGGTGTTACAAGTAAACAAAGCATATGTTTGACCACCCCACCCCCCAAATATGATGACTGGTAAAAATGGTTTCATGGTCCTATCCCTTTAAACTCTAAGATATCAGTGGAAGAGGCTGGAGCATAGGCAATTATCTGTGTCTTGAGAGAAGTGAGAATTGTGGTTTACCACTGTGATTAATGAGCTACTATATATCCATTACTGCAGCTAACAATAATGCATCTACTTGTTGTGTATTCATAGAAATCTATTGAACACATAATCCTTTAAATAACAGGTATTACATTTCTTGTTCAACATGGTCATTGACAATTCAACCAGAACTGCAATGGATTAAAATAAAACCATACATAGTAATCAAAACTGAAATAAAGACAACAAATCTGATCAGCCGAATTACTATGATGAAGGTACAGCGGTAGTCTGTATGATGGCCCCAAACAAGAACATTCATGTCATAGCGTTTTAGCAATTGTAAGGGGAGAACTATGACACCATTCATGAAATTAACAAGCCGTGAGCAGGAAAGAGCCAAATCTTAGGTACAGACACTTGCAATTATAGTAAATGGTACTGTAGTAATTGCTGCTTTGTTAGTTTCTGGTTGACAGCTTGATGAATGTGTTTAAATTTCAGACCAAGGGGACATGATCTATCAGAGAGTGAGAGCATGTCCTTTACAATCCCTGGTGAATGACAATGGCACAGTACCTGTGTATCAGCCTTTGTACAGAGCTCTGTTTGATAGTAGATTTAGTAACGTGACGGATGTACAATACACTATATTCTACATGCCACAATCTGTCTAGTTTGTAGATCAGGAAGACAGAATGTAGGACAGATGACTACACAAAAGGCTTAATAAACCCAGAATGACAGATGTTTAAGATCATTGTAATTTAGTGTGTGAAACTTGATGTAATTGTATAGAATATTTCTGTTTTACAATAATTCCCTTGAATTCCATTATGAATTGTTAAATTAAACTTGTATATATTTAAATAAATAAATCCATATTATTCATAATTCCCCCTGAAACACTCAATTTAACATTAAAGGGAACCTGTCAGCAGAATTTGACCCACACAACCAATCCAGCAGTGTGCGAAGCAGATCGACAAAGATTAAGCAGATTCACACCTTCCCGATGTTGCCACCAGTGTAGTGGCATCATCCAAGAAAATGAAATTTGAAATGAGATATAAAACTCTTTCTATTTAGTCATGGCAGTGGAAAATTTAGCACAAATCAAGCTATTCCCACCTCAGAACGCCCCCTATGTTGTGATTGACATCATTCACCAGACTTCAGGAGAGTGATGTGTTTGGATGCAATAAAGTGGGCATTTTTAGGAGAGGAGACCCACGTTTTTGACTTTAATACAAGCAGTTTATATTTCAATTCAAAGATGGATTTACTGGATAATTACACCACACTGGGCCATGAAATTAACATGATCTAGAAGATATTAGTGATGTCCTGTTTAAGAACAAAACTCCAATTACAGACCTTAATCTTACCACAGATCTCGGCACATTGATTACTTTGCTGGATGAAAGATACAGAAAGAGAGTGAAGAAATCTGTCAATAACTTTTTGAGGATAACTGAGTATATGTGATGGTTTTCAGAATACTACTGTAGTTCTCTTCGTCAGACATGATGTTATGCATGAGGCGACCAGGGCCAATTACAGTTCCAAGTTCCAGAATAGGCAAGGTTGAAATGTCATTTTAACATATTTTTTTCCATACTTTACCTGGAATAACTAAAAGGCAAGTAGCCGTATTGTAAAATGTGGCAAATCATGGTAAAATAGAAAAAACTAAACATCCATGAAGATGGGTCTATATGCAATCCCCTACATACATCATCTCCAGATTGGCAATTCGTATGGTATCAATGTTTGATTTGAAAGCTTTCTCTGCAATAACATTATCTAAATAATATCTTTCATTTCCTTTTTGTAGATTATATACTATATTACAGAATTTCCACTCTATTAAGGTTTCTGTACATATTGTTCTCCAGTGCTTTATTGGATAAAAGCAATATACTTCACTCAGAAGCGGTGAGGAATATCCAAGGAGAACTACCTTCTTTAGCAACTAACCATATACAATGTATTCCTATGTATTGCTTGTTCTCCTTGTTCAGGGTCTATAAGCAGCAATGACATTTGCCCTGTAATCAATGAGCCAAATTGAGTAGAAATTATCTTAAGGCTACACTTACCGTATACGAGAATTTGTAAGGCTACGTTTTTTAAAAGATGCATACGATGTCCAGCAATGTCCTTTGCTGAGTTAGATAAATATACATTCACATAACAGAAACCATATAATCTGTACATATGTCAACCTTTCACATTTTTAGTAATTTTTTTGATTAGTATACAGGAGAAGAATGGATGGGTGGTGTGAAGCCTATGCCGATCCTATTTATCCAGCAGCTGCCATGTAGGAAATGAGTAAATGGGGCGGAAATAGAATCACACTACTACAGATCTTATAGTGAGATAAAAACATATCTATCAAGACTAATCAGGAATGAGGAAGAAGGGAACAAAATATAATATTAATCTTTGTGTATGTTCACCCAGTGATTTGAGCTAATTGTGAGGCATTTTCCTTCCAAAAATGGCCATGCACATTGCTTCCTTTGGTACATTTATGTGCCAACCATTAGACAGGTATCTTGCTCCATCATTTTGGAGAGTGGTTTCATGAGGTTTTAATGTCTGGAGTGGAACTTAAAGATGACTTACCGGTATATGGTCATTTGGGACACTAAACCAAATACAGGTCCTTGGTCCAAAATCAAAATCAAAATCTTTATGAGGGCTGTGGGTGGAGGAAAAGGGAAAAAAACCTTTATATTCACCTACTTGTGAGTCTGATGAGGCACATCGAACTCACATCTCAAGATCCAGTGCTGGCGCCTCCTTTCGTGGTGAGGCAAATAGAGCCAGGGTTGTGGATTCCCCTGCTGTGTCCCTATATCCCAACATGCCGACAGGTAAAAGATAATAGGTGTTAGCTTACATTTATGAGGACTGGATGTACCTCTAGACTGGTTCATAAATATATAAGAATTTGGGTAACCCTGTAAGCTCTTGGGTGTTAACTAATATGCATGGACATTGGTCTAGCCATTATTGTATTTATATAGACAGGAAAGTATAGCGGGAAGGATTTTGCGTATTCTGCATAGCCCTTATTCCAACTGGGGCTGTTTCTTGTTATTTCCCCTAATTTTTTTCCCACTATTTGTGAAGATTCATGACTTGTTCATTGAGATTATCATTATGTTATAATAAAGTATGTACAATTTTTATGGCAATTTTGTGGTTTATAACATTCTGGCTTCACTGCTCATGTGCTGTACATGCACAGTAAAGCTGGGGTGTACTATGCCAGCTTCACTATCTGCAATGCACAGGCACCGAAGGATCAATGACGGAGGTGAGTATAAAGTTTTTTTGTTTGGCACACATTTCAAAAATCATACAGGGCGATTTGGGACACTAAACCACTGATTCATAAGGACTAATGGGTGGTTTAGTGTCCCAAATCGCCTTGAATGGTTCACTTTTAACACATTTTATAGCAGGGTTTGACATTTATTAACCATTCACAAAGCAGGGTAGCTCCCAGCAGCATGATGCATAAATATGGGATATTGGAAGGGTTAATAATATTGTTTATTTATAATAATGTCTCTTACACACCATCAAAGCACTTGTGTACACCCTTTGCTTCCTCCCCTCTCTCCGTGGCAGAAATCTTGCAGCAAAGGAGATGAGAATTTTTCAGGAGTTGCTCATCTCTCTCCTTAAAAGACTATCTATACAAATAATAAATTCTTAATAAATGAGTATAGACGTAGTAAAAGTATAAAAGTAGTAGAGATATACACATTAGCCATGAATCTAATGAGTTCCACTTGTACATTCTTACCTCTCTTTACAACCTTTATAAAGCCAAACACAATCTATAGTCACTATAGATTTCAGGAAATTCAGTATATGAATTTACACTTTTTTGAATGCAGGTCCCCCATGTATGGGGTACTTTTGTGTTTCCGATACATGATGCTTTGGGTCATGTAATCTAAATGGCATGCTATTTAAGAGATGCCTTACAAAGAATACTGTGCTATTGGTGCGTCTTATTCTCACTCCCTCAGCACTGTGGTAACATGGCTCAGATACGGCACTAGCAGGATGCGATGTCCTGCAATCTTCTTCTGACGCATAGACAGGCATCCTGCATTAGTTGTCTATATGAAACAAATTTAAGTCTTCTGAAAATCCTCCACCCACACTAACACAAAACATAACTATAGTCACCTGTTTGCTTGAGACTGTACATAAATTTACCATAACACAAAAGGGACTGCAGTTATTAAGGTTTTTTGTGTCCATTTTAAAATTGTTTATCAAAACAATGTGACCCCAAAGAAAGCTAAATACAAGTAGGGCATGTCCTAGTCTGAACACATTTCATTGAACGTGTGTACTACAGAAGTCAATGGGTCAATGAAGAAAATTGTTGGTTGCTAGGCGAATGTATGTTAAAAACTGACTGATGGATCCAAAACTAATGTCAAACGGATGCAAATCGCCAGTGAGAAAAGAATGTTAAGAATTGTCTCAGTTATGGGTATATAGCTCTAATGATGTTGAGATCATGGCTTTGAGAAATAATAATTCTTTATTTATATAGTGCACACATATTATGCAGCGCTGCACAAAGCTTGGAAGATCAGCCCCTGTCCCCATGGGGCTTACAATCTAAACAACCTACCAGTATGTTTTGGAGTGTGGGAGGAAACCCACGCAAACACAGAGAGAACATACAAACTCTTTGCAGATGTTGACCTGGGTGGGATATGAACCCAGGACCCCAGCGCTGCAAGGCGGAAGTGCTACTCACTCAGCCACCGTGCCACCCTTGCCATATATTTACTCTCACTTCTAGTTTTCCAAATCTGCACTTAAAAAAAGGATGCAAATGACATCCACATGGCCTAGCAAACATACTATGATGGAAGGTAACACACTTATATTTAGATAACACAGGATTACCACTGATAATGTCTGATTGTAAGTAAGCAGACCCCTCAAAAATCCTGTTTGGGTTTGTGTACTGAATCTGGACCCCCACCAGTGACAACTGTGTTAAATATAGTGTCAATAGTGTTAACTATTGAAATGCCAGTGACAAAGTTGCTGGCAGCATTTTAATCACTATGGCCAAACTAACAATAACATCATCGGTGAGCGACAATCCCTCCTAGAATGGCAGTTTTTTATTTTTTTAAATGGTTGATTTCTTTTAAGTTTCTTGATTTGTTATTCATGGGCTTCTTCTTCTAAAAAGAACTTTTAAAATTATGCCTTTGAACCTGAAGGGCACCTTGGGGCGTTACAAAAGCCCCTTCATGCTGTAGCTTGTTACACTTGTTCCTCCCACCCCGCTCTACCAGAATTTACCTCTTATAAAAATAATAATAATTCCTTTACTTATATTGCGCACACAGATTACGCAGCGCTGCACAGAGCTTTGCCAGATCAGTACCTGTCCCCAATGGGGCTCACAATCTAATCAACCTACCAGTATGTTTTGGAGTATGGGATGAAACCGGAAGACCCGGAGGAAACCCCCACAAACATGGAGAGAAAATATAACCTCTTTGCAGCTGTTGATCCAGGGACTTGAACCAAGGTCCCCAGCACTGCAAGGCTCTAATGCTAACCACTAAGCCACTGTGCTGCCCCTTCCCTATGCGTGATGTAGCATAGCAGCAGTTTTCATATAGTCTCTCTAATATAAGAGACAAAGAGACAGCACTGTTCTCTTAGAAAATCTAAACTAAAGACCAGACTTACCCATCAAAACAACAAATATTGGATATGAGACATTTCAATTAAGAGTAACTGGAACATCATTAATACAAAGATAACATGCAACTTATTGATCTCAACAGCACACAAGGGAGCTCATGAAAATGAGATGAAGTTTGCATAAGAAAGATTTCTTTTGAGAACAATTATTTGATTTAGAATAGTTTTTATTTTCTTTTATATGTGAAACTCGCAGTCACCATATTGCCATGGAAACTGGAAGTCAATGAACATTTGAGTCACACTTTTAGATAACACATCAAACAAATACAAAGTACATCAGACTTGTATCGAATGTTATTTTGTGACTACTTCAATCTAAATGCTATTCTACAGACTAAATAATTCCCGGGTTACGTACAAGATAGGTTCTGTAGGTTTGTTCTTAAGTTGCATTTGTATGTAAGTTGGAACTGTATATTTTATAGTTGTAACCCCAGCTAAAAAAATTTTTGGTCTTTGTGACAAATATATTTTAAAATTTGTTGGGTTGTCATAAGAAATAGGATTAACACTAACGCTTAATAACAGATACCTTTGATAACTGTTATAGCTGTTTATTGTAGCCTAGGGCTAAAGTACAGTAAATTACCCACAGCCAGAGGTCCGTTTGCAACTAGGGGTCATCTGTAAGTTGGGTGTTCTTAAGTAGGGTACCACTGGAAACACTGCAAGGTAAGTCTGCACATTTTTTAGTATTTTTTTTATTAATACCTGCTCATGAGATAAGCCCTTAAAGGAAATTATAGCATTGTATAATTATGCATAACATTCCACTGGGACATATTGGAATAAGAATTACTGACTAATTAAACCTTTTTAGGCATGATATTCCAAACTTATGAATAAGTCAAAGTCAGCATAATATTCTTAGAAACTTGAGCCTATTGGGAGGATACTATTTCATATCACATATTATCCAACAGTAAGATAAAACATTTCTACTGTTTATCACAAAAAATATATAAAGATGGCAAATGCCCTAAAGTGTATTTAACCGTTTAACAAACTTTAAAACAAGATAGAAGCTATACATACCTCTCTCTGGCACTACAGTTCAGCGATGTGCCTTCCATCAATAGGGCATTCCCAATGCAGCCTAATACATAGACAGCCTGGAGCCAGCACCTAGTGAATCCTAAATTAAAGCATTCAATGGGGCACATTTACAAAGGCGCGTGCGCCAGTTTTCTCTCTTTTCTGACTTTGGACATTCTTTCAGGTGCAAACTGCTTGCATAGGTATTTTAGAAGTGTCTGTACCACAATTGTGTTGCACACAACCGTTTTGTGTCACAGCTGCACTCGTCTCCATGCGACACACATTTCTGCACTGAACCGGGCATTCAGGTGCTCAGTTGGACCGTGCTGTTTCCATACTCCTCCCCACTGCATTGAACACAGTGGGGCTTATTTACTAAGGGTCACGGATTGCACATCGCATCGTTTTCGGGATTTGCACGGCTTTGACAGGTATTTAACAGAATCACCAAGACCCCTTACTATACAACGTACAGTCAGATCTAACTTGACAAAGGTCAGGATGACTGAAACGTTGTAATCTTTGATCTGTTACTTTGAAAAAAAAATCACTAATTTATTGTTTTATGGTGAAGGCTATAACATGTGAAATATTCACTGAAAAAGAGAAAAAAATAATACATATATGTGTGTGCCGTGTTTTCTGATTGGATACAGATTGGATTGAGAATCCCACATTGAGCACCACCACCATAAGAGTGTGTGGTTTCTTCTGTTCCAGATATCGGGTATTTAAAAGATCTCTGTGCTGGGATTGTGTCACACGCAATTGAATTGTGGCGCGGCTGCGTTGGTTTCCATGCGCCACAAATTAGGGGGAGTGCCATTGGACGATCCCACTGATTCAGACTGAGCGCGGGATTTACCTTTCAAATTGTGTCACAAGTCCTAGCACTTACATGCATCACCATGAAGAAGGTGAACTCTGGCGGACCTGAGTGGGGAAGCGACACATGCAGGATATCGGGCGCATGATCTTAGTGAATCGCAGCACAGTGCATTATCGCCGGACAATGTACTTTCGGTGAACTCCTCTGGACGGGTAAGTAAATGTGCCCCCTGCCTTAATGTTTGGAGTTATATTTGAAAGAGTTTGTCAAATTAGGAAAAGGCAGGAGAAGAATAATTTTACTTTGATAACTTTTTGAATGCCCTTCTGGAGAGAAATGTTTGTCAGTGGCAAGCTCCCTTTACCCCATTACAAACACATGCACACTCAGCCAGACCTAGTTTGGAGGAAAAGCTGACTGACCCATGAGGATCAAAAACTAAAGACTATACACATAAAGAAAGATTGAAGACAGACTGACTGGTAACAATGAGTCATGCATAAGAATTCATCGAATAAACATCTGCCTATCATGGTTATTTGCAAAAAATGAATGGACCTGAGAACTGTGCATTTTTGGTCACTAAACTCATATCACTTGAGACCACTTCAGTTTTTACAGACGAGTGTACATAAAAGGCTTTCCGCTATCTTCCTCATTGATAACATCTGATACGGATTTTAAGACAGACATAAACACTGAACTACCAAAATGCATTTAGTTTCAATGTATTGTGTATTGAAGCATTTCTCATGACCTGTGTCAGGAGGAATAAAATCAAGCTACCTGCTTAAGACTGCATTTCTAACAAAATGTTTGAGTGTCTTTTAACAATATCGCTGTGGTTGGTCAGAGGCTCAAGCTATTGAGTCTGGAAGAGAAAAAATTACATGTAACAACCTCATTTTCACAACAAAAAGGCATTGATTTTCAAAAAAATCAACCAGTATCTAGAGTCTTGTGTAAAATTGTGTGTCTTTAAAATTGAGAGATGCTAGGCTTGTTTAACAATTTCTTTTGTACAAAATGTTTAAGTCATATTATTTGTTTTCTTCAAGGGGTTGGCCACTCTTTTACATAAGTTGCCTATGTGCCTTTACTGCCTTGATGATAATCCATGAATGTTTATCAAGTGATTCAGCATTACTGCTACTTACTTAAGTGTTCTTTGCAAACTCTGTGATTCTATGTTTACATATCTGAGCACTGATAAATAGGAGGTACCTTCAACAGGAGACTATGACTCACCCTGCTCCATCCCCTCTCCCTTTGTCTGCCAGTGAGGATGGACTGTGAGAGAAAGAGGCATTGTGGGAGATGCCGTTAGGACTGACTTAATGAGAGAGAAACTGGAAGATGTATATATATACAATGAGCAGTATGGTGAGAATAGGGAAAGACTGCAGCTCTCAAATGAGGCAAAGACACAGGGACATAAACATGCAGATACATGTCAAATGTAAGAGATTTATTCAAAAGTGGACAATCCCTTTTGAGGGAGTCTACCCACTGTATGGGGGAACAGTTGCACCAACAGGAATGGCCCTGCCCTTGGAGCACTAAGAAGCTAATTCGCATAAGATAAAAAATTAAGCATTTTCCAAAATGGCAAATTGCTGGAAAAGGGGAAAAATATATCTGAAAACTTTGTCAAGTGCCCTACACAATATTGGTTTGCTTCATTTCTGAGCAGGTACAATGCCATTAAAGGAAATCTACCACCATGAATGTACCTAAGCAGTTCCACTAGTAGAATCCTCTACTTATACAAATGCAGGTATAAAAATGCTTATTAAAAATACAAGTGCTATGGGGAGTGTCACTGTAGCCCATCTAGTCTCCTGCTCCACTCCAAATATACCTGCCCGCCACAGTACTTTTTTCATGCCCTTCCTATCATGTCAGTACTGCCTCCTACAACATACGTAACTGCCCGGCTTGCTTCAAATAGCGCAGCAATTGGAACAAGCCCAGCAGTACGCTGAAGGAGACCGCAATGACGCTACAAGAGGGCATGAAAAATTAGCTATGGGAGACCAGAAGGGCTATTGTGACACCCCCCTCTAGCACTTACAGATAATTTGCTTATTTTTAAAAGTACTTATGTGTTACAATTTGAAACACAGATCCTGTATCAGCATGAATAAAGATTTCTGCCAGTATAGCCACAAGTCTCCAGGGCTGCTACCCAACCTTTGCATGATCAAAACTACTGACAGATTCTCTTTAAACCATCCCAAGACCCCATGCTATACATTTTCCACTTTCTATATATGTCTCTTTATTGTAATTTCCTCTTTCTCGCTGTCAATCACTTAGGAAGTATCCTGTATCAGTGACAATACAGCCTACACATTTACTGAAAACAATGGTCACCCCCTGAGGTATAGGACTGTGTGTAGTGCTGTAGGGCTGATTTATAGTGTTGTACTGTTTTAGTATTGTTTTGTATAAATGCCATTTTGTGATGTATTATGTGGTGGATGCTCCTTAAACTATCTAGTCACACTGGATGTGCAGATGTATTTTCATGTCCCACCGCTTTGTTTTCTGCTATATGTGAAAAAAAGAAAGTAAAAACTGGTCTGTCACATCTGTATTTGAATTTTACATCCCTGCTTCTTTGTTCCGGATAGAATTCTGTAATGTACTAAAACAGCAGTTCTCCTCCGGTGTTCATAATTCATAGTTCTGAATGTCATAGCGGGAATACTAAAAGGCGTACAATGGTTATTTTCAGAATTTTCAGAAAAGCATTGCTTTTTTCCATTTCAATTTTCATAAATATACAGTAGTAGAAAATAGAGGAGCTTGCTGATGTTCACAACAAGTCTGACAAACTACTTTCTGCAACTAAAGTACTGATTTCAATATGATGTGTTTTCTGGAGTTTGCCCACAGCTCAGACTATTAAGAAAATCTAAACAATCAGCAGCAGCCATCGTAAGGAGGAAGATAATGCTAGTAAAAAGTAATACAATGGGAAATATTCTTATCCTCAACATTTATGGCATATCCATAGGATATAAATGCACTATAGATATCTGCCTCTGAAACCCTTCCCTACAAGATGGTCCCATGGTTGCCCATTCCCTTTAAAGATCTGATTAGAGAGGTGGCTACATAATCTTTGCACTGATGTCTTTGAGAGTAATGAGTAGAGTTGATCTACAGCATGTTGATTTTCTATCCTTAGCTGTCCATCAAAAACAGTCTCCAGCCCAGGAAACCCCTTTAATAGGCAGTTACTAATTGTGGTTTACATAGAGTCCTCAGCCTAACTAATAAATGTATAGTCTTATAGGAAAATATCATCCTGACCACATACAAACACAAATTAGAACAGCACATGCATTATTGCATTTATTCTTTTCATGATTATCCATTCTCTACTAGTGTATTCAGTTTTTTATTCCCCCCTACAATTATGTACTGATGTAAACTTATCCATCTTCCATCTGATGATTGGTCCCACAGATCACAAGAACAGAGGTCATATGTACCCCCTTTGTACCCTCATCAAACCCCAAGATGATCGGAGCAAATGGTCGAACATGCGCAGGATGCCCCATTGATGACGGAGACTGGCGAGCACCGTACTCGTGAACGGAACAGGAATAAGTTGGCTCTATATCCCAGTCATGGCTCCCGATCATTCTCAATGGAGGCCGCAGCTGAAGTGATCCTCTTCTAGCTGCCATGGGGCTGGGACCCAATTGCTTCTGGGTCCATTATTCATGTCCATACTGCATGACAGGAAAAACAGCTGATCAGTGTGAAGGCCACATGTCTTGCAGATGTGGATTCAAGGAGTTCCCCTTTAAGTAACCATTAAAATTCAGTTGTTGCTCTTAATAAGTAAGTGTATTGCTTTCCTAACTATGCTTTGGTGTAGCTTACTCTCTTTTTTCATCTTTTTCCTGTTGTCTATTTAAATTTGCTTTCTTGCCAAAAGGAATGACATAGCAGTGATTGTAGATCAATGCTAACTCAGTGAGTAAGAGCAAAGTTATTCTCTTTACGGGCAGATGTTGGTCATACTGTACTTCAAATGTGAGATCTTTCCTAAATAATCTCAGAAGTGCAGTATATGGGAACAATCATTATGCTGTCATAGACAAGTGTTAAGGGTATGTAAGCCACCGTACAACCACTATCTAGCACGCCATAACAAATTCTAGTATTTTATCAGATTGAGCATTTTGGCCAGGTCCATAATGTTACAAGTTCAGCATTCCTTCATGAAATAATGTTTGTTGACTCAGTTGCCGTAACATACACTTTCCCACAATGGCTCTTTGACACTTGCAAGTCTAGTCTGTACCAACTTCCATTGTATTAAGCAAATAGCCATGCTGCACTGAAATTCCACTCATTGTTCAAAGCAAAGCACAGGATTTACTCCAGTTCACAGACAGCAGATCCCATTGTTGTATGGAAACTCTCTTCAGATGTGATCTGAAAAGAATCATGTGACCCAAAAAAGGGGGATTAGCTCCAGGAAGTCTTCATCTTTTTTATTTTTTTTCCCAACATCCCTAAGAGTAAAGGAAAATAATAAAGTCACACATATTACTGCACTGATCTATCTCCAGAAAAGTCCAACTTACTTTGTGTGAAAACTTTCAGCTTGTAATTTTGTCTTGTTATCCTCCTGATCCGCTGACATTGGAACAAGCCCTGCTGCTAGAGCAATCCTATAAAAGACTCGGCCGTGGATAATTGAAATATCAGCGTCCACTTTAGAGCACAAGCTGGAAATGACACCATTCCTATCCATCTGCTCGTCATCAAGCAGCAAACTTCTCCGTGTTTTTGTCCATCAGACTAAGTGCAGGCGCGGAGAGAACATGAACGAAGCCCTAGATGCAAAGATGTCAGTTCATTATTGCATATTTATGGTGCATTATATAGGGAAGTCTGCTTGGCTAGAACCTCCTATAGATGCCTGCAAATGGTCTTAATATCATTCTCCCTTCAAAATATTTATTAGACATATTTTAATTATCTGATATAACGGCTTTAATTAGTTCCTTTCTACCATTACGCAAATCCCTTCTGGCACGAATGGCTACTTAACATTTTGCAATGTGAAATGTAATTCAATTTTTAGTGTAATTTTTATCTGGGGATGTCATTTGTTGTGTACAGTTATATAAAGTTGGGTTGTGTCAGTATGCCTCGTCTAATGGTAATTGCTAATTTCTTCCTCCAAATGATATTCAACGCAGTGTGATGCAGTTTATGTGGCAACTTTTTCAAGAATCCATTTACATAACTTTTCATTTGAGAATATTACCTTTCATCAGTAAAAACATTCATCTGCACTAATAGCAAAACATGCTATAAGCAGAGGCCATTATTTTTCCATGTGCTGCACTTTTACAGCAGAAAATATTGGGTGTGAGAGTGCATATGGAAATAGTTCTGGCAATAAGCTTGTAAGGTGAGCACTTATTAGCTCTTAAAATTAGTTTCTCCCCTCAGACAGTGTACAGTACAGCCTGTACCTTCCTGTGTTTTACTTCCCCACTGCAAGATCCAGCAGGTGCTTGGATGTGAAAATGTAACAGTTTATGCTAGTTCCTTAAATATCTTATTCTGGTGAAGCAGGAGGAGGAGGGGGCCTCATATATTCTGGAACCGCAACACATAATTTACAGAGAAATTCTTCTTTCCTTACAAATAGTGCGCCATAGGAATAGAAAAATTCTGATGCAGCCAAAGCAATACCCCCAACAGGTCATGTGCAATTCTCCCCTGTAATAGAAGCTTTGCAAATAATTACTGACTGACTTAATTAGATAATGTAACCTATAATTCCCTGTTGCTTAAAGGATTTACCGTATTACACAAAGACATTCCCTGGACTTCCATGGCTCCTTGTTTACCATGCTATGTCAACCATTGTGACTGGACATCATGTGACCAGACAAGCAAATTCTTGAACCTTTATCCATGGGGAAGGGGAAGTCACCTCAGCAATGTATAAAACCTGTGTGGGGGGTCCTGACAAGATGGCTGCTGTCATCTTGAGTACAAGATGGTCATATACATTAGTAAGTGCTTCATTCTATCCCGATAGCTACAGCAGTTATGTACATTATACATGACTTAAAAGTAAACTTATCACCATAAAACTGAAGTCTCATCTGAGAAAGCAGGTCGTAGGGCAGAGCATGTAGTGTCTTGCCTCTGGTCAGAATGTTATAGAGCAAGAAGAGCTGAGAAGATTGCACTTAGTGTCCAATAGACAGAAGACAACATGTTATAGAGCAGGAGGAGTTGAGTATACTGAAATATAGCTTTGTGGGACAAGGTGGAATGTAACTTGTCTATTTATATTTTACCATCTTTATGTTTAGAGTCAGTCGTGTGTGTGTTTGCACATTACTGAACGATTGATTTCAATCACTGATAGGACCACTCCCATCATTAGATACCCAGTTCTAGGAAATATGCAAATATGTTTTTTAGGATAAATAGAACTTGGCTCTTATCTACAGTGGAAGGGAGCCCTGTTAACATCAAGCATGACTTTGAGGAAGCCTAATGACATGATGAGGGATTAAAGCTAAACCGATATATATTCCAGAAGGAACAGACTCCCCACTATAGACAACAATGGAGCACATTTACTTACCTGGTCCTGTCGCGATCCCCGATCCGGACTGTCCGGCGAAGATGAAGCCTGGCACAATTCACCAACATCGTGGCCCGAGATCCTGCATCTGTCACATCCCCTGCTGAGGTCGGAGTTCACCTTCTTCTTCCCGGTGCTTGTAAGTGCATGTCTTGCGACACAATTTGCGATGTTAAATCCCGTGCGCTGTTCGAATCCGTTGGATCGTGTGAAACCCGGCGCCAATGCACCAAAATCCAATTGCATGCGGCAAAAAACCTCGGTTAAATGCAGCGCTAATCGGAAATCGTCAGGGAACCCGACAAAAATGTGTTCCACTGACTCTTAGTAAATGAGCCCCATAGTCTTTGTGCCTTGTCAACACAATGGAGGGAACTGGTTAAGCTGAGTAGGGGTCGAGAAACTAGGTTTGGGAAGCAAGAGTTTCTTACATGAAGATGTTATTATTGGGATCTTTCCCCCTGCTCTACCTGTGACCTGATCTGGTTTTTCATATAAGCTATCAATTGTAGGATAGGTTTGTCTTTTTTATTCATTTTCTGAATGTCATGCCTTTTTATTTTTAATAGTACTATGTGATCCATGTTAGCAACCTGACATCTCATCTATATCTACCTCTCAGTCATTTACTTTTAACCTTCTTGTCGTTTTATATTTATTGGATATATATGGATATATTACTCTATATACATATATTCTTTACCTACCAGGCCACTCATTGCTGATGGATTTGTGGTTGGACATTGTGTGTCATTGCACATGGGGATTGTGTTTTTAAATGTTTTTAATAAGTGTTGTTTGATAAAGATATTTTGTATATGAAAATTTTATGCATATCAGTTTTTTTTCCTTTGAATACAATCTCACATCAGGTTTTATTTCTGTGAGCTACAGACTTATAGATACAGATAGTTAAAGATATATTTCATATAATTAATGTCTTTCAGTATCTGGTTTTCTAGCACACATTACCTCAAACCTGATATGATTTGAAACCTCTGAGCCTGACTCAGCTCAGGCAAAAGCTTGCTCTTTTTAGCACATATCTACATAATTTTGGAGATGGAGGGTGAGATTTATGATAAAAAAAGAATGCTAGAATTGATATGTTGTACCCTACCTGAGGGGGCTTGTAGTTTAGTGATTTAAAAGCTGATGATAGGTTCCCCTTAACTACATTACTGAACAGTAGGTTGCAATGTACTGCAGTGACACATGGGCCTCGCTATGTGTTTTCATGAAATGTTTGCCATGAATGCATTCTTCATAGTTGCATATTGTTTGGTTAAGACTCTACTATTGAGAATTACAAGTGACAGCCATAAGTGAATTAAAAGCAAAGGAATGTTTACCGAGTTCAACGTAAATGATTGTCATATTGAAACAAAAATGACACATATTTTTAAAACTAATATTTTCATGCGCTAGTTTCATTACTCATATAAACATTTCCAGCTAATTATTTCCTGCAGTGCCAAAATCAGTGTATAATAAATGTATAGATATCCAGCAACTGACAGAGATGAGGATATTAACTGTATTAAACTGCATTTAACATTTTTCTTCAAGGTAACAGGAAGGGTTCTTTGATCAAATGTCAATTAAGGGTAATTTATAGGAGTGCGGTATTATTTCTCATCAATGTTCATTTAAAGAAAGGCTTATGGTACATGCTAGATTGGATACATTGTTCATGAACAAAGGTTGTTTTCATTTTTTTTTTATTCTCAGTTTTATTGGTATAAAAGCCAAAGTCATACAATAAAAATATAATAATACAGTTCCAAAATACAAATATACAGAATAAATAACAAAGCAAAAAAACAAAAAACAAAAGAGGATCTTCTAAATTTCACAGTACCAATTTCATAGGTCAATTCAAACATGAATTACAATAAAAATACATTTTATTACCTTATTTTTATACCATTTTCTCATTTATACCATATAAAAAGTTTTCTTATACCAGAATATATCTTTACTTTACCTCTTTCATATGCGGTCTCTCCACCCTAAACCACCAACCCCCCCCCCCCCAAAAAAAGAAAAAAAAACACAAACAAATTATATACACTCTACCCCACCCCCCAAAAAAAATTCCCACAAACTCAATACAAACTCAATATTGTTAGTTTAGACCCAACAACCTTTTTTCCTCTGAAAAAAACTAACCCAATTAAGCCATAAAATAATAAAAGTACATTTCACTTTAGGATCATTTTTCATTTTTTGAAAACTTTGGACAAAAAGTCTTATTTGTCACTCATTTCCAAAAAAAAAATAATTGTAGGCGGATCAGGAGCAAATCTTATTTTATAATACAAAACCTAGCCAAAAACATCGATTTCTTGACTATATAGTACCCTCCATTTCCCCCAAATTCTCCTTCCCAAATACCAAGAGCACACATCTTTAAATTAGGGGGGATTGAAATTCACAACATTTCTTAATTTCCAAGACCATATCTTCCCAATATGTTTTAATTAAAGGGCAAAACCACATAATGTGTGCATCATCTGCTCTCTCTCTCTGCCACATCTTTTACATCCTATCACTTCCCTAGAGAATTATCTTTTTTAGTGTATAGTATGTGATGGCATTTTTTATATATTCCTGATATCACTACATGTATCTAACCAAATATGATCCTCTTGCACTGATACTACCTCCATCCACTTCTCTGGGATTCTTTTTCTGTTGAATCCTACAGGTCAGGGGTTCTAATGCTATGGCAAACAATAAAGGGGATAATAGGCATCCCTGTCTAGAACCTCTACTTATTCTAAAGGTTCTTGAGACCTCCCCATTTACTAATATTCTCACAGATGGGTTAGTATATAAGAATCTTACCCATGCTATAAATTTGCTACCAAACCCCATTGCTTGCAATGCAAGTCATAAATGATTCCATTCTATTGTATCAACCACCCTAGATATGTCCAACATCAGAATAGTACGCTCTCCGGGGTTAGACGGGACCAGCTATAAATTAAGAAACGGTCTACTGAGGTTGTCCATCGTGGAGCAGCCCGGTATAAATCCACGCTGGTCCCCTTGGACCACACTCCTAATGTACTTTTTAAGTCTTTCAGCCAATAATTTGGCAAGTAACTTATTATCAATCTTAATCAAGGAGATTGGACGATATGCCTCAAGCTTCGCGCTATCCTTCCCAGATTTTAAGATTAAAGTTATCAGCTCTTCTCTCATAGAAGGAGGGAGGTCTCCCTTGATTAATGCGCTATTCCAAACCTCTAATAAATAACGTAATCTACATTTATCTTAATAAATAGCATAAAGCTCAAACGAGATCCCATTCAACCCTGGGGCACTGCCCCTGGCAGTCCAAGACAAAATCTCCACTACTTCCTCATATCCTATCAGGGATTCCATAAACATTTTTTCTTGTTCAGATAATCTTGGTAGAGAGATTTGAGAAATATACAAACCAATTTCTTCTAAAGAAAGTGAACTATGGGAAGTAAACAGCTCTTCATAATATTCCACAAAAGCCTCCTGTATCTCCTCTGAGTGGTGTAGAATACCCCTCCCAGGTTTTTCTATAGTTTTAATTATTGTTCTTTTTCGGTCTTCTTTAATTAAATTTGCTAACATTTTACCTGGCATATTTGCTTCTAAGTACCCTCTCCAGGTATGGAAATTCCATTTTTGCCTCTACAACTTCAACCTATTGTGATCCAAGGGATCTCCCCTATGATTTAAATTTTTTTTACCTCTTTCAAACTTTTATTTACTCCTTTCTTAAATCTATAAATTTGCGCCTTGAAAATACTCTGTATTAAAGATTTTCAAGTCGTGAGTTTACCCCATTTAACGAAAAAAAATTCCTTTATTTGACATACTACCCAGTCAATTTTTCCCAGTGTGCCTAACGAGCCGATGAGATTTTAAACCGTTCCGAATTCACTCTTTTTTTACTTGTTATATTACAAACCAAGGGGGCATGGTCTGAAATCCCCTCTCACCCCATATGCACAATATTTAATCAACCTAAGTGTACTGTTGTTAGTGTATGCCATATCTAAATGTGAAATGACGAAGGTCCATGTTCTGGACTGAAACGCGTTGCCTGTATTCAAATAAAGAACCTATCTATCCTGCACTTCGATTGGGGGAATTTAATTCCTTATGAGCGCAACCCCAACTTTCTTCACAAAGGTAATCAGTTGCATACACCTGTCAAGGTATCCATCAGTCCGCTTACACCGCGAGGGATATGTTATCCAAGGAGTTGCTGCCAGGAATTCTACTACGTGCACTCTAATTTTTGCTCTCAGGTCAGAACCCACCTATATAATTTTACTATCTATATAGGTTATATATAATTTTACTATCTATTAGTTTATGACTGTACTTCACAAGGAGAGAGCAGCCTGTTTTTTTCTTCCCCTATCCTGCTCATCAGAGGTTATCAAGTTGAAGCCCCGCTTGGCTCCTGAGCCTTTGTTTCTTCCCAGGCTATCTTCCAAAATTCTAAATGTGGATGGCTCTAGAAAAGGGAAACAATAAGTGGGAGTCACTAAAAGGTAAATTATAATTTGTGGGCACACCAGGGGCCGGGGTTTGGTCACTAAATCAATTTTAATGGAGGTGTAACGGTACATTGTGTTAGTATAGTCACAATCCCCAAAATACAGTTTACTATGTGGCCCCACCACAAAAGTTTTCTATGGAGACAAATCAATTCTAGCCACAATCATGATGCAAACAACACAATCTGAAACCTTAAAAAGTCTTCAAGACTAAGAGTAGGTCATGACCTTCATTCGTTTATTTTTATAATTTTTCCTACAATTTCACTATACTTAAAATCTAAATTGCAATGTCACAATAGGAGGGGTGGCTTCTCAAAGTAGTAATGTTCATGTACATGGAGAATGAGAACCTTTAGTGAAGTATTAAACTTTTGACATTATAATAATTTGACACATGTTCTGTGAAAGCTATGAATCATAGAAAAAGACCTTTTTATGGATTTGAAGCTTTCAAACATCTTTACTGCCGAGCTATTACTTAAGAAAAGATGAAAACATTGCCCACACCTTTTCTTTTCATAATATTTTTGAAAGCCACTTTTTTTGTTCAGAAGCAAAGTATACATATGCGCTTTCACCTTTCATTCACGCCTGCATTCTCAAACGTATTAAAATTTCATTCACTTTGTGATCAATCATAATGACATTTTGATCCTATGAGTGCCAGACGCTCCAGATCCTCCAGTTAAGCTTCAGCCATCCCAGGAATCTCATGCTTACTTGCTGACCAAGTTTTTTGGTTCCTTTGTCGTTTGTTCCCCTGGATAACACAGAGCCAGCTAGGTCTTTAGTTATTATCATCAGTTTGCTCATAAGTCCATTTAAGCTTGTTAGGCATGAAATGACTACTGAATAGGATAAACACTTCGCATTACAGTCTATGAGAAGTGAAGGGAATAAACATGTAGTAAAATATAAATTTCTCTCTCCCCTTTTGTATTTATAGTGCCAATATATTTATTTATTTATTTATTTATTTATTTATTCATTTATCATTCAAAAGCTTTATTGAACGTTCGTTGTACATAGAAACAAGGTGACATGCATACAACAATTAACATTAGCAAGTTATTCAGTAATAAAATATGTTACCACAAACATCCTTGTGCATAACAACATATGTATACAAGTAATAATGTCTCATTCATACAGGGTAACTTGAACTTCAATATTATGTATAGATAAACAACCCCTTGAATATAAAAGAGAAGGGGAGTAGAAAAGTGCGAAGGGGGATAGAGGAGGCAATTGGGAATAAAGGATTTCCTGGGAGGGCAGGGGAAGGGCCATCTGGGGCATTTTTAAATACAGTCCCCAATCTGATGGATGCTCATGACAACATCAAAAGTGCCAACATATTTTGAATGCTTTGCAGATGTTGCCTGCACTCACTGTCCCAGTAAAATATGTACCATTCTGTTTTAAACCAAAAATGAAATGGAGGAATGGACTACGTAGCGGTATGTGCAAATCCTGCTGGAGATTTGTAGATGTCGGCAATGTCAATGATGTTGGTTTCAGAAATCAGTGAGAGGAGTATTGTGCTTCTAGACCTATAGTTAGTAATTAGGGAAGAAGATCAGGGGGGAGCTTGGTCACTATGTTGCCCTCTCCCTAGGAATCCTCACTTGTAAGACCACCATGTATGTATGGAGAGAACTTATATCTCCTCTGTTAGAGCATACATGTCATCTGATTTAAAATTGGTGCTCAGGAGAGGGAGGATTACTAAAAAATAAATTGTGATCCTCACCCTTTATCTAACCCCAACCTATATCTAACCGACAGCCACCCCCATATAATGAAACTCAGTCGGGGCAGTGCAGGGACCACCAGATTCATGAAGAACAGGTGCCAGAAATCCTGAATCTGGCACACCCTGTATTATACACAGGCAAACTGCATTTAGTGTGTGCAATAGACTGCATTCACATGTCAATAGACTTTGTATTGATAACACTACAGTGTGAGCATTACTTGTATTCTCATGTATGTATACTCACCAGCCACTTTATTAGGTACACCTGTCCAACTGCCCGTTAACACTTAATTTCTAATCAGCCAATCACATGGCGGCAACTCAGTGCATTTAGGCATGTAGACATGGTCAAGACAATCTCCTGCAGTTCAAACCGAGCATCAGTATGGGGAAGAAAGGTGATTTGAGTGCCGTTGAACGTGGCATGGTTGTTGGTGCCAGAAGGGCTGGTCTGAGTATTTCAGAAACTGCTGATCTACTGGGATTTTCACGCACAACCATCTCTAGGGTTTACAGAGAATGGTCCGAAAAAGAAAAAACATCCAGTGAGCGGCAGTTCTGTGGGCGGAAATGCCTTGTTGATGCCAGAGGTCAGAGGAGAATGGGCAGACTGGTTCGAGCTGATAGAAAGGCAACAGTGACTCAAATCGCCACCCGTTACAACCAAGGTAGGCAGAAGAGCATCTCTGAATGCACAGTACGTCGAACTTTGAGGCAGATGGGCTACAGCAGCAGAAGACCACACCGGGTGCCACTCCTTTCAGCTAAGAACAGGAAACTGAGGCTACAATTTGCACAAGCTCATCGAAATTGGACAGTAGAAGATTGGAAAAACGTTTGCTGGTACTGGAGAGTCTCGATTTCTGCTGCGACATTCGGATGGTAGGGTCAGATTTGGCTTCAACAACATGAAAGCATGGATCCATCCTGCCTTGTATCAACGGTTCAGGCTGGTGGTGGTGGTGTCATGGTGTGGGGAATATTTTCTTGGCCACTCTTTGGGCCCCTTGGTACCAATTGAGCATCGTTTGCAAAGCCACAGCTACCTGGTATTGTTGCTGACCATCACATCCCTATGACCACAATGTACCCAACATTGATGGCTATTTCAGCAGGATAAGTGCCATGGCATAAAGCTGGAATATCTCAGACTGGTTCTTGAACATGACAGTGGGGCAAATTACTTACCCGTCCATTCGCGTTCAGCGGCGGCTTCTCCGCTCTGGATTCGGGTCCGGCCGGGATTTAATAATAGGTTAGTTCTTCCGCCGTCCACCAGGGTGTGCGCTGCTGCGCTGAAAGTAAACCCATCGCGCCGGAGAATGCACCGAGCTGGACCAGTGTGAAGGTAAGCGGTCCTTAATGCGACACATATTTCGGTTTTTAAATGCGGCGGTTTTTCGAATACGTCGGGTTTTCGTTCGGCACGCCCCCCGATTTCCGTCGGAGCATGCCGGCGCCGATGCGCCACAATCCGATCCGGCGTGTGCGCCAAAATCCCGGGGCCAATTTAAGTACAACGTCGGCGCAAAACGGAAATATTCCGGGTCACACGTCGGGAAAACGCGAATCGGGCCTTAATAAATGACCCCCAATGAGTTCAATGTACTCAAATGGTCTCCACAGTCACCAGATCTAAATCCAAAAGAGCATCTTTGTGTATGTGGTGGAACGGGAGATTCGCATCATGGATGTGCAGCCGACACTGTGGCAACGTGTGATGCCATCTGTCAATATGGACCAAATCTTGAGGAATGCTTCCAGCACCTGTTGAATCTATGCACGAAGAATTGAGGCAGTTCTGAAGGCAAAAGGGGGTTCAACCCGTGGCCGGTGAGTGTATGTATCACTTTATAGAGATCAGGGGTACCCCTTGGCATTGTAGGGGAAGTTGGAAAAACACTAAAGACTGTTGTTAGAATAAAAGTACTTTTTATTGGTGGCAATGCAAAATGTAAAATATATACAAGTGACAAAGATAAGACACTGATATATGATTAAAATTTATATGACAAAATGGCAAAAAAAAGTAATGGGGTGTAGCAGATACAGAACGGACATACCTGGACAAGTGGAAGGAGATGGTATATGCAATAAAACGAATGGGATGGGCCTGAGAATGTGTATCTCAATGAGGGTGTAATATCAATATGTTGATCCATCACTGGGCGTTAATGCCCAACAATGGGACAAAAAGTGCCCTGCAGAAAAGGTAAACAAGTAGTATAAAAGCCAGTGAAGGCAACAGCTCCTACCAGGTAAGGGATGTAAGGGTCCTCCACTGTCCAGGGTGTACCGTGTCCCCGACGCGCGTTTCGGCTCGCGCTGAGCCTTCGTCTGGGGCTCAGCGCGAGCCGAAAGCGCGTGGGACACGGTACACCCTGGACGTGGAGGACCCTTACATCCTTACCTGGTAGGAGCTGTGCCTTCACTTGGCTTTTATACTACTTGTTTACCTTTCTGCAGGGCACTTTTTGGCCCAGTTGTTGGGCGATAACGCCCAGTTGATGGATCAAAAATTGAATTACACCCTCCGTTGAGATACACATCTCAGGCCCAGCTCCATTCGTTTATTGCATATACCATCTCCTTCCACTTTGTCCAGGTAGTCCCGTTTCTTTATCTGCTACACCCCATTACCTGTTTTTGCCATTTTTTCATATAAATTTAATCATATATCAGTGTCTATCTTTGTCACTTGTATATATTTTTAAGGTTGCATGTGCCACCAATAAAAATGTACTTTTATTCTAACAACAGTCTTTAGTGTTTTTCCAACTTCCCCTAATGCAAGGGGTACCCCTCTGATCTATTTAGTGTTTTTGGATTTTAAACACATTAGGTGCGTCTCACACTGGGTTACCATCTATAATACCACAGTTGTATCACAGTTACACAGCGATCGACAATCTCTGTTAATCGGTACCCATGTCCATATCCAATTGGTCTATCACTTTATAGAGATGTACACTTTAGATAAAAAGATACCATTAAAGGACATCTTCCATCAGGTATTGTGAGGGTATATGCCTATAACTCACCAGTAGCTGCCTTCTGCACTTTTTAAAACATATTTTATTACTTGATAGGGCAGTGATGGCAAACCTTTTGGAGACCGAGTGCCCAAACTACAACCAAAATCCACTTATTTACCGTGAAGTGCCTGCGTGGAATTTTAAGCAGTAACTTATTGCTACTTGTTCTTCCACATCTTCAATTGTATAGGCGGTCTGAGGCCACAGTTAAAAGAATGAGGGAAATTCAGACCATCATTGTAGCTCTCAGGTCCACTGTAGAGAAGAATGGTGGTTCTAGCAGGAGGACCTCAAAGATACACAGTTCTTGTCAACTCTCACTTTTCCTGCCGGTCCAAACAGCCAATGAAGAGTTGCTTTAAATAGCGCTGAGGCAGCATCTCTTAAGTTGCCTTTGAATGGAGGAAGATTCACTGCTTGGTTAACTCCAACCTGGGGGGCCTGAGTGCCCGCAGCAGAGAAAGGGCTTCGAGTGCCACCTCGGCACCAGTGCCATAGGTTCGCCACCCTGTGATAGGGTATTGTCTATGTTGAAATATAACATATTCCATTGTTACGAGCAGGTCTCCTAGATCCGATGGATGTTTTATTTTTACGCCCCGATAATCACATAGTTTTCAGCCCGATATCAGTAGACAGCGGGTGACGTCACCCTGCAGTCTGTAAGTTTGCGCAAATATCAGAGACTTTCCATTAGAGGATGGAGTGCGGCTGCGTGAAAAAATTAATTGTAGCCGGGTACACCCAAATATTCAGACTGCTGTTGACGTCCCCTTGCAATCTGTAAATCTCACAGCCACACTCATCTACGTAGATGGTAGATGTCCTTTGATGGTATCTTTTTATGTAAAGTGCTTTATTATCAATACATCTCTATAATGTGATACATACATACATGAGAATACAAGTAATGTTCACACACTGTAGTGTTATCAATACAAAGTCGAGTGACATGTGAATTAAACTTTAAAGGGATTGGACCATCAATACCTATCATGATAAACTAGGGACACTTGGTATAGGCAAACTTCCTTTTAAAATAAACTTAAATTATGCTAATGAGGGGCTACCCAAGCAAATAAATATTTGAAGATTACCAAAGTTGCAGTGTGTGGATCTAGGAGTAGGTGTCCCTGATTTATCATGCTTGATGATGATGTCATGATAATGACTACTTCACAAAACAAAGTTGGAAGATTTCAAATATTTTTGTATCCTTTGTTCAAGGACAAAAGTAATAACCTGGTAAACTTGGTTAGATGGTAATTTCTTATTCTATGTGTGTACACTTCTGGATCAATAGAAAAGCTTTGTAATATTCCCCGCTGTGAATGTGGTTATTAATATTGACATTATGCATAATGTGCCCGTGAAGGCAGTGGCTGCCTATGGGCATGTAGTAATAGAGTTGTAATCAGCTGAAGTCAGCATAGTGCCGATGATGAGAAAAATAGGACTGCTGTCAGTAATTGAAGTTATTGAGAAAAATGACCACGCCATTTCTGACAGGTCTCACTTATCACTCACTCCTAAATTTATCTCAACACAATTCATTTTGAAAGAATTCCGTACCAAGTCTTCCAGGAAAGAGCAGATGAAAAATCAACAATCAGAAGAATAGCATCCATACAGTGAACCATGAATGCCTGTGGAAGACACCTCTTCTTTGTTTTACTTGCCTGAGTAAAAAGAGTAGTGACTTTCAGGGGAAAACATTTATAAGACAGCCTGAGGTCGTGTTGTCAGGTATGCTGCAATGTCATTGACATCTTGTTAGAAATGGGAAAACAATGCACTGGTAATTTTTTGAAAAGGGTCAATTGGTGCTTTCATTTTGTCTGTACTAAAAATATCAACATTCCAAATGAGACCTTTTAACTGTGCCACAGTTTTGGAGAAGGAAACGAATGCAGGGAATATAGTAATTGTGATTATTTAAATTCTTATTGATGTAATAAACATCTGTCTGTCAAATTCAACCATGGAAAAGGAAACAAAAACCTAAACTTAAAAAGAATAGTAACTGAAATAAACTCCCTGCACTCTGGAAATGCCATTCTGTACTAGCTGTCACTCTCTTCTCAGCAATCGGGTAGGTCAAGCCAGTAGAGGTATAACTTGAGCGTGAGTCGAGGATACGCTAGGGAGCCAAAATATGTGTCTTCCCATCGAAGAAAACATATACTATAAATAATATAGTCAGGTACAGATTTTGCCATTAGGCCCAGCAGTTTTACGTTATGCTTCTGTCAGTCAGTGTTATGCATGTGTAGTGGACACAATTGCTTGCCCAAATAGTATTAGAATATTCTAATTAAAGGAAACCTACCACTTTGAAATGGGCATTATGACCCACACTAACCTGCTCATAAGGCAAGATGAGGTAGTGCAGGCACATATTTTGGTTAATCAAATAACAAAATGCATGGATTATAACACTAGATTGTGTACTTTGCTAATAACCCACTCTGCGCTTGACTCTACGTCACAGCGCTTAGACATTAGTATACTCCCTTCTTCTCTCCTGAGATCCAGTGATGTCACCGAGCCCTCAGGAGCATTAGAGCATGCGCATCGCCGAAGTCTCATGGTGCTATCGCAAGGCTTTGGTGATGCGCATGCTCTAATGCTCCTGAGAGCTTGGTGACATCACTCTGCATGCCTCCCCTAGTATTCTAATGCCCAAGCGCTGTGAGGAGAGTCAAGCACCAAGTGGGTTATTATCAAAGTACACAATCTAGTGTTATAATCCATGCATTTCGTTATTTGATTAACCAAAATATGTGACTGCACCACCTCATCTCGCCTTATGTGCAGGTTAGTGTGGGTCATAATACCCATTTCAAAGTGGTAGGTTTCCTTTGAATCTACCTACACTGTGTGTCAGCTATAATGCTGTATACTCCTTATGTTGCTCTAACTCTACTACCCGGGGTAATCATTACAAAAAAAAAAAAATTGTACCTCACAGGAAAAAACATTTTGCCACATTTTCACAATGTGTGAACATTCGGCAAATAAAAATACAAAAATCAGAGACTCATAATATGAGACCAAAGAGCATAGATAGGTGACAACCTCCTTGTACCAGAAGTCAATAAAAGAAGATACATACCAGTAAATGTCTTTCCTATATTTGCCCAGAGATGATTATTCTGAGTAGCTGGGAACAATCCTCACGCAAACCAGGTCTAATAAACTTGTCTTGAAATATAGTGGGGGGAATTATCATTGTAGTTACGTCAGCTTTCTTGGGTACATATGTCCCACAATTCTCAATTGCCTATTTGTGCAAAGATTAGCAACTTTCTTTTTTCCAATAAGCAGACTTACTCCACTTTTTCACTTCAACCCACATATACCAGATTTTTGTGAATCCAGATGTGGTAGAAAGCTTAAAGGAAATTGTTTCCCAAATTTTGGGGCTTTTTTGTTTTTTTACTGTTCCCCAAAAAGTCTCAAATCCAGTGCAGACATTGACACATCATATGCTTAATTTATCAAACAGTCTAAGCCACTATGTTAAATCTGACATAGCTCCTAAGAAACTCTGAGGGGGTCGTTTATCTTAGGTTTTATTGATAGTAATTGATAATAATTCCTTTATTTTGTATCGTGCACACAGATAACGCAGCGCTACACAGAGCTTTTCAAATGGGTCCCTGTCTCCTATGGGGCTCACAATCTAATCAACCTACCAATATATTTTGGAATGTGGGAGGAAACAAATGTCCTGACAAAAAGTATATTACCCTCCAGGACAAGCACTAGCCGCCTGTTTACTACTAAATATCCCCTCCCTTAAAAGCTTAGAACACAAATATTATCTTTATTAAACTTACAATTATATATTATTTATTTTCAACAAGATTTTATTGTTTTGGCAGAAAAAAAAGCCTTACAATTGGACAAGACTAAACATTAACCCCATGCAGGGGAAGCAGGTATAGAACAAAATTATTTAATACACAACCAGATATCATACCATTCAAAACAATAAAACATGGGGGATGGGCATAGGGTAGGGTGAACAGTGTACTAGTATATGTCACAGGAGTGTTACAGGTAATAATGTAAAAATACAAAGATGTAAAGTCATGGGGTTGATGAGCCAAATTACACAAGATTAGGGGGTTAAAACCAGACATCTCAGGGATCTGGGGACACCTGCAAGGCAATCTACGGGTTCCATATTATTTGAAATAATAGGAAGGTATCTTTCCTAGTCACCTCAATCCGTTCAAACAGCACTGCAAATGATAAGTCCGGCAATTTCCATGTGCTTTATTCTGGTCCCTTGCTGGTTTATCTCCGAGCTGGAGTGGATGAGGGTTTTTTTATATTATGGAAAAAGATTTAAAAAAAGGCAATATATTGAGGGGGCGTGGCCAGCGGCTCATGAAGGAAGACGTGTGAGCCGTGAGCTCCTGGACCACAGCGGCGATTAACACGGCTAACACCGGCACAAAGCAACCCCAAGCCCTCAAACAAACCCCTAAACGAAGGGGAATGTCTCCGCTACCCAGGTCAGCTAAGCGGAAGGCAAAGAAAAGCCCGGGGAAGCTATCTTCCTTCACTCCCGCTACTGCATCCCCGCAAAATGGCGCGGGCCACACCATCGCAGAGGAGCGGGAAGATCAGCCTCACTCAAGTGCCACCTCATCCCCGGCAGCAGTAAGTGGAATTTACACCCCCACGCACTCACCCTCGTTCAGCTTAACGTCCTCATTCTCAGCAGACGCCACACAGGCCCCCACTGCACCTGGGTGCACACAGAACAGCACCAACAGAGCAGCTAGACCCAAAACACGTGGTGAACAAAGCATGTACTCAGCGCCACATACTACTCTGCCTGAAAGCAGCAATCACAATACCTTAAACAACCCTATCTCAGAAAATGTGATGAGAGCCCTTATTGCAGATCTCAAAGCTACAATTCAAAATGAATTTCAAACTGCCTTTTCCAGCTTAAGACAAGAGATTGTAGGTCTGGGGAACAGAACAAGCCATATAGAAAACAAAATGGCGGAGATCACAGCTGCCCACAACGAGATAGTGGATGTGGCTAACTCAGTAGAAGACGAAATATCAGCTCTTAAGAGTAAAATCGCTGACATTGAGGATCGTTCCAGGAGGAACAATGTACGCCTGAGAGGCATTTCAGAAAACGTAAAAACAGAAGCTTTACGTGATTTTTTAACAGATTTCTTTGCCTGCTTACTACCCCAAGCCACAGCAAATGACCTCACAATGGACAGAGCACACCGCTTACCGAAACCAAAATCCCTACCGCAAGCAATACCAAGGGACGTCATAGTCCGGATCCATTTTTTCCACATTAAAGAAAAAATTATGGAAGCCGCACGAAATAATGCCTCTCTACCGGAAAGATTTAAAAATATATCCCTTTATGCTGACTTGTCAGCCGCAACGCTATCCAGAAGACGAGAATTTAATACCAGCACCAAAATACTACGTAACAACAACATCCCATACAAGTGGGGATTTCCTGTAAAACTCATCATTACTAAAGAAGGCTTCAAACACATCGCCAATACCCCTAAAGAAGCAGCAATAATGTGCCAAGAGTGGGAGCTCATAACAGAAGAAGACGACAGCGATACGCAAAGCAAGAGATCTTCACCCCACCACCTCAACGAGGAATGGACAACAGTCACGCATCGCAAAAGAAAGACAGTTTGATCATATGGGTGAGACATTGATATCCCATCACCTTCTAAATTTTGAGGACACTTTACCTCTTAACAAGTTTTATAACACTGAGTTATTGTTAAAGGGATTTACCCTCTTCGTTAATAGCTAGATATTACTGCTTGGGGTCTAACTCGCCACTAGGCCCACACCATGCGTTATTTTGCCTCAGAGAAACATCTTTACGTACCTCTGAGCATATATAACAGGCCGACTTTTTTTTTTCTTTTCTTTTTGCTCCACTTTGTTTTTTGTTTTTCTTTTTGGCTACCTTTTTCAATAAGTTAAGGAAGAGGAGTGTCTAGATGCACTCTCATTCTGCACATGTTCATGTTCTTGTTATACTTATATGTTTTTGCCTGCTGTATTATTATACAATACATTACTCTTCACGACTCAATTCTACAAGACTAGCACACAAAATGCTAAAAATAATGAAAAAACGCATACAACTAATGCACCTACTTTTAACACAACATGGTCTTTAACGTGATATCATTAAATGTTAGGGGATTGAATTCCCCATATAAAAGATCCTTAATATGGGGTGAAGCTAAAGCACACAATGCAGATATACTATGTCTCCAAGAGACGCACTTAAAAGAAATAGATTTGGTCAGATTAAAAAACAAACAATATCCCCACATCTTTTCTGCACCAGCACCGAACAAAAAAGGAGGAGTGACCATAGCAATTAAAGATACGCTTGCTTTCTCCATAATAGACAGCATAATAGACAAAAATGGTAGATATGTCATACTGATCTGTACAATTAACAACATTCTCTACACCATAGCCTCAATTTATGCCCCAAATAAAAAACAAAAGGAAAGTTTTGCAAAAAGTATTTTTAAATATTGTGGAAAAAAACAAAAAAGGATCGACTATTGTAGTTGGAGACTTTAACACAACAATTTGGCCATCAGTGGACTCTACCTCACAAAAAAGAATACCAGACACTTCATTCCTACGCTCACTCATGCACAAGCATGATTTATATGACGCATGGAGAACCCATCACCCAACAGAAAAGGATTTCACTTTCTATTCCCATCCACACAAAACGTACACAAGAATCGACTTTTACTTAGTAGATAGATAGCATGAATGTGTCAAACACGTAGTTTCGTAGGTCCAGGTATATACGTGATTTCACCATAATAAGCGACTATCTATTTGGGGTATCAGATCCCCCTTCACGAACAACCAGGATTGGTCCACAATTCGCTACTGCAGGAATGGCATCACAAAGGTCAAGAACAGATTCACATGCCTATTCGAGTTTGTTGTACGAAGTTAGAACGGCGATTTTGGGTATTAGGTTAGACCCCTAGAGACCGCGAGGGATTGGACAAGCAGAATGCACACGAGGGGTTACAATAGCAGCAGCTGGACCTACAGGACATGAAGTGTTAAGTGCTGAATGAAGAGGGCTGGGTTTTTATAGCCTTCCGGTCGTTGGATGGGGGGATGGCTTAGGGAATGCTCGATGTCTCAGGGGGTTGTGTCCTTTCTCCTTCAAGAGTTCTCTGCCCCCATGTAACAACTTTTTCTCAGCGCCCATGTTTAGCATAACCATGAGGGGGAAAAAAAACAGCTTTGATTTCCCGCGAATCAGCATAAACTTTTCGGCTCGTGACGAATCAAGTTTTTCCTGAATTGTAACCGAAGTTAGAATCATTAGAAATCGTTTCATTCACCCATCTCTGTGGATACGATGTCTCTTGCACAAATACTAAAGTACTACTGTACCCAATCAGATCCCAGACCCCCCGCAAGTTCTACAGACCTTTCTCTGATCACTCTCTGCACCTCATGCTGGGGCAGAGCTTCGCCCCACCGTTGCAGTCAGCCCTTGTGGCATCTGTGCTGATAAGCTATTAGAACCCTTAGATTCTTAACACAACAGTCTATAGACTTCAATGTACTGGTTTATCTTATATATTTTTTCACTTATTACATTTCCCTGCTCTTCATGTATGGAGCTGCCAGGGCTATCCCATATACAACATCGTTATTTGCACTGCTCAGTGTCCAGTGAATTTAAATGGAATTTGCAATCTAATTAATTTACAGAGACAAAGGCTATCAGGGGATCTGTGGTCAAGCTACTGGCCCTCAGCTTGAGGGCAATACAAAATACAACATTATCTCCGCCCCTCACCTCTGATGGAGAAGATTTTTGTTAAACACTTTCACACACCAGAGAGAAAATGCCGTACCTTTGGCAAGAAAAGGACAATTAGGCACAAATTATGCATGGTTCTGTTTTGTCTTTTAAAAGGAGGGAATAACATATATGGGGCATATTTAGTTAACCCCGTACCATTTAGCAATCAGCGGCGGGTTTCTTCTTCTGCGGTGGATTCGGGTCCGTCCGGGATTCACGACTCCCACGCATGTGGCGCTGCTGCTCTTAAGTTCCCCTAAGGTCCGCTGGGATGCATCAAGTACAAACAACCGTCCGATTCCTGGTGAGAAGGTAAGAGTACAAGTCCCGCGACAGTATTTTGTTTTTTAAATGCGGCGTTTTTTTCCGAATCGCTGGTTTTTCTGTTCGGCCACGCCCCCGATTTCCTTCGCTGCATGCCATCGCGAGCCGATGCGCCAAAAATCCTTGGCGTGCGCCAAAACAAATCCCGGGGCAATTCCGGGAAATCGGCGCGAACGGGAGCCTAGAGTAAATGAACCCAGGACCCAATTTGGGTACATCATGTTAGCAAGACATTTACATCTCTAAACGCTTTATGTCTAGCTTTGTCTAATGACTATAATTGGAAGCAATTCCAAAGTGTATTTTAACACGACAATTCAGCTTTTAATTGAATTATGTGTTCAAATTGGGCAACAGTTTCTTACCCGTCCCGTCAGCAAAATCCGATCGCGGGCGTCCAACAGTCCTTCTGAATGCGGCGCACATTGGAAATCATCGGATATTCCGACGATAGTGAGAGGAGAGCGCGGGAGAAAAGAAGAAGATCCAGCGAACCCTTAGTATAAATGAGCCCCAATATCTTCGAACAATACCTTTGTGGGTCAATTGGTGGGATGCCATCATACTAATATGGTATTAAATATACGAGCCTTTCCGACGCGCGGGAAAGGACGGACAGGATAAACGAGTAAGCATAAGGAGAAGAAGAGTCACACCTGTTTCATATGGATAGGTGGCTGTCAAGGCTAGAAGGGCCCGAACGCCCATCATCCATATCCGTGTAAGAGAGAAAGAAAGATCTTTTCTAGGCATATTGCAGCAAAAAATACGTTAGCGTTAACGTGAACCGGATCGCGGATGCTTTCACGTCGATCGAAGCACAGAAAGCGCTGGCTCCTGGATCGTCGCCATCCTGCTTTCGGATCGTCGCTCCTCGAAGATCACTGTAGCGTATAATAAAAGACCATTGCCAAAGGAAGTGGGGGGATGGGAGAAGGTGGGAGCACAGCGAGGGGGGGGGGGCGAATTGGGGGGGGGGGGGCGGGTATCAGAATGCCCGAAGCTGTTTCTCATTTTAACGACCCATTCATTAACAATGTGCTTATGTGAGACAGCACATTGGGTAAAGAATGAGGAGTAGAAACTGTGATATAAAGAGTAATAAAACACACGATGGTACATGGAAAGCTGAGAAGCCATAATTGCAGTACGGGGAGAAAAGCAGTATATGGTACAAGGTGACAGATCAGGGGGAGAACACAGCCATCTGAGGGGCTATAGAATACCGGCTCGGGGAGAGGTGAAAGTAACTAAAATACATCGTAAAAAGTAAAAGAAAAACAAGTTTAAAAAAAAATAACATAATAAAACACGCATAAAAATTCAAAACATCGACCGCCGCATAGGAGATTTCCCTAGAACTGATATAAATAAGATAATCAACGTAATAAAAATCATAACACAATAGGTAGCAGCGTCTCTAAAGGCCCAGATCTACAAAAGATAAATATAATAGGATGTATATTTAGAGCCACTAGAGCGTAGATTAACCCCGTACGGAAATAACTAGCGTACCAAATAAAAATTAAAGAAAAAATGAGATGATCAAAACAGGGAAAGGTGTCTCCCAGTCTTTTAGAATTATCGAAGAACATGTAGACGAGGCCATCAAAGTTTTGCAAAAAAGGACACGAATGGACAAAGACCCACATTCTCCTGTACAGCACAGGAAAATAGGAAAAGAGTGGGTAATAATGGCGCCAAAAGATGGCAAAATCCCCCCACCAAGTTTTGCTTAATTTTGTTTTCACTTTTTAAATGTAAGATACCATTGATAAAAACCTAACCGAATTTGGTATCGGAAGGGAAGGGGGGGGACACGATAATCTACCTAACCGGGCACCCAGAAGACAATAAAGTAAGACATGCCATTTGTTTAGCACACAGTCAAAAGTTAAATCAAGCCCTCAACAAAATCGCAAATGTTTTTTTTCAACCATTTCACAGCTTTTGGAATTTTTTTCCCGCTGTCCCCAGTAAGCACGACAACAGAATTAATATAAATACCCGTCGACATACGAAGTGCAATTTGTTTCGCAAGAACTAGCTGTCACAGGAGACTCTTGATATGTTTAAAAAAAAAAAATAAAAAGACATGAATAGAATTTTGTTGAAGGTGGATAAGTGAAAATGGAAGTGAAATAACTAAAAAGGTCAGTCCCGTTAAGGTTAAAAAGAGATTGGGAACCTAGTGATGTTCAAGAATCTGTTCAGGGGTATAATTGAAATGGAGCAACCGATATAATCATAGGTCTAATAACTAAATGAATATAGGCAGGGTATTGGTTGACATTCGGGTTTGATGGTGAAATTTTGTCCAAATGACATGACAAAATTTGTTTTCAGGACCAGGACTTTGGGGCAGAACTTGGACCGGACATAGAACACAAACCCATTGAATCAGGTGACCCGAATTGTAACCCAACCCAAATGGCATGTAAACTGGGGCTTATTAAGGGCTTGAGGGCGAAAATGGTGCAAATAGATAAGAGCCCTTTGGCAATGGCCAACATGGCAATAGTAAAAGTACTATTAAAATAATAAGACATGGAGGAAAAAATTAACAAACGAATAAGAAACAAATATATAAAAAATGATTTCACAACTGTTTAAAGGTGTCTCTGTTGTTCAAGGGATCAAATGGACAATATGGATCAGGGCGTAGAAGCCGCTGAAATAAATTGCAGAGATAGCCACATTTGCTAGCACTTGTGATTATGTAGCCTACATCCCGCGCCAAAGCCGGATTCACAGGAAAGAACCACTTTCTTTAATTTTAAAAGAGCTGCAGTACCAACTAAACACTTTACATCAGGTATTACTGGACACCTAGTCAAACAAATAATTTTATGTTCCCTGTATCAGCTTGCGATAATTCACGGACACCAAAACTTTCTGATTCACAATATAATGCATGCTTTTTCATGACCTCAACTTTTCTGATTCCTGTATTTACTCGGCAACTTCTTGACACAAAACTTTGCAGAAGAGTTTTGCAACTTTTGTGCCCTGATTTATCAACCTTTACTGATCATAAAAATTCAAAACCCAAAAAAAAAAAACACAAAGTAGATGCACACATGTCTAGTATGCATAAATAACTGGATAAGCTGGTATCATAACAATTGGCAACAAAGGCAATGGGTAAAGCAGACTGTTTAGATTAAATATAATTACTATCCGCCAGCCTTAGGAACACTGAATTCACTCACACACAGAGCCAAATCATGTGGCTTAAAGCAAACAACATAAAAAAATAAAATAAAGATTATCATTTATGAAGCTGTGTGGTGTCTTCTGACTGTTACAGTAAATTGTCTTTTCAAGTCACAAGAAACTAATAAAACAACAAAACTGTCACTAGGTAATCAGTTAAAGGACATGTCACCAGATTTTCCCCCCACTGACCTAACAACGCCTGCTGATAAATGTTACAACAGTCCTCCAGATATCACTCAAATTCAGCTTGCCAGTGTGGCGCTGTGTGCAAACAGGTGTAGTCCAGCTTCATCTAGCGAAGACTTGGCTTTTTGTTAAAAACTTTTTCATTTTATTTAGAAAAGATTAAAAAAAGATGGATATTGAGGGGGCGTTGGCCCCAGCGGCCATGAAGGAAACGTGTGAGCGTGAGCTCCTGGACCCAGGCGGCGAATAACACGGCAAAACCGGCACAAAGCAACCCAAGCCCTCAAACAAACCCCTAAACGAAGGGTGAATGTCTCCGCTACCAGGTCAGCTAAGCGGAGGAAAAAGCCCGGGAAGCTATCTTCCTTCTCCCGCTACTGCATCCCCGCAAATGGCGCGCGGCCACACCTCGCAGAAGAGCGGGTAAGATCAGCTCACTCAAGTTGCCACCTCATCCCCGGCAGCAGTAAGGGGAATTTAACACCCCCCGCACTCACCCTCGTTCATTAACGTCCTCATTCTCAGCAGACGCCACACAAGCCCCCACTGCACCTGGTGCACACAGAACAGCACACAGAGCAGCTAACAAAACACGTGGTGAACAAAGCATTTACTCAGCGCCACAATACACTCTGCCTGAAAGCAGCAATCACAAACCATTAAACACACCCATCTCAAAATGTGATGAGATCCCTTATTGCAGATCTCAAGCTACCATTCAAAATGAATTCAAACTCCTGCTTTTCCAGCTTAAGACAAGAATTGTAGGTCTGGGGAACAGAACAAGCCATAGAAAACAAAATGGCGGAGATCACAGCCACCAACGATAGTGGATGTTCTAACTCAGTAGAAGACGAAATATCAGCTCTTAAAGTAAAATGCTGACATTGAGGATCGTTCCAGGAGGAACAATGTACGCCTGAGAGGCATTTCAGAAAACGATAAAAACGAAGCTTTACGTGATTTTTTAACATTTCTTTGCCTGCTTACTACCCCAACCACAGCAAATGACCTCACAATGGAACAGAGCACACACGCTTACCGAAACCAAAACTCCTAACCGCAAGCAATACCAAGGATCGTCATAGTCCGGATCCATTTTTTTCACATAAAGAAAAAATTATGGAACCGCACGATAATGCCTCTACTACCGGAAAGATTTAAAAATATATCCCTTTATGCTGACTTGTCACCGCAACGCTTTCCAGAAGACGAGAATTTAATACCAGCACCAAAATAACTACTAACAACATCCCATACAAGTGGGATTTCCTGTAAAACTCATCATTACTAAAGAAGGCTTCAAACCATCGCCATACCCCTAAAGAAGCCAGCAATAATGTGCCAAGAGTGGGAGCTCATAACAGAAGAAGACGACAGCGATACGCAGCAAGAGATCTTCCCCACCACCTCAACGAGGAATGGACAACAGTCACGCATCGCAAAAGAAGAACAGTTGATCATTGGGTGAGACATTGATATCCTCATCACCTTCTAAATTTAGAGCACTTTCCTCTTAACAAGTTTTATAACACGAGTTATGTAAGGGATTTACCACCTTCGTTAATAGCTAGATATTCTGCTTGGGGTCTAACCCTGCCACTAGGCCCACACCATGTTATTTCCTCAGAAAGAAACATCTTTAGACCTCGGAGCATATATAACAGGCCGACTTTTTCTTTTTTTCTCTTTTTTCTCCTTTTTGTTGTTACCTTTTCAATAAGTTAAGGAAGAGGAGTGTCTAGAGTACTCTCATTCTGCATGTTCATGTTTCTTGTTATACTTATATGTTTTTGCCTGCTGTATTTATAACAATACATACTCTTCACGACTCAATTCTACAAGACTAGCACACAAATGCTAAAATAATGAAAAACCATACAACTAATGCACCTACTTTTAACACACATGGTCTTTAATGTAGATCATTAAATGTAGGGGATTGAATTCCCCATATAAAGATCCTTAATATGGGGTGAAGCTAAAGCACACATCAGATATATATGTCTCCAAGAGACGCACTTAAAAGAAAGATTTGGTCAGATTAAAAACAAACAATACCCACATCTTTTCTGCACCGCAACCAACAAAAAAGGAGGAGTACCATAGCAATTAAAGATACGCTTGCTTTCTCCATAATAGACAGCATAATAGACAAAAAATGGTAGATAGTTTCATACTTACTGTACAATTAACAACATTCTCTACACATAGCCTCATTTATGCCCCAAATAAAAAACAAAAAGAAGTTTTTTGCAAAAAGTATTAAATATTGTGGAAAAAAACAAAAAAGGATCGACTATTGTAGTTGGAGACTTTAACACAACAATTTGGCCATCATTGGACCTACCTCACAAAAAAAGATACCAGACACTTCATTCCTACGCTCACTCATGCACAAGCAGTTATATGACGCATGGAGAACCCACCACCCACCGAAAAGGATTCACTTTCTATTTTCCCACCCACACAAAACTACACAAGAATCGACTTTTACTTGTAATGAATACTTACTACTGCGTAGTAGAATAGTAGAAGCAAAAATCCACACAATCACATGGTCCGACCACTCACCCATTACAATAAAAATCAAAGAACAATATAACAACTCACCTAACTCACTATGGAGACTGAACAACTTTGTAATGGAATTACCGTTATATAAAAATCAAACATTGACAAATATTACAGAATTTTTTAAACAAAACGACAACCAAGACTCCTCAACAAGTAATACATGGTGCGCTTTTAAAAACTACATTAAAGGACATTTCATGAGTATCTCGGCCCATAACAAAAAACAAACCAACAAAGAGATTCAAGAAATAAAGACGAAACTAGCTGACTTACACAGACTAAACAAACACACTATAACACAACAAAGGACAGAAAAAATAACCTCATTACAAAATAAACTACACGAACTAAATCTATATAAACACGAACGTGCTATCCAAAGACTTAAACTGAAACAATATTGGCAGGGAAACAAAACAAGCGCTTTACTGGCTAAACAGTTAAAATCCCAAACAGCCAAAACAAGAATTCCATATATTTCAACCACAAATAACACCAAAATAATGGATCCACAGGGAATTGCAAATGAATTTGCTAAATACTATACATCACTATATAATCTGAATAATGATCCAAATACGAAGCAACCAACAATAGAAAATATAAGGCAATTCATAAAAGAAGCTAAACTACCATACATCACACAATCACAAAGAGAGGCCCTCAACTCACCAATCACGAATGAAGAAATAGACAAAGTAATCACTTCTTTAAAATTAAATAAATCTCCTGGACCTGATGGACTCACCAATAACTTTTACAAAAAATACAGAACGTATATTTCCCCATATCTCCTCAAAATATTTAACAACATATATCACACAGGCAAATTTCCTGCAGAAATATTGGAAGCGGTAATAGTCACCCTCCCCAAACCAGGGAAACCCCCCAACACACCCCAAAACTTTCGACCCATTTCACTATTAAACACAGATTTAAAAATCTACGCAAAAATCTTAGCAAATAGAATAGTAGACATAATTCCATCATTAGTCCATAAAGACCAAGTAGGATTCGTCAAAGGAAGACAAACCTATGATGCTACACGTAGATTTATAAATTTGATATCCTTAGCTGGCGCAAATCAAACGCCTTCTCTGCTCTTAACATTGGATGCAGAGAAGGCGTTTGACAGAGTTCATTGGAAGTTTATGGAAGAAACACTCAAAGAATTTGGCATCCCATCTCAATTCCGAACACTTATACTAGCATTATACAATAACCCCACTGCTAGAACTTATACCTCTGGAGCACTCTCAAACCCATTTAAAATATCTAATGGTACACGCCAGGGTTGCCCCCTCTCCCCTTTAATTTTTACCCTTATTATGGAACCCTTTGCTCAACACATTAGACTCTCACCACACTTAAAAGGTCTACGAATCGGCTCAACAGATCATAGAATAGGCCTTTTCGCCGATGACGTTATCATATGCCTTTCGTCGCCAGAAGATTCACTACCACACCTAACCAAGATAATCGAAAGATTTGGAACAGTTAGTTATTATAAAGTGAATGAGACCAAATCACTAATACTGAACGTTCCATATTATTTGAAATAATAGGAAGGTATCTTTCCTAGTCACCTTAATCCGTTCAAACAGCATAGGTTTTTCCTATTCTTAACCACTGCAAATGATAAGTCCGGCAATTTCCATGTGCTTTATTCTGGTCCCTTGCTGGTTTATCTCCGAGCAGGAGTACAGCTGGAGTGGATGAGGGTTTTTTTATATTATGGTAAAAGATTAAAAAAGGCAATGTATGTCTCCTTAGCTAATGCTCGCAGCTCAGTCATTGTATAATTTCTTATCATAAATAATATAGCCAGATAACCAGATAAATATTGTGAATGATATAATCTTTACTTGATCAAAAATGTTTACATTCCTAGATCTCAGTTTTGGTTAGAAGGTCACGGTCCCCTTGTCCTATTTATGGGTAGCCATTCAGATGTCTAGTACTCATTGGCTTGAGGTTTCCTTTTTTGTGCTATTGTATCCATTGAGGCCAGATAAGAAACACACATGAAGGAAGTAGAGGAGGACAAAGAGTATTTGAAAATCGATAATTTTTTTTACAGTGAGAAAACATAGAGGGCTTCCATCACAAGCAAAAATTTTCTCAAAAAAATATAAAAAAACTCTTTATTGGGTCTAATTAAAAAGAGTGTGACCACACGTGGAAATCCCATGTGACCATGTTTCAGACTATAACATTCATATAACAGTCCTTACTTCGATCATGGAGTTAGGATGTTTAGATCTATTGTTATAGTCTGAAACGCATCACCTGTCTTTTCCATGTGTGTAGTCACAATGTTTTAAGTATGACCCAATCAAGAATTGACCAGAACTGGGACCAGACCAGTCTTTCTAGAGATACCAAAAAGTTTAAACTATGGCTTGAGAAAACGTGGAGTTTATAAACTGAAATCTTTGCATTTTTTCTATATATTAGTGTATTAGTATTTGCAATGCAACTAGTAACTGCCATTTTACTCATATGATATCATTTATTCTAGTAACTTTGTAACACTATTTGTTAATGGTACATATATCACATTTTCCAGTTGGTTTATATGCTTAAAATCTGTTTAAAAAACTATGGCTATTATTTAAGGCTTTCTCTGAGCACAACTATTATCTCTATGTCGATCTACTTTTTAAAAATCTCAAAGAGCTCTGCAGAGGGTTGCTTGACTGACTGTTCTCTCAGCCTCTCTCAGCTGTACAAGGTCCTATCACTGTACTGGGTGTTTCTCCAATCAGCTTTCCTCATTCACCTATATCAGGGGCTTGTTAGACAAGTGTTTTTGTTCTAGTTATCTGTAAACTCTTTTTGCTTTTTTTGTGTATCTGACCCTTTGCTTGTTCCTTTGACTATTCTCTGCCTTACAATTTTGTATTTTGTCAGCATCTTGGTTTTGACTCAGTTTACATTACCTCACTACTTATCTGTTTTTCTGTTCTGTGCAACAACCCAGAGTAGCCCAGTTGCCACCTGCAATTTAATGCAAAGTCGCCACGCGGACAGAGACAGCCTTGCATTTCTTTCTTGTCTTGACAGAGATATAGAAAATTCCAAATAGTCCCAAAAGGCACAATAATTACATACACCGTTGTGACCCTGTGCCAGGGAAAAAGAGGTCATGAATTCCTTTAAATGCAATGGCATCAGTCAAGGAAGGACAAAGTCATCTGTAGGTTCCCATGTACAAATATGCACTTACCCCCTTTCAAGTATATCTGCAAATGATATCCTCACATATTTAAACAGGGAGACATGAAGAAGAATATATTTTAAAATATGAGAAGATTGCATTTTGTAAGTATTGCAGATAACGTGTTTAAAAGTATATTTATTCTGTAAATCAGTCAGGGTCAGATGGTCAAGCACATCCAGCCTAATATGACTCTCTATACATTGGTTTATTAGTACTGTCTGGAACTGAAAGATGTTTTGTAATGTATCTTTCTGATTTATTTCTCTTACCCGGTTCCTAAATAGACATATGCAATGTACATCTGTTACAACTATTTTTTACTTTCACATATCCTACAAAGAATGTTCTGCATTGGAGGGATCATTTAAGGCTGTCACTTACATATCAAACACTCTGCTGTTTCCACAGTCGCTAAGCGGACAAACATGAGTATGTAAGCCAGGTGTTCCCATAATAGTATGCACAAGTTGAAAAAAAGGTATATGTTTGTCATTTTCTTTTTTTTTACTCCTACTCATATATTGGTGTTTAGTTTTACCTCTATCAACTTTATCAACTTTATGTCTTTTGGATTTTGACAGAAAAAAAGCATCCTGGACTTTTTTGTATAAAATGTAATAACATAATTCCTGTATGTGATATGTGATTATTTCCTACTGAAGGCTCCGATTTTGTAGTAGTCGGATTTACTAACGTGAATGCTACACAAGATGAAAAAGTTGTGATAATGACAAGTACTTCTTGTACATGTGTATATATTTTTTTGTATTGAACAATTCAACATCTTAATGAGCTAAATGACGTTTTTTCTTCATGATCAATCAGCCTGGTCTATCCAGGATCCAATTCCCCTTTTTATTTAAGTCTTTTGCAGAAAATGTTACATGTTTGTTTTCTCTGTTATTTGTATTTGTATTGAAGAAAATATCTATATAAAATGACCCGTTCTGCTGTGTAAAAACAATTCACGGTCACCGCACATTGCTGCCTGGTTCTCACCTGCTCCACTCTTTCTGGTGCAGTGATGACCTCTCAGACACAGTGGCTTGTCTTTGTATGGCCAATAATGGATTTTAGTGGGTCACGGTTATATCTCCAGCATAAGTCATTTCCTTACACACTTGTGTGTCCTCACATTGCAGTTATATTGCACTATTCTTAACAGAACACAAGAATCAGTAGTAATCTTTGGAGAATCTTCATTGACCCTCTACAGCTATTGTTTACTAAAATAATTTTATATGAATTTTAGATTATTCAGTTTCCTGCTTTCTTTTACAGACCCATCCCTTTCCTTTACTTTTTTTATTCATTTTCCGTTCTGGCCTACAATTGTGCTGTATTCCTACCTCTGGGAACCCTTTGCCTTGATAAGAAATGATTCAATATTTGGCAAATAGTAATCCATCTTCAGGGAGGGTATTCATGTTATATACAGCGGAGGCAGCAGGAAACAATGGATCTGAAATGAATAAAATGCATTCAATCTAAGACTATATTCACATATCCTGTAGTAACCTGTTTCACTCCAGATGCTTCCAGAATATTTAAAGGTTTGTTCTAAACTGTGATGCAATATTTATGGGAAGACCATAGTCATTTAAGGGGAACCTGTCAGGCACATCTAGACCCCACCAAAAGAGGTATTACCTCATTTACTGTAGTGATCTGCTTTCCATGATGTTATTGAAATGAGTCAGAAGCTCCTTTGAATCATAAAATGAACCCACACTCTCTGAAGTGTAATCCTGTAATCCTGTGATTTGAGTCAGCTGGGTGTTCCAGAACCGTCCGGAGTCAGGCTGCAACACCCCTGTGTGCACCTGCATCCTCCAACACATATCATTCATAACCCTTTCCATGCTGCAGCTTAGCAGTAGGTGTGTTTACCAGAAGACAGTGGAGGAATGGGGTGTTGCAGCTTGACTCAGTTCCTCTAAGCAACACCCTGCTGACTCAGTTCACAGGATTACAGTGCAGGATTCATTTTATATTTTCCAGCGGCCACTGACTATTTTCAATATCAACCTGCAGAGCCACTTACTACAGTAAATGAGGTTGGACCTTTGGTCGGGGGGCTAAAAGTCCATGACAGGTTCCTTTAAACTTATTTTAACAAAACATTTTGTTCTACATTTTCATTGTATACTCTTACTTTTCAGTTTTACCTCTATTTCCTTTTCTACAGGAAAGACCAAAGCTATATCTGGTATCTCGTATTCTGAAACAGATGTCATAATAACAGATATACAAAGTAAAATGATTCATTTTATTGATAAAGCTCTGTCAGTGGATTTGGACATAAGAAAATACTGGGTAGAATTGCAGCAAAATAGTATTGGTAGACAATCCAGCTGGATTCAGGGACAGTTAGTTTCTGCCAAGGCAAATCAAATTATGGGATGTATCATAGCATAGCATAGATCAGTGATGGGCAACCTTATGAGCTTGATGTGTCAAAATTCGCCAAAAAAACAAGCATAACTCGGGTGGTGTGTCACCTTGACAAAAAAAACATAATTTTGTGATATTTATAGTTTAAATAACAAATATGTATAATTATTTAACTTCTAGGGTACTTTAACCCTAGGTTGTGTGATTGATCCTACGATGTTCTGCGATACTACATCTATTTATTACAATGTGCTGGACAATCTCTCAGCCTCCCGGCTACTGCACCTGGCCGTGTAGAGCGGAGGATGAAACTTAACTCTCTGGCGGCCGCGTGTCACTGAAAATGGCTATGCGTGTCAGCACTGACACGCGTGTCATAGGTTTGCCATCACTGGCATAGATGCTCATGAGAAGGATAGAGTTTTACCATTATAAAAATCATTAGGTGAAGTGACGCAGGGTTATGGAGAAACTAAGTAGAGAATGGGTGAACTATAATACTATGACTAGCCATCACCCTTCTATTTGGAATAAAGACAACTATGGTGCGCTCTAATAATGAGTGTTGGTTGAAGTACCCTAGGGGGTCTATTATAGGCAGCATATCAGATGATATAGGATGATTATAAGTACATATAAACCATTTATTAGCTTTAAAATGAAAAAAAAATTATATAACATTATAGAAAAGATATTTTTAACAGTTTTATCAGAAATGAAATATATTAAAACCAGTCCCTATGATGTCTTACATATACCAATGTTTTTTAAACTGTGTACTTTTGTGTAACAAAATGTCCATCAGACTGAATGGCCAAATGGCTTATAGGGCACTCATACGCTTTTATTATATCATACTTCGGCTTTTTGTCATGTTACACTAGTTGGACACAGTGGGCCTCATCTACGAGTACTAAGGGATTTAACAAGTGTCTGTGCTGGGATTTTGGCACATGCAATCCTTTTGTGGCGCAGCTGTGCTGGCTTCCATGCGACACAAATTAGGCGGTGTGCCGTCAAACAATGCGACTGATTCGGACTGAGCGCAGGATTTAACTTTCAAATTGTGTCGCAAACCCAAGCACTTACAGGCACCACTAAAATATGATGAACTCTGTTGGACCTGAGCGGGGAAGCAACACATGCAGGATATCGGGTGCACGAGCTTAGTGAGTTGCGGCACATTGCATTATCGTCTGACAATGCACTTTCGGGAAACTCCTGCGGCCAGGTAAGTAAATGTGCCACAGTCTCTCAAAATTCTGTTTTAATTATCTCAAACAGAATTTTGAGTAATTGTGACACTGAAGTTTGAAAGCATTATTAGTATCAGATTAGGACAAAAGGATGTATTTTTTGTACAAAAGATTTTCATTTTCAAAACACAGTAAAACCTATGTAAATTTGGTATTCCAGTGATCGTACCGACGCAAATAAAAATGGGAGGTGTCATTTGGAGCATAGAGTGAAAACCGTAAAAACAGAGCCCACAAAAAAAGTGAAGACAACCAGATGGATTCGGACAAACCGCGGAATTAAAAAAAACAAAATGTGTCGCAAGATCACGCACTTGCAGGAACTCGGACACACAACCTTAGTGAATCCCGCCGGACCCGAATCCCCGTCGGACAATGCATCGCGGGATCGCAACAGGACCGGGTAAGTAAATGTGCCCCACAGACTTCTGGCTGAAATCTGTGTTTGGGTTTTGGGACCTGAAACCATGATGTTCAGCATGGACTCCAACTGCGTGATTTGGCTACTGTCTTCCCTAGTCCATCAAAAATTTCTTCCAATTACTTTTACATTGTCCCATAATTTTGGGATGGGTACATTTTGGGTTAAAATATGTTCATACAGTGTGAATAAAGAAACAATGGTATCTTTCTACTTGTTTACTAATATGGCAGCACTAGGAATGCAGGCTATGTGTTTGAAGTTTAAATGAGTGAAACATTTATGAAAACATAGGCAAAGATATATAAATCCTATATGTTGAGGAAGTTAGATATGAGATCAGATCCACATTTCTTCATCTAAATTTCAAACTTTTCGCTGTTGGTAAGTTCATTAACCAATTTTCCTACATGGCATGGAAAAGAAGAACAATTTTTTGCAATTATCAGAAACTACAGATTTATGTTTGACTAGTAATTATTGTGATCACGTCTGTTTAGATCAAGCAGTAAGAGAGCTGGAAAGCAAAGACAAGATGATGAGGTCAGTGGGAAATAGAGCCCTGACAGATTGTTGACTCATTGCAGTGATGTCATATTTCTCTGAATAGCGGAGGCTACAGACGCTTTGCTATTTGCGCTTTTGCTCATATGTCTAGAAAGTTATTTATCCAGACAGCTTGTTTGTTTTAAGTTCAGAACCAGCTCTCAGTAGAAGCTGAAAAGGTCCCCTGCCCCTGGTGCAGATGCTAATCGAGGATTAAACTTTGTACCATTTTGTCCACTGAAATGAAAAGATAATGGGAGACATCAGGATAAGTGTAATGAAGAGGAACAATGGTGAGTTTCTCAGGGGTTAAGCCAGCTTCATCGCTCTGCACAACAGAGTTAATCTGCCTAAAGGAGGCTTTAAACTATATTATAAGTGAAAACTTACTACTTAGAGATTACTTCATAAAAGACACTATTTGTGCAGAAGATTGGAGCATTAGGAGTCAGCAGGGCAGAAGATGGGGCTCTGTCAAAATCCTTGTTTGCCTCTCATGAGGTCTTGTTTTGTCCTTATAAATGTTTTCCACGTTGGCGTCTGCAGAAGATACCCAATAACAAAAAGAATAGTACTTATCCATCAACTTAGGCAGGGAACAAAAGAGCTGTATTGGTGGGCATGTTAACCTCTTTTCTTGTATAGTCAACTGTGTTGATAAATGCTAAGAGTGGGTTAGTCAAAGTATGTCAATTGATGAGTAAAGTAAAACTATGGTAATTAGTTGGTTAAATAAAATCAATACAAACATGGCTATAAATATAAAGCTATAACATGTTGTTAAATTAGAATTACTACCAGTACAAATAGGATTCATACTACTATTATTATGATTCCCTGAATGATTCCAAATTCTTTACTAAATATGTTTAAAAAAATGTATAGTATTATATAATAATTTCAATATGCTATATTTTATCATTGATTGTCAAATGGTACTAAAGGAAAAAGTCCAACGGATTATAAAGAAGATCTCATGAGATGTTGGATTGAAAGGGAGCTTTATAAGACTAAGGCCCCTTTCACACTTGTACTGCAGATCACGTCAGAGTCTGATCAGGGTGCGATCGGGGTTTGGTCAGTGAAAACCTGACATTTTTTATGAGAGTTCAATCAGTTTTCAATCAGAGTTTGTTCACTGTCTCAGTGTTTCCATGTGTGTTTTCAATGCAATTTCACTGTGTTTTGCACGTGCAGATAACGCGCGTGAAAAGGACTCAGGACTGAGCTCTATCTTTTTTGTGGCAATTGATGCGTAAAAAACGCATTGTACTTGGATTGGACTTGCATGTGTCCCCGAGTGCAATGCGGTTTTGATGCGTATCCATAGACTTGTATGGTGTGTTTTTCAGGCGCGTGACTTAAAAGTAGAGCATGCTGAGATTTAAACGCTCGTGTGTGTGCGTGAAAAAAAAAAATGCAAGTCTGAAAAAGCCTGTTGATTACAATGGGTCTAAGTGCATTGCTAGTTCTGCATGTCAAAAGGATGCGAAGAACATGTGCGTGAAAAACACAAGTGTGAAAGGGGCCTAATTCAGAGTAACATTCATTGAGAGTCTTTTTAGATGCCCATTCTTTGTGGCTAGGATGGAAGTTCCCAGGATCATGGGATCATCCTTGGGCAATCAGTGGCCACTGTAGTTATATGATTACCTCCGTCCTGGTCCCCAGGGTGCTTTCAATGTTTACTGGAAAACCCATTTACGGTTAATTTTGTATTGTAATAGAATATTGTACCAGAAAAGCATGATCAATATTCCTACAGTATCATCTGCCTCTCCATGGGCAACCTTGGTGGTTGGTATGGCCTAATGTATTAGCAATAATTGTAGTGAGACTAAAAAATTGTATTTAAAGCCGGTGACCTGCGCAGAACCCAGCGGATGAGTGCTCCTTGTCGGTGCCTGCTGAAGCTGGATGGGTAGCAGTAGCTTATTTAGTAAATGTGCAACTTTTCTTTGCATGACTTTTCCATGCACTCAGCAAAGTTTGTTGCAATGGAATTTTAGTGTTTGGTCTAATTTATTTTGGAATCCAGATGTTGATGTTTAAAAATGTCAAAAATTTTCCACAAGCCAGAAATTCTTGCTTATAAAATTACACACCCTGCTGGTGTAGGAGAAAAAGGGGTTGATCAAAAAATCATATTCATATGCCAGATTTCACACCCTCTAAGATAAAACCAACAAATAAAAACCACCAAAAAGATTAGCAAAAATTTCAAGGATAAAGATAAATGACCACAATAATCTGCAGAAATAGTAAAATCAAGTTATACCTAAATATTTCAATATCAGTCATCTATTTGAACCCTGCTATTTGGTACGTTTAGAAAAGTGTAGAAGTACTGTGTAAGCCAATAAAAATATTTGGAGTAAACTTTTACAAAAAAAAGTAACACATTGTGAAATTTGGGAAGCAAATGATTTTGATTCTTTTAAATTCTTATTTTCTTCTATTTTCAAATGTTGAAAGTCTCAGAGAGTAAATACAACAGTGCAAACAGGTGATGTCGTGGATTGCTGACAATGCTTCGAGCAATTTGTCCACCACCAGTCAGTCTTCCACGCAGTCCACCCATGTCACCGAAATCGCCACTATACAAAGACCAGTATTATCAATAATCACAAACATAACCTCCATTAATTGATTATCTTTATCGTCATACTGTAATTACACAAACACTGCAATGAAAATATCACTAATGATACCACTGTTCCTGGCCCAAATAATACCACTACCCCGTGACTATTAACATTACATAATTACTAAATAATACCACCATATCGGTTACAATTGACATTTCTGATGGTCTCCCTTCCCTTCAGTTTGAACTTCAAAGTGACTTCTTACATCCACGACTCACCTCTGCAGGTTTGCAAAACAAACATTGTTGGTATAATTCTATATAATCATCACAACTGGCCATCCTGTCATTTATTATATAAATATATAGGCTCCCCAAATTAAATACATACAGCAACCCCTGAATTAAATATAGTGTCCCAACCAAATTAATGGAAACTTACAATGAAAATCAAGCATGGATAAACCAGGGGCAGTTACTCATACATCCAAGCAAAGTGACTGTGTAAACCTTCTTCATCTTTTATCCATGGCCTACTTCCTTCTAAAATCAACTTCTGAAATTATGCCAATGAGCCAAAAGAGCTCTGGGGGACATTACCAGAGCCCCTCAGTCCTGCAGATTCACACACTGCCACACTGCAATGAACACTTCTCTCCGCCCACTATGTGCTGAAACTTCCTCTGCTGCAGTAAGGTTACATCAGGCAGAGGGAGGGGGAAGTGCTGAGGGAGTCCAGGGGGGGGGGTATTCTTGTAGTGTGGAAAGCTTCTGCACAGTGGGGCTCCAAGGAACCATTAGGCTCATTAGCATAATTGTGAAAGTTGATTTTAGAAAGAAGGAGGCCATGGATAACAAATATAAGAAGATTACCACAGTGTCAGTGCCTGGATCTATGTGTAAGTGTTTCTGGTTTACCAAGCTTGATTTTAAACAGAATCACCTTTAAATGGAGCACCAAATTTATCCAACTTTCTGGCTCATCCAAACACATGTCGACCATCATCATTCTTTTACTTTTGAAGCATATGTGAAAGCATCTGGACGTTTTACACGAAACCAGATAGTATAGATGATGAAATAATTGAGTTCTTCTCCACACATATTCTTAACATTTTTTACGGCTGATCAGTCGCTTATGAAATATTACCATATGCTGTAAATTCTACACTAGGCATTGAATAGCGTACAAAGAAATAGATTTTAATAACTCTGAAATATGCCTATGTTTAAACCTGATTTATATGTTCACAGCTGAAATGAGATGAGCTATCCTGGGAATTATCCTGTATGGTTCATTGATTCAGCATTATAAGCTAAACTGTCTGTGTACATTGCACAAAAATAGGTCATGGGGCTCCTCACTGCACACAATTTAACACAATATGGCAGCATTTAATTCCAAACTAAATTATTCACATGTATTATTTATTTAATGACTGGTTTATTACATTACGTGATTGTATTAATGTACTATGGCAAACACAGTGTAATCTCACAGCAAATGTTAAAAATCTCAAATATCCGGGATTCCATGTAACAACCTTTTATATCACAGCATTCCGAGAGCAAATTGAAGATTAAAGAAAAGTTTATGATCTTCACCCCTGTCGGAGACTATATGAGTTGTAAGAATAGCAGAAACCCTGTAACAGCTTAGGTTCTATATGGATAATTACAAGTAATTAGCACAAGTTTTCATGTAGATGCTAAGTCAAAACTAAAAAAAACATAGTAACTCCTGGGCAAGTTGAAAGAGACCTAAAGAAACAAACCTCTCTGTAAGATTTCCCTCTGAACTTTTGTATTGCATTCATGTTTTTGAAAGGGGGAGATAGAAGGGGCCAAGCCGAGGTGATAGGCCGCTTCATTAGTTAAAGCTAAGCCAATCTACTGGTGGTTTAATGGCCTAGAAGCTAACACATATGACAGCTCTTCTATAAAGTTTAGTCAAGGGCATTCTGCAGGGAGCACGGCCTACAAGAGACTCCCTGCTGTCCCCACTTCTTTTAGGTTTTCTTTGGCTTCACCTTCCTCTTATCTTTATTAGTATTACAAACCAAGAGCTCTTATTAAAACACAATACGGCGCTGCTCATAAAAGTGAGCAAACCTCATTAGCACAGGGTTACAATAAGACTATATCTAATTACATGGCCTTTTCCAGAGAAATTATTAATGTGGCGAGATAAGGCGAGAGGAGTCACATTTCCTTTCACTGTTTTTATAGGACATACTGTAAATTCTGCCTTTATCCTTCCACATCTTTTTTTTTTAACTGCATGATGAGCAAAAACTGCATTGCAATCCCATTATTTCCATTTCTGCAGGCAATATCTGTGTAAAAGTGTTAACCTGGAACAAGCTTCAAGAATTGTGTGGGACATTATTACACAGTTTCCTAAGAGATGAAGAAATAGCCTCCAGCAAAGCTTCAGAAACTACTGTATATTACCAGTTCAGGTTATAAAAAAACTAGTGTCCGTCAGAGATACTTTTATTCTCTTTGGCTGCTTATCATTTCTGAATATATTCAACAAGATGCTTCCAGCAACGGAAGAAATTGTGAAAAATCAAACTACCTATGCATTTTGTAATGGGACTCCCTATGACTACTTAGGTATTTTGTGATGGGACTCTTTATCACTACCTATGTATTTTGTGATTTTACTCTCTATGACTACTTATGTATTTTGTGATGGAGCTCTCTATGACTGCCTATGTATTATGTGATGGGACTCCCTATGACTACTTGTCAGCACCTGTCCATCAAACACGCAACCACAACTAGGCTTTGCGCTAGCTGTCAGAGTAGGTAAGTGGTGGTGAGCTCACCCTGCGACGTCCCTGTGGGCTAAGGCCCTGCCTAAAGCAGATAAACCGCCCTGATAAGGGCAAACACACTATCAGGAACCTGACGGTCCCTGAGCGACCCTACAAGATAATAGGGAAGACCTACTTCATCGGGCAGCTGCTGGATGGTGGAGCAGGTAACAGGAATACAAGTATAGACCAGTGTTCACACTGGTGCACAGAATACTAACACAGGACTGAACAGGTAACCGGAATACAGGAATAGACCAGTGTTCACACTGGTGCACAGAATACAAACACAGGTCTGAGACAGGGTAAGTGGGATAGCGGGATAATTGATATTCAGGTCAAGATCAAGCGGGATATATACAGGTCAGGTTTAGATCAAGCGGGATATATACAGGTCAGGTTCAGATCAATCGGGATATATTCAGGTCAGGTTCAGATACAGGCAGACAAGCGAACCAGGTCAAAACCTAGATGGCTGCAAAGGTACAGAATCAGATACAAAAAATAGAATACCAAACAAGATAGCAGGAACTCTAGATACACAGGTAAGACTTGAACTAGATACACAGATAAGACTAGACTAAAAATAACCCGCAAGGTATGATGGGAATAGGCAGGTATATAAGGCCGTTCCCGGACACGCCTACAGCAGCAAACTGGGAAAACTGTCCATCAGGCTAGTAACCCTTGCTGGGCAGGACTGAAATACAAGGAGCAGGGCATGGCACAGTTAATCCAAACAAAAACACTAAGCCACAGTTCACACACAAATAAATGCCATCTATTCAGCAAACTGAGGATAGTGCAACTTTTAGGCATGGACGTTACACTATGTATGTATTTTGTGATGGGGCTCTCTATGAATACTTATGTATTTTGTGATGGGACTCTTTATCACTACCTATATATTTTGTGATTGGACTTCCTTTGACTACCTATGTATTTTGACTCGGTAAATTAATTTGTATTGTAAGTTATAATTGGTAAATATTATTAAAATACTGTTTCTATGGTTTCTGTGTTTTTTTTCTATTTTCCTCCAAAAGCATAGTAAATGTATTTGGACAAGTTTTCTACATACAATAGGGCCCTATATTATTTTTTAATAATAATGTCAGATAAGAATCTTGTTTGCCATCTGTAAAAGTAAAAGAAATTATAATGTATATAATAATAATAAATCTTTATTGTTTATACTGCACCGTCATATACCAACAAAAAAGACATTACAGAGTAATAACATGGTCAGAAGAAAATATGAAAATTATGGGTGCTGGAGCTTATAATCTATGAACATTGGATTATTACAATACACAAGCATAGACTCTACAAAATAAAAAATGTTGAGGATTTGAGTAGAGAGCATTTCAGTAAAAATGTAAAGCTACTTGTTTATTAGAGAAGATCCCCGTGGCAGGACCCCCACAGATCAGAAGAACATGGATCTGCTTAACTAACAATTGAGATTAAAATGTGGTGGAATTTGATGGCATTGTATAAAAAAAAAATATTATTATTGTTACAAGAGCAGCTGGTTGCACATGCATCAGATGCCCTATTCATCGCTGATGGAGATAACTGAGCCCTGTACTCATCTACTTAAGTCAGTATCATACAGATTAATCTGGGGCTACCACACACTCCTGTTCTTGTTATCCATGGGGGTCCCACTGCAGGATAGCACACTATCCTACATCCACGATCCTAAATCACCACACAGAAGCAGTATGTACTGGCATACAGAGCTTCTACAGGTGCCCAGTGTACAGTTTATGTATGTATAAGACATAAACATTTTAGTGTGTATTATATCTCCATGTAGAAAAATCCATTTGTATCCTTCCATATGGTGCTCTAGGTATACCCCAAAGACTGATAGAGAATAATGCACCAGCTGCCCTATTTATCCCTGTGACGCTGATCAGAGAGCGGTATTCAATTTCTACCATCAATGACATAAAAATTAATTTGGGGCTACTACACACCCCTGTTCTTGTTATCCATAGGGTCCACAAGTTATCCGCTATTTTATATCATCACATAGAAACACTGTGTACTGGCATACAGAGCTGTGTGATTAAGACCTAAACATTTAAATAAGGCTTCTGCGCCACTCCACGTGTCTGCGCATTTGCTGCAGCCTGCGAATTTTCATACGTGAAAATTTGCAGGCTGCTTTTATTTCTACACCAGATAAAGTCTGGGAATTTCTCATTGTTGCTGCCAATTGTCTGTAAGATCATTGTGAGTGACATTGCAACAACTTCAATACATCCCTATGGTTGTGATTTTTTTCCCCACTGTAGAGACGTAAAAGTGAGGACAGTATTGTCCCATCTTTAAGTTGCGAAGATTAAAAAGGATATACTTTGATGTTGCTTAATATTAGATTAAATGTTATATGAAATATTTGATGTCTTCTTTATTTCTTCAAATTAAAAAATACCTGCACTTCCAGATCACAAATCTGGTAAGTTCAAAATCTTCAAGTGTTTATTCGTAGGAAGTATTGCTGCTCACGGAGCTGCACCTTTAAAAGAGCAATAATAAAAGTTATGTATGTAACTTATCCACTAACTCCCTCGCTCGTAAATAATCCCTCTACATTTAACATCACATTATTTATTTAGAATTTTAGTACTTGTGTCCGCCCCATGCAGGAATTTCAGGAAATTATATATTTTAATTGAGAATAAACTAAATATACTTAGAAATACTTGGGGCTTTATACAGGAATGTTTATATTTTAACTGGAGATAATTTCTTATTAAATCTGAGAGCAGAGGCACGCCACTTCTAATTTGTATGTGACGCAATTGTTACTTAAATAAATTTCAAAGCAAGTCATTTGGTTAGTTTGGATGGTAGCCATATAAACATGTCTAAGCACTGATCCACTCTTCTGTCACTTCATGTGCCGTGCCTCAAAACAATTTAAGAATGATGGAAAAAGGACCTCTGACTTTTACCACAATGATTGGAGGTTAGTTGACAAGTTCCAATGACTAAATTACAGGTTAATCCCATTTAAAAGAATTTTTTAATAACGTACACTAGGGGAATCTCTACAATCATAGATCACTGCTAAGCTATCCTTTCCAATACCTCAAGAAAAACCAAGACATAGAGACCAGTTGGGCCAACTGAAGAGATGTTTTATTTTATGTTCAAAGGGCAAGGTATATAAAGAGATTACTGGAATGAGTATTAGATACAAGGACCAAGAATATAGGTAAATAATTATAACCAGAAAAGCATTGCGTGCACCAGGTGAGCTTTTCAATCATAAATCATAAATACATATGATATTCTCGGCTTGTTATAAAGCTTGTTGTTTTCTGTTCTTGAACTCCAACAACAAACCATTGAAAAACATATTTGCTAAGTGCCTCAGACTGTTCTTACATATTAATATAATGTTACTTGCTAGTGGACAGACCTGGCCAAGATAACACAGACTACTACCAAATATAGAACTAAATAGGAAACTGTTTTATCTCCAGCTAGATAATTAATGGTTCATAATTATAACCACAACTGTCTGGCCTAAGATGATTCTACTGAATTGCATAAAAAACCTGTGAGCAACTGTAAAGTATGGTAATAAGTGTATTATACATCTTCAGTATTAGTTCCCTGTATTATATGACCTAGCCCGACATATTTAACACTTTGAAATACAGTAAGTCCAAGACTTAAAGGGGTATTCCCCTCTAAATATACTCTGGATTGTTTAATCCACTGTCATTAACAAAAATGCAGCATTTAACAGATATAATTCCAACCTGTCTCTATCAGCCTTGGTGTTTACAATTTTGGTTGCCTCGGGATATGACCATAAATTTTTTGACTATGGTCAGATTCTTTTCACAAATAGCTTCTCATGTCTGCAAGATGTGCTCTCTGCCTCCAGACCCTCCCTTTTTCATTACAAGACACAGACACAGGCACTTCCTGCCGTCAAGCAGCAGTTTGCAGTGACTTACTCTATTAACTACAGACAGAGAAGGACAGAGGAAGGCATTTAGCAGAGCTGACTCTGTGTGCACTATAGGTAAGTTAGCAGAGCTGAGAAGGTCATTAGGGGTCATTTATCATAGAATTTTTTCTTTTATTTTTGAGACTTTTTTTACACATTTCATATATTTGCACCTAAATTTAAGACTAGCGAAATTAGCTGTGCAAGAATTGATAATCAACACCTGATATATCTTTAAAATCCCCATGTGAACATATGAAAAAGTTGCTATTTTGATGCAAATCATGGTTAAAAAGTTGAAAATAAGCTTCAGTCCTGACCAGGCATGGGAAAAACTTTAGATGAAGTTTAATAAAAAGTTTCAAAAACTCCACAGACTCTGCTGTTTGGTATATCAACCTCTAAGATAAATGAAACAAGTCCAAAACCCAAAAAACAAGAAAATACACGCACAAATGTCCTGACTAAAGATAAATGATCCCCATTGTGTTTTATTCCCATCTCATGGCTTTCATCATTTCATCTCTCATCTGTCTCATCTCTCTTTTTCTATGTGTCACATAAATGTAGAATGTTCAGAAGCTAAATAATAGTGTAGATAAACAGTGTTCCCTGATAATCTAAGCACATTGTCAGCACACAGCATCTCACACAACACTAGAGGGATGATAATGTGTCTGCTTAGAGAGTCATCACTGAGTTATAGGAACTAAAACAGCAATAAAATTGAGTAACATTGTGAAGGAAGGGGGTTAAAAATGGTCTTTATTGTGTACCAACACTAGGGGGTTACAGTTTGCAAACTTTCTTTTATGGGCAAACCCCTTTATGAACATCTGGCTTACAGATGACCCTTAGTTACAAACTCTGTCCACTGTGTTGTGGATCTTGTTAGTAACCTAGGGCCTGTCTGTACAGTGTTTTAAACCATTTTTCCCAATTGCACACTGAGCCCTGTAACTCATTCTAAGAGTACATCGAGTTGCAGTGCTCAAGAGAAAGCTTTATGCTTTTCTAGTGTTTTTATTTTTAAAGAAAATCATGTCATTTTCTTTCTGCATGTAAAAAAACATAAAGAATTTTCAGCAAAGATGTCATATGAATGCAAGCATGTTTTCAGGCTCTATTAGGCTCACAGCCTTACAGCCTTCCTACAAGGAAATACAGCTGTGAAAACACGAAGTCATGTCCATTTTCTCCTTGACTTATATTGAACTTGTACAACAGAACTATATAGTACATGCAATTTTCACAAGATTGAAATCTATTATAAAAGTGATATGGTATGTAAAGGGATGGTAAGACACCTATTCATTCCTTATACCTTAACTAGGGGTATTTAGACATGGGCTGAAAGACCAAGTACTGATTAACTATAAAATTCCAAAAATCCCTAATGTGCAATTGGTCTGAAAATTAAGAAAAAGCTTGTATGCAGGGTCAGAGCACAAATGTGTTTTTGCACAATGTGTACCCATTGGAAGAGTAGGGAATATGTAGGGAACTTTTTTCTGCCAATACACCAATACTCTTACCTGAATCATCCTGTGTATGATGACATCTAGACAGGGAGAATCTGCATTCCACCACTTTTTGGCTGATCACAGGGGCTTTAACATGGACCAGAAACTGGAAACAATTTTTGGCCATGTAAAGGGCTTTAAGGCTGATTAATTTTTGTTGAACTCTGGGTCATACCATTGCTTCCTTCATGATCCTGTGTGGGCTACTTTATCATTGTCACAGATAGACAGACATCATAGAAAACATTGCCTGCTTCCAGGATGCAAGAAGAAAGTTCATTTGTAGCAGAGCACTTGAGCTATGAAAGGTTGAGCTAAACCGATCCTTTCCCTGCATTGATGTTATGCTAAGTTTATCTATTCTCTGAATAGCACTTGGACGATATGGTAACAGATATTCCGTAAACACAGACCAGAACAGAGAAAATAGTGATTCAGATCACAAATCAATCAAGCAGGAAGCTTTTTCAAGTGAGCAAAAAGGCAATCAGTGATCAACTCCTGCCGACCAGAGCCCGGCCCGCTTTCATCTGCTCCACAGTGTTTCTACAAACAAAAATAATAAGAGCTCTCAGCTCCTTCAAACACAGCGAAACCTAATCCCTTCTGCAGAGAGTGCATCAATAAATGAAGTGAGGGGCTTTTCAGAGTGTATACAGCTCCTATCAGCTGTACTTATGGATCTAAATATTGCTGCTATTAGGGGCTAAAACCAGATGAAAGATTTGTTTTTCCTGCAACACCTGTAGCAACAAAAGTTCAGCCAGCAAAAGAGAAATTTGGCGGTGGTTTGGCTTTGAAATTTGCTTTCTCTTCATGGAAGAGTTTGTCACTCAAAGTGGTGGGGATGGTCTTAAATATTCCTTCCTATGACAGGCAAGTGATGGGAAAATCTGTTTGTTCTTTCTTTAGTGACAATTAGGTAGCTGTGATCACAGACATTCTCTCGCTTCCCTATGACTTCATGTTATTTGCACTTAGTCTTTCAACAGGAGCTTATTTGAACAGGAGGCGTTTTATCAGGTACATGTAAGGTAGTGGTTTACGTATATGGTTTATATGATAGATGAATGCATTAAAAGGTTATCTGTTCTTTGTTACAGCATTTTCCATGGCTATAATAGAAAGAATGACTGAGTTACTTTTAAAAATCAAAAAAGTTTGCTCACCGTCACTTTGGCACCTTCACATGAGATAGATGACGCTGACAGCTGAAACACTCCTTTAACTCCTTACCACAGACACCTGACGTCGAAGTACATCACGTATCGGCTGCGGGTGAATGGAGAGAGTTCACGGACTGAGCCCTATCTATAGCGAGTTATTCTTTGCTGCATATTGCAGCAAACTCTTACCAGTAACAACCACGAACGGTGCTAGCACCGATTGCGGGTGTTAACCTGTGCATCACCGCCGGCAAAGCAACCAAGGTGCGCCGCCATCTTGTTGAAGATTTCTGCTCCCCGTGACATCTCCGCGATCGATTGCCATGACAGCCTCAGGTCTTCCGAAGACTTGAGGCTGTCTCATTTTAACCTATTCATTACAATGTGCAAATCCCACATTGTAATGAAAGAGGAGGAAAATTCCTATACACTGCCATACTGTAGTATGGCAGTATATGGTAGGATCAATCAGACAACCTAGGGTTACTAGGGTTATAGTAAAAAAAAAAAAATTATATAAAAAAAATAAAAATTCAAATCACCAACCTTTCCCTAGAAGTCACATAAATATAAACAAACAGTAAAAATCATAAACACATTAGGTATTGCTGCATCAGAAAATGCTCGATCCATCAAAATATAATGATGTTTTTTCACTGCGTTGAACCACTTTTTGGCATTTTGAAAAATATTTTAAAAATCAATAAAAAGTGATCAAAAGGCCTTACAGTCCTAAAAATAAATTAATTGAAAACATTAATTGAACATCATCAAAAGTCTCAAAAAAATGACTCCACCCACAGCTCCATACACCGAAGTATGAAAATGTTATTAGCACCAAAAGATGGCAAAATAATTGCCCATATACTCACATTTTTTGTAATTTTTGTTAACTGATGTAAAAAAAAAAATAAAAAAAATTCTTCTGTTACAATCATGGATGTTTCTTTTTTAAATTTATCCACATTTGGTATGGATGTTGTTTGTGTTGTTTCTGAAATATTTTTGGTAAGCCTGTAATCTAGCAGGACATTTCATTAAGGGGAGGGCATCTGGCAGGACATTTCATTAAAGGGGGTGTCTGGCAGGACATTTCATTAAAGGGGGCATCTGGCAGGACATTCATTAAGGGAGGCATGTGGCAGGACAATTCAATAAGGGGGGCATCTCACAGGACATTTCATTAAGGGGGACATCTGGCAGGACATTTCATTAAAGGGGGCATCTGGGGTGGACATTCCATTAAAGGGGGTGTTTGGCAGGACATTTCATTAAAGGGGTTGTCTGGCAGGACATTCCATTAAAGGGGGCTTTTGGCAGGACATTTCATTAAGGGGGGCGTCTGGCAGGACATTTCATTAAAGGGGGCATCTGGGGTAGACATTTCATTAAAGGGGCATCTGGGGCAGACATTTCATTAAAGGGGGGCATCTGCAAGGGAATTTCATTAAAAGGGGCATCTAGGGTGCACACTTTTCATAAAAGGGGGTTATCTGCTGTGAACTGGGGGGGGCTGACTGTGGACTGGAGGGGCTATCTATATACTGAGTGGGCATGTGCAGAGTCTAGCTTGTCAAGGCTCACAAATGTTTTGGTAAAAAAAAAAGTATATAATATTATGTATCAAAGTGGGAATGGACACCGGGGGGTAGAGGGGAGCCCACAAATATCTTTCAGTCAGGGGCCCCAAAAGTGGCGGCCCTATTGCACTCCTGTGAATGTTTTAATAGATTACCATAAATAGATAGACAGGGGTTGTCCCACAATAAACACTTACAACCTATCCACAGGGACCCCACCAATCACTAGAACAAGGATCTGAAGCCCCACAGGCTTCTCACTGAGGAGTTTGAACAGAACATTGTTAATGCATGCACTGTAATGCTTTATTCAATGGGGTAATGAGGTAATTAGACAGTTTTTTCATTAGATAAGTGCTTTACATATCATCAAGCTACAGCCATTTAGAAATAAAAAATGTACAAAATCTTGTCAAAAATGCATTACTAAAGGTTGTGTGTAGAATATCCCCAAAGGTCATTTTGATTTGGAATATAGAAAACAAAGGATGGAAACATTACCTGAAGCATGAACATTCCTTTTCTGAAAGTTCCTATTAAAAAGAACAGCACTTTATTCCCTACAAGATTATTATGTTAATATTCCACCTTCAACAACATTTTACTATTTACTATCTACTTAAAAAATCTGTGTAACGTTGCAAATAATTTGCTTTATTGATAGGGTTCACAGAATCATAATACGTAAATCCTGACCCTACAATGGGAACAATGCCCTAAGATAACAATGGGCCAGCTGGCCTCCATATCAATCAATATGCATTTCTTTCCATGCAGCATATTCAGGATACAAAGGAAAATATGCCTTTGCTTAGTATAAACAGTTTGCTTCTTAATGTAACACTTTAGCATGATATATTTACATATCTTCTACCAAATGTATATTACTAGAATGACAAATAATCCATTAAGGCAAAGCTCGAGCCTTGAGCTCTTCTTCATTACTATTCATCCCATGCACAAGTGCCTTCTGCTATTTGTGTAGTCACAGGTATGTAATTGCTGTCAGGAGATGTGATGTGGCCGTCAGTACATCTGTATGTGTTTTACACCGCTGTAGTCGCTTCGCTGCTGATGAGGAATTTCAAGCTTTTAATTTGTTGCAGGATCTAAATGTGAAAACTGTTTTACAAGACTTATCCACTGCAGTTATTATATCTGTCGAAGGAAAACCAGAACAAATTGTGTTGTTGCAGACGGCACAAGAGCTCAGGAGGAGCGAACACGAGTTAGTCTGCAGACTATATAATCAAAGATAAATTATAAAGCAATGCAGAAGCGGCATCTTGAAATATTTTTACCCATAATTGTTTCAACTTGACATCCAGCAAAGCGAGGAAGTGAGGTGATGCCTCCATGTGCCGTATAGTCCAAGCCTTCAGCTGTTACTCTTTTCAGCAAAATCTAAAAACCAAGTTGTGGCATTTAGATCTTGTGGTGACCTGCTGTTGTAGTCCTACACATAGAAGTGCCCGACCACCTGCTACTATTCTCCATAGGGTAGCAACAAGGATATGTTTTCCCACAGAACAAGAAAACAGCGACACAAGAAGAGGCATTTTCTAGGTAGCTGAAAATGATCTCATGAGTTGACCTTTGAGCTAATTGGCATATCACTGCAAGAAAAGCCAAACTATCAGCTGAAAGAATTTTAATATAGGTATCCATTCATAGCCGCGGTACCTGCCAGCAGAGATCAGTTACATAAATTACAGAGTGAGATTATTTTCAGGTTAATCAGTCCTCTCCAAAGTTTTATTATAACTTGTCTCCATTTTGTTCAGAAATATTAAAACCAACCACTGCATGGATTAATAAACTCTCAACATAATGGTATAGGAGTATAGAGGTGCAATGGAAAGAGGAGAATAAACAGAGCCAAGCATTACAATCAATAAGGACAATGCTGTTCATGGCCTTTAGCTCAGTAATTGCATTTGCACTTGTACTAAAGACTCTAATGGATCTGATTATGTGCAAATGCAATGACAGATGACATGGACAACAAGATCACATGATTATAATAACATTTTGTGGAGAGCTTAGACACAATCTCTATTGTAAGCATTGTATGGTCCTTTGTTCCATAAATAAGTGGTGGTCCTGGAGGTTCAATCCTCTCAATCAGAGAAGAATAGCAATGTTTCAACACCTACAATGTTTAAAAAAAAAAAATCTTTTATATAACTAGAGTTTGCCGAAAGGTTATTTTATTATCCTGGCTATTTGTGTAAAAAATGCCATATCATAGGTTACTGTCTGTGGGAGTAATAATCATGGGAGGGAAAATGCACTCTCTTTAGGTGTGTAGTCAACATGCCATCTGTGTTTGGATTGTGTTAAATTCCTTTTTTACCATGTGTGCATGCCTTCACGTACCCAATGCTCCCAACGCTTTCTAAAAGCTAGGTCAGAACAGCTCAAAGGAGTATACCCGTCTGGGCATTCACATCCATTTCTTCAATAGATGTTCATGAAAATAATGTACCCATGTGAAGATAATTTTACCACTACAACAGTGGTGGTCGTATCCAAGGACAACAATCTTGTTTCTAAGGGACAGAATGGGTATATTTATGGGAAATTATCTTTACACCAGTAGATTTGAATAACCTAAAATTTAATAAATGTACGTATAAAATTAAATGTTAATGTCCAAATGAGAATATTCCTTTATGTAGCAGGTGGTTTGTCAAAATGACCATCTTGCTCAGTCCAATGATTCACAACATCTCCTAAATTGTTGGCATTCTAGATTTGTTATCTGTTATTTGTGTGTATAGAATATGTAATTATCATATAAGGTGTGGTACACACATGAAAGTAAAAACACATGCAGAAAAGTTAAACCATTCTGTTACGTGTTAAGGTCTATATACTACTTCAAAAGGAAAATAAAGTGAAAAAGCTAGAAAACAGAAGCGTGAGCTGCCGTTATGACCTGTCTTTTGAGTTACCTTTTGATCTCTTTGAGTGGGGACATTTGTCCCATACAGTAGACAGGGGCTGTGCTTTTTTTTGGTCCTTTTTGGTTATAAAATGTACAATGAAGTAGTAGTATCACTACTGAACAACTGTGAGTGTGGCTCATGAGATATTATAGGTTAAAATTATTTAAAGTAAATTAAAAAACCATGAATGTCTTTTTGTAAAAGCATCTTTCCATAGATTATGTCTGGTATTGAAGCACAGTCACAATTACTTTAACGAGTTCCAATACCAGAGGTAACCAATGAATATCCGTGGTGTTTTTCTGCCACAAACCATTACTGTTTTTCTAAATTTACACAATCTTTTTAACCTGGCATTTAGGGGAAAATGTGGTAATACCTTGGAGCACCAGTTTAATATACTGGGGTGGAGACCACCAGAAAAGACAAGTACTTATTTAATGTTGGACGGTATATCAACCATAGGGCTTATTCTAGAAACTTATTTATGACCCCAACCAGAACACTGCAATTTATATCCAAAAATATATAAGAACCTTTGTATAACTAAACGACACTGTGTAATTAACATGTAAGCGAGGTTTATATACTTATTAATACTAGTAACAATATGATTCTGTGCATTTGACAGTGATCTATAAAAAGTATGTCAACATTGATCTAATAGTAGTATCTGATGGATATTTCCATTATAACAATCCTCATACTTAGAAGTGTCATTTTCATCTAACAATCTTTTTTGTAAAAGCACCATGGTAAGTAGTAATATCTTTTGTAATAATTAAGGATTAGGGGACCCAAACCCGCAAGCCAAACTTCAGCAAGAAGTCCAGATTTAGGTACGGGCTATGCCCTGCACTGGTAACACCTGGGATCGATGCTGGCATTGATTGCAGATGTTCACTGTCATTTTTGCTAGAATCATCGCTTCCCATTGACATCACCGGAGCAATGACCCTAAGAAAAATAGCTATCTGTAATATTTAAATTCCTTCAGCTGGTAACCATGGTAGAACTGATAAAAAAAACTTTTTTATTGAATTATTTTTTTTTTGTATTTGAAACCCCAATTACTTCTTCAAGTGAAGAGTTTAGTTACTCTGTACTGAGATATGCTGGAACTATAATTCTCTTAACATCTAATCATGTTTCTTTTGATTTATCTACAGTGTTCTTGCATTAAAGATGCTGCAATAGCAATGGGAGCTATCCCTGCCCTATGCATGTCACGGGAGTTTAACCTATTAAGGATGCAGCCATTTTATAGCTTAAGGCTCAGCCCCATTTTTTGTAAATAAATAATTATAAATTTTTTGAAAAATTTGCCATTTTCAAAATTCTAAATCATTGTGTTTTCAGGCAGATAGTTTTACCACCTAAATAAGTTGCTGAATAACATTTCCCATACGTCTACTTTGCACGGGTTACAAATCTAATATTACTTTTCAGAATTTAATATTTTAGAGATAGATACTGTTTTGAATTTTAAATATTTAGCATTAAAACCCCCAACATAATCAACCCATTTTCAAATCTGCACCTCTCAAACTATAGGAAACATCTTTTAGGAAGATTGTTAACCTTTTGAGATCTTCATAGTAATTTAATCAAAATGTAGGTGAAATTTAGAATGGTCTGTTTTGTCGGTTATACGTTCATTTAACCATAACATTTACACAGTTCCAAAAGATAAAAAGAGAAAACCCATCTTAAAATTTCTTATAGGAAGGAGCACCCTGCAGCTGCCAGGATTTTAGTTTCTCATTGGCCCCTTTTGTAGAAATTGTAAAATTTTTTCGCTTTTTTGTTATTGGGGCCATGTAACTACATGCGGGATGAGATGCTATTTCCATTGTTACCATTTTGCGGTTATAATCTCCTATTGTTGAAAATTTAGGTCAGAAGTAGAAATGCATCAATTCTGTACTGGATTTTTTACTTTTTTTTTCATGTTCACCATATAGCCTAATATTCATTTTATCTTTATTTTATAGGTCAATATGATTTACGGTTATACAATACATGAAAATTTTTTCTTATATAATAACTATGTTTTGCCAAATAAAATCATAATGTGGACAAAGTCATTTTTGCATTACCGTCTTCCAAGTGGCATAACATTGTTACTTTTTTGGCTACAGTGCTGATTGATGGCTTGTTTTTTGCAGGACATGTTGTACTTTGCAACAATACCCTTATGGTGTACATATGTTTTTTGGATCACTTTTTATGGCATTTTTTGAGGGATTAAATAGGTAAAAATCATAATTTTGGCGGGTTTTTTTACATTCTTTTACGGCATTAATTGTACGGATTCAATAATTATTTACTTCTATTCTACAGGCTGTTACAGACGTGCTGATACTATATATGTGGGGTTTGTGTTATGATTTTGACTTTTTTGTGCATTATATGTCTTTATATGTTTTGAGGCTTGTAGCAATTTCTATTGAGTAATTAATTCATTTTTTATTGAATTTTTTACTTTCTGATTAGTTCCACCATGGGACATGAACAAGTAATCATCTGATTGCTTGTTCATGTTAATACTTGGCAATACTTATGTATTACAGGGTAATAGCAGTGTCAGCCTATGCACATGCATAGGCTGACACTGTGCCTTTAAGATGACGTCACAGATGCCATCTGAATGGTACGGGCTGCTAAAGCAACGATCTGGGGGGCATCGCTGACTAGTACGGTGCTGAGCACTAATAACAAGTGCCCGTGCCATACTAATAAGGGGGTTAATACACAGTAAACATTAAACATGTGAGTCAATTAAAAGTGGGTTATTTTGGAGTACATAGGTTTTCAATGAATAAAATCAGCAAGTTTAGACCCAAGAGAGACTCCTATGTAAGAAGTTCCCCACCTCAAAGATCACTCTTTTTCTGGGTTTTGGACTAGTTTCATTTATCTTAGAGGGTTATGTGTTAGGCAGTTGTGCCTTTTTTTAAAGAAGTCGCACAAACATTGCACATTCTTTTGCAACCCAATTCTAGACTTTTTCTATGCCTGCTTCGAGCTGGAATTTATTTGTTCCCAAATTGGGTCTTTTATATACATCCACGATTTTAAATATACATTGGTGTCAACAACTTTGCTAGGCGAGTAGAAAAGTTGCAAATTTTGGCGCAAATATATGAAGAAAAAAAGAAAAGCCAAATATAAATGACCTCCTTGAGTCCTTGTTACCACATCTTTACTCTTCTATAGGTAATAAAATTGTTGGGAACAGAAGTTTTCTGAAAGAGAGACCTAAATGTTGTTGTATACAGTAACATGGACAAATGGAGTTAGGGGTTAAAAATTCGATAAGTTATAAACTTGTTGCCCTGTTGAATCTCTTTTCATCTCTGTCTGTTTAGCACAGGAAGAGAAAGGAACGCTACAATAGAGGGAAAAAAGCACTGCAGGGAGTCAGTAAAAGATCTATTGTGCTAAGGACATCATTTCATGACATACAATAAGAGAGAGAAGGTAACAAAGCTGAATCTACACAACTTTTATAAATAAGAGCAGCACAAATATCTTTTACTAATAATTTGTTTTCACGTTACTATGGTTTGTTAGAATATTGTCTGGAAAGTATTTGATCTCTGCAAAGGATATGCCATAGATGAAACTAGGATTGGAGCATAGAATGACCTTGACATTGCGGAAAAATTACTGATCCTGCCAGTATGACAAACTTTGACTAATAAATGTCAAAATACAGCAGAATTTTGACACATAGTTTTATCACCAAAGCTCTCAATAGCCAGGAACTTGAAAAACACTCTCACTCTCTACTGTATATGGAGTTTTTAAGGCACTTACTAGCAGATCACTGTACTTTCAAGAAACTTAATGCCATGAGAAGCAACTAAATCCAATCATTCCACAATAACTGGAGCCCGTGGCTTCATGCATTTTCCAATCTTACTCCAATTTACACTCAACTATGCACCTAGCTTTAGGGTACTGACAACCCCATAAGACCCCATGAATATTCGCCTCATTCATATGCTAATTTAACATAATAGTTCAAAGCACAATAAGTAATGTCTCATATTATGTTAATTGTAGGGAGAGAGCCTTTCACCCTCCTTTCAGCAATTCACGCTTCTCCTTTAAATAGCAAATCCCATTCTTTAGCAGTTAATCTATGCATGGGGAATGTGATCTGTTATATGCATTTATGGATGGATGTGCTATGTTATAAAGTTTATGGTTGTTGCTCATTTTACTGTAATAATCTTTTTTTTAAAGAAAATCTATATAAATCTGTACTAGAATTTTCTGCCCACTGGCATTTTTGAGGCTCTCAAACCAGTACCCATTTTGCCATCTTTTTGAAGGTGAGAAAAGGCTCTAAAACACATTAGAAATGTACTGCACAGCACCTATGGTACTTTTGTGGTATAAATTAAGACATTCTTCAGCTGCCTAGTACTTGAATAGAATATTAATTGGTGGCACTTGGAATTTCCACCTAACCTGCAAAAATGAGTCCTCATTCATCAACGGTAATGTAAAAATAAAAAGGGCTTTGTATTTTGGAATGAGATGAGTAAAATACCTTAAATGGCTGTGATTATAAGGGGTTATTTTTTTATTCAACTTTCTTTTCATTAAATTTTTGCATCATTAAAAAATAAATAAAGAAAAAAAGCAGTTAGAGATCATAACAAGGACATCAAATTATGAGTAATTATATGAACAGAGCTGTATATAAAAGTCTTTACTATAGGAATAATCCTTGGCAGTCCACAGAGTGAAAAAGCAAAAAGGATCCTTGGTCCATAATCATACTATTTAACATGAAATACAAATTCTGGAAGGTGAAAGAGAAACAAGGAGGGAAGAGAAGCAGGAACAAGACAAAAGAGAAGGAAGGGAGGAAGTCCCATGGGTCCATATGTATAAGGGAAGAAACTCAAGAAGGATAGAAGAGCCAATCACCAATAGCATCCTAAGGTGGCTAGATTTCAGGAATTGGTCTACATGCCCATGAAGGGCTGCTGAAAGATGTTGCATACCCCTCATATTTTAAATATGAACGTGGAGGTCAAGGCCTGAGGGAGTTGACGTCCTCCGCCAAAAGAGTAAAATTAAGGTCTTGACTACAGAAATTATTTACCTAAGCATTAAGGGGTTCACATCTTGGAATATATTGTCAGCTGTATATTCCATCTAATGATCACATTATTATCTTAGTCTATAAACTTGAGTCCCTGTAGAATAGAATGTGCAATATACATACGCCTTAAGGGAGAGTGAGTCATAGACCTGTCTCAGTAATGATCCAAAAAGTAGTAGTTTATCATCCACATACTTATCATCATTACCCAATTTCCCTGTGTGACAGAGTCATGTAGAGCTTTAATAGATAAGAAGTATTCTAGTCGGTAGGGATCAATGTGAAGGCAATTATTGCTGGGATCAGCATTTACAGTGGACCAGGCAAAACCTGATAGAAATGACAACCAATTAATGGCCATTTTTTGTGTTCCATTTTCTCTCCCCGTTTTTAGAAATCCATTATTTTTTATTTTTAAGTTTATAGAACGTATGGCCTTGTCCGGGGTAAACAAATTCTCTCCTAGAGCAGTAATCATATTCCATGCGTGTAGTAGTGGAAGCGGAAAAAAATTGAAGACAAGTGTGATGACATTTTAGAAAACACACTTTCTTTTGTGGGAATTGTTTTCACGCTTTCACTCTGGCTCAAAATGAACCTATCAGTTTTTTTGGGGTCAGTAATATCACTTCTATTTGTAGAGGTTTAATAGATTTTTAAATATTAAACCTTTTGTACAAAAAAATACATTTTGCCCATATCTGACGCTTTTTACTTAAATTTTTAACTGATACGTATCTCGGGGACTTTTGATTTTTTGTCCACTTTATATTCAAACATTTATGATTGTGACTACAGAAATGCCAAAAACTAGTGATTGCAGGTATATGGCTGATGCTGATTCTGTAATCTGTACGTTACGGATCTGTCTGAAAGACATTTCTGGGAAGTCTTACAGAGACTAAGGCTGTCATGGGAGGGGCCACTGATGACGTCACATGGGATTGACGATCGCATCCAAAATGCAGGTTGCCGATACAGGTTCCATATAGGTGTCAGGTAATGAAGAAATAATGTTAAAATGTACAGGGCTTGAGGACTTAAATACGGGGAGTTCAAACATCAATGAGAAACGAATACAACATAAGGGGCTGGAGGGAGACATGAGAATCCCAAAACAATGAGATCACTAAATTAGGGTTACTCAGCTCTAGGCATTGAAAATGTGCAGTTAATTATACAGTAACCTAAAATGAGGGTCTATAAGATGAACTTAGTGGTTGATGAAAATTCATTTGTATAGCTTCCTCGAGGACTCAGCAATATATATGTGTCTATATGAGAGGTATGGCTGGGTGGGAAGCCAGTAGTCTGAAGTTCTGTCACCAAAAACAGGTCTTTTAAGCTAGAAAAGTCTCTCTTTCCAGCATTTTTGAATAATAAGACCTTTTTACAGCCTTTATCCTATCGATAGTAATAGAGATTCTACCAGCAAGTTATCCAAAATCCCAGATTGATGTGTGAACCATACTTTGGGTGTGTTGAAGCAGCAGGAATTAAAAAAAAAGATTTAATTAAGGTTAGGGCGTTTGACTTGTACAACTGTGTGCACCCCTGTGCGAGATCCTCCCTTTGCTGTGAGTTAACTTACATAGCAGGCTTCGAAACTAAAGCAGCGGGAGAGGGGCTCTGAAAGAAGCTTGAAGACAGTGACAAGTACAGAGCAGGTGAGGAAACTCCCCTCACCAAGTCCAAGTCTAGCTACAATCATGGAAATTAATACATTTTTTCGCAGCCATCCAGAAGCTACATATGCTACATATGCTGTTAAAAAATGTGTCGACTCTGCTAATATGAGATACAGGGGGAGAATAAATGAAACTGCCATTCGAACACCAATCTTAAAGTTCCCCCCACTGGCGCTATGGCTCTCTTTGTAAATATGGGCACAAAATCTGCCAGTCGGGGCCTGTAGACCAAGTCTTGAAATGGCAGGGTTTTTTTTTTTGTTTACTATAGTCTTGACTGTTTTTCTAGCAGAGACTATAGGTATAGTAACTCTGTTGGCCCGGGTGTTTACAACACTGCCCCACCTCGGCCTGTCCTGCTTGGTGAAAAAAAGGCATAATGCATCCATCCCATAGGGACAACATTACTAAGAACCGTACAACCAGCCACTGTTCAGTTGCCTTTGTTATAGGACATAGTGCACCAGATTCAGGTTTTATGTTCTTATTGAATGTTGGTGCCCTCTCTGCACTGCTCCGACAGGAGAGCCCCACTTTTTTCATGCACCTTTTAACATGGTTCGACACACTTCTGTTCAGAATCCCATTTTTAGTGCTAGAAATTTGTGTGCCCATCAGGAATAGATGCAGCCATTACACCACAAGTGTTGCGAGTAGTGACCACAATTGTGTCACGGTGCGACCACAAAGGTTTTAGACATTCTTAATAAATGTGCAAGCAATTTGCAAAATGAGAAAGTGCAACTTCCGACAGAAAAACTGGGGCAGGAGTGTTATAAATATGGTCACAATGTCGTTTCTCTGCCTTTGAGGAACATTTCCTGCTTAATATTGTTGTTTCAAAAAAACTCCTACCCAATCATATGTTAGGGAAAACCCAGTATTTTATGGAAAAAGAGATATAAGTAAACAAATCAAATGTGAAAAAACAATGATACAAGAATACAGTTACGTATGAGAGCGGTAAAACAGAAACAGCAGCAGATAAGAAACTTCACAATCGCCCTCAATGTGCGACTAATGTCATGCTAAAAACAACAACGTTAATCCCATAGCATTAAGACATTCATAAAAGAACAGTTGTCTATTAGAAATATCCATAAGTTACATATCAACCGGTGCCTTCAGCTGTGAACTGTAAAGTAACAGATCGTAATGCACTTAAAGAATGTCTAGAGTAAGCATTTTATTCTAGAAATAGAAAGATCTAGTGCCCAACGATGGTGGGAAGTCACTCCACATTAAAGTCTCATTACAGACCTATCTATTGGGTTGTTTCAAGACAAACGTTTAACATTCTGGAACAAAGAAACAAACTCAATTGTAGCATTCTACTGCTGTCAATAGAGAGTCATCCACATATTAATAAACTTCTAACCTAATGAAAGAAATACTGTGGTGTACTGAAAAAGCCTGACTGTAGATGACACGGTTGTCATGCCACCAGGCCTATTTGCATGTATCAATGATTAATGTGCATACAATTTCGAGAAAACAATTATTTTTTTTTTAATTAAGGTAAGATTGATTTATTTTGATTGTAAGTGTGTATAGTATGGATAAAAAATAGTATGTTATTAGAGTTTGACTGTGCGTGATTGGTTCATACAGTTGTATATAAAAAGAAATCTGAAGGTGGAGTTCCTATGACGTTTCTTAGATTCAAATTCAATGACTGCATAAAAAGTAAAGATGGAGCGGTTTGTACTGTAGTGATAAATGTCGGCCAATGTAGGAAAGTTAAGGAAGCCAAGATGCATTCTTAAATCAATGGCAACGGAGGTAAGATTAGGTTCATTTTGCTATGTTCACTTTCCTATTAAATGTTTTATTTGATACTTGTTACCAACTATGATTACCAACTAATTCTTGTTTGCTGTTCCCACTTGATACACAAACACCTAGGAAAATCAGGGTGATGCCATTGTCATAAAACTAAATTGCACTCTTTTAAAAAAACTTTCACTATATCTTCACATAGAGAAATGAAAATACACCATTACAGTGTACATACCTTCATAAAAACACAAACACACATCCACTCCAGAGTAAATTCCCCAAGCCAGGATGAAACATACAAACGGCAAATGTTAGTACAGTTTTACATTTGCAGTATGTACTAATGATGGAGTTTTCATAATACTGTATTGGGGGAGCAGAAAATTGACCTGATATGCGGCGTTGATTACCATTTTTTATCGATTGTGGAATCTACCATATTCATACTGTGTATAAGCTGAGGTGTTCAGCACAAAAAATGTGCTGAAAAAACTCACCTCTAGTCTCTTATACAAGAGTCAATGAAAAAAATGTTAACCGTAATACTCACCCCTCTAGGGTCCCACGAGATGCGCGGTGTCACCGCTGTTACGTCATAAGCGGCGAACCATGCATCATACCGTGCGCACACCGGGTAGGATCGCATGGACGCAACCGAGAAGAAGAAGAGAGAAGAGGAGCCATCGCGGAACGCGCGAAGTTGGAACCCTCACCAAGTTTATTTTATGCGCTGGCGGGGGTGGCTGTATGCCTCCATGGAGGGTGGCTGTATACTACATGGGGCTGGCTGTCTGGTATACTACCTGGGGCTGGCTGTATACTACAGGGGGCTGGCTGTATACTACAGGGGCGGCTGGATGCTATACTGCATGGGGCTGGCTACTGCTATACTAATCCTGTAGGAGTATACTACATAAGCGTATACTACAGTTATATTGAAGTCAATAGGTTTTACCAGTGTTTGGTGGTAAAATTAGGGGTCTCGGCTATACTCGGGTCGCTTATACTCGAGGGCTATATGGTAAACAAATTTATGCCTGAGTATAAATGTATAAATAAATTGTTTTAGTTGTATTTTGGGCTATATGTAGGATTAACCACGTAAGGGCATTATTGTATAAGAATTAAATACATCTACTATGCTACTAAAAAAGTGAAAAAAAATGAAATAACCAGTTGATGTACCTATTATAAGTACTTATCTGCCTTGTGCAGCCTACGGACGATAAATGGTAAATCAGAACAATATGTAGTAACTGTGTGGGAGGACTGTCAAGCCTCAGATTGAAGTGAAAAGCATGAGCTTGAGAATTGAAAAAATCCATAATGGAAGAATGTTTAATTGTGGGGCCAGGCGTCATTGAGCAGCTCGATAGCATTCAAAGTCTTCATGTTAGGGCATCACTTTTCTCTAGGTAATATAAAGTCTACCAGCTGTGCGATGGCTGGCAGGTAAACATACAAGTAATAGAGTGTATTTTGTATATTATGATTCCAGCTTAAGTCAGGATAGGATGTGATTGTTTGGTGATACTACAGCAGACCTTTGAGGCTCACAATGCACACAGTCGGTGCTTTTGTTGCTCTTCCTTCTCCGGAAGCTCTTCAATGACAGAGTGTATTTTTAATGTATACATATGAAAGCCATTGCCATTAGAAAGCTGTGTATCTACAGATGGTCTCAAGAGAGGATGGGAACAATCATATGTTTCTGTGGGATTGGATTTAAGAAAGAAATCAAAGAACAGAGTTGTGTGGAAAAGTAGAGGAGAGAAACAGTTGTAGTCGTCCATCAGAGTGGTTATGACCAGGACAGTCGGGGAATTCTCCAAAGAGCTTGATTCAAGGGAATGAAGACCAGAAGCTTAAATGACTGCACTTCTTCTATAGATTGAGAATAGAAATATTGATTCTGGTCCATGTCGCTACAGGCAAAGTATTGCCGAATTCATACTACCCCAATCTCCAGTATCTTGAATTGTCGTCAAGCTTCGTTGTAATGTCAATAAATTTGCTGACTACCATGAAGTTTGATTGATTTGCCTGTTAAATTTACCCAAACCATTCACTCAAACAGCGTCATCCTCAACAGAAAGCGGACAAGAAAAATCATTGGGACGCATCAGCATTTTTATTATGAAGCAATGAGATGTTATTTTTCATAATGGAATTCTAGATTATTGATATATTATGGGGAAATATTTAAGGTTATGCTGGATGGAAATCCCACCTGCCTTTTATACAAATGGCTTGCCGAATGTCATGTTATTATAGGACAGAGACATTTAAAGTAATTAATGCACACATAAATCGTTAGGTACATGTGCATACTTTAAAATTCTGGCACTAAGAGCATCCATGCTTCTGCAGTTATGAGAACTTAACTCTATTAATTTTTCAACTTTTTGGGTCGCCAGGATTGTGGCCCATCATGAAACTAAGACTTCATGCACACAAAATTTGGTTTTTGTACTTATCTAGGTTTTCACAACCCATGAGGGCACATTTCCTAAGGGTTCCCGCGACCGAATTTTTCGTGCGGGGGTTCTCAACTTTTTCCGTTTAGCGCGAATTTAGCTGGATGTGTTTTAGGCACACACAATCGATTTTGCGTTTGCAATCGTGCAACTTTCATGACACAAATCGGGGGCGGTGGTCGCTCGGGATTAACATTCAAAAGGTGTCGCAAGCACTGCACTTACATACACAATGAAGAAGATGAGTGAACTCCGTGCTGAACTGAGCGGGGAAGCGACACATGCAGGAAATTGGATCGCACAATCTTGGGCCCGTTCCACACTTGCGAGTGTGATGCGATGAACTCGCAACACATGCTGCCGGGAACGCACAGCCTGAAGCTGCCCAAGAGGGACGTGAAATGGAAATTGCTTAGTTCACTTCCAGTAGGCAGCGTTAGAGGCCGCGGTTCCGGCCGATGCGTTCGAGTTGTTGATGCCGAGTCATCGCATCACGTCGACATCAAGTGCGGAAAGAGGCCTTAGTGATCGCGGCAGCTACGAATCCCGTAAGACCAAGCGCATCTCGGGGAACGCGACGGGGACAGGTAATACCAGTGTTTCAGGGGCTTGTACAGGGTATATGGAGGATTCCACTGCCCATTTCATGCGACGACTGCCAAAGCTTCAAATATAGATAGGTGCTATTTCTGACTGAGTTGTTTTTCTCTCTCCATATGCCTCATGACAAATAGGACGCAAGACAAAAGACCACACGGTTTGTAAGCTCTTAAGAAAGTAGTATTCACAATGAGCCTTATTACCATTATTAACTCTTCAATATGATTCAATAGGTAATTTAAACTATTAAAGCTTTTCCAGTCTAGTGGGCAGAATGATGATGATGTCCGTTTACAGTCTGTCTGCTAACTCCAACTTTTCATCACAAGCTGGAAGAGATGGCTAGGTGTGTGATACAAACCCCTTCTTCAAACCATAATCCTTATGTAAAGATCCACAAAGGGTGGCTCCAGTTAAAGCGTTTGGTAGTGCAAATAATAAAGTCATGGGGAATCTACAGTGGTCAGTGGGACAAATACAACATGAAAAAAGATTTGATTATTCTGTATTTATCTTCCAAACTCATGTAAAGCCTTTGTAGGGAGTATTTGTTTTCAGTTGTCTCTATAGAGGAACTGTTCTACATTTCATTCAAGAGCCAATGAAATGCAAAATATTTCTGCGTGTTTACAAGAGAAGAATCATTATAATTATCATGGAAAGGGAAAGGTGTATCTTTACATCTTCTTTTTGAACCCAAAACAGCTGTAATACTTGTAACTGCACATACTTATAAACTGTCCAAGTACTTGTCACTGGGAATATGGATACACTTCAACTGTCAAGGCCATGGTGCATTATGAACTAATCCATTACGCATGTTCCAAGTTGTGGTGCTGCATCCACATGTAAGGGGGTGTCCTTTTTACTTTGAGGCTTCCTTTCTCCTAGAAGAAGTAAAGTCTTGTAGGGTTATGTCTATGGGACAGTTGAGATTGAGTGCACTGTAACAGATTCTATGGAACATTGTATTGAAACGGAGAAAATGTAAAACACAATGAAATGTATAGTGGAGGTGAAAGGTAAACAAGTGTTATAGGCTGCAATATCTGCCGACATTTATGCCATATGGATTCCTGAAAAGTGCTTTTCCTCTCTCTCAATCCGACAAACCTGTTGTCAAAAATTGTGAAAAATAACTTCTGTTACAAGCTCAGATTATAGAGTATGTTTGTCAGTAATTCTTCTATAAAACAAGTAAGAATAATAGTGCAACATATTACCAATGAGTAGTAAAGATAAACTTGTTCCAAAAAAGGATGTTGTTACATACCTTATCTCAAAAAACCATATGCAGTCCCGAATATGATGTGTTTTCAAAAGCACATGGTATATAAAATAAATTCATACATGGCAGGAGCAGAGTGTTTGGCGGTTGTAACCTTGAAGTATCTTAGGAAAAACTGACATGGTGTGGAACTGTAGATGCTGTTTGAAGTGCAGGACAGGGATGTTATAAGCAGAAGGCGGCTGGCAGATTTGCTACATAGTGTCCTTTGTACAAGAAGCAGGTTATGGGAGTGGAGGAGCTGTGAGAGATTAATATGTTAGTGTTAGTGGAAAAGATGGTAGTACAAACCGTTTAGTCAATTTGGGCCTTAGGAGTAGGCATTCTTACAGTAATTGAGAGTTATTTCTATAGTTGCTTAAGAGATGCTATCAATCTTAGTGGGCTGTCTTATGTCTCTCAAAGAAGAATTGCTATGAACAGAGTACAAGTTCTATAGAATTTCTTCCCCCACAAAATTTGGTGATCAAGGAGTAGCCAATGAATGAGTAACCTTGCCTATTTCCTATGGATGCTCAATCAGACCCCTGAGGGACGCGTCAACATGTTGCATGTATAGAATCTGCATAGCAATTAGTTTTTGGGTGGTTTAGGTGTGGTTATTACTTATTTTAACAAGGAAAGACATCAACAGCCGCAGAGTGAATGAGATTTGTGGAACATGTGTTGCTCCACTTAAAATCAAAATTCCCCCATAAGTTCATGTCTTCACCTGTGAAACGGACAAAACTGAACTAAAACCACTCAAGCTGATAGTGAGGCAGTTTTGTTTTAACTCCAATGTGGGACTGCACCCTTAAATGCCATGGAGACCTACCTGGGCCACAGCCTCTGATGATTATTATTTTATGCATATATGTTAAAGGCATACTTTTCACGTACTGTGCCAAATAATACGGTGAGCTATAACTAGAGATGAGCGAATCATACTCGTCCGAGCGCATGTGTATGATCGATCGAGCATTAGGTAATCGTGTAACTGCTCGTTGTCGGACGAGTATTTCGCGTCCGCTCGAGAGGGAAAATGCATCTCACGCCGTTTTGCTTTTTTGGCGGCCGAGAGAAACAGAGCCAATCCAAGCCAGGAAGACTCTGCACTCCAACCAGCATGAAGTTGGTACCCCGTTACCGTAGTATAGCTAGTGGTTGGCTGCCAGATCAGGTGCCCGGGGATAGGATTAGACTAGCCGCTGCCCGCGCTGCGTGGATTCATTCTCTGTCTGGATGCCGCTAGGAGAGAGAGCTGAGCTGGTCAGGGAAAGCGTTAGGGTGGTTCTATTAGCTTACTGTTAGGCAGGGAGTGATTCTAAAAGAACCCAATCAGCCCTTCTGAGGGATTACAATAACGTTATAATTTTTTTTTTTTTTATTTGACGCTTAGGACCCATTTGTGAGGAATTAGCAGGGGATTGGCTACCGTTGGTTCGATCTTCTTTAGTGACTACACATCTCCACCTCAAACACCAAAGGGGGAAAATTGATTAGGGGTTGAGTAGAATCGGCACAGTCTCCAGTCTTCTTGTATTTTACGTTATTGTTTAATAACTCAGTGGTCATCTCATCTGCATAGTAGGTGCGGAATACTGGCCCTAGAAAAATAGCTCATAGGAGAATAAGCGAATACAATAGGTGCGCTTATTACCGCCTACATAGCGTTATCTATATATTGCATTTCTGGTGATCTGTGGTGGCTTTGTTGTTGCAGTGGGCATCTACTAGTAAATTGGAGCGAATTGGAGAGTGCAGATGCGACCCTGTGTTTAGTGACGCACATATATCGCAAAGAACCGAGAGTGGGGGAAATTTATTAGGGCCGTAGGGGTGTATTTCAATTAGGCACCCCCAGTGCCATTCCTTTTTATTTTACGTGTTATTTTTTTTCAAACTCAGCGTCATCTCATATGGCCAAGTAGTGTGCTGTAATACTTGGCTAGAAAATAGGCCATAGGAAGAATACAAACGGCTTCCTACGCCTGACCAGTAGCCGCTGTATATCTATTTGATTGTTCTGGGTGATCTTGCTGGTTGGCTGTAGTTGTTGCACGCCTTGCAGTCTACTTGAGTGAAAAAGTTGGAGCAAGCGATATTGGTGGAGTCGAAGACTTACGCAGACACCGGCCGCGAGCGGAGGCCCGGTCGGGCGTTGAGCGTGTTAGTGACGCACATATCCATCGCAAAGACCCGAGGAAAAGTTGCAGTGGGGAAATGAGCGTGTGTCAATATATCGGAGACCAGGGGGCGGAGACGGTTGTGGCGTTTGCTCGATCCATCTAGACAAGCAAGGGGTGGTCTTACCAAGTTTCTCTTTGTGAGGAGGGTTGGACGCGTTATTTTTAGTGTTGCAACCGGAAGCATGCATCGAAGTTCAGGTCCGGAATCTCATGAGTAGGCAGGGCATCAGTGAGATGGGAGCGGAATACTTGGTAGAAAATCGCCATCGGAGGAATGACAAACGGGTTAATTACGCCTGTAGGAGAATGGGAGAGGTAGCGCAGCGGTGTCAGATTAGTATTAATGGGTTGAGGTGGCTGGAGTGTTGTCGTGATCTGATGGCGAGGAAGGGTGGGTGAGTGACTGGGTCTGAAGCTGGGGGCAACGGACTTCTACTAGTAAATTGTGAGCAAATTGGGGAGTCAGACTTGCGACCACTGTGTTGTAGTGACGCAGAGACATGTATCGATCGCAATGACCGGAGAGGGTCAGAGCAATGGGGCTGGACGTGAAAGTGGGAGAAATGGTTTAACGTGGGTGAAGGCGCCACAAAGGGGGGGCGAGTACCGTGGGGTTCGTGATTTCACTCAACTGTAGCGGGTTGAGGCAGCACGGAGGGTCTGGCAAACCTTTTCGCCGCAAGTAGCTATATATGATATGTTACGCGCTAGTGTTTTTGGCAGGAACGGTCCCGCGTAATCTCATCTGGAATAGTAGTGTGCGGTAATATGGCCTAGAAAAAGCCATAGGAGAATTACAAACGGTTAATTACGCCTGACAGGAGCGTTATAATATTTGATTTTGGTTATCTGCTGGTGGCGTAGTTGGTGCAGTGATCTACTAGCAAATTGTGACATTTGAGTCACTGCGAACCAAGTGTTTGCGGTAGTGACGCACATATCCATCGCAACAAAGACAGAAGTGGGGAAAATTTATTATGGGCCCGGGGTTTGTATTTCAATTAGCACAGCCCATTTCCTTTTTTTATTTACGTTTATTTTTTCAAACTCAGCTCAATTCAATCTGGGCATAGTAGTGTGCGTAAGACTGGCTAGAAGATAGCCATAGGAGAATACAAACAGCTTAATTACGCCTACAGTAGCGTTATATATATTTGATTCTGTTGATCTGCGGGTGGCTGTAGTTTGTTGCAGTGCATCTTACTAGCAATTGTGAGCAATTTGGGGCAGTCAGACTTGCGAGATGCGCACGTGTGTTTGCGCTTAGTGACGCAACATATCATCGCAAAGACGAAGTGGGAAAATTATTGGCCCGGGTTGTATTTCAATTAGGCACAGTCTTGCCATTTCCTTTTTTATTTTACGTTTATTTTTTTCATAACTCAGCGTCATCTCAATATGGCATAGTAGTGTGCTGTATACTGGCTAGAAAAATAGCCATAGGAGAATAACAAACGGCTTAATTACGCACAGTAGCGTTATATTATTGATTTGGTTGATCTGCTGGTGGCTGTAGTTGTTGCAGTGAATCTACTACGCAAATGTGAGGCAATTTGGAGTCAGACTTGAGGACCACTGTGATTTTCGCTTAGGTGACGCACATATCCATCGCAAAGACCGAATGGGGAAAATTTATTAGGGCCCGGGGTTGTATTTCAATTAGCCACAAGCTCTGGCCATTCCTTTTATTTACGTTTATTTTTTCATAACTCAGGCGGTCATATCATCTGCATAGCATGTGTGCTTTCATACTGGCTATAAAATAGCCATAGCATAGGTAGCATCGGTGGTTTTAAAAACTAAAAACACAAAAAAAAACAAAAAACAAAAAAAAAAAAAAAGTTAAAAAAAATTCAAGTTAGTTATAAAACTCTCCATTTTCAAAAATGTTACCGAGTGGGATTAGGGGTAGAGGTAGAGGAGGGAGGGCGGGGACGGGGGCGTCAAGAGTACTGCGGGGTCAGAGGCGGCGGTGGTTCCTGGGGCGGGGTTGAGGACACCACATTGCTTATGAGGGCGCAGGGGAAACGCACGCCAGATAACAGATGACCACTCCCTAGGTCATGTCCGCAGTTTACTGGGCTCGTGTTGGTAGAGCACTGTTGAGGTTTCTTATTTTTTTTTATGTTTTATGAAGAAACAGTTCGACACAAGTGTTGACGGTTATGTCGGTAGGGCGAGTTGGGCGAGAGTCCGACGAATGCAACTGCGCTGAGCAGAATTGTGTATCCCCCCAGTCAGACACAGCTTCCTATTTAGCCATAGAAAATAGGGTCGGTACTGCGGACAACCGACACGACAGTCACAGGAGAGAGGATGAAGATTTGGGTCGAGGGTAAGGAGCATCAGAGGACCGTCCTACGCGGTGGAAGGCATGGCAGCAGATACCAGCAATACTGCCACACCACAGGTCGTGGCATTCAGTAACAACAGACGAGTAAGTGCTGAAGTTTGCGCACCGAGACGATTGGAACACCCGGCGGCAAGAAAAAAATGGGAGAGGAACCGCCGGAACTCTGAGGAACTGTTTTGGACCAGTCCCACAGTCACAAAACCCACTTGTCCGGTTGCTGATGAGCAATTTACGATGCCAGGTTTCCACAGTCGCAGTCTGGGGTGATGATGACCCTTGTGACGTTACTGGAAGAAGTGTGTTGTATAACGAGGTGTCCGACGATGAGGAGACAGGTCTGTAGACAGTGGGGAAGTTGTTGTCAGGACAGCAGAAGTCCGAGGGGGGAGCAGCAGCTGAGGATCGGAGGGATTGTGATGAGGTGAAAGACCAAGCTGGTTGAGAGGGCCGGGGTGAACACAGTGCTGCTGAGACGGAGGAGAGTCCTCGACCAGAAAAGGTGGAAGAGGGCAGTGGTGGGGTACTAGACGGAGAGGCAGAGCCAGAGCTGGTTGCGTCGCGCCAAAGTGGTCAACTAGTGAAGCTCCCGTGGCGAGGGCTCCTGCGGCGAGGCTAGATTTCAGAAGTCTGGAGGTTCTTTAAGGGAAACACAGGATGACCGACGGACTGTGGTGTGCCACATTTTGCCAAAACAGGATCATCAGGGGGTCCCACCACTACGAGCTTAACTACCACCAGTATGCGCAGCATATGAAGCGAAACACCCCACTCAGTGGCCAACAAGCGCTACATCCGGACGTGCACACCACTGAGTGCTTCCCCTGTGTCAGTGATAGTCAGCCCCGCCCAGACCCTGCCATCAAAATACCCCATCGTGCGCCTCAACGATCATCCACGATCCACCAGCGTTAGCTCTCCATAAACCAGAAGCTGGAGCGGAAACGCAATTATAGTGCAACCCACAAAGGCAGCACGCCCAAGCCCTTAATGGCACATCTCCAGATTGCAAGCCGGAGATGCTGCCCTATAGGACTAGTAGAGAACGAGGCCTTTCGCAGCCTCATGGCGGCGCCGCCCCTCGGTAGACTTCGGTCCCAGCCGCCACTACTTTTTCCCAATGTTCTACCAGCCCTGCACCAGCACGTGTCAGACAACAAATCCGTTGCCCTGACCAACGCCGTTTCTGACAAGGTCCACCTGACCACGGACACGTGGACGAGTGCGGCCGGGCAGGGGCCACATATATCGCTGACGGCACATTGGGTGAACTTGGTTGGAGGCTGGGACCGAGAGTATGACCCTGCGGCTGGTCATATACTGCCGACGCCGAGGATTGTGGGGCCTACCCTCGGTCCAGGTGTGTTCAGGCCTACTATGCCTCCTCCTCCTCCACCCCTCCTCCACTACTCCTCCGAACAAAACATCAGGGGGCATGGCGCCATCAGTCGTAGCTCTAGGCACAGCAGCAGTGCCGTCAGCTAAGCGACAGCAGGCGGTGCTGAAAATGCTGAGCCTGGCGATAAAAGGAACAACCGCCCAAGAACTATTACCAGGGAGGCATCACGGCGCAGACTGATCTGTGGCTGGCACCACTGGAACCTGAAGCAGGCATGGTTGTGTGTGACAACGGCCGTAACGGTGGGGGGGGTGCTCTGCAACTCGGCCAGACTGACAAATGTGCCAGCAGGGCCATGTGTTAAATCTGATTAGTCAGCGTTTCCTAAGACCATTACCCCAATCTGTTGATTTGCTCACGAAGGTGCCGCCGATCTGTGAGCATTCAGGACGGCCAGCACAGAGCTTGCCCTCTCAGGGCAGCGCAGCGCCGCCTCAACTGCACGCTCACCGATGTTGTGCGGACCGTGCCACGAGGTGGAATTCAACACGACCATGTTATCCAGAGTTTACCCACAGCGCCGAGCGATTGTAGATGCCAGATGTCAATTCACGGAACTGGTAGTCAGGTCAGTCAGCTTCCTCAAGTCTAAAAGGAGGAGTGGGCGTGGATGTCTGATATCTGTTCAGGTGCTGAGTAATTTGAGGAGTCAACACAGATGGTCAGGGCGATGCCGCCATCATGAAGCCTAACCAGCCCGCTGCTTGGCCTGTGAAAAACTTCTCGGGTCAGCATGAAGTCGGAAGCTTTGCGCTACGACAGAGACGGGGGAGAAAGAAGAAGGGGATTTTTTTTTTTTTTCCCTTGTTGATAGCCAAAAGCACCCTTAGTCTGTTCTCAGCGATAGCGGAGGAGGGGAGGTGGAGGAGGATGAGGAGGAAGAGGAGGAGAATGTTGGAGAGAAACAAGAGGAGGACCATTGTTGAGTCTTCACTGTGAGCGTGATGGGCAGAAGCAAGAGGGAATTGGAGGAGTTGGAGGAAGGAGGAAATGACGTCAGGCCAGTGAGGGGAGCGAATTCTACGCGTTGGTTACTCTGGCGCATATGCAGATTTCATGCTAGGCTGGCCTATCCGTGACCCTCGCGTGCAAGAATATTTATTCAAGCACCGATACTGGGTGTTCACTCTCCTGGACCCAACGGTACAAGCAAAATCTTTCCACTTATCCTGGAGAGGAAGGAGTGTGAGAAGCCTGAATACCAGCAGGCCATGGTGACAAGCTGAAACAGTATCCCTTCTGACAGCGCTAGCGGAGAGTGCGTAGTTCTGCGAGGAAATGTAGCGAGGAGGGAGAGTAGCGAGCAGGCAAGCCTTGTCCAGCACTGGCAAGGGTTACGACCCTTTTACAAGGCTTTTTTGCCAGCTTATGGTCACACCCAGCAAGACACACTGTCACCTGTCCCAAGTCTCGGCAGAGTAGGGCTGATCTTTACAGAAGATGGTGAGGGAGAGTACGTAAGCTGAACCATACCATCGTCCGTCTAAATGATCACACAGCTCCCTACAACTTACTGGGTTTCAAAGCTGGAACAGTTGGGCAAAGAACTGGCGCGTTCCGCGCTTGGGGAGTGTCTTGCCGCCCTGCCCGGCTAGCGTCTTGTTCCGAAGGGGGTTTCAGTGCAGGCTGGTGGCATCATCACCGATAAGCGTACACGCCTGTCGACTGACAGCGCTGCGTGAAGGCTGACGCTTATCAAGATGAATGTTTTAAAGGCATGGATTTCTCCTAATTTCCAATACCTCCAGCAGGTGGAAGGAAGCTTCAACCTGAATAATTAATCCCACTCCTACCTCCTTCACTCCTCATTTCCTCCTTCCTGCCTTTGTTACCAGGTAAAGCAGAGGAAGGAAACTGGCTATTTTTGACAGGGGCCCACTGGCTCTACCTATTTAGACTTTATGCATTTAATTTTTCTGGAGGGCCAACCGACCCGGTCCTCTGTTTTTTTTAAACAATTTTGGAGTGCACACGTAACAGGCACTAATCTATTCAATTTTTCTGGAGCTCCACCTACCTGCTCCTCTGGTTTTTTTTTAAAAACTTTTTGGGACTGCACATACAGGCACTCAATCTATTCCAATTTTCTGGAGGGACACCACCTACCTGCTCCTCTGGTTTTTTTTTAAAAACTTTTTGGACTGCCACATACAGGACTCAATCTATTCCATTTTTCTGGAGGGCCACCTAACTGCTCCTCTGGTTTTGAAAAATTTTTTGGGAATGCCACATACAGGCACTATCCAAATTGAATTGTTCTCAATAGCAGCTCCACGTTTGTTCCATTTGCTACCTCCAAAAGTCGATCCATATAGCTGCCTCCATTACATCGTCCCTTTACAAACGAGGTTTTGTCAGGCCCGAAATTTGGGGTTTGTTTTCATGGATTCCACATCCAAGTTGTTCACTTTGTCGCCACCCTGCTGGTTATCCACAAAATACACTGGCAAACTGTTTACCACATTACGGATATTATTTCAGCGCTTCTGCCGCATCTTTTTACATTACCCTCAAACCCGACATGATCCCAAACTTAAAAAGAACGCTACTACACTTGATCTTATACAAAAGGTTCTTAGAAGTGCTGTTTGGGGAGTTAGCCTAGGAGACAGGGGGCTTGGATTGGCGAAAGTCTCGCCGTGGCAGCGGGCGCCGCAGTCCATTGCCAAGAACCAACTAACATAGTCTTAAATGCCAGCACCTTTTAAATTACTACTAGTTCACTGCCTCATAATTGCCCGCCTTATCAAACGTTTGCTGTTGTCAGGCCAGAATTTTGGTTGTTTTCATGGCTCCACAACAAACTTGTTAACTTTGTCGCCACCATGCTGTGTAATCCAAAAATATACTGGCAAACCTTTACCATTTACGGATATTATGTTTCAGCGCTTCTTGCGCATTTGTTTACATTCCCCACCCGCCATATCCTAAAATATAAGAAAGCTACTACACTTGATCTATACAAAGGTTCTTAGATTGCTGTTTGGGAAGTAGCCTAGAGACAGGGGCTTTTGGATTGGCGAAAGCTCGCCTGGCGCGGACGCGAGCTCATGCCAAGAAACAACTACATAGTTTTAAACTGCAGCACTCTTAATCTTACTACTAGTTCAAATGCCTCCATACATATCCCCTTATCAAACGAGCTGTGTCAGGCTGAATTTGGATTGTTTTCATGGCTTCCATGTTAACTTGTCGCCACCTGCTGGTGTAATCCACAACAATATACTGGGCAAACTTTTATATGTACCGATATTATTTGAGCGCTTATTGCTCACCTCCTTTGGTTCCTCTCTGCTACCCATTGGTTTGAAGCCTGAGTCCTTCTAGGGTATGTCGCATGCCCTCTCTAGCCTTCCGCTGCTGCGCTGCCCTTGCATGCCGTCCCCCCATATAGTGTCAGGGTCAATATTGGATGTTTAGATGCATACTAGTTCATTCTTCACTCTGTCATGGCCATGCTGTGCCCATATTTGGCATAATGGTGCATTAAGCCGCCTCAGAGGCATCCATGCATGCTGCCCCTGCCTGTTTCCTGTCCTCTTTACGTGGTGTTTCCATCCTTTTTCTGAGGTTCCCAGGTGTTTGGCCAAGCTTCCTGTGCCAGAGCCTTGGTCCCCTGAAAAATGCTCGAGTCTCCATTGACTTCAATGGGGCTCGTACTTGAAACGAGCACTCGAGCATCGGGAAAAAGTTCGTCTCGAAATAACGAAGTACCCGAGCATTTTAGTGCTCGCTCATCTCTATCTATAACTCTATTTTCTTCCACAAATGAGAAGTTTTGAGATTAAAAGCTCTCTGTTCATGTACACGTGAATTTAGATATTTGCATGGTTACAACATGGAAGGTATGTTATGCTTTCACACAATATGAAACTAAAATATGGCCATGTCCATGAACTCTCCGCACATACCATATATTTTAGTTTTCAGCAACATTTCTAGAAATATTTCTTGTTTACTAAAGAAACTGCATGCTTCTACTATTTAGCAGCATCTGAACTTATCCATACACATTAGATTCATTCCATAAAACTTGTTGATTTAAGTGGGACTGGGTAATAGTAATGTATGGGTTTCTAAACCTTTACGAATGGCTTATATGTAGAGACAAGATTGGCTTAAGTACAGATGAATTACGTGGGTATCAAAATGTCTCTTTGAAAGTACATAGCTTATACGTTCATGTGCCTAGCAGTGGCTTAGTCCCCCTCCCCTAAAATGGCCTTGGGGGTATTCATTATGCTGGCTCCAGGGACAGTTCATATGCTCTGCTGCAGTCAGATTATGAGTGCCTTTGGCCTTTTTAAAATCTGTCTGCAGAGTTCTTCTGTACTGTAGCAGTTTTTTGCAAAAACTTTTTGGGACTAGAGAGACTTTAACAACTTTTTTACGCTGTCAACCCAGGGACATGAATCTAGCCTTGCAGAATTATCAATCTGTGAGTTACTTGCTTCTCATGTTTCTGTGCAAGAATTGTTACAGCACAAAACTTTTTGACATAAAAAAGTCACATGAAAACAAGAGATGCCACTTTTTGTGCCAAAAAAGCCCAGCACGATCAATGATAAATAATAAATAGATAAATAGACCCATCTAAAAATGGTTTAATACCCACTGTCTAAATGATGTAAAGGGGTAAGGGATTTATTTTACCTGCACCCAGTCACTAAACTTATGCATCAGCAATGAATACAGAGGAAGAGGATTCTCAACAGGTATCATGATGTGTACAGTGATGTCTGCCGATCCTGGTAAATCTATACCACAGATCTGAGATGGTTGGCAGTGCTATGACCTACCAGGCGAAAGGAACCTGCGCTAATGGGAATTTAGGAATTTCATTGACCTGGATCTAGGTAAGTTGAAAACCAAGAATGATAACAGGGAACAAGCCTAATTAATTTTTCTTCTTTAATCTTTTTATTTATGTGCCGTACTTCAATATTTGCTGTGTGGCTAATAGTTTGAGTGTGATAGAGGACAATTACAAAGAGTATATAAAGAGTCCAAAAATACAAAGACTAAAAATCATTTAAAAAAAAAAGCGCTAAATAAGAAAAATGAAACAATTGTTACCAGTCTGGCTCAAGGTTCTATGGGAATAACAGCTGGCTACTTCCAGTGTGTTAACTTTCACATAGCTGTATTCCAAAGCCTTTCTGCTGCCTTTGCAGCGGCGGCTATTCAAACACTAAAAGCAAAGGTGTGTATTGATTTCACAGCAACTTTAAAGAGGCAGATGCGCAATTACTTTCTAAAAAGACATGGCTGGATTGTAACACCCATGGACGTTGACCGGTTTTATCATTGCTGTCTATCCACCACTAAGCATTTTATTGCTGCAATCAGTTTAGATCTTTATTGGCAGTTGATCATTTTTACATCGGGGCTTGTAAGCACATATGGCTTCACCTGTCAGAGAGGGAAAATTACAAGTTGTATTGGCAGTCATGCTGCTTCCTGGTAATGTTTAGTTTACATTATAGAACTCATAGAATTCCATCATATTGGAAATTACATTCAATTACAATGCTGAAACATAAGAATGTGCTTTGTTTTAGAAAAAAAATTGAACAATCTGTTAGGTTTAGTGGAAACAAAGCAGTTCAGAATTTTTTTATACTGCTCTATAGTTGATGGAGCTCTGACTTCTTCGTCTTTAATATCAGAAGAAAAAAAAATTGAATTGGAAAATGAAATTTTTTCTGCTAAATTATTTGCTTTCCGGCAGATATGTTTTATGTGTCCTCTCATTTCTCTAGGATGCTAGGAGGCTGAGAACTTTGGGTGTGATTTTTCAGATACTTATGAAAATAGCTATTGATTTTATAGATTTTATTAACTTTGGTGAGAGTAAAAGAAAATCATCAATTTGTTTAGGATTTTTAACTTCTTTCACAATACAATAAAAATTTAATTTTTATCTGTTTGTATGGGTTGCTACGATTATGTGCAATACCTCATAAACATAGTTTATAGTTTATTATATAGATTTTTTTTTTGGTCCCATTTTACAAATAAAAACTAATTTACAGAAAAATCTAATTTGTTATAGCATTGCAATATAGTTTTTTCATTCGACAGAGCTGGTTGAGTTCTTATTTTTTACCAGGCTTATGTTGGGGCACATGACATTTTTAATCACTTTTGGAAACAATTTGTGTGAAGGGATTAATTAAAAGTATCTTGTTTCAGCATGTTTGTAATGTATTTTAAGGTGTTAACCATGAGGGTCCAATATTAACCACTTATCTCACACCTGTTTTCCAATGACCAGGCAATTGTTTTAGTTTTGTTCTTTAACCCCTTAGCGCTCCGCGCCGTAGCTGTACTGCGCAGCTTCCGACGATTAGCGCTCAGCGCAGTACAGCTACGGCGCAGAGCCGATGCCGGTCAGCACGCTGATAGCAGCCGAAACCGCATCGTAGCCGTGGGATTTCAGCGGTAATTTACCGCTGACATCCGCAGCTAAACACCCGCGGTCGGAGTGGGCCGATTCGCGGGTGTTTAACCACGTAAATGCCGCGGTCAATGCGACCGTGGCATTTAACTTGCCTTCTGGGGGTCTTTACCCCACGATCGCCCCCCCCCCCCCACCCGCCACGTTTTGGGGGGGGCGATCGCTGTTTTGGCTCCTCTGGGGTCCGATCGGGACCCCAGAAGAAGCCTGGAGGGTTTACCTTTAAGATGGCGTCTGTGACGTATCTTAAAGGCAAAGTGTCAGCCTATGCACTGCATAGGCTGGCACTGATAATACCCTGCAATACCTTAGTATTGCAGAGATATACAAGAACATGCAATCAGATGATTGCTTGTTCATATCCCATGGTGGCCCATGTAAAAAAATGTACAACATAAGGTTTCAATAAAAAATTACTTTATAAATCACTAAAAATGCCCATAAGCCCCCAAAAACATATAAAGAGACAAATATAACGCTCAAAAAGTCTAAATCATAAACAAACCCCACATATAATAGTATCACCGCGTCCGAAAATCCAGTAGAATAAAACTAAATAACTATTGAACCCATATGATGAACGCCGTAAAAAAAAACATCAAAAAACCCGCCCAAAAATTATGATTTTACCTATTATATCCCACTAAAAATTGCAAATAAAAAGTGATCAAACAAACATTATGTACTCCAGATGATATTGTTGAAAAAGAAAACATGTCCCGCAAAAAAACAAGGCCATCAACCAGCTCTGTAGTCAAAAACGTAAACAATGTTATTGACACACTTGGAAGACGGCGATGCAAAAATGATAGATTTTTCCCACATTAGGGTTTTATTTGGCCAATTTAGTAAAATAAGAAAAAAATATTCATTCTGGTATCCCGTAATCGTATCGACCCATAGAATAAAGATAACAGAATTATTAGGCTATACGGTGACACGAAAAAAAAAAAAAAAGTAAAAAAATCCAGTACAGAATTGATGCTTTTCTTACTCAGACCTCAAAAAAAGTTCCAAAATTTTCAACAATTGGTGATACCAACCCCAAAATGGTAACACTGGACAAAAAAACACCCGCAATAAAAATGCCGTCATGGCCCAAATAGCGGAAAAGCGAATATTTTAGCCTTCAAAAGGGGGGCAACCAGAAAACACAAAATCCTGGCAGCTGCAGGGTGCTCCTTCCCTTCTGCGCCTCGCTGTGCCCCAAACACAAGTAATGTCCACATGTGGGGGGTCGCTGCACTCAGGGAAATTGTGTAGAACAAATTTTATGGTGAGTTTTTTCTTTTTATCTTTGGAAATGTGTAAATTTTAGGGCTAAATGAACGTATAACCGACAAAATTTGACCATTCTAAATTTCACCGCCATTTTGATTCAATTACTATGAAGATCTCAAGGGGTTAACAATTTTTGTTAAGTGCTGTTTCTGATAGTTTGTGGGGTGCAGATTTGAAAATGGGTTGGTATATAGGGGGTTTGTTGCTAAATATGTAAAATTGATTTCAACTGTATTTTCCCCAAAATAGTCAATTCCGAAAATACGGAAAACGCTATTCGATTTGTTAGGCCGCGCGTGACGTCAAAATAAATTATCTAACATTTCAAAAAATATGAAAATGAAAGTAGACAAATGGGGAAATGTTATTCTGCAAGTTATTTAGGTGGTAATCAATTGCCTGTGAAAACACGGGTGATTTTGAATTTCGAAAATGGCAAATTTTCTAAAAATTCATCATTTTTTCTTTTTTTGTAAATAACGCAACAAAACTTATCAGCCAAAATTTACACTAAAATGAAGTACAAACATGTGGGGAAAAAAACAATTCAGAATCGCTTTGATAAGTAAACAGTGTTCAAAAGTTATTACCACAGGAAGAGAACACTGGTCAAATTTCAAAAAAAAGTTGCGAGCCTTAACTGCAAACAGGCTGCGTCCTTAAGGGGTTAATGCATTCTACAAGCATTAACTTTCTATTTTTTGTGACTATAGTTGCTTGGAGTCTTGTTCTTTTTGGGAAAAAAAATAGTTTTAACACATGTATTGGGTTTCATATATCCTACTGAGTATAACCCTTTCTGTTAGATTTTGTGTGTGATTTTCTTTTGTCTGTGATTTTGTTTGTTGGGGGTTTGTGACATCCTTGTTTTTATATGAACTTTATTTATTTTTTATATTACTTTGTCCCACAAGGGGACACACCTGCCTCAAGCCTGGCCTAATAGTTAGCTATCCCAGTCAGCCCTGTTGTCCTTCAGTGCCAAAAAAATGACAAAAAGTGTACGTTTTCCCATTTTGGTTATTATTAATTGTTTATTTTTATTTGTCTGCTTATTCTATAAAGAAAAATCATGTGATTAATAAAACTATCCCATCTTGTTAAAGTCCCAAATTTCATGAAAAAACCAAAGTAGAAATTGTTATATGTACAGCTGTTCCAAAGACATCGTCATTTCAATAAGAGTATAAAGAACAGTAAAAATTTGACCTGTACATTCAGGTGCCAATAACCCTTGACAATGAAGGGTTAATTATGGTTACTTTCTATATTATGTGTTCCCCGTTATTTCATGCCATGTTTCTTGTCATGTCTCTTAAAAGTGTGTCGTTCAATATACAATGACCAAAAGCAAAATGTGTGTGAAACATGAAAGCAGCAGCGATACTACATGTTGTAACAAGGTTTATTGGATTTACAATTGCTTAGATGTTACCACGTTCAGTTACCTTGGGTTTAAAGTAAATTATCAAATTGAATCTGTCTTAGTTCGTGTTATTAATCACATTTTTAACAAAATAAATTTGCAGCATGTGAAAATGTCAGTTGGCGGAATACGAGCCAGTATATTCCATCCTGTCATAGGCTTGGTTTAGTGTTTCTAAAGCCACCAAACACTTATCTCCTTTCTTCTATGGATAGGATTATTTCAGTCAATAAAATTTTCATTCAATAAAGAAGTCCAAAATGTTGAACTAGTGGTAATGCTATACTGGATGGACCTTGGAACTAAAAGGACCAAAACACTGCTATTATATTGCTGCACATTTTTCAGTGTTTTGCATCCAGATGTCTCAGGTTCTTTCATCCTTTGTAATCACATCTATTATTATAGCACCCAACCATGTAACTTTGCACATTTAGGTTACAATTCTTGCATCCCTTGTATTGGCCTACATCTTCTCTATATTTAGTTGTGTTAGTAGGAGTTGAAGAATTAGGAATGAATGTGACTGAGTGAAGTAGTGTGGATACTACTGTATATCTACATTCGAAGTGAAGAAGGTTTCATATACTTTGTCCTTACATGTGAAATGAAGGTTGACTGAGCTGGTTCATTTCAGCAGCACTATCCAACCATTGGTTTGAAGTGGATCAATGTTAGTTTAGCAGATTTGGGGAAAAAATATCAGACATGTTGCATTTGAACATACCATTCCTTTATTTTCAAGATAAGTTAGTGCCAGAGATGTGCAAAGGCTTACGTGCTCACTGTAAGGGAACAGGGTCAGGAAGTAATAGTTGCCAGTTAAGGCTGCCTTATAGGTGTGTGGAGACTTATAGCCATTGATGCTCCACTAGGGGATTCTGGGATATATGCACATTTGTTTGGATGAGACAAGGAAAACAATGCCTTTTTTTGCTACCTTGTAAGGCCGCTCCTTAACGTCAAGCATGACTTTCAGTAAGCCTAATGACATGATGTGGGATTAAAGCCAAATCAGTATATCTATTCCAGAAGATGCTATTGGTGATAGGTTGTTTCTTCCAAAAGGAACAGATTTCCAACTGTAGACAGCACTGTTTTGATGTGGTTGCTTCTCTTCAGTACACTGTAGCGAACTGGTTTAGCTGAGTGAGAGGCTATTGACTAAGGTCAAGAAGCAAGAGTCCTCCTTGCGAGATTGTCCAATTAAGGCCACCTTGTAGGGGGTGAAAACGTATAGGCATAGATGCACCACTAGGGGATTCTGGAAAATATGTGATGTAAAAATGGGCTGCCTTTCCAGGTAGAAAAAGGCATTGTTTTCCTTGTCCCATCCTGGAAAACACATTTGCATAACTTTCACAAATTCTAAAGACATGATGTGAAGGAGTAGAACAGAATAGCCCTTAGGTCAGCCTTACTCTGAAGTGTCTTTATCAACTAAATATATCAACTATATATTTATACCGTATATTCCGGCGTATAAGACGACCTGGTGTATAAGACGACCCCCCAACTTTCCTGTTTAAAATATAGAGTTTAAGATATATTCGCCGTATAAGACTACCCCTTTTCAAACGCATACAAAACACCGGTAAAAATTTAAAAAAAAACAGATTTGAATTTAACATGGTCCTTTTTTTAATTTAAATTCTTATGACATGCAGGTATATAGCAGGAAAACTGTCGCTCATAAACATAAGGCATACAACAACAACATTACCATCGTCCATTTTACTGTAAATGTTACCATACTGTACCTTAAATTTTTATTTTATTAAATATTCCATGCCAAGTACTCAGAAGCAGGAAAAAAATTCCAAATGCAATGAAAATGGTGAAAAAAAGCATTTGCGCCATTTTCTTGTGGGCTTGGATATTACGTCTTTCACTGAGCTCCCCAAATGACATGTCTACATTATTCTTTGGGTCGGTAAGATTACGGGGATACCAAATTTGTATAGGTTTTATAATGTTTTCATACATTTACAAAAATTAAAACCTCCTGTACAAAAATTATTTTTTTGATTTTGCCAACTACTGCCACTAATAACTTTTTTATATTTTGGTGTACAGAGCTGTGGGTGGTGTCATTTTTTGTGAAATTTGATAATATTTTCAATGATATCATTTTTAGGACTGTACGACCTTTTTATCACTTTTTATCGATTTTTTTATATTTTTCAAAATGGCAAAAAAGTGCCATTTTCGACTTTGGGCGCTATCCACACAAAACGTACACAAGAATCGACTTTTACTTAGTAGATAGATACTTACTGCGTAGAATAGTAGAAGCAAAAATCCACACCCAGGCAACGTTTTTCCAATCTTCTACTGTCCAATTTCGATGAGCTTTTGCAAATTGTAGCCTCAGTTTCCTGTTCTTAGCTGAAAGGAGTGGCACCCGGTGTGGTCTTCTGCTGCTGTAGCCCACCTGCCTCAAAGTTCGACGTACTGTGCATTCAGAGATGCTCTTCTGCCTACCTTGGTTGTAACGGGTGGCAATTTGAGTCACTGTTGCCTTTTTATCAGCTCGAACCAGTCTGCCCATTCTCCTCTGACCTCTGGCATCAACAAGGCATTTCCGCCCACAGAATTGCCGCTCACTGGATGTTTTTTCTTTTTTGGACCATTCTCTGTAAACCCTAGAGATGGTTATGCGTGAAAATCCCAGTAGATCAGCAGTTTCTGAAATACTCAGACCAGCCCTTCTGGCACCAACTACCATGCCACGTTCAAAGGCACTCAAATCCCCTTTCTTCCCCATACTGATGCTCAGTTTGAACTGCAGGAGATTGTCTTGACCATGTCTACATGCCTAAATGCACTGAGTTGCCGCCATGTGATTGGCTGATTAGAAATTAAGTGTTAACGAGCAGTTGGACAGGTGTACCTAATAAAGTGTAGGTCGCCACACACCTATAAGGCAGCCTTAACTGGCAACTATTACTTCCTGACCCTGTTCCCTTACAGTGAGCACGTAAGCCTTTGCCAGACATCTCTGGCACTAACTTATCTTGAAAATAAAGGAATGGTATGTTCAAATGCAACATGTCTGATATTTTTTCATCAAATCTGCTAAACTAACTAAACCGATGGTTGGATAGTGCTGCTGAAATGAACAAGTTCAGTCAACCTTCATTTCACATGTAAGGACAAAGTATATGAAACCTTCTTCACTTCAAATGTAGGATATACAGTAGTATCCACACTAGTTCAGCTCAGTCACATTCCTTCTAAGTTCCTTCAACTCCTACTAACATCAACTAAATATATAGAAGATGTAGGCCAATACAAGGGATGCTAAGAATTGTAACCTAAATGTGCAAAGTTACATGGTTGGGTGGCTATAATAATAGATGTGATTACAAGGATGAAAGAACCTGAGACATCTGGATGCAAAACACTGAAAAATGTGCAGCAATATAATAGCAGTGTTTGGTCCTTTTAGTTCCAAGGTCCATACCAGGATAGCATTTACACAATTAGTTCAACAGTTTTGGACTTCCTTATTAAATGAAAATTTTATTGACTGAAATAATCCTATCCATAGAAGATAAGGAGATAAGTGTTTGGTGGCTGAAGAAACATAAACCAAGCCTATGACAGGATGGAATATACTGGCTCGTATTCCGCAACTGACATTTTTCACATGCTGCAAATCTATTTTGTTAAAAATGTGATTAATAACACAGACTAAGACAGAGTCATTTGATAATTTACTTTAAACCCAAAGGTACTTGAACTGTGGTACATCTAAGCAATTGTAAATCCAATAAACCTTGTTACAACATGTAAGTATCGCTGCTGCTTTCATGTTTCACACATTTTGCTTTTGGTCATTGTATATTGAAAGACACACTTTATAAGAGACATGACAAGAAACATGGCATGAAATAACAAGGAACACATATATATAGAAAGTAACCATAATTAACCCTTTCATTGTCAAGGGTTATTGGCACCTGAATGTACAGGTCAAATTTTACTGTTCTTTATACTCTTATTGAAATGACGATGTCTTTGGAACAGCTGTACATATAACAATTTCTACTTTGGTTTTTTCATGAAATTTGGGACTTTAACATGATGGGATAGCATACACTTTTGTCATTTTTTTGGCACTGAAGGACAACAGGGCTGACTGGGATAGCTATCTATTAGGCCAGGCTTGAGGCAGGTGTGTCCCCTTGTGGGACAAAGTAATATAAAAAATAAATAAAGTTTCATATAAAAAACAAGGATGTCTACAAACCACCAACAAACAAAAATCACAGACAAAAAGAAAATCACACACAAAATCTAACAGAAAGGGTTATTCATCAGTAGGATATATGAAAGCCAAAACATGTGTTATTAAAAACTATTTTTTTCCAAAAAAGAACAAGACTCGAAGCAAAAAATAGAAAGTTAATGCTTGTAGAATGCATTAAAGAACAAAAACTAAAAACAATGGCCTGGTCATTGGAAAACAGGTGTTGAGATAAGTGGTTAATATTGGACCCTCGTGGTTAACATCTTAAAATACATGACAAACCTGCTGAAACAAGATGACTTTTAATTAAATCCCTTCACAAAAATTGTTTCCAAAAGTGATTAAAAAATGTTCTGTGCCCCAACATAAGCCTGGTAAAAAATAAGAACTCAACCAGCTCTGTCGAATGAAAAACTATATGCAATGCTATAACAAATTAGATTTTCTGTAAATTAGTTTTTATTTAGTAAAATGGGACCAAAAAAATATAAAATCTATATAATAAACTATAAACTATGTTATGAGGTATTGCCATAATCATAGCGACCCATACAATAAAGATAACAAATTATTTTTATTGTATTGTGAAAGAAGCTAAAAATCCTAAACAAAAATTGATGATTTTCTTTTACTCCACCAAAGTTAATAAAATCTATAAAATCAATAAGCTATTTTCATAAGTATCTGAAAAATCACACCCAAAGCTCTCAGCCTCCTAGCATCCTAGAGAAATGAGAGGACACATAAAAACATATCTGCCGGGAAAGCAAATAATTTAGCAGAAAAAATTTCATCTTCCAATTCCAATTTTTTTTTCTTCTGATATTAAAAGACAGAAGAAGTCAGAGCTCCATCAACTATAGTACATGTATAAAAAAAATTCTTGAACTGCTTTGTTTCCACTAAACCTAACAGATTGTCAATTTTTTTCTAAAACAAAGCACATTCTTATGTTGCAGCATTTGTAATTGAATTATGTCCAATATGATGGAATTCCTATGAGTGTCTATAATGTAAAACTAAACATTACCAGGAAGCAGCATGACTGCCAATACAACTTGTAATTTTCCCTCTCTGACAGGTGAAGCCATATGTGCTTACAAAGCCCCGATGTAAAAATGATCAACTGCCAATAAAGATCTAACACTGATTGCCAGCAATAAAAGTGCTTAGTGGTGGATAGACAGCAATGATAAAACCGGTCAACGTCCAGGGTGTTACATCCAGCCAGTTCTTTTTAGAAAGTAATTGCAGCATCTGCTTCTTTAAGTTGCTGGAAATCAATACAACCTTTGCTTTTATGTTGTTGAATAGCCGCCTGCAAAGGCAGCAGGAAAGGCTTTGGAATACATCTATGTGAAAGTATACACACTGAAGTGAAGCCAGCTGTTATTCCCATAGAACCTTGAGCCAGACTGTAACAATTGTTTCATTTTCTTATTTAGCGCTTTTTTTTTTAAATGATTTTTAGTCTTCGTATTTTTGGACTCTTTATACTCTTTGTAATTGTCCTCTTATACCACTCAAACTATTAGCCACACAGCAAATATTGAAGTACGGCACATAAATAAAAAGATTAGAAGAGAAAATTAATTAGGCTTTCCCTGTGATCATTCTTGGTTCAACTTACCAGATCCAGGTCAATGAAATTCTGAAATTCCCATTAGCGCAGGTTCCTTTTCGCTTGGTAGGTCATAGCACTGCCAACCATCTCAGATCTGTGGTATAGATTTACCAGGATCTGGCAGACATCACTGTACACATCATGATACCTGTGAGAATCCTTCCTTCTGTATTCATTGCTGATGCATAAGTTAGGACTGGGTGCAGGTAAAATAAAATCCCTTACCCTTTACATCATTTTAGACAGTGGGTATATAACATTTTTAGATGGGTCTATTTATCTATTTATTATTTATCATTGATTGTGCTGGGCTTTTTTGGCACAAAAAATGGCATCTCTGTTTTCAGTGACATTTTTATGTCAAAAAGTTTGCACTGTACAATTCTTGGCACAGAAACATAGAAGCAGTAACTCACAGATTGATAAATCTGCAAGGCTAGATTCATGTCCCTGGAGTGACAGCGTAAAAAAGTTGTAAAGTCTCTCTAGTCCCAAAAAGTTGCAAAAACTGCTAGCAGTACAGAAGAACTCTGCAGACAGATTTTTTAAAAAGGCCAAAGGCACTCATAAATCTGACTGCAGCAGAGCATATAACTGTCCCTAGGAGCCAGCATAATAATGAATACCCCCCAAGCCCATTTTTAAGGGGAGGGGACTAAGCCACTGCTAGGCACCATGGAACGTACTATAGCTTACTTTCAAGAGAACATTTTGATACCCAACAGGTAGATTCATCTGTACTTAAGCCAATCTTGATCTCTACATATAAGCCAATTCGTAAAATACATACATTACTATTACCCAGTTCCACTTAAATCACCAAGTTTTATGGAATGAATCTAATGTGATTGATAGCTATCTCTATAAGCAAACATATAGGAAATACTTCTAATGACTGATAAGAATGCCTACTCATAAGCCCAGATTGACTAAACGGTTGTACTAAATCTTTTCCAATAACACTACATATTAATCTCCACAGCTCCTCCTACTCCATAACATGCTTATTGTAAAAAGGACACTTTGTGAAATCTGCACAGCGCCTTCTGCTCTATAACATCCTGTCTGCACTTCAAACAGCATCTACAGTTCACCATGTCAGTTTTCCTAAGAATATTTAAGGTTACACCACTCTGCTCCTGCCATGTATGAATTTATACCATGATGCTCTGAAAACACATCATAACCGGGACTGCATAATGGTTTTTGAGATAAGGTATGTAACATTTTTTGGACAATTTACTGACCATTGGGCAATATGTGGCACTATTATTCTTACTGTTTGTAGAAGAATTACTAGACAAACATCTCTATAGATTCTGATCTGGTAACAGAAGTTATTTTCACAATTTTACACAGGTATTGTAGGATTGAGAGAGAGGAAAAGCACTTTCAGGAAATAAATATGGCATAAATGGGAGATTTGTATCCTATAACTTGTTTACCTCCACTATACATTTCCATTGTGTTTACATTTTCTACAGGTTTCAATTACAAATGTTCCATGAGAATCTTGTTACAGTGCACTACATCTCAACTTACCCATAAGACATAACCTAAAAAGACTTTACTTCTTATAGGAGAAAGGAAGCAAAGTAAAAAGGACACCCAGCTTACATGTGGAGGCAGCAACACAAACTTGGAACTGTCGTATGGATTAGTTCATAATGCACCAATGACTTGACAAAGTTGAAGTGTAGCCATATTTCCAGTGACCAGTAACTTGACAGTTTATAAGTATGTGCTATTAAAAGTATTACAGCTGTTGTGGGTCAAAAAGACAGATGTAAAGTAAACCTTTCATGAGTAATTAGAATGATTCTTGTAAAACACGGAAACTATTTTGCATTTCATTGGCTTCTTGAATGAAATGTGAATCCAGTTCCTCTATAGAGAAAACTGAAAAAAATACTCCCTACAAAGGTTAAAATGAGTTTGGAAGATAAATACAGAAATAGATCAAATTCTTTTTTTCTGTTGTTTTGTTCCCAACTGACAACTGTAGATCCCATGACTTTATTATTTGACACTACCAAACCTTTAACTGGACAACCTTTGTGGATCTTCATAAGGATTATGGTATGAAGAAGGGGTTTGTATCCACACCTAGCCATCCCTTCCAGCTTGTGATGAAAAGTTGGAGTGAGCAGACAGACTGTAAAGTGAAATCATCATCATCTGCCCACTAAGACTGGAAGAAGCTTTAATAGTTAAATTCCTATTGAATCATATTGAAGAGTTAATAAGGGTAATAAGGCTCATTGTGAATACTACTTTCTTAAGAGCTTTAAAAACCGTGGTGGTCTGTTGTTTGCGTCCTATGTGTCATAAGCATATGAGGAGAGAAAAAAACTGCCAGAGTCAAAAACACAGTGAGAAATAGCACCTACGCTATAATTTTAGCTTTGGCAGTCGGCTCATGAATGGGGCAGTGGAATCCTCCATAACCTGTACAAGCCCACTGAAACACATGGGTACTTACCTGTCCCATCACGATCCCCGAGGTGCGTTGTCTGATGAGGATTCGGAGCTGCCGCGATTCACTAAGATTGTGCGTCCAATTTCCTGCATGTGTCGCTTCCCCGCTCAGGTCCGCCGGAGTTCACCATCTTCTTCCTGGTGTATGTAAGTGCATGGCTTGCAGCACAATTTTGAATGTTAAATCCCGACGACCACGCCCCCGATTTGTGTCACATGAAAGTCGGCGCGATTGCACCAAAATCCGATTGTGTGTGCCAAAAACCCCAGCTAAATGTGGCGCTAAACGGAAAAAGTTGAGAAACCCGACAAAAATGCGGTCCGGGAACCCTTAGGAAATGTGCCCCATGGGGTTGTGAAAACCATAGAAGAGGACAAAACCAAAGATTGTGTGCATGTAGTCTTAGTTTCATGATGGGCCACAATCCTGGCAGACCCAAAAAGTTGAAAAATTTAAATAGAGTTAAGTTCCATAACTCAGAAGCATTGGATGCTCTTAGTGCCAGAATTTTAAAGTATGCACAATGTACGAATGTATGTGTGCATTATTACTTTAAATGTCCTCTGTACCTATAATAACATAACATTCTGGCAGCCATGTTGTATAAAAGGCAGGTGGGATTTCCCATTCCAGCATAACCTTAAATATTTCACCATAATATATCAATAATCTAGAAAATTCCATTATGAAAAATAACATCTCATTGCTTTCAGTATAAAAATGCTGATGCGTTCCCAAAGGATTTTTCTTTTCTGTGAGATGAAGATGTATTGAGTGAATGGTTTTGGATAATTTACAGGCAAATCAATACAAACCTTCAGGGTAGGTCAGAAAAATTTATTGACATTACAGAAAGCTTGACGACAATTCAAGATACATGGAGAGTGGGGTAGTAGGAAGTCTGCAATACTTTGCCTGTAGCGACATGGACCAGAATCAATATTTCTATTCTCAATCTATAGAAATAAGTGCAGTCAATTTAGCTTCTGGTCTTCATTACCCTTGAATCAAGCTCTTGGAGAATTTCCCCGACTGTCTGGGTCTAGAACCACTCTGATGGACGACTACAACTGTTTCTACCTTTTCCACACAACTCTGTTATTTGATTTGCTTTCTTAAATCCATCCCCACAGAAACAGATGATTGTTCCCATCCTCTCTTGAGACACATCTGTAGATACACAGCTTTCTAGGCAATGGCTTTCAGTATGTATAACATTAAAAATACACTCTTTCATGTGAAGAGCTTCCTGAGAAGGAAAGAGCAGACCAAAAGGCACCGAATGTGCATTGTGAGCTCAAAGGTCTCTGTAGTATAACCAAACAAATCGAACAGTCCTATCCTGACTTAAGCTGGATCATAATATACAGGAAATAACAACTCTATTACTTGTATGTTTACCTGCCAGCATCGCGCAGCTGGTAGACTTTATTTACTAGAGAAAAGTGATGCCTAACATGAAAGACTTTGATGCTATCTGAGCTGCTCAATGAAGACTGCATTAAACATTCTTACATTTATGGATTTTTTTCACTTTCTCAGCCGTTGCACTTCAATCTGAAGCTTGACAGTCCTCCCCACACATTTACTACAATATTGTTCTGATTTATCCATTTATCGTCACGTAGGCTGACAAAAGGCAGATAAGTAACTTATAATAGGTACATCAATGGTTATTATTTCACTTTTTTAGTAGCAGTAGTAGATGTAGTTTTATTCTTATACAAATATGCCCATATAAAGTGGTATATCCTACATATAGAACAAAATACACCAAAACATTGTATTTATACATCAGGCATAAATTTGTTTACCATATATACTCGAGTATAAGCCGACCCGAGTATAAGTCGAGACCCCTAATTTTACCACCAAAAACTGGGAAAACTTCAGTATAAGCTGTAGTATACAGCTTATGTAGTATACTATACAGGATGTAGTATACAGCTAGCCAGCCCCCATGCAGTATACAGCCAGCCAGCCCCCTGTAGTATACAGCCAGCCCCCTGTAGTATACAGCCAGCCCCAAGTAGTATACAGCCAGCCCCATGTAGTATACAGCCAGCCCCAAGTAGTATACAGCCAGCCAGCCAGCCCCATGTAGTGTACAGCCACCTTCCATGTAGCATA